>CM077173.1:8223313-9423313 GCA_039654105.1 Coreius guichenoti | reverse complement strand
CAGCTGCCCAAATCACTGCAGCATTAAATGCACACCTCGACTCTCCTGTTTCCACCAAAACTGTTCGTCAGGAGCTCCACAGAGTCGATGTTTAAGGTTGGGCTGCTATAGCCAAAACTGTGTTCACTCATACCAGTGGCAAATGTCAGTTTCATTGGTGCCAACAGTGCAAATCTTGGGCTGTGGACAATGTGAAACATGTATTGTTCTCTGATGAGTCCACCTTCACTGTCTTTCCCACATGCATGGGAGTTACGGTGTGGAGAAACCCCAAAGAGGCTTTACACCTGACTGTTGCTGCTCAGAGTGAAGCATGGGGGTTTATCAGTGATGATTTGGGCTGCAATATCATGGCATTCCCTACTGTGCTTGATGGGCGCTTGATGGTGCTTGATGGTCACTGCCAAGCACTACCGAACCATTCAAGTCAGAAAATGTTTTCCTCCACCACCATCACATAGTGTTATGTAACTGCTCTGAAGCACAGGGTTGAAGATCCAAATGCAGCTTTATTGGGACAATCCAGAATTGTAATCCATACAACAGGCAAAAGGTCAAACACACGGGCAAACAATACAAATAAGCAACAGGGCAGAAAACACAGACAAAGTGGCAATCAAGGAAACGGGCAGATAATCAAAAAACCAAGAAACAGGAAACCAGGATAATGCTCAGAAATGCAGTGTAACAACATACAAGACTTTGCAAAGTAAGAGTGAATACACAGGGCTTAAAAAGGCAAGAGTAAATTAGATAACACACAGGTTGAAGAAATCATAACATGATTAGTCCAGGCAATGGGTTATGGGAAATGTAGTTCATGGTAAGATGGAAAATAGCAGTTGGAAGGAGTGCCCTCTGGTGGAGATCATGGGCACTCCAGCTGGTGGTTGTGACCCCTGGCCACTGTTCTGGAAAAGGAATGGCTCAAAATCCTTCTGGCCACTGTGAAGGATTTGTATCTGTCATTCCCAAGATGAATTGATGCTGTATTGGCTGCAAAAGGAGGCCCTATACACCATACTAATAAATGATTGTGGATTGTGGTTTCTGTTTCATTGTCCAACCCCTGTAATTAAATAATAGTTCATATTTTATAAAACATCTATCGAGTGTCATTATGTGTAGTGAGTTGTCTCATGTGAATTTTGTGCTTCAGAACTTTCGTTAAGGGAACATAGTGAGTATGGATGCTTCCTGGTTTTCACGGTGCACTGTAGGACATTTTTTAGGGAGCGAGCATTTCAGTGCACTGGTAGGATTTTGTGACTGAGACAGCCCTTAAAATGGTTGACTCCCTCATCAGTGCCCTGACTACTGAACTAGCTCAGCCAGCAATAGCTGTCATTTCACCATCTCGGTTAACTATAGACCCGATATAGTCTGGCTATGAGTAACCCACTTCTAGCCAAAAGAACCTTGAATTTGGTTACATGTCGTTTTTGCCAAAATAACTTGCGAGATGTATGATATTCCATAATGTAAGCAAAGTCAACAGTGATTACAAGGTGTCTGGCTTCATTTCTTTGACATGTTCATGTTCTAGATGACTTTAGTTAGATGGTTAGACATCTATAAAATTTTCACTGACAGCTCAGATTTTGCCTTGTTTTAGCCTAGACGTCAGGGCTGTGTTTGGACGTCTTTTAAATGCAAAATTGCTTGCCGGGATTGATCTGATTGAGAAACACCCTTTGTGTAACCTTTTGCAATTTTTGGCATTTGACAGCCCCAGTCTCCATTCACTTTCATTGAACAAAGTGTAGCATAAAATTGATTGGTTACCAATATTCTTTAAAATATCTTCTTTTGTGTTCCATGGAATAAAGTATGTTTGGTTTGGAACAACAAGAGGGGGAGGAAATTATGGGAGAACTATCCCATTAAACCATATCACATGGAAATATTATCAATGATGTTCATAAAATACATCAAGATATTTTCATTCTTTCCCCATCGTTCTCACTCACTTCCCTGTTAAATCCTAATTAATAATTTATTTCAGAGATATTACAAGCCATGACACTCCTCTGGTTTGAATACGAGTTCCAGCAATGTTCAGAGCTCTGAACTTACTGTTTATGGTGCCTTTCAAAGCGTCACCCACAAAGGCAATGGAGATGAACAAAGCTATCACTTCTTCTGTGGAACTGAGAAGACACAAAGGACATGGTGAACAACTGATCTTCCCTTTTATCAAAACAATAGAGCACAAACCAAGACATAACAAAATCGAGGCACGCCACGAATGGAGATTACCACACACATGATGGGAGAGCACAGATTTATGATGTTTATGCTACAGAGAGAGGCCATAGCAGAAGTGTCTGAGTTATATCAGAATGTAGTGTCTGTCTGAAGAGTCTGAATTTTAAACATCAGTATCATCTAGATTGTTAAATTCTTTAAGAAAATGAGTGAGGTGCTTGTTTGTGTAAAATTCTCCACCACAATACTCAGTGTTGTGGGTCGTTGCCAGGGTTGCTACAGTGTTATGAGTGGTTACTAGCTGGTTGGTACTAGTATTCTTCTTTCTATAATATTCTGAAGCTGATATCAAGATCTGTCCCTTAGTCTACGGGACTTTCCCCATTCGCCAGGCTAAAAAATCGTACATCTGATTGCTTAGACATGCTAAAGACATGTCTTTTAAGCATACTAACATGCACTATTGTTATATATGCACATGCTGGTTAGTATGACACAGGAACTTAAATTTATCAAGTTGGCTCAATAATTTTTTTATTTATTTTTTTTTTTTAATTAACTTGTATCATTCTTTCTGTACCGACCTAAACTAATTGTGTAATTTCAAATTTAGGTCCATTTGAACAAACATGAACACAAATGGATTAAGTAAACTTCAGTTTTAAATATATTAGGTGGATTGAACACAATGAAAATGTTCAAAATTGTGTTGCTTATTAAACTGAACAAGAGGTAAAAAATCTTTTTTGAGAGCACTTCTCTCTATGGAAAATGCAGAATTCTGTAAAAAAAGGGTTAAATCGCATCACTGGTAGATATACTCATGGTACTACTCCACTGACCGTTTAAAGAGCTTCATAAACAGGCTGACATTGAAGATGCCTCCTAGTATGAGGAACAAACTGTTCCAGAGGCCAATGCAGGCATAAAATGCAGAAAAGTCGAGGTCATAGTCATCACAGATGCCTCTGATCACTGCAATATACAAACAAAAGAGAGAAAACAACTATATAGGGCTCTGAGAGAGACAGTGCATCTAACCTTCTTTTCTTTATAAGAGCGATACAGTACCACTGATGAAGATGGCTAGAGGTGCTGTGGTGATAGGAATGACCAGCGGAGACCCAGCACAAAGAGAGTAAATCACTCCTCCAATGCTCTGACCAATTATAGTTTTCTGTACATCTGCAGAAAGGCAAATAAACCAACAGAAACACATGAACACAAAACTGGAACTCTGTCAAAATACCCTTCTGGTCAAGCTGGATTTGGAACATGGTAGCTGGTGTGACCAAGATGGTCTACCAATGTAGTCCAGCTGATCAGCCATCTAGGCCAGATAGGACCAGCAAATGACCATAAATGACTTAGTCAGATACTTTTGACTACAAACCTATCTCTCCTCGCGTGCTCTCATCATTCAGAGAGCCAAACGCAATCGCTGGCAGCAGGATAGCGATGTAGAGGAAGATGGCAGTTGTGGTGTACTTCAGCAAAGATCTGTTAGAGCCCAGAATACCTGGAGAGAAACCACACAGCAACATACACTTCAGCCTGAGCAACAGAGATTTCTGTTATTTTTAGTAAAAGTGAAGTCAAGCAGGGCCTTTGGGAAAACTGAGACTTGCCATCTGTGAAGTCGGACAGGTACAATGGAAGCCTGCGGCACAAGTCGTCATAAATGCCACGACCTGCTCTGAGGAAATCTTTTACCTGGGTACAAAGGGCAGTTGGAGGAGAAAAAAATATGCTGATAAATGTTTTGTTTTTTTTTTAAATGCAAAAACATATAGCAGAACTCATAGAATCTTAAGTGCATAAAAAACAAAACCATAATAAGAAGTGTTAAGTCTTGTAGACTTATGTGCGATTTACAAGAATCTCTATTGGATTTTATGGAAGATGGAAAGCTGAAAAATCCTTTAATATATTAGTTATCCAAATGCCACATTAAAACAACTGCATGTAAAATGTCTCCTATTATAATATATATTTTATATATAATATAATTTTTTATATTTTTTATATTTTATATAATTGTATATATAAATAAAAATAAGTATTGTTTCTTGAACCTCTGAAATAATACCATTATAGGGGATGTGTGAATAATCTAAGTCACAGAATGCAGTGGGCCACCTCAGCATTGCGCACGTTCCATAAATAGGGTAGGCTGTGAAACATGAAAATGTAGACATTTTTCAACAAACCAAGCACCAGGAAGGTTCTTAACATTTAGAAAAAATGCTGATCGTCAAATTCAGGAGGTCAAGCAAAATATCATACTACAGTTACAGAAGTTGTCTGTCATTTAATCTGCTTGGCCAAGTTACATTATACATATTTTATATAACAGCACTGGCATTTCTCACTCTTTGTATCAATCCACTTGTCTGTGTTCACAACTTTCCGGACCAGAATTTGTGAGCAGTTGAAGCATACCCTTAGAAAAGAAGTTTATTCAAGTGTGCTATTAGTATACTTCTTTTAAACAAAAAATAATAAAGTATACAATCAGTCTACTTTTTATGTACTTCTCAGAAATATACTTTATGTACTTCTCAGAAATATACTTAAAATTGCACTTAAGTATACTTGGCTTATACTGTCAGAAAAGCCTAAGTATATGTGGCCTATACTTGTACTCAGTCTTTTGATCGAGATATACTCAAAAGAATAATTAAGAATTTTAAGTATACTTGTAGTTGTTTACTCTTTTAATTGAGTAGATTTATGTGATTTTCTGGATTTTTGTTTTAGATTCCGTCTCTCACAGTTGAAGAGTACCTATGATAAAAATTATAGACCTTCACATGCTTTGTAAGTGGGCAAACCTGCAAAATCGGCAGTGTATCAAATACTTGTTCTCCCCACTGTATATATATATATATATATATATATATATACAGTATATATATATATATATATATATATATATATAGTAAACTATAGTCTATAAGTATGATGTTTTGTTCACTTAAAGAAAACTTACCAGTATACTTGCAGTATAAAACTACTAGACTAGTAGTTTACTGAGAGTACACTTCAAAGTGTACTTTAATAAACTAAAAAAATGTGCTACAAGTATTTGACTAGTAAATATCAGTATACCTAAAAGTTCACTTGTAGTATAGTCAGAGTGTTTTTGAAAGTCTCTTATACTCACCAAGACTGCATTTATTTGATCAAAAATACAGTAAAACAGTAATATTGTGAAATATTATTACAATTTAAAACTATTTAAATATATTTTGAAAAGTAATTTATTCCTGTGATCAAAGCTGAATTTTGAGCATCATTACTCCAGTCTTCAGTGTCACATGATCCTTCAGAAATCATTCTAATATGATGATGTGCTGCTCAAGAATCATTTCTTATTATTATCAATGTTGAAAATTGTTGTGCTGCTTGAAAATTTTTGTGGATACCGTGATGCATTTTTCTGAATTCTTTGATGAACTGAAAGTTCAAAAGAACAGCTTTTATTTTAAATAGAAATGTTTTGTAACATTATAAATGTCTTTACTGTCACTTTCGATCAGTTTAATGTATCCTTGCTGAATAAAAGTATTAGGGCCAGATTTACTAAACAGGGCAAATTAGCGTGAGAGCGCAATTCCAAAAAAGCGCAGATGGGAGTGGAAAGTTCAGTGAGTGATCTACTGATGACGCACAAATTAAAAAACACAGACACAGCCAGATCATTGCCATAATGACTAACACAATCTACCAGTTAGCGTCTGGTTTAAAGGTACAGTGTGTAAATTTTAGCGGCATCTAGCGGTGAGGTTGTGAATTGCAACTGCCCACCGCTCACCCCTCCCTTTTGAAGTACATAGAGAATCTACGGGGGATGACACAGGACAAAAATGTCGTCGTCGGAGAGAGCAGAGAGTAGCTAGTGCTCTGTAGAGAAGTTTGTCCTTTTAGGGCTACTGTAGAAACATGATGGTGCAAAATGGTGACTTCAATGTAAGGGGACCCACGGTGTATGTAGATAGAAATGACTCATTCTAAGGTAATAAAAACTTAATGGTACATTATGTAAGGTCTTTATACACCACTGAAAACATAGTTATGTATATTATATTGCATTTATGTCAATAGATCCTCATAAATACTACACACTGCACTTTTAAGACATGCTTTTTTGGGGGCGGTAAATAATGGCGCAAACACCAGTAAATTGACTAGTGCAAACCTTAGTAAATCATCTTGCATGATTCATTTAAATACTCTCCTCCCATAAATTTTGTGTCTGAAAGGGAAACAAAAATAACAAAAATGTCCACGCCTTTTCAGCGCTAATTTTTCACTGCGTGTCTTTAGTAAATTCTGACAGTAGTTTTTTAACAACAAACAAGGGTTTGTGCTGGCGCAAGCTGTTAATAAATCTTACCTTTAATGTCTTTAAATCAATCTTACTGACCACAAACTTTTGAACAGTAGTGTATTTTTTAAATATGAATGTGTAAAATAAAAAAATAAAAAACAATTAATTATGCCAGAACATTTAACAGGGTTGCAAGTAACAGAATTACACTTTACTAAATGAAGCTGTCACTCAGTAAGCTATAGCTAACATGGGACCAGATGTCCCGACAGAGATGGCAATATCTGAAATCCTTGTGGGGACATTTTTTGGTCCCTATGAAGAAAACAGCATATTTGCAAATATAGATATAGGGTTGAAGATAGAGCTTGATGAATGCCCTAAAATTTGTTTAAAAAAAATTTCAATTTTTACTTTTTTGTAATGAAAAATCATATTGTAACAGCTGCATTCAAAATGAGGGACAAAGCTATATGCAAAGTTTTTGGTATATAAATTTGATTCAATAACAATAGTTTTTACTCTAATGAACTGAATATCAGTTAAACAGATTCTTTCAAGAATTGTCAGAACTCTAAGGGTGGAACGGACCAAAATCACCATTTTAAAGGTAAACATTTATGTTTATCTAACATGTCTAATAGTTCCCACTGCTGAAAAAAAAACACTGGATTTGTGCCCCTAATGCCTTTCACCAAAGAGTGTCCAGTAATATTTTTCTGTGCTGTAATAAACCTTTACTATAGTCAGAACAGAGATTTGGGTGTTTGTGACCATCTCAATCTTGGCTCAGTCTCAAATCTCTTCAAATTAATCTGCAGTGCAGCTGTTGGGCGATTGGGTGTTTTGGAGTTGGTGGGGGGACACACATACACCCAGGTGATTACATCAGTGTGGAGAAGTTTTTATGTGGTCAAGGTTCAGCATAATGTGAGGGTGGACTGTACAGGTGAGGAGTGCCCTTAATGACGCACAGAGAAAACTGAACATTAAGTTAACAGGCAGACTGAGCAGATAATTGGTTGGTGAAGCCATTTACATGCCCTGAGCCTCTCTCGGCTTCAGACCTTGAGTGGTTTGTTGCTGTGTGGGTCGGTCTCTTCCTCCACAGAGGGCTTCTGGATGGCAATGGAGAGCCGCTGCCTTTGAATCACCAGCTCCTGCTTGAAGTCCTCCTGGGTCTTAGTTTCCAGGAGTTTCTGCCTAAACGAGATGTCTGAGAACAAGGTGGCAAATGTGCGACCAAGCTCTATGGCAGTCTTTGTACTTTTCTGCATGGTAAGAAAGAGGGAAAATAAAAAGAATCTTAAAGAACCTCTCATCTGAGATGAGAGAAGCAACACTACAGTTGTAAGGAAAAAAAAAAAAGTTAAAAAGTCTGAAGATTCCAAGTGTAAAATCTGACATGGTTTAAAACAACTACAAATTAGTGTGCAACATTGATAATTCAATTTAGTTTTATTTGTCACGCCAGGTTATAATTGGAAGATGAAAAGAAACGGCTTACTGTTCGAGGTGGGGCCAGAATGAGGATAACATAGCGGACCTCACAGCAGTTAACACCCCAGTTCTGTGACCGCTCCAGACGGGTAATGCAAACACAACGTCTCTGAAGAGTCTTCACATTACAGCTGAATGGGTCATTGACAAATAAAGCTTCAAAAAAGGTGTTTTTTTTTTTTTCTTTCTATCTTTTCAAAACTGATGTAATGCATATTTTTGAGTCATGAACAATATGTTTAAATAAGTTTAAGTTGTTAAATACAATTTCAAAGTGTTTAAATTCATTCTTTGACTGGTTTTATGTCTGGCGGTACAACCATATAGTTGTATGCATATACTGTAGTTGTACCACCTGACATGGAAAGTGTACCAACCTACCCATACTTGAAATTAGCAGTTTTTACCAGTATTTGAGAGAGATCTACAAACCTTTTCTCTCTTCCACAAGGATTAGTTGGGGTCCTCTTGATGATGCATTATATTTACTGTTATTACCTTGTCAATTCATAATAAAAGAGCCATGTTTGCAGTTGTGCCACCCTGACATTTGAGAATATACAAATTGCTGGACAAAAGTTTTTCAATTATCTCAATAGCTTTTAAACTACTGATATTTATAAAATGTGTTTATAAGAAAGGTTTCAAATGAAAGGTTTTTTATTAAGACACCATTTTAAATAGTTTTCTTAGTCTGTTCATTTGTTCAGATAGTTGCACCACCTGACATTTTGGGGGTTTAAGATAACAAAACATAAAATAATATGTATTATTTAAATGTACTAAAAATGTATTCAAACTAAATAGGTTTTATAGAATAAAGTGATATTTGTCATGAATTTATCGAATTATTTTAAAAGGAAATAATAATTAACAAAAATATGCACATCATGTCATTGACCTAATATAGAAGACCACACATTAGCCATATACTTAAAGGTGCAGTAAGCGATTTCTGAGAATCATCGTTGAACACTGTTGATATCTGAAATCAATTCAAACAAACACATCCCTCCCTTCATTGCTCCGCCCCCGAAATTCACAAACACGCAATGCAAACATGGATGGAGTCTCTTTATCATAGCAGAAGCGAAGCAAAATAAAGCAAAGATGATGAACGAACCACAAGGAAGAACAAAAAATGAACATACAGTACACGAGTATATACAAAGAAGAGTTTGTTGTTAGTCGCCAGCAGCACACACTCAAAACCAGTGTTACTCATGTATGGAGCAGAAACAACGCAACCTCTGCATCAGTTTTCAGGCTTTCCCACTTAGGTCTCTCCAGTGCTGGAAATCTTTTCAAATACTAACATGGGTCCTAAAGCTTTTGCCTGATCAAAACCCTTCTTTTTCCAGTGATATTCCTCTGACCTTTTCTCTTTTGTAATGCCTTTCAGCCATCTTTCTTTCTACAGTCTTTCTTCAAATCTCCCTCTTGCTCACTCTCTCTCCACCCTCATCATGAGTGGGCACACCGCCTACACGCCTCCTACTGCCCCCTTGCTACAAGTTTGTTGTGGTGCTCGGTACGATCCACTTTCAACAGCGGTTTTCAGAAATCACTTACTGCACCTTTAAAGTGCCCCTATTATGCTTTTTTTGGATATTACCTTTCATTCAGTTTGTTATATAGCTATTTGTGAATGTAAAAGGGCCTTGTCCTAAATGGCACGTAACGGTGCTTTGACTGTCGGGAACAATTCTGACCAATCAGAGCAGAGTAGACCAATCACAACAGACTGGATCATCTGACCAATCAGAGCAGAGTAGACCAATCACAACAGACTGAGCCACCTGACCAATCGGAGCAGAGTAGACCAATCATAACAGACTGGATCATCTGACCAATCAGAACAGAGTAGACCAATCAGAACAGACTGGGCCACCTGACCAATCAGAGCAGAGTAGACCAATCACAACAGACTGGATCATCTGACCAATCAGAGCAGAGTAGACCAATCACAACAGACTGGGCCATCTGACCAATCAAGAGCAGAGTAGACCAATCACAACATCACAACAGACTGGGCCATCTGACCAATCAGAGCAGAGTAGACCGATCACAACAGACTGGTCCATCTGACCGATCAAAGCAGAGTAGACCAATCGCAACAGACTGGATCATCTGACCAATCAGAGCAGAGTAGACCAATCACAACAGACTGGGCCACCTGACCAATCAGAGCAGAGTAGAACAATCACAACAGACTGGCCATCTGACCAATCAGAGCAGAGTAGACCAATCACAACAGACTGGGCCATCTGACCAATCAGAGCAGAGTAGATCAATCACAACAGACTGGATCATCTGACCAATCAGAGCAGAGTAGACCAATCACAACAGACTGGATCATCTGACCAATCAGAGCAGAGTAGACCAGTCACAACAGACTGGATCATCTGACCAATCAGAGCAGAGTAGACCAATCACAACAGACTGGATCATCTGACCAATCAGAGCAGAGTAGACCAATCACAACAGACTGGGCCATCTGACCAATAAGAGCAGAGTAGACCAATCACAACAGACTGGGCCACCTGACCAATCAGAGCAGAGTAGAACAATTACAACAGACTGGGCCATCTGACCAATCAGAGCAGAGTAGACCAATCACAACAGACTGGGCCATCTGACCAATCAGAGCAGAGTAGATCAATCACAACAGACTGGATCATCTGACCAATCAGAGCAAAGTAGGCTCACGAACCGTTTCAGTCACTGTGAGAAAAGAGGTGATGCTGCAGTGTATATTATGAGAAAATGAAAGTATTTTTTGTCCTTGGATGCATGTAAACCTATTGTAGGAGACCTCCAAAGCAAAATTGTGAGCCTTTTAAATAGCATAATAGGGCCACTTTAATGTTTTTAAAGTGATTAGTTATGATTAGTGTAGATTGGCTAGGCAGATAATATTTGATATTTTGATATTTAGCTTATCTGCATCAGCTGATAACTGCATGCTTGATTGCTTCTAGGCCTTGTATCAGTTATAAATGTAACAACAGAATTACACGTTTTTGTACCATAAACAGGACATGAACTTTATCCTAAACAAAACAGCATTATATTGGCCACGAGCCAGATCAGGAAACTCTAGATAATTTTTGTGAAAAATAAAAAGGTAAAATACTAACTTCAATCAAAACTAAAGTTCACACGTTCAGCTAAATGTTTCATTGCACGCCATAATTAATTAACTTAACTATTTCAATTATTAATAAATTAATTGCATTATGGAAATTTAAATGTACAAAGTACAATGATTATTTCAAAGGCTTTGCAATATAAGCATATTAAAACGTAAAAGTAAAATTGTGTAAATGTATTAATACTGCAATATATATATAATAGGCTAGGCTTAAAATGTAACACAGGGTTCTTGGTCTGAAAAAGAAATGAGATATTTTACATGATGCTTTAGAAATATCAGCCACTGATAAAAAAAAAAAACAAACAAACAAAAAAAACTGGTGGACCAGTTATGGTTTTGTTTAAAAAGGTTGAAGAAAAATATATACATATTTTTAAAGTGCTTATTTATTCATGTTAAAGTGCTACATACAGCACACAGAGCCAGGACTGCTGGTAGCAAACTCCAGTGGCTGTCGCTGTCACACCCTGAATGGTCTCGGTCAAAAGGTGAACTTGAAAAGAAACAGAAAGAGAGAGAAATGGTAAAACCCATTCCCTGTTTTTAAGCAGCGGGTGCTCCATTAACCACATTCTCAGAGGGGTTGCCCTGGATTTCTGGATTGCTAGACTAGATGACCTGTGGCACTTGGGGCGAGCAGCCCGCTGCTCACCATTGGCATCCTGTCCTCCAGCATCTGTGAACAGAGCACTCATGACCTCCTCCGCATTGCAGCTGCCCTGCCCGTCCGTGCCCACATGATCCAGCATTCTGCACAGTACTTCATCCAGGGAGGCCGCCTTCTCATCCAGCAGGATGCTGGCCTGAGCCAAGAACCCATCCAGATCCCGGTGAGCTCTCACCTCCTCCTGGAAATTCATCAGCTTCACATACTGAAACAAGAAAGAACAGTTCAAAATGTATTGTTTGGTAATGGAGCCCGATCTGGTTCTTTTTAATCAATCAGTTAAAACAATAGCATTTACATTTATACTTACGAATCATGCATTTGACAATGCTTTTATTCAAAGCAAACCCATGACACTGAAGCACAATAGTGCACTTGTATGTTTGTAACATTACTAAATTGTTATTTTAGTTTAATTACCAATGAGTGACTCCGAATCAGTGAATCAAATTTTTGAATAAAAACAAATCAATTCAATGAAATAAATTACACATTCTCAATGCTTTTGTTTGTGGTTTTCATGCAAAGCTATAAATGATCACGATTAAATCACATCCAAAATAAAAGTTTGTGTTTACATAATATATGTGTGTGTACTGTGTACAGTTATTATGTATATTTGAATACACACATACGTGTATATATATTTAAGAAATATTTGCATGCATATACTGTATATATATACACTCACCTAAAGGATTATTAGGAGCACCATACTAATACTGTGTTTGACCCCCTTTCGCCTTCAGAACTGCCTTAATTCTACGTGGCATTGATTCAACAAGGTGCTGAAAGCATTCTTTAGAAATGTTGGCCCATATTGATAGGATAGCATCTTGCAGTTGATGGAGATTTGTGGGATGCACATCCAGGGCACGAAGCTCCCGTTCCACCACATCCCAAAGATGCTCTATTGGGTTGAGATCTGGTGACTGTGGGGGCCATTTTAGTACAGTGAACTCATTGTCATGTTCAAGAAACCAATTTGAAATGATTCGAGCTTTGTGACATGGTGCATTATCCTGCTGGAAGTAGCCATCAGAGGATGGGTACATGGTGGTCATAAAGGGATGGACATGGTCAGAAACAATGCTCAGGTAGGCCGTGGCATTTAAACGATGCCCAATTGGCACTAAGGGGCCTAAAGTGTGCCAAGAAAACATCCCCCACACCATTACACCACCACCACCAGCCTGCACAGTGGTAACAAGGCATGATGGATCCATGTTCTCATTCTGTTTACGCCAAATTCTGACTCTACCATCTGAATGTCTCAACAGAAATCGAGACTCATCAGACCAGGCAACATTTTTCCAGTCTTCAACTGTCCAATTTTGGTGAGCTTGTGCAAATTGTAGCCTCTTTTTCCTATTTGTAGTGGAGATGAGTGGTACCCGGTGGGGTCTTCTGTGTGTGTTGTGGCTTCACAAATGCTTTGCTGCATACCTCGGTTGTAACGAGTGGTTATTTCAGTCAAAGTTGCTCTTCTATCAGCTTGAATCAGTCGGCCCATTCTCCTCTGACCTCTAGCATCAACAAGGCATTTTCGCCCACAGGACTGCCGCATACTGGATGTTTTTCCCTTTTCACACCATTCTTTGTAAACTCTAGAAATGGTTGTGCGTGAAAATCCCAGTAACTGAGCAGATTGTGAAATACTCAGACTGGCCCGTCTGGCACCAACAACCATGCCACGCTCAAAATTGCTTAAATCACCTTTCTTTCCCATTCTGACATTCAGTTTGGAGTTCAGGAGATTGTCTTGACCAGGACCACACCCCTAAATGCATTGAAGCAACTGCCATGTGATTGGTTGATTAGATAATTGCATTAATGAGAAATTGAACAGGTGTTCCTAATAATCCTTTAGGTGAGTGTATATATATATATATATATATATATATATATTTATATCATTTATATTACAGTCATGTGAAAATGTTAGGACACCCTATTGAATTCCATGATTTTCTGTATCAGGATAAAAAAAATCATCTGGTCCGTGTCATTATTTATTTAGCAAAATTAAAGCCAAAATGGAAAATCCATGGGTGACAAAGTTAGGACACCCTTACTGTTAACATAGGAATTAAGAGGGTAAGTAACGGTCAGGCACTGCTAATCAAATGCCTTTGACTGACTGATCACCAGCAAGTGTGATCACCTCTATAAAAGCTGAAGTTCTGGTAGTTTGCTGGTCTGGAGCATTCAGGTGTGTGTTAACACAATGCCAAGGAGGAAAGACATCAGCAATGATCTTAGAGAAGCAACTGTTGCTGCCATCAATCTGCGAAGGGTTACAAGGCTATTTCCAAACAATTTGAAGTCCATCATTCTACAGTGAGGAAGACATTCATAACAGACACCAATATTCCCATGAGAGGACGTCCCAGCAAATTCACCCCAAGATCAGACTGTGTAATGCTCAGAAAAATTGCAGATAACCCAAGAACTACACCTCACACTCTACAGGCCTCAGTTAACATGTTAAATGTTAAAGTTCATGACAGTACAATTAGAAAAAGATGGGTCAAGTATGGCATGTTTGGAAGGGTTGCCAGGAGAAAGCCTCTCCTCTCTAAAAAAACATGGCAGCACGGCTTAGGTTTGCAAAGTTGCATCTAAACAAACCATAAGACTTCTAGAACAATGTCCTTTGGACAGACGAGACCAAAGTGGAGATGTTTGGCCATAATGCACAGCGCCAAGTTTGGTGAAAACCAAAAGAGCATATCAGCACAAACACCTCATATCAAAAGTCAAGCATGCTGGTGGAGGGGTGATGATTTTGGGCTTGTTTTGTAGCCACAGGACCTGGGCACCTCACAGTCATTGAGTCGACCATGAACTCCTCTGTATTGGATCATCGTGTGTGATCATAACACTTCAAATGATCCAGAACGCAGCGGCACGTCTTGTCTTCAACGAGCCCAAAAGGGCCCATGTCACACCTCTCTTCATCTCTCTGCACTGGCTACCACTCGCTGCTCGCATCAAGTTCAAGGCGTTAACGCTTGCTTACAGATCCATCACAAGCTCAGCACCCGCATACTTCCACTCGCTCCTACGAGTCTACATCCCCACCAGAAGCCTTCGTTCTGCAAAGGAGCGACGGCTCGTGGTACCATCACAGAGAGGCATGAAATCCCTTTCCAGAACATTTTCATTCACTGTTCCTTGCTGGTAGAACGATCTCCCCACCTCCATCCGGAATGCAGAATCACTGACAACATTCAGAAGACAGCTGAAAACTCATCTCTTCTGTGAGCACTTAAACTCATCTTAAAAAAAAAAAAAAAATCTACTTTTCTCTTTCTTTCCTTCCTATTCTAGCTTGTGCTGCTCTGGGTAATGCCCAAAACTAAGTATTTCAGGCACTTTTTGTGATTTTTCGCCTCTTCATGACGGATTGCTTCCTGTATTCCTCAGTTGTAAGTCGCTTTGGATAAAAGCGTCTGCTAAATGAATAAATGTAAATGTACCAAAGTATTCTAGAGTCAAATGTGAGGCCATCTGTCCGACAGCTAAAGCTTGGCTAAAATTGGGTCATGCAACCGGACAATGATCCGAAGATCGCCAGCAAATCTACAACAGAATGGCTGAAAAAGAAAGAATGAAGGTGTTGCACTGGCCCAATCAAAGTCCAGACCTCATCCTGACTGAAATGCTGTGGCGAGAGCTGTGCATAAACAAATGCCCACAAACCTCAACAAACTGAAGCAATGTTGTAAAGAGTGGATCAAAATTCCTCCAGAATGAGGTGAGGGACTGATAAAGTCATACAGAAAATGATTACTTCAAGTTATTGCTGCTGAAAGTGGATCTACAGGCAATGGAATGATAGGGTGTCCTAACTCATAACCCATGGTTTTTCCATTTTGACTTTATCTTTGATAAATAAATATGTCATGTGTTGTTGTTCATCTGAGGTTTTATTTTCCAAAGTTTAAGACCTGCCAAGCACTAGATGATTTTTTATTATGTCCTGATACAGAAAACCATGGAATTCAATAGGGTGTCCTAACATTTTCACGTGACTGTATATATAAATATACATATTTTTTAAATACATACATGCATGTGTGTGTATGTATATATATACATAATAATTATACACACACGTATATTATGTAAACACACACTTTTATTTTGGATGCGATTAATCGTTTGACAGCACTAATAATTTTAATAATTAAAATTTATGATAATAAATGGTTGCATTTATTTGATCAAAAATACAGTAAAAACAGTAATATTGTGAAATATTATTATTATAATTTTAAATAACGGTTTGCTATTTTAATATATTTTATTTAAAATTATTTATTTTCCTGTGATGCAAAGCTGAATTTTTAGCATCATTACTCCAGTCATCAGTGTCACATGATCTTTCAGAACTCAATCTAATATGCTGGTTTGGATCAAAATATGATAAAGAGACGTTCAAAAACATTTTTAAAAAATCTTAATTATTCCAAAATTTTTAAATTAGTGTACATTTAGTGAATTCCACCTCATAACTTCAGATCATAAAAAAAGAGAAAAAAGCACTCATGTGCTTCAAATTGAACTGTGAGGCTTCCTAGCCATAAACATATCAATTAATCAACAGCTTTAAATTATAAAACATCTTTAGTAAGAATGTCTTACTCTTCTTGATGTATGTAGAAGGCCAAATCCTGAAACATCAGTATCTATTCATAGGTAGAAAGAAGAGGAAGAGAAGAAAAAAATTATAAATTGTTAAAACCCTTGTGCTGTTACATGGATGTATGAGTTTGAAGGACAGACCACTGTGCCAGGCCTCCCAGAAGAAATGTTTTCCTTCATTATCTTGGAGCCCTGAACCATCTGTATTATGTCTCCCTGGTTATAAATAGTCAAAGAGTCTCCAAGTCTGCAGCACAGACAAATCAGAAGTGCATTGTGGTCCCTGAACCCTGACACTGCAGTCACTTAGGAATAAGATCTGGCACAGCCTGCTTCCCCAATGCCGCAAACACATCAGCCAAAATATGAAAACAATACTGATTGTTTTTAAGGCGGAAAGTGAACACAGAGAATTTTTGATAGGTGTTCAAAATGTGGAGGAGGTAGAGCTGCTTCTGACGGCTGATACTACTGGGATCCATCTATACCTCAGGCTATCATCACAATGATTTTTGGAGATTTTTGAAGTAGTCTCAAAGAGAATCTCATCTAACCCACCCACGCACCCACAAACATATCTGAACCGCACCACACAGATCTAAACAAATGCTCAGATGCATCACACGCTCTGACCTGAGATGGTCGGCTGAATGGGCGTCTCATAGTGACTGCTGTCTGTCGGGATTGCGGGTTTTTCTTGTTTCCTCTGGCTCTCTTCTCTGCTGTCCTCTGTTTCGGCGTCTCACAGCTCTGAGACATCAACATGTCATAATAGACCTCCTTAAGTAGGCCTTTCTTAGCTTTAAGATGATTATTATAATCTCATTTCCCTGCCTAACTCAGTCTGACGTGACCTTTTACAGCTGGGGTAGATGAAATATAGCACAGTGCGTTTGAATAGAGGCTGAGAGGTGTTCACTTCCTGTTCAATGAATCACACTCATTTTCATCTCAAGCATAGAGATATTTATTTAACAGTATTTATGGTATGGTATGTGACTGCAGATCCATCCCCCTCAAAAATATATGCACCATCTGTTAAAGCTACAGAAGGATCCCATGCCCTAATAAAAACCTGCCCAAAACAGGTACACGGAGCAATCATGACATGAGGTAAACTACATGATATTCTGAGGAATAAACTGAGTTTGTGCAGGCTGCAGCTGTTTGTTTTATAGTTGGGGTGATACTCTGTGAAGTCTGTTTACTCACAGTCTATGGTTTTGATGGTATTTACTGTGAATTTGAGCCGGTTATTTATTTATTTATTTTTATAAATTTATGCTTATATGATCAATTCAACGTTTCCTATTACAGTATTTAACACATCAGACCGCCCCAGTCTCACCTTCAGCCCTCCTCAACTTGTTGTGTTTGTCTTTCATTTAACAGAGAACTTGCTAACTAAACGTTTTTTTTTATTTGATTCTATTCATTCAAGTATATACTCAGCGAGAGACAGACAGACAGACATATAGACAGAGAGATAGATAGATAGATAGATAGATAGATAGATAGATAGATAGATAGATAGATAGATAGATAGATAGATAGATAGATAGATAGATAGATAGATAGATAGATAGATAGATAGATAGATAGATAGATGGACGGACGGATGGCCGGATGGATGGATGGATGGATGGATGGCCGGATGGATGGATGGATGGATGGATGGATGGATGGATAGATAGATAGATAGATAGATAGATAGATAGATAGATAGATAGATAGATAGATAGATAGATAGATAGATAGATAGATAGATAGATAGATAGATAGATAGGTGGGTGGATGGATGGGCGGATGGGCGGATGGGCGGATAGGCGGATAGATAGATAGATAGATAGATAGATAGATAGATAGATAGATAGATAGATAGATAGATAGATAGATAGATAGATAGATAGATAGATAGATAGATAGATAGATAGATAGATAGATGGATGGATGGGTGGATGGGTGGACGGACGGACGGACGGACGGACGGACGGACTGCTGGCTGGCTGGCTGGCTGGCTGGCTGGATGGATGGATGGATGGATGGATCTTTCCTTACATAGATAGTTCCTTCAGCACATAATCAATACATGAAAAGCTGTAAATGAGCCTTATTATGGCACTGAAGAGGGGCAATAGAGTGAAGAGCAGTCATAAGTCACTATTATAAATTCAGGATCCTGACTCTTACCCTAACCTCAGCTGCATACACTTATTCCAGGCCATCAAAGAGACTGGGATTTAATGGAAATTTCCCATCTTTGAAATTCATCCAATTTACACCAGCCCTGATAGTGTCATGCATGGAAGGCTTAGAGCCACATATTTTCTTCAGGGTGGATGGCGTAAAGAGGTCATTTTCTGCACAAAAATTGTATCACAGACTGTAGGATATTCACATCGTGTTGCTATCTCCAATGACCGCAACTCCAGCATCATCCTGCCATCTTTAATTTAGCAGACAACTTGCTTTGTTATAACAGTCCTCACACTAGATGGGCATCAAAACACTGTAGCGCTCAGAGCCCTAGGGCAGATCGCTAGCCTTGCAACCCTGCTGGCTCGGACAGATTGATTCAGTTATATCTTTGAGATAAAATATCATTTGTTCCTATGGGAATGCTTGCTAAATAGTAAATAAATAATCAGGTCTACTGCAAAACTAGGATTTTCTTTTGAGAATGTGTCTGAGAATGGAAATTCCTCCCTGGTGGATTGTTTGCGCTACAGTCTGGTCATGTGACACCTGGGAGTCATTTCTAGTCTCACTTCAAGACCCCATCAGCCCTCAGGCCACACGAGTCCTGTAATGGTTGGACATACACACGGTACGTGACAAAACCATTTCTGAGAATCTATTAATAGGTCCCTTAAAGCAATGTTCTGTGTTCAACACAACTTAAGCTCTATCCACAGCATGCAGCCACAGAAAATAATGCAATATCACACAAGAAAGACTTGTGACGTTGACACAAAGCCCTGCTAATCACAGCTAATCACTCTTGCAAGTGTGAAATTTCATTTGATAAGCAAAGATTTAACAGGCAAACATGTAACTAAGTAAGGAAAAGCCTGCGTCTTATGACGTAGCTTGACTTGCACCACACCAAAATGTTATTGGTCCGCTTTGAAATAATAGAGTCAGTACGATAAAATATATAATCTTTACATTAACTGAGAATAAATAATGAATCTGATTGATTGCTGAAAGCTTCTATTGAAGGCAATGAGGCTGAAATCATAGAGTCAATACAATAAAATGTATAATCTTTGCATTTATTGAGAATAAATAATAAATCTGATTATTGCTGAAAGGTTCTATTGAAAGCAGTGGGGCTGATAACACAAGCAGTGAAGTGTCCTTTATCATAAATCAATTTAGCAATCCAAAATGTCCATAATATATTTGTTTCTCCATACAAGTCAGTCATAAAATTAAAGACAGACTTAAAAGAGAATTCCACAGAATTTCAGTTTTATTTTGTGTGTTGTGTCTTTTATGCATTGAGAAACTGGTAATAATACCTAGACAACAACTCTCATTTGGACATAAAGTCTAAGTGGTTGAAGTCTTAATTGTTCGGCTTCATACTGTCAGAAGCTAATATTTTGAGGCATGCAACACAACACACTGTGGTCGTTGTACTGGTGAATCCGAGTATGAGATATGCAAGATATTTTCTTGTCTTTTCACTGTCTACACAGGACTTGACGGCGGTGCCGCAACAGTTTAATTCAGGCTGTTTACACTAGACGCGGCAAAGTGAGCAATAATGGAGTGGAGTAATTAAAACCCTGAAAAGTTCCAGTGACGTTGATATTAGCACACTTGGAATGCCGAGCAGCTAATCAAGTTCGACTTCATCTCCGACAAATCTTATATGTTTTCACTGCCCTCATGTAAAGCATGTAATCATATTTTGCTGGCAATGCTACACATATTCCCTCTCAATGGACAGCTTGTTGTGATCTTTTCTCTGCTGCTTGCCTCACTAGACTTCCTGTTAGCAGGGTCGCTGACTTCCTGTTGCTGACTGTGCTGTCCTGTGGTGTTGACAGGAATAATAGTTCCATGAAAAGGTCTGTACCTTTTACAGGAACTACAGTAAATTGGCACTGACCCTAAAATAGTTGTTTTAGCTCTCTCTGAGACCTGTTGACACTGAGTTCCTTAAAGGGTTAGTTCATCCAAAAATGTTAAAAAGTATTCACATATAAACATTCATCAACGCACACATCAGTTGTGGTAAACGTATGCTCAAGCACGCTTGCTTGATGTGCGAGAACCAGTGAGGTTCATTCCCGGGTGTTACGCAGCACGTTTGAGCTTCAGCAAGAACCAATGAGGTTCATTCTCATGTTACACAGCACATTTGAGCTTCCTGAAGAACCAATGAGGTTCATTCTTGTGTTACGCAGCACGTTTGAGCTTCAGCAAGAACCAATGAGGTTCATTCTCGTGTTACGCAGCACATTTGAGCTTCAGCAAGAACCATTGAGGTTCATTCTCGTGTTACGCAGCACGTTTGAGCTTCAGCAAGAACCAATGAGGTTCATTCTCGTGTTACGCAGCACATTTGAGCTTCTGCAAGAACCATTGAGGTTCATTCTCGTGTTACGCAGCACGTTTGAGCTTCAGCAAGAACCATTGAGGTTCATTCTCGTGTTACGCAGCACGTTTGAGCTTCAGCAAGAACCAATGAGGTTCATTCTTGTGTTTAGCAGCACATTTGTGCTTCTGCAAGAACCAATGAGGTTCATTCTCGTGTTACGCAGCACGTTTGAGCTTCAGCAAGAACCAATGAGGTTCATTATCGTGTTACGCAGCACGTTTGCGCTTCAGCAAGAACCAATGAGGTTCATTATCGTGTTACGCAGCACGTTTGAGCTTCAGCAAGAACCAATGAGGTTCATTCTCGTGTTACGCAGCACGTTTGAGCTTCAGCAAGAACCAATGAGGTTCATTATCGTGTTACGCAGCACGTTTGAGCTTCAGCAAGAACCAATGAGGTTCATTCTTGTGTTACGCAGCACATTTGTGCTTCTGCAAGAACCAATGAGGTTCATTCTCGTGTTACGCAGCACGTTTGAGCTTCAGCAAGAACCAATGAGGTTCATTCTCGTGTTACGCAGCACATTTGAGCTTCAGCAAGAACCAATGAGGTTCATTCTCGTGTTACGCAGCACGTTTGTGCTTCTGCAAGAACCAATGAGGTTCATTCTTGTGTTTAGCAGCACATTTGTGCTTCTGCAAGAACCAATGAGGTTCATTATCGTGTTACGCAGCACGTTTGCGCTTCAGCAAGAACCAATGAGGTTCATTCTTGTGTTACGCAGCACATTTGTGCTTCTGCAAGAACCAATGAGGTTCATTCTCGTGTTACGCAGCACGTTTGAGCTTCAGCAAGAACCAATGAGGTTCATTATCATGTTACGCAGCACGTTTGAGCTTCAGCAAGAACCAATGAGGTTCATTCTCGTGTTACACAGCACATTTGAGCTTCCTGAAGAACCAATGAGGTTCATTCTTGTGTTACGCAGTATGTTTGAGCTTCCGCAAGAACCAATGAGGTTCATTCTTGTGTTACGCAGCACGTTTGAGCTTCTGCAAGAACCAGTGAGGTTCATTCTTTCATTCGTTCGTTCATTTTTGGGTGAATAAACCCTTTACGGATGGACCGGATGGACATATTAAATATATTGAATCATATAATTCTTCAATGAAGGGAACTTTTCTGGCCCCTAGAATATATATATATATATTTTACATTTATTAATTTTTCATCATTCCATTTTAAAAGTAGAGATTGTTGCTTCTCTTTAATTTCTGTCTCTTTAATTACCTTTTTTTAACTTTTAAGAGTTTTGATGTTTCAGAATTTCTTTATTTTTAGCTTACCCATACTCAGAGCATTTAACTTCTCTAACAATAATAATAATAATAATAAATTATTATTATTATTATTATTATTATTATTTTGTATCCTTGGCATCTGCCATGTCAAAAAGTCCTCAAACGTGTTTTTTTTTTCAGTCATCAGGAGACAATGAAGCTTGATGCGAGAGGGTTACACTGGCAATTTGACTCAGTTTTTTAAATGTATTAATTCAGTATGTGTTAGAGTGATTTCAATGCAGTCATGTTTATCTAACACAAACAAACAGATCATAATATTTAATTTACATCTGAAAAAAATATGCATGATTTGTTCATTACCAGCTGAATCCTGACTCATTCTTACACCAGTTTTCACCTAATTAAGTAACATGAGTTTTGGCTTACAAAAAAAAAAAAAAAAAAAAAAAAAAAAAAACAGTGAATAATCCTCTTAGAGAGAGAGAGAAAAAAAATATTTTTCATTTAAATATTACTTGACAATTTTCCAGTAGTACTTTAGAGTCTGATTAAAGCTGCTGACTTAAAAAAAATGCATATCTTTACTGTACTATATGCAGTGTTGATTATCACATACTGTAATAAGAAACATGCACTTCAAAATTAAAATATTTAAAAAAAGACGTATTTCTCTTGCCTTATAATATTCCAGTCTAAGCAAATACGACCAGAACAAATGATTCTGTAAGTTACCCTGATGAGGAGACAAACTAATTCGTTAATGACCAAAACTCCACTTACAGGTCTCCATCCCCACTGACTGAGTTGACTAAACACAGTTGAACTTACCGGTTGGCACAAAATTAAGCACTTCTTTGCTTTCCATCATTTTCCTCAGAAGTATAGCCGATCAACCCATCATGGTTTCAAATAAAAAGTCTACTTTGTATGGCTCCAAAACCATACTTTTACACCTCCACACCTCAGCAATCACTTCAGTATACACTTACTTCAGTGCACATGAAACGGGGCGGGTTTGCTCTGCCTCTGGGTCCCTGTGCCTTTCACTGACACTAGACAAAACTGAAACCCAGGACAACTGACACAGTAAGATATTATTTCTCATTAATGCCATTATCACAAACACGAAAAACTTTACTGCAAATACAGTACTATACTGGGTTGTGTTATACTACATAAAGTAAGTATAACACAAACATTTATATATATATATATAACGGAATTTTGTTATATAAGCACATTACATCTGCTTTGCTCATAACCAGAAAGGTTCAAACTAAGAAATTTATTCCAAATTGAGCCCTGCACTGGGTCTGCCTGGAAAATATTTAAAACGTCCGACTATTAACTAATTTTCATGAATTAAACAATTTTCTTTCCACCAAGTAGACTTACATTTGAGAGCTGATATAAATTTGAATTAATGCAAGATAAGTGGTGGCAAGGTGGAAGGATAATTAAAATTTGCAGTCGAGATCATGCTACCAGTCCACTGAGAAATTAACCCGGCATCACATCAGTAATAACGCTAATATGCTCGATTTGGCAAATTTACTCAAAGCACCTCTTGAATAACTGAGGAACATCCCTTTAATAATATACACAGTGAGCAATAATGACTGCAGAGTAATAAATACTGCAAAGTTTGAGCTTGAGCCCCTGCCCCTTTGAAAGTGAAAGTGCCCTTTTCTATCTTTTTTTTCCCCATGTCTAAACATATATCAAAGAGGTGCTTTCACAAAACACCTCTGGTGCTCTGTTAAATGTTTGTGAGTTAAATGTTAGTGAGTCCTAAGCAGATTGAATGCAACTAAAATTATGCCAGAAAAACATTTGGCATGATAGTAAAAGTTGTTGGTGGGCATATTAAATATATGAAGCATCACAGTGAGTTATGCCTCTGGCTGCTGCTAGGGGGCAACACACAGCAGAGGCAGGAGAAGATTTGTGGACAGAATTCATAAACATGACTCAACCAACAATTTATCACATTATTTCAAGATTTATAGCAAGTATTTGGTTATGATTAAAGTAACAGGGTTGCACAGATATACACAGATGCATTATTGGCATGTGTACTGGACCCTTTCTTTAGATAATAAATAGTATATTCTCAATAGGTACTGGCACCCTTTCAAAAGGTATTAATATGTCCAATACCGGAACAAGTATGTCCTGGGGGAAAAGCCGCCTTTGATTTTATTTTCCTCTAAACCACTAGATGGCACAAAAACTTGCATCGGCACTTTCCTAAACATCAGCTTTTCAAGATGCACGTGGAAATTTGTCTGATCTTTGATGCGATCGTGCAAAGCAACGCAAAGTTGATTCTTGATTTTCAGTTTTGTTCAAGGTAAATAAAGCAACAGTTTTTCAATAACGGAAGAATATGTAAAAGTATGGTATTTGGGGTAAAAAGCACATCTGTTTTTGGGGCGAAAGGCACAATAATTAACATGATAATAAACAGCAGCTGACTTTTCCATTTGTTGACATGACATGGTTCGTTTCAGATGGTAAATATCATATACTGTATTAAGTTGGGTGTCCACCCTAGAGATAATCACCATATTTATAATGAAACCATCATATTTAAAAAAAAATATTATATTAATCACATCATAAAGTAAAATGTCATTTATCGTTACTACTGTAAATGTATATTAAATTATTATGGGATCTCCTTCAATGCTTTCCGAAACTTTACTTTTTAAAATAATTTTGTTTCTGTATTTTTAAAATAAATTTCTATATTAACATATTTTAATGACAGTATATTTAGTAATGAAAAGCACTTTTTTAAGGTTAGGGTCAGGGTTAGGGTTAGGCTAACCCTAACCCTTAAGGTGTGCCTTTAGCCCTGTTGTACCCTACTAATATGCAATCTTTAGGGGTAAACGAGGTACAAAGGTGTAACTTTTTAAAGTGAAGTAAACTTTTTAAAATTTCTAAAATTATGTATTGTGTTAAATAGCATTCTGTGGTGGAAATTGTATTTGAATTGGTTTACTGTTTAGGCTTGCTAGGTTTCATTGCATGTGTAATCAGTCCTACTTGACCCGCTCCGAGCAGGATTCAAACCATGGTCTCTGGCGTGGGAGGCGGGCGCACTAACAAGGAGGCTAAAGACTAGCGTCAGTCGCTAGAGCGCCTCTTGGGATCTGGGGAGTGATGATGCACAGCTCTCACCGGCCTTTGAGAGTTACACAAGCAATTTATTTATTTATGATTAGGACACACAATTATAGTTTGATTGGAAATGAACAACAATAAAAAGCCCTTGTTGGCAGAAGCTATTTAAACTAATTCCGCCCACCATTGTCAACTAGACAAAACAACAACAACAACAACAACAAAAACCCTCTGGTAACAGGAGCAGGGGCGTGGAGTTACTTTCAACCAAACCAAGTTCGAGTCCAGCTTTCCCATTTCTCATTTTCCCTTTCCCATCACAAACAGTAGCATATCTCAGAAGCATCTATTTTAAATAAATGTGACTGGTGTGTAGATGAATCTACCTGTTCGGTGTGATTTAATGTCCCTGGCAACATCTGTAGTCCCATTTACCCACTTGTTAGCAACCACCTTTTTCAAGACAAGTAGAAACTTTCAAAATAATCACAAGAGGGATTTTTACTGATGTGTCATAGAATGATCGGTTTATCGCAAATCTCATGCATTTAACCAAAAACCCATAAAAAAAAAAAACATTGACTTCAGGACGATGAAACCAGAAGTGATAACATGCTAACTCGTTTCCAGGTTTTCTGGAAAATTCGTTTCCAAAATTCCTGCAGCACTCTATATCATGGTTAGAGTTAGATGTTAAAGTGGACTTTAATCCATTTAGGATTTTAATAAATATACACTGAATATGCTGGTATTATTGCATATTGCTTTACAATGTACTACAATACACTGAGGTTATCTGCCATTATTTGCACAAAGTATAAAAAGCATCTAAATAATGTTTACACTTAGTGCAAAGAAATTCATGTAAATAGCATTTAACATGATGTTTACTATTCTTCAAATTTCATTTCAAAACAAAAACAAGAACACTAACTTTTAAAACCACTTTGTTACATTTGTAATTTGTGAAAACAATATATATAATTATACTGCATGTGAATAAATATTGAAATTGTTTATTTTACAGTTCTTCAGATGACTGTTTTAACATGAATTATACTATAACATTAATTTGCATTCTTAAAGAAGGCCTGGTAAAAGGTTTCCATGACACTCCTTGTGTGACCTTCAAACAACAAAATGAAAAAGTTGAAATCTGTTAGTTTTATAACAAACAACCCCTGGGACATCAACCAGAAGTTAAAGAATCACCTATTAAAGTGTTTCTGATTGTGGAGGAACAGTTTTATCTGTTTTAGTGAATGTCAACAGTGCCCTCTGCTGTTGCAGTGCAAAAGGACCTCGAAGTGACTTATTAAGAAAATCTGATTATTATTTACAGCCGTGGTTTTCAGTCCTGGGGATCTACAGCACTGCACGTTTTGTATATCTTCATAACACACCTGATTCAGATCATCAGCTTATTAGCAGAGAAAATGTGCAGTGTCCAGGAATGAAAATCACTAATTTAGGCATGTCTGTTTCCGTATTTAAATACTGATCTCAGGACCTGTTGGCAAAAGACCACTAGTGACTGATAAACAGTATAGACAATGAAAAACTCACTGTATGCAGTCTTAGGCACAGAAACAGTCTTTGGGTTTTGCTGTAAGAGATGAATAAAATTGAGCACATTAATTGGCTACATAGTAGTAAAAAAAAACTTAATACATAAGCAATCCTTCTTCCAAAACGTGCTTTTGTCTTACCCTGATTCTCTATGGTAAACCTATCATATTTGTTTATACACTGAACAAAATTATAAACGCAACACTTTTGTTTTTGTCCCCATTTTTCATGAGCTGAACTCAAAGATCTAAGACTTTTTCTATGTACACAAAAGGCCTATTTCTCTCAAATATTGTTCACAAATCTGTCTAAATCTGTGTTAGTGAGCACTTCTCCTTTGCCGAGATAATCCATCCACCTCACAGGTGTGGCATATCAAAATGCTGATTATTGCACAGGTGTGCCTTAGGCTGGCCACAATAAAAGGCCACTCTAAACTGTGCAGTTTTATCACACAGCATAATGCCACAGATGTCGCAAGTTTTGAGGGAGCGTGCAATTGGCATGCTGACTGCAGGAATGTCCACCAGAGCTGTTGCCCGTGAATTGAATGTTCATTTCTCTACCATAAGCCGTCTCCAAAGGTGTTTCAGAGAATTTGGCAATACATCCAACCGGCCTCACAACCGCAGACCATGTGTAACCACACCAACCCAGGACCTCCACATCCAGCATCTTCACCTCCAAGATCGTCTGAGACCAGCCACCTGGACAGCTGCTGCAACTATCGGTTTGCATAACCAAAGAATTTCTGAACTGTCAGAAACCGTCTCAGGGAAGCTCATCTGCATGCTCATCGTCCTCATCGGGGTCTCGACCTGACTGCAGTTCGTCGTCATAACCGACTTGAGTGGGCAAATGCTCACATTCGATGGCGTCTGGCACTTTGGAGAGGTGTTCTCTTCACGGATAAATCCTGGTTTTCACTGTACAGGGCAGATGGCAGACAGCGTGTATGGCGTTGTGTGGGTGAGCGGTTTGCTGATGTCAACCTTGTGGATCGAGTGGCCCATGGTGGTGGTGGGGTTATAGTATGGGCAGGCGTGTGTTATGGACAACGTACACAGGTGCATTTTATTGATGGCATTTTGAATGCACAGAGATACCGTGACAAGATCCTGAGGCCCATTGTTATGCCATTCATCCACGACCATCACCTCATGTTGCAGCATGATAATGCACGGCCCCATGTTGCAAGGATCTGTACACAATTCCTGGAAGCTGAAAACATCCCAGTTCTTGCATGGCCAGCATACTTACCGGACATGTCACCCATTGAGCATGTTTGGGATGCTCTGGATTGACGTATACGACAGCGTGTTCCAGTTCCTGCCAATATCCAGCAACTTCGCACAGCCGTTGAAGAGGAGTGGACCAACATTCCACAGGCCACAATCAACAACCTGATCAACTCTATGCAAAGGAGATGTGTTGCACTGCGTGAGGCAAATGGTGGTCACACCAGATACTGACTGGTTTTCGGACCCCCCCAATACAGTAAAACTGCACATTTTAGAGTGGCCTTTTATTGTGGCCAGCCGAAGGCACACCTGTGCAATAATCATGCTGTCTAATCAGCATCTTGATATGCCACACCTGTGAGGTGGATGGATTATCTCGGCGAAGGAGAAGTGCTCACTAACACTGATTTAGACAGATTTGTGAACAATATTTGAGAGAAATAGGCCTTTTGTGTACATAGAAAAAGTCTTACATCTTTGAGTTCATGAAAAATGGGGGCAAAAACAAAAGTGTTGCGTTTATAATTTTGTTCAGTGTATTTTAGTTTGTGTCTTATATCCGTAAATAGTAGTGCTGTCAATCGATTAAACAAATGAACTAGATTAATCACATTTTTTCTGTGATTAATCGCGATTAAAAACACGTTTTTAAAAACAAGTTTTATTACTTTTTTTTTGGCTGAGTAGAACTGTGTCAGAGGCTCCTCTGGCAGGTTGAACTTCCTCATCTGGTGAAGGAAGTACAACCTCTGCTTGGCATTTTTCACAATGAAGTCTGTTGCCCTGTCCAAATACTGTACCCACACTTGCGGACATGGCCACTTGAGAGCGCGTGCACGCAACAGGAAGTAAGTGCACAAGACTGTCCCATGTTTTAAAAATGTCAAAGCTCAGTGCCCTTAATGCACACTAAACCCCCACTATCTCAGATACCACTTCGGAGTGGTATTCAAAGCTAAGCGCATCCCATCATGCATTATGTTCGGGAACTCGCCTGCCCCGAAATCGCGAGATGAGGAAAACGTTCCACTGTAAGTTAAAATTAATTAGATATTACATATAATTTGGTAGTAAAAGATAAAGTGTTGCACATTTTATTTGTGTAAAGATGAGTAGGCTATGTGTATTTTGTACAATATTTGCAACTGCTTTTTATCAATTTTATAATTGTGTCTTCTGTTAGTTACATAGTGACTATTGAACGACATTTATTTTAAAATGCAAAGTATTGAAAATAAAAAAAAAGCTCTGTGAACACTTACATTTTTTGCAACACTATAAGTGTGTCCCATTGGGTAATCAAAAGTTCTATACACACTTGCAGTCTTCACGCCTACTTGAACACTTGGGCCAAATACAGGAAATACGTCATGTAAGTAGACAAGTGGTCAAGTGCAAAGACTCCTATTTGGACAGGGCAAATGTGATTGTCCCACTTCAAGTCCTGAGAGATGGTGGTGCCCACAAACCTGAATGACTCCACTGCTGCCATTATGACGTTGCCTTCTTCATGAGTGTTGCTTACCACAACAGATGTGACAATATACATTTTTTATTAAATAGTTTTGTTCGTTTTACTGCATATTGCAATAACTACAACAGGCTGCACTTTATTTATCCCCAACTGTAGGGGAAATTGGAGAAGGAAAAAAAAATTCTCATACACCTGTACTGTGACACCTTCAACATAAAGTAAGAAGCTCTTCCACAACCTTTGGAAACTGCTTTGCACAACGACAGCTATCAGCAACCACCTTTAAAAAGTTGAAGAGTATGTCTCTTACCTTCTGTAAAACTGGTCACTAGGACTTCTGCCATTCCACCTCTACATGAAGACTGAAGAGGATCTGAATCTGTCAGTCATGCATGGACCTACAGGCTAACAGACAACCTTAAATACTTAGCTACAGTGACACATTAGTTAAAATTAACAGATGAGATGAGAGCCGTGCCGTCCTTCTATTTTGTAGTCTAATTTACTTTTTACTCCATGCAACATTAACATTTAATCTGTGCAATAGTAGATCTAAACTTACAACTGTAAATATGGTTGCCAAATAATATAGCAGTTAAAATTACCTAATTCTTCTGATTTTCTCATTATGTTTTAAAACATGAGAAATCATACATGCAGGGGACAATGGCGAGCAGTCATTAACATTGTATTTAGGATTTTTCAAATGTAATATGCAAATTTTAAATAAAAAAAAATGTATTAGCATTAATTTAAAGTTGGAACTAAATGGAAGTTGTGATGGTCTTTTCTTTCCTGATCTCATGTGATTGACAGGTTGCCCTGCCCTCGCGCCGGTAAATGTCATCAGAGAAGAGATTAAAGATTATGAGGGTACATGAATAAAAAAACAAATATAATGTGCACAGATAAATCTTTTATAATAAATATTGCAATATTCCATAAAAACAATAATTTTTCACTTTTGATTTCATGGTGATTTTAACGGCACAATATGTAGTTTTTCGCCGCTAGAGGTCGCCTATTCAAAACAAAGGCGTAGATTGATGACGCCGAGATTGAGTGTGGATTCATGGGAGATGTCATCTTCACCTCACAGGCAGTGGAAAAGAATCAGGATGGGACTTGGGCAGAAATCATATTCATGGGTGAGATTACTGTAGTATGAAGCAGAGCAGGGCCGAGTGTTGTGGGAGTGCAACATGGCTGCTGGAGCAATTGCTAATGAGAGACGAACGAGACACACGCTCGACAGCAGCAGAGCTTTTATTATGCCACAGTCACTTCTTCCGCTCATGCGTATGTGGGGTAACGCAGCGCTGTTGATCATATTAGATACATTTGAGCGTGTTGAAAATTATTTACTAACGTTACTCTGCGCACTCGCTCAGAGGCTGAGACACTTGTTGCACACTGCAGTAAGCTAGATCAATACTAGGCATGGTAATATATGGTACTCGCGGTAAATCAAGAAAACGGATTTAAACAAGACTAAACATGTTGAGCTATATAGCAATGATTAGTTCCCTTTCATGGGATCTTGAACTGCGTCGTAATGCACTTTGGGGACGCTTAGGGAGTGTCCCCAAAGTGCGTTACAACGCAGTGTCTCGTTCCCTTTCTCAGGGAACAAGGGTTACAGTCGTAACCTGAGACGTTTTCTGTCATAAATGTATCCAAACAGTTGTTCCCTTGTCTAATAAAACATATAATATATTAAAGCGTCTTTGGTGTTTCCATGGTTTCTACAAAATAAAACCAGAAATCGAGGGTAACGCAGGTATGATGTCATTAATAAGCGACGCACGGAAACGGCCCATGTCCTGGTTAAAATTGCTAATTTCTCTGGATTTAAACATTCTGGAAACATCTGGGATAATGTAAGTACAACAAAATATATAACACTGTTCTAGTGGTTTTTGAATATTTTAATCTAAAAATCTTACATATTGTGCCTTTAGGCTTGTGCTTCAATGAGAGTAAGAACATCTGGTCATTTGTTCAAAGCGGTTGATCAGTGTCACAAATATCGAAGATCAGTGACCTAGAAATTGTGTGGAATCTGAGAAATTTGATGTCTCAACTTTTGAAATGAGCCCCAGACCTTCCTGTAGCTCAAACAGCCTTGCACTAGCAACGCCAAGGTCACAGGTTCGACTCCCAGGGAAAGCAAAAAATGATTAAAATGTGTACAATTACATGTATGTTGTTCTGGATAAAAGCATCTGCTAAATGCATAAATGTCAATGTTCTCTGACATTTCTACAACCATTCTGCCACTCACGGCCCCTTTGGTCTTCTGGTCTTCATTCTGCCAGTGCTACACATCCCAGCCCAGTGCACCGTGTATTTAACATTCCAGCACTTCAGAAGAGGACACAACAGCACACAAAGCCATCATTACATAAATTCAAAAGTACTGGACACAAGGTATGGTTTGAGCATTACATTTACATATTACTCTTTTTTTATATATTAAATTTAATTTGTTTACTTTTTTCAAAGTGACTTACAAATGAGAAAAAAAAAATTCAGAAAGAAACCATGTTTTTATTTTATAAAATAAAATATGTTTATTTATCTACAACAGCATAAAGGGGAGACTGGGGCTTGTTGTCACAAGTCTTATATCTATAACTATAAGCTTTTGAGTCAAAACTCCAATTACACAAATGCTTGTTTTGGGTTTCATAACTGTTTTACCATTTAAACAAAAAGCCTGTAATAAGCTATTTAATGGGAGGTTCTATTGTAACTTACCCCATATAGTGTGACAATGCAATCAACAGTCCTTCAACAGGCTTTCTGACCTGAAACAAACCCACCCTGAGAAATATTCACATAGAATTGGCAGCAACTAACTCACAGCTCTCTTAAATCATCAGAATTCATGAGTCACCTGTATTTGATGTCACCTCATGCTTCGGGTTTAGTTGCATTAAAGAACAAGTGTGGTAGGGTGACTTTGACTTCTGAACTCTGAAGTTGCATCTGCTTTAAATGTGCATGTCTCTCTCACTCTGATTCCTTGAAACAAATAATTACTAATTTATGTACGCTTAGAAAGAGATTCACTTAAATATTAGATTTTTCCCCCCAGTAGTAGCTAAAATCAATTTCTGTAGCTTTAAATACATAAAAGACATTCTATTCTGGGTGCACTGGTCCAGTAATTGCCATACCTGTATGGAGAGCGTTTATTCATTACGAGTGAGATGGAGTTATCAAAGTGCCTTCATGAACAGATGTGATTACCACAGTGCTGTGAGTAGAGTGTAATTGCAAACGTAGGGACAAGAACATGGGTTTGGCACAGTAATGCTCTTAGGAATTATTCTATGTGCCATTCCCTCTAAGGTTTTTTGTAATTACACTGGATATAATTTCTTTTTTCCTTTTTTACAAATTTCTGGTTGCTTGTCGGTTTAAAACATATTAAACCAGATTTTTGTTCCAGATCTTTGTCTGAAGAAAATGTGAATGCTTGCCTATTCAAAAATGAAGATGTAAACTCACATCTGCAAACTCCGCACTGGCAAATAATGTAATGGGGGAGGATTACATTATTCGCATTACATTATTCGTACCAAAAACGTAAACAAAAATCAAAACTCTCTCTTTGGTCTCTTTGGTCTCGTCGGTTTCTCTAGGCAGTTCCTCTCTGCTCTCCTGACATGCGAGTCCCAGTATGTGTCTCTCTCCCTGGTCCTCGCTTCATGGTGGCATTTATCCTGTCTCTCCACGCCAATTACTGCAACAAGAGACAGGTGTTTATCATTTGCACTTGACCCACTTACGTGCCGCTCGTCCTCCTCTCTCTCCCATCACAGACCTCGCTAGACCACGCCCTCTTCGCCACACTTGCCTATTCAAAAATGAAGATGTAAACTCACACCTGCAAACTTTGCACTGAAAAGTGTAATGGGGGAGGATTTTTTGGAATCAGAAGTTGAAATAGTTTCTGAAAACTATTGAACTACATGTTGTTTAGGTAGCAAAATTTTGTTGTTGAAACAACACCAATATGGTAAGAAATTACCATAAAATGACGATTTAAACTTTACATTTCAAATCATATGAATTGATAATATGAAATGACAAAAACTAAAAGTTTTATAAAATGATGAACCTCAAACCTCAAGTTTCAGTCTAATAAATGATTATGTATGTTATATATATATATATATATAATTAGTCTGAACAAAAACAAATACATTTTCAATTTATGAGTAAAATAAAGCCTGTAGTAAACATAACTTGACGATACGTTGATGTTTTGTTCTACACGTACACTACACACACCCACACTCCAAACTGTCTTAGTTACTTATTAAAAACGTAACTTTTCAAAAATTAACATACAGTAACTGCTTCAGAGTGCTTCGCTATTTCACTGTGTGTGTGTGTGATTTACGCTGTAGAACAAAATGTCAAAGTATAGCCAGGTTATGTTTACCACAGACCTTATTTTACACATTAATGAAAAAAGAACATTATAAAACCACATAGGAAAATCTCAAAGGAACCAGCGGCAAATTAGTCTTCCAGGTTCTGACGTCATACCTGCACCACTCTAAAAACATTACTTTATTAGGCACCATATCATATAAACTTGTGCTTTCTGAGTAAGTTTTAGTGCATTGCTATGCAGTTTCTAGGGTGTTCTGGGTGGTTGCTAGGTGGTTACTTACTGGCCCAAGTCAAAAGAGCCCTCTATTATATTCTTTAGATATGGTTCAGTCACTCTTTCAGTGCAAGCTTATTTGATTTATTTTCCCCATTGTCATCATTCACCAGGTGAAAATAGTAAGTCTAATTGCTTAGAAAAGTAAAAGCTCACCTCTGCTCAACAAGCCTCACAGTTTGTATCATTGTATCTGGAGCACAAACAGTGAAGGACAGGAAGAGATTACTGGCATCCTACATGTGTCTGGTGCTGAAAGGCTTTAATCACCTCTACACTACTCAACACCAGTGACCTCCACAGCTACAAAATGAACAACAGCAACTCCGAGGCATCAGGGGAGGCCCCTGTTTACACTCTGACCCCACAACCGACCCTGGGATATGAGCAACAAAGCAAACACGACTGTAAGAAAGCTGCGAAGACGACTCAATCCAAACAAGGACGGACTGAAGACATCCCAAAGGAAGACGCTGTCATTATAGTTCTGCATAAAGAGTGGAAGTTAAAGATTGGTGGGTCATCAATCACTGATGGCAAAACAGGTAGAAAGACAGCAGGACCTCAATCAGTCAATGCAAAAGAGCCAATCAAGAGCTCTGTTTTTGAAAAGTGGGAAATGATGGATAGAGATGAACAGAGGTCACTGGCTAAACGCCAACTGTCTGAAGAAAGTAAAAAAAAAAAAAAAAAAAAAACTGGACTCCTAGATTAATGAAGAACACAATAACAAAAGAGGAAGAGCCAAGAAAGACATCAACCACTGCCTCAGGACAACAAATATTAAATGGGCCCAGGTCCAGAAGAAAACTTCAAAAGGACCTAATCCCAAACCCTGAGGTCTTCCGCAAGGTTGACACACATGCAATCAACACTGGAGGAGAGATGAAAGAGATCAGATGTCTTACTTGTATGTGTGTGTTTTTGGATGAGTAAGTAGCTTGATGTGTGTTTATTTGGATTTGTAATTTGCAGCTCAGAATCAAGCAGATCTTTTCAGTGCAAGCAATCACCCAGACAATCACAGAGGAGGCAAGCGGTAATTTAGACAAACTGTGTGCCATTTGGATCTGGCATTGCCACAACATTGGTCAGTTTCAGTCTCTCTCTCACACACATACTCAAGGGTATCTTCCACATCTGCTTGCTACAGTTTGCCTTTTTTTACTGATTTAATTATGTCCTTTTCCTGCTATACAATACAAGCTTGGTATAACCTGAGCTGTAATGCTGCAACACCAGCAGGATTTAATTCATTAAATTGGCTCTGAATTTTTGGAAACAATATCAGACATACCTCTGTACATGATGTCCTACTGTATATATTCTGGAAAGCATTTTGGCTTGAATCATCTGTCTTATAATAATCATGAATCATTATTGCTATAAAGAAACAGACAGTAAGACATGTTGGAACTGTCATTAGCTGATGCAAAAACTAAATCTGAATGGTTAGTGGCAATACTTGAAAATCTAATGGAAAACTAGGCAAAAATCTGCTCAGATGACACAAAGTTATTGTTAACAGACACTGTTAGACACTGCCCCTAAAGTGACATTTTTCAGTCTTCAAGACTTTCACATATGCATAAGGCTTTCATGCATGCACGAGAGATGCTCATAAGGTTTATGCAGTTTTCTCCATCTACAAGCTAAAACGTTGTTGTGCACTTGCAGATTGTATGGCTTGAAGATGTTAGACCAGCTAGATTAATGAGCTATATGTTCAGATTCTAGGCCAGCATTAAACAGACATCAATCCATTAGAGAAGATAGGCTATATTAAATTATATATATATATGAGAGAATATATGCATAATATGAGAGATATATATCTGGCTCACATAGGAGTTTAAGGAAATGAAACTGCAGATCAGTTGGTGAAAAGATCATTAAGGAAAAACGATATTGAGATTAAAGTTCCATTTGAAAGAAACAAAATTAGATCAATAATTAAATATTCAAAAAGAGTGGCAGAAGAAATCAAATAAATGCTTGGCTATAGGATTAGCTTAAAGGGTTAGTTCATCCAAAAATGAAAATTCTGTCATTAATTACTAACCATTATGTCATTCCAAACCTGTAAGACCTTCGTTCATCTTCAGAACACAAATGAAGATCTTTTTGATGAAATCGCCGAGCTCTCTGACCCCTCCATAGACAGCAATTTAATTACCACTTTCAAGGTCCAGAAAGGTAGTAAAGACATCGTTAAAATAGTCCATGTGACTCCAGTGGTTCAACCTTAATTTTATGAAGCGTCGAAAATAATTTTTGTGCGCAAAAAACAAACAAAAATAACAACTTTATTCAACAATCTCTTCTTGTCTGTGCCAGTCTCCTACGCTGTTGACGTAAACAGTGCAGCATTTCCGAGTTCTACGGCTCACCATTGGCTCGCTCCTGCGTCAGCATCACACACATGCGTCGTGGTGCTCAGGTGAACAGCGTCAGCTGGCGTTCTGCCATAGTGCTTCGAAAGCACTGCACTGTATTTACTACGTCAACAGACGAGAAGAGATTGTTGAATAAAGTTGTTGAATTGGGGGGGTTTGCACACAAAAAGTATTCTCGTCGCTTCATAACATTAAGGTTAAATTGCTGAGGGCCTGAGAGCTCTAGGATTTCATCAGAAATATCTTCATTTGTGTTTCGAAGATGAACGAAGGTCTTACGGGTTTGGAACGACATGAGGGTGAGTAATTAATGACAGAATTTTCATTTTTGGGTGAACTACCCCTTTAATACATCATTCAAAGAGATTTTAAGACGATATGGAAAGGAGGAGATGACTTTATCTGGATTACACAAACAGGCACAAAGGACTAAATGCATCACATAATACAGGTAGATGTGTTTGTTTGTTTTTTTGAAACTGTAGAACATGTCATGTTGAAATAAAAGAAAATGTGATACAGAAATAATTAAAATGGTAGAGGACCTGAAAGGTACTACAAAGGAAAAAGTATGATGAATTGGATTTTAGAAACAAGTAATTAATAATCAATGAGTAATCTTGACATTTATGGTTGATACCAGGGCTAGGAAAACGAATTTGATGTGGTAATGACCAATACCCCCAAAGAAGAAACTATTTTTGTTCAATAAAATTGTGATGTATGGGTCCAGTGTAGTGGTTTCAGTCTAATACACACATTGAAAACTACAGAATTGAACACTTTTTTTGCACGCAGTCTGTACTGCAACAACTTGTCGCACTGAATTTTCATGACATGGTTGCCTAATCTGTTCAGGGAAGCTGGTATTGAGTGTAGAGGGGTGTCAGGCCATGGTACAGGCATTGGTTACCGGCATGGTCAGAGTTACCAGAACACTAAATCCAGCCACATGAGACTGGATTTTTAGTATATATATAATTTCAGATGTACAGTTATATACACACACATCACTGCATGTGATGGTCATGACAATGACATACGAAGAGTTTTACTTCCTGACCGACCCTGAGAACTTCAGCAACTCTTACTATCCTGATAAAGAAGTGTGGCAGCTCTTGGAGAGCCCCATTAAGTTTAAAGAGTTTGAGAAGAGGGTGCTTAAAATATTCTAGGATTCTACAGGCTGATTGTAACCCTAATTTACCCAAAACACTTCCTGATAGTTATAGGGAACTCATTTTGTACATGTGCAACAAATATGTTTAAAACACACATGACAAGTTCTTAGAAAGGAACTCCTTGGATTTATGTTTAATTTTAGAGAAATGTTTAAAAATTAATGACAAAATAATTAAAGTAATTTAATGTAAATTATAAATAGCCTAATAATATAAATAATTTTAAACAAATATCAAAAATTCATTCATAAATATCATTACGGTTTTTTTTGCCACACCAAATAACATTTTAAAACCTGAAGTAACATTTCCTTGTCATCCTTACATTTTATACTTAATGCACCCAGGTGTGTGTTTGATTTGTATCTGTAGTATTCTTGAATAATCTACTAGATAAGTTTCATGTCATTGATTGATCCCTCAATTGATATACTGCTGTGAGTAATTGACAACTTTACCATTTACATGCCACTGAGAACAGTGAGGCGACAGTATTGATGGGTTTCCCTCAGCTTGTCGATTTCACAGATTTCCCAGCCTAGTGGCAATGAACTACAACAGCTGAGCAACTCCATCGGCTTCCTCACAAGCACCCAGCACAGCATGGAACTCTGCCTCATGCCCCCAAAGTCTGGCACATATGAGCTCATGGTTTTTGCTTGACCTGGAAACACTTCCAAAACATTCAGTTGGATTTGATCCTTCCAGTTGGAATGTCCAACACCCAAGACCTCAGAAGAGCTGCCAGAGAATCTCTACGTGTCCTGGTGCCTGCAACCAGACGCTATGAGTTTAGGACTCAAGACTTGTAAATATGGTAATGATATTATTCTTTTAGAGTCTAGATCCTTTAAATTAGTTTTAAAGACTACTAGACACTGTGTGAACTGAGCCATAAGGACCTGGATATAACTGCTTGGCCATTCAGATTGAGCCAAATCAACTCACAAGTAATGTTCTCTGCCCTTATCGTGGTTACTACCATCTATAAGTGTTGGTAAGGGACTGGACCATCACCTTCCAGAACCCTCAATGGTGTTTTAACTAAAGAACAGTGCAATCAACCAGCAATTCTTCTTTCAAATCATGTCCTCTTCACTCACAACGGGAGCAAAGTCACAATCAGCATTGCCCTTCCTGGGTATGGAGTCTACAAGCTTGGTCTCAATGGAAAAATGTCTTTCAAGCAAGAATTCAACTTGCTGTGTGAATACATCCTGAAGAACACCTCAGTGAATAAGTGGCATCCATTCCCATGCACATACAAAGCCTGGAAGAGGGGCAGTGTGCTGTTTGAACCTTGTACAGGGATGTTAGAGGCCTCGTCCTGGGTGAAATTTCATGTACGTGTCCCAAGAGCCCGAAGAGTAAGTGTGCAAGGAGATCAGAGAGTGGATCTCTAACTCAGTAAGAGCAGGCTTTGGGAAGGGACTGTTTACAGGCAGAGGGCCACATCTTGAACTTGCTGCTAGCCAAAGCGAGACCTCCAATGAGATGGTCACCCACTGATCCTTCAATGTGCTGGAGTCAGAACATAAGATATGACAAAGTTCTACAAAAGACACTTGAGACCCCTTAGTTGTAACTATATTCAGCATGGCTTCTCGACCACTTTAATATAATTGATAGCACATTAAAAACAAAAATCTTCGTTAATATGGAACAATCTGTTGTACAATGAAAAAATAAAACATTTTAAGTAGAGGCAAAGGCTTCAGTCATGGGGAATCGCAGGTTGAGCTCGCTGAAGAGTTTGAGAGAGGGATAGCTCTCTCTCGCCCCTCGCCTGTGAGCTTGAGTGATCTACTGGATCAGGATGTACTGTCTCTCGAGTCATCCGATCCAGCAGATAGAGCATTGCTGGCACCCTCCAGCTAAAAGGTTACAACTACACAGTCCAGCCTAAGATTGGAGAAGGTTTGATATTGGGAGATGCATCTTGAATTTGCGTGCATCAGGGAGCTCGCGTTTTACTTCCGCTTTCAAATTCATGATTTCTCCTTGATGCCCCAGTCTTGCCTTCTGAACTTTTCGGTGCATCTTTTGAGGCAGTGGTTGGGAAGTTTAAGAGGCGAGGGTGCAGGGCGCGTTCAGGAAGTACATCCCTAGCCAATCCGATCCCTGCCTAAGGGCTCTGGGGGTTCTGGCCCGTCACAGTCCGAGGACCGGAGGCAGGGCCTGAAAGAGATCATGGCCACTCATGCTCCTCCTCTATATATATATATATATATATATATAATTTTTTTTTTTTTTTTTTTTTTTTTTTTTCGTGATATACACTATATTGCCAAAAGTTTTTGGAACGCCTGCCTTTACATGCACATGAACTTTAATGACATCCCATTCTTAATCTCTAGGGTTTAATGTGGAGTTGGCCCACCCTTTGCAGCTGTAACAGCTTCAACTCTTCTGGGAAGGCTTTCCACAAGGTTTAGGAGTGTGTTTATGGGAATTTTTGACCATTCTTCTAGAAGCGCATTTGTGAGGTCAGGCACTGATGTTGGACGAGAAGGCCTGGCTCGCAGTCTCCACTCTAATTCATCCCAAAGGTGTTCTATCGGGTTGAGGTCAGGACTCTGTGCAGGCCAGCCAAGTTCCTCCACACCAAACTCGCTCATCCATGTCTTTATGGACCTTGCTTTGTGCGCTGGTGCGCAGTCATGTTGGAACAGGAAGGGGCCATCCCCAAACTGTTCCCACAAAGTGGGAGCATGAAATTGTCCAAAATGTCTTGGTATGCTGAAGCATTAAGAGTTCCTTTCACTGGAACTAAGGGGCCAATCTCAACCCTTGAAAACCAACCCCCTCCACCAAACTTTACACTTTTTTTTGGTGTAATACATACATACATACATACATACATGTACACATACACATAAATAGACTTATATATACAAAGGTAGGATCCTAACATAGGCTACGTTTATGGTGACACTGTTCTACACAACTTTTATAAAATACATTTTCTTTTTTGTAGTATGTAATGGTTGTAAACGTGTAGTGTTGGAATGCCAAGATGAATTAGACTTTTATGTAGTGAAGGAATGGGAACCAAACCTCTTTGAAGGTGTCAAGTTTTGACTTCACAGACGCTGTGAGTTGTACAGTGTGTTATTAGTAGACTGAGCCAAATGCTTGATCTGTCTTTCCAATTAAGTAAGATTGTTTTTTTTTTGTTTTTTTTGGCTGTAGTTAGTGGAATGAGAATGAATTGCTCCTGATGTTTAGATATGGCTAATGTGGATAGGACTCCAAGTAACACTACTTTAGGACACAATGAGATGCTGAGCTCAAGAATCTCCGATAGCCTGCCTACCACCTCCGACCAAAAGTGTTGAATGTAGCGACAATCCCAAAAGGCATGAAAATGATTATTGTTATTTATTGGACAATGTATACATTTATTGTTGTCTGTGAATCCCATCTGATATAGTTTGTGTCTTATAATATGTATTCTATGTAGCAGTTTATACTGAATCAGTTGAATTTTACTGTTACATGACATAGAATATATATTGTTGCAAACTGTTTGCCAATTAACGTTCTCTTTGTCAATATCATTAGTCCATTTTTATATAGGAAAAGCTATTGATTTGTCTGTGGATATTAATAATTTAAATATTTGTGACAGTAATTTCTTTGGTTTTAGGAGTAAGAAGGCTTGATAGAGAGGAGAATGACAGTTTTTTATGTTCCTTGACCCGACCGATTTTCTTATCACTTCTCTCAATTGTATGTACTGAAAGGAAGCTTGGTTTGGAATATTATATTTTAGTTGAATTTGGTCGAAGGTCATAAACAGGCCATCAGTATATAACTGACCCAAGCTGGTTACTACTTTCTTACTCCATGTCTGAAAATGAATAGGTTTATTGTTAATAAGAAACATAGGATTATGCCATAGGGGTGTATTATTTGATAAATCCCAGCTATAATTTAATTCCTTGTGAACATTCCACCAGGCATTCATTGTGGTAAAAATAGTAATACTGTTTTTATAACCATGATGCATTTTCAAAGATTTGTCTATAAATGATAAATATTGAATATCCAATTGTTTCAAAAACATTTTTTCCACATCTAACCATAGAGAGTCTACATTGTGGGTCCAATGATAAATATAAATTAACTGTTGAGAGAGAAAATAAAGATAAAAATTTGGGGCCCCAAGTCCTCCATATTGTTTTGGCTTTTATACGAGGCTTTTACGATAATTTTATACAAGGCTTTTTGTTTTTCCAATAAAATTTAGTGATTTCACTATCAAGAGAGGAGAACCAGCCTGGTGGTGGAGCTACAGGAATCATGGAAAATAAGTAATTTACCTTTGGGAGAATGTTCATTTTAATGGTTGATATACGACCGTTCAGAGAGAGGGGCAGTTTATTCCATCTGCCAAGGCTGTTTTTAATTTCATTCAAAAGAGGAAAGTGGTTTTGACTACACAAGTTATTTGTATCAGGAGAGAGGTGGACTCCAAGGTATTTAAGTGTTTTAGCTACACGTATAAAAGGATAATTGCTGACCTCAGCATCCCCATCTAATTTGGTTATAGGCAAAATCTCAGATTTGGCACAATTGATAGAGTAGCCAGACACCCTACTAAAACTATTAATGAGACTATGTACTGATGGTAGGGAGAATGATGGATTCGTAATATATAACAGTATGTCATCGGCGTATAGGCTTATTTTATGATGATATAGATTTGATTGAATTCCTGAAATGTTAGGGGACTGCCGGATTGCTGCTGCCAAAGGCTCAATAAAGAGTGCAAATAATAAAGGAGACAAAGGGCATCCTTGACGGGTACCGCTTTTCAGTGAAAATGGTTTTGAGATCATTTCATTGGTTACAACTGAAGCTGTGGGAGATTTATACAATATTTTTATCCAATTGGTAAAATGAGTTTTAAAACTGAAATGACCAAGTGTAGAGAAGAGAAATGGCCATTCTACTCTATCAAACGCTTTTTCTGCATCTAGTGACGCAATTAAGAAAGGTGGTTTGTTTTCCGACATATAATTATTATAGTAAGTAATTAAATCTATTAACCTTCTTGTTTTTTCTGAAGGGTGCCTACCTTTAATAAATCCAGTTTGATCTTTATGTATTAAGGTTGTAGTTACAGTTTCCAGTCTTGCAGACAAAGCTTTACTTATGATTTTTATGTCTACATTGATAAGTGATATTGGCCTATAATTAGCGCATTCTGTTAAGTCTTTGTTAGGTTTTGGAATGAGAGTGATATAAGCAGTGTTCATATGATATGGTATATTTCCAGTTTCATAGATTTCTTTAATTACCCTAAAAAAGAGAGACAAAATAGGCCAAAATTTTCTATAAAATTCAGCTGTATAGCCATCTGGACCGGGAGATTTATTGGTAGGCATGCGTTTAAGAGCTTGGTAGATTTCATCTAATGTCAGATGATTTTCCAACATCTCTGATTGTGTCTTACTTACTTTTGGTAATGAGACATTCTTTAGAAAAAGTTCAATTTCTTCTTTTTGTATACACTGGTCTGGGGTATAAAGATTTAAATAAAAAGATCTAAATGTTGTATTTATTAATTCTGGATCCTGAGTTTTGTCTCCTGTTAAGGTAGTAACTGATAAGATAATAGATTTTTCTGTTTGTTGTTTTAATTGATTTGCTAGGTACTTACTAGTTTTTTCTCCATATTCAAATTGTTGTTTTAGTTTTAATAAGATTTGTTCCGTTTTATTATTCAAAATATTATTGGAGTTAATTTTTAGTTCTCAGGAGTTGTTTTGTAATCGAAGGAGCAAGCCCCTGAGAGGCTAAAAGGTCTAAGCTCTTCACCTCATTAAGCAAATATTGTTCTCTTAATAATTTCTCTTTTCTTTTATATGCACAGAATGATATTACTTTTCCTCGCATAACTGTTTTTGCAGTCTCCCATAGTGTACATGCTGAAATCCCCTCTGTTGTGTTAATCTCAATAAAAGACACCCATTCTTGTTCAAAGAACTTAATAAAGTTATTATCCTTTAGTAGGAGATTGTTAAATCGCCATCTAGGCGGTGGGTAAGGTGTATGTTTTGAAAGAAAAGTAATGCTGACGGCGCATGGTCTGAAGTTGTGATGGCATGGATTGTAGAGTCCGTGATTTTGTGTATTATAGATTTATTTATCAGAAAGAAGTCTATTCTCAAATAAGACTTATGATAAGGTGAGTAATAAGAAAAGTCTCTACTATTAGGGTTCATCATTCTCCAAACATCCATCAGTCCATAATCTGAAATGTATTGTTTAATAAGTAATGCAGAGTGATTTAACTTATCCGAACTGTTGATTGATTGATCGAGTTGTGGGTCCAATACTGTATTAAAGTCTCTACCTAAAATAATGTTTGAGTCAAGAAAATTGGATAATTCAGAGAATAATGAATGGAAAAATGATGGTGTTTCAACATTGGGGCCGTAAATATTTGCTAGTGTTATTTTTTCCTTTCCAATATTTCCGTAATTATAATATAACATCCTTCTGTATCTGTTATTGTTGAATGGTGGAGAAAGTTTATGTTTTTATGTATAAGAATAGAGACCCCTCGTTTTTTGGAATTAAAATTGGAGTGAAACGTCTGGCCTATCCACCCAATTACCAGTTTCCGAGACTAAAATGAGTTTCTTGTAAGAATACAATGTCTGCTCTTAACATATGTAAATGTTGTTAACTTTATCGGGTACTAGAATGTAAAGTGGGGCCAGCGACCGAAAACAACAGCTTAGAGTTATAAACATGCACTATTAAATAACTCCGTAAACAAAGAGTACTGCATAGAGGGCAGGGAGATTAACACATTACCTATGCAAATGGCAAATAGATAGCATAATATGTATTGACTAATGAATAACTGCCAATTTACACATTCTCTGTCGAATTAGTATAGCCACGGAGTCAGCTGTGAGTCTTTAAATAGGACATTGTTGATATATAGTTTACATATATCATTAAATACATATATTTTTGTCCATGTATGCTCTCAACACTGATTTTCTCTCTGACAAATGAGAAGATGGATCTAAAAACAACAGTTTAAAACCATCCTGTCAAATCATTTAAAATTCTCAGGTAATGTTTAATATAACTTATTAAAGATATATTATTTACCCATCACAACAAAGTATATCAATATAAACAATATTTTCCCATCCTGTTGGCGAAACTCAGAGTTTGAAATTACGTTCCGCACACAGAGAAGTTCTGCATGTGCTGAGGTTAAAACAACACTATTCATTCGGCACACATGCGTACCGAACTGAAAGACCTGAACTGAAAATGTTTGGTACAAATACATGTACCTTTACACCCCTAATATAAACTCAAAACCCAGAAACCTTGCTGCAGTTCTGAGGAGCATGACTCTTTTCTAACTGCCCCCGGCTTCAATCCAGACAGAAAATGTGTGGCCAACAGTTGCAGGAAGGGCAGCACAGGAAGGAAATTGAAAAGCTGAAACCCAAGAGGTCATTTATCTCCCTCTACACCCCTGTGATCCAGACTATCAAATGAAATGAGAATGTAATCCCTCCTGAGACCCGGATGGGCTGTTTATTTCTCCGTCTGCTCTCACTACATTGAATTAAAAGCACCAGATTTAAACATCAAGACTAAAAAAAACCCCGTCATAACTCATGCAAATCTAATTCAACCAAATAACCCAAACAGTTATTGCCTCATATACTGAGTTTGTCATTTCATGGAGAAAAAAAAAATAATAATAAATCACATCACAAAGAAAAATCACATGGTCACAGAGACTTTTGGGAAAGGTCATCATTGTTTAAACAGGGTCAGTTTCACATTGTCAGCTCTAGAACAGAGATTACACTAACAGCATCCCACTTTACCATTATCAGTTAATGCTTCAGTTACTGACTCGCTATCAGACCTCTATAATCAGTGTGCAGGGGAATTTATGAAACCCACCAGCCATGAATATTAAACGTAACAGCTACCAGAAACTTTGATTTATATCAGAACAAGCAATGAAATGTGGAAGGACCGTCTGAAAACCTGGGAAAAACTGAAAATCTATCTATCTATCTATCTATCTATCTATCTATCTATCTATCTATCTATCTATCTATCTATCTATCTATCTATCTATCTATCTATCTATCTATCTATCTATCTATCTATCTATCTATCTATCTATCTATCTATCTATCTATCTATCTATCTATCTAACTAACTAACTAACTAACTAATCTATTTTAATTTCTTGTTTCAGAGCAGTCAGAGAAATCTGATGTTTGTGGCTTTCAGATGTCATCCATATTTACAGGTATGCAACTATCATTGTTTATGAAGACAATCTGTCTTTCTGGGTCTTAAATACTGTTTTGTGCATTTCTGTGTGATTCAAAATACGTAACTTCATTATATAACAAATAAAATATCACTTTGTTTAACTGTCAGCTCACTTGTCTTCCCGCAATAAAGATTATATTGCAGGAAATATGGAAAAACCAGCTGAGATTAGTCTTCTTCTTTAAATAAATAAATTGTTTTCTCAAATGTATCAGAATTGGGTGAGTTTATAGCTTAAAACAAGAAATATACCTGCCAAAAGGATAAGAAAAATAAACATGTTTTCTTTTTGAATTAAGTTTATTTTTCTTTCCACACTGGCAAATATGTTTTCTTGTTTTAATCCACTCACTTAATTTTGATAAATATTTCAGATGTCATTTTGCTTCTCAAGTAAATGTATATTGATTTAAGACTGTTTAGATTTTTGGTTTGGAAAACCAAACTAAAATAGAGATTTAAAAAATCTTTTTTTTTTTTTTTTTTTGTAGTGCAGCTGACTGCACAACATAATGTAAAAATTCTTCAGATCTATGATGCATTGAGTATTTCAGGAATAATAATATGATGGACTATAATACCATTCATATATGTTTCCCCTCACCTTTTTAACCCTGATTCACGAGTTCACACATACATGAAATGAGATATATATAATTATGCTTATTTGGCGTGCTATTTTGGGGAGGGCTCCGAGCTCGGAAACTGGGATAGACTGGGAGAGAAAACCAGCCAAGAGTGAGGCGACGGGTGGTGGAGGGATGCTGTGGAACTGTCATGGGACAGCGGTGAGGGAATTTATACCGGCTTCTTCTTGTGCTGATTGGCTGATTACCTGAACGTGCTCCTCCCGAACTTTGTTACATAAAACTTAATTTTGTGAAAAGTTGTTTGGGATTCATTGCAGAAGTTAACTCAAGCTAACAAGCTACCAAAGTTAACTCCAAATGATGACAGAAGTGAAAAACAGCTCTAGGACTTGGCTTTGTTTCATTATCATTAGCCTGACGGCAAGGACTGATTAGAGCCATGAGGTTGGCCAATATTGCCTCTCCGCTGGCTGATCAATCTGACCTACAGTACAAGATGGACTGTGCCGAACACTGACTTGCCACAAGTGGCCTGATTGGAATATTGTTCATAAACAATTTTAAATGTCAATCTGTGCTGACTCACTCAGTATGGGAACACATACACTACTTGACATATGCTGATATATCTCTACAAGAGATCTTGGATCTTTCCAGAGTTTGTGAGTGGAGAAAGTTCTCGTAAGTGACACAGATATGCAGAGGGAGGCCTAGCATGTGGTCATCCTTCCATGGCACCAGGGCTGAGTTTCAGACATTGCCTGAGCTCTGTATCAGTCTGCACCTCCTCCAGTCAGCAGGGACAGAGGGGGTGCTGACAGGGCCTAAACCTAACTTTTTGCCACACCTGCCAATTGCCAGTGACTTAATAAAATTTACCAAACATAAATATATTCTACCAGACTTTAAACTTTTGTGCAGGCAGTTATGACACCAAAATTTTAGATACACGTGAAGATTCACAATTCTCTGTTCTAATTTCAATACCACAGCTAAAACTACTAGCCTAACTAATATACATTTCAAACATTATTAAAAAGACAAGTAATAGTAGTTTTCAGGTAGAAATACTGAATAAAGTAAATCATATGTAAAATGACAGTGGATAGCCTTCACTGCATAAATTAAACAAAGATTAATCCTAATTAAAGTTACAAGTTATTCAGTAAAGAGCAGTGAGTGATTTTTTTCTTTGTCCTTTGTTGTTTGATTAACATTAAAAACGCAGACAGCAGCAGGAATATTAGGATGCTGTCACTTTAAGACTAATGCCAATCCAATATGCTGACACTGTACACAAACCCCTCCGGATATACTCGCACCCAAAGCCGAAAAAAACGTAATGCCTGCTAATGTTGCGATACACATGGAAGGAGACAAGACGCAGTTTTTTATAATGGATGTCAATGGAGGAAAGGCTTTACTACTCTAAAGAAACATTTTTGTGAGGAAATAGCTTATTATTGAATAAATCGACAGCACATAGGTTAATCTTCAACATGTTTGCTCTTAAAACATTTTTTTTAGAGTTAACACTGGGAAGAAAATGCTGTTTTATAAGAGAAGTCACGGACAATTGCATGGCAAGTATGCAATTCTTGTCTTCTCATTCATTTCTATGGTATCCGCAAACAGTGACTGACTGTTGCACAACTCTAAATGAAACTCAATGACGTCAAGGCTGTTAAGTTTAGTCGTTACGCTTTTTCTAATGGTAGAGCCACGGATCCGTTTCCAGCATGGGAGGCGGACACACTAACGAAGATGTTAAAGACTAAAATTGAAATAAAAACAAATAAAAGCCATACTAGCCAAATTATAACTAGTTAGTTTCAAATATTAGGGCAATTAATACTATAATAGTATATAAATTATACTAAAATAACTGCTTTGAAAAGTAAAAAAACCTGGGCCCGTATTCTTAAAGCTTCTAAGAATCCTCTCAGAAAGCTCCTAATTTACCTTAAAAACTTCTACGTAGGAGTCTTAGCTTAAGATTGATTCAGGACCGATCTGAGAGCAACTCTGAGCGAGGAAAATACAAAAACTTTTATCTTAGTGAGGAGGCGGGGCTGAGCCCGTTGCTACATATGACACAGTCTTTTGAAGACTTTGATTGGTTGGTTGTCCATGAAGGAAAAAAAGAGCACTTTTAAGTATATAAACCTTCACTTTGAAATTACAGGCATCATTTTTCCTGTTTTACCGTTATATATATATTCTTTATTTTTTATTTACCATGCTGTTAATGTTGTACTTAATGTATTAAGTCTAGCGACACAATAAGGTTCTGAAATTGCTGTAATTGTGTGATCACTTTGCTTATGGTTGTGACAGACCCAAATCATCACTGCTGCATAGTTGCATTTTTCCAGTTGCCAAATGTGTTAATGTAGTGATTACTTCCATTTCTGGCGCAATGGAATTTCTGCGCTGTGTCAGAGATGTTAGTGTGTCTCTAATAATATCGTCACAAACATGATTCCTGCACGATCTAATGTATAGTGTCTTATTAACTCACTCATGCATTGTGTGCAACACATTTCTTCTTCTTCTTCACATTTCGTCCATTTTCTCCACCGCTAAAGAAACTCTTAATCCTCTTAAAAGTCCTCGTCCATACTCCTAACACTTTTGGACCTTAAGACCTCTTTTAAGGGTTAAGATGCTTTCTGAATTACTTTTTTCTTTACTAGGACTTTTTCTTTAATTTTAAGAGGAAACCTTTATGTCAGAAACCTTTCTAAGAATTTTGTCACTAGAAGCTACTCTTTGCATTAAGATTTTTCATGAATGCAGGCCCTGATTTTTACATATGTTTTTTATTTTTTATTTTTTTTTTATTATTGGCACCAAGTTCAATTACAGTCATGGGCGTAAATTTCATCTAACAGTTGGGGGGGACAGTAAAAAAAAAAAATATCTCGAGCAATTTTTGAAGGGGACACAAATAATACAGCCAAAATTGTACTTGTAAGGATATGTGTGGCATTTTTCTGAAAAAACTCTCTTCAGGTCATTGACCAGGTCCTGCCGTGTAGTTCTGGGCTGATCCCTCACCTTCCTCATGATCATTGATGCCCCATGAGGTGAGATTTTGCATGGTTCCCCAGACCGAGGGAGATTGACCGTCATCTTGAACTTCTTCCATTTTCTAATAATTGCGCCAACATGGGGTGCGCCCCATGTGTGCAAAATATGAATTCTAGAAAGTTCCGCAGTAACCTTTTAAAATTAAAATTAAAATTAAAAATCAAATACTGACATTTTTATACACAAATGCACCATGGGGAATGATAATGATCCAGATACAGAAAATGAGATGTATTTCTTTAAATCATATGGACATACAGTTTTAAGGTATTATTTTCCACTGGTCACAATCAGCCTTTAGAAACCCGAGAAAATCCTCAAGCACCACTGATTTTCATATAATCATATGTTGCAATCAAAAAAATGTACCATCACCTGAGGAACACACACAGAGAATCTCAAAACCATGACCAGAAAGCAAAGCAAATAACTCACATTGAGTTGGTGGAAGAGAGCTGTATTGACATGCAGCAGGATTATAGGTGTACAGACAGGTTGTTGCATGGTTTCCAAAAGCACTTTATTTCACTAACCATGTAATAAGCTGGAGAGGCTAAAGTGGTTGTTGAATGTGAATATAACTGGCTAGCACAAAAATCTCATTGTGCAATATATGCAGTTGGAATTACAGTTATACATAACCCTAAAAGAAATGTCAAAAACATATGTGATGTGTCTGCTGGGCAGCAGGGGGCAGTAACTCAATAACCCAGAAGAGCTTGCAAAGTAACTAGTGTCTTTGCACTCTGAGAAGCATAAACTTTCTGGTTTTCTGTTTATAAAACGCCTGCCAAATGCGCTTTCCTTTGCTTCATATTTAGTTGAATCATCACGAGAAGCACACATGCTCCTGGCTCCCTCATCATCACCTTGTTTATTTATTTAGCAAGTGGAAGGCCGAGCACCACAGCGGTAGCATGCTGTACAGTGTCCATATTCAGCCTGTCTGGAAAAATTGACATATGCACAGCTTAGAAATAATAACGCTTCACAGTACTTCTAAAAGTAATTGCATAGAGAGTATCTAGATTGCACTGTAATGGCTTGAGAAGAATCTGTACTGTTACCTACGTGGGTCTTACAGGACTTAAGAATACTTATTAGCACCTTAATGACTAACATCTCTGCCTGATTGTGTTTGAAGCACCTGTCTGATTGCATTTGGACAAGGTCTGATTGCAGCCCACTGCAAAAGGTGTGCAATAAGTTCACTATTATGTTGAGCGAAAAAGGAGTGATGCTGAAATATTTATCTAACGGCTTCAGAGATCAGCATCTGTGGAAATATTCAACAAACAGCAGATCAAATATGCAGGGTCATATCGCATTTTGTCCATGTAAATCTAGGGCCACTTGGTGGTGTTTCAAAATTTGTTGACAGAGAAGGATCTGCCTCATTGCAGGGAGGTCAAGCGAGTTTGCATTGCTCATTATTTTTTCCTGACAGGAGTGCCTCTCGCTGTAAGCTGAGGGAAAGTTTGGAGGGACGCGTGCGCTCGGAATCCATCAGGCAAAGCCAGGCTTCTCTGAGTATATGCCTGAGGCCTGACTGGATAGTCTGGACCGCATGTGATAGACAGCTTACTGACTGACATACGGCCAGGCCACATGCACTGGATGAGGATGGCTATGCATGGTGAGGAAAGAGAGTGAAAGACCTGAGATTGAATTCTTGAGATGACAGATCGAAATAAAAAAAAGAGTAAAGAGAAATAAGAGAAATCAGCTGTGTAGCATGAGGCAGGATATCTACATCCTTTTCTGCACTTTATTCAACACATATTCCAGGCCTCAGACTGAACGACCATGGACCAACACACATTTATGGGTCAATGGCATGACACTAATTTTTTGTTCTATTTATTAATGTATCCAAAAATACATATTCAATGCAATTTACACAAAGTAAACTGAATACAGCTCTATGATGAGCATGTTTTTTAATTAGAAAAAGGTCAGGGCAAACTGTCTTAATGAAAGCCTCATTAATAAAACTGAGAAAAATTAAGAAAACATTCAGTAGTTTTGCATAATCTTTAACAGAATCTTGAACAAAATAACTTCACTGTTTATTAATACTTTTTAAAATAAAATTGCGATGTTGGTCTGTGACTTGCAGACCCTCATGACTGTGTTTCAAGGTCAACAATAATATCAAATAATTTGACATTTTTATGACAAGGCAATGATAGTTAAGGTTGTAAATTGTCAAATATAATATTTATGAGTAAATGATAACCTTGAAAAAAATATCAACTAATGATTAATGATTTAAAATAATAATTAATTAATAAAATTATGATTAATAATGATTACAATAATGATTCTTGAAGCAAAATTTCATCAAAAAAATGAACCTGTGTGAAAGTGAACCTGTTTTATCTTTTGTGCTCCATAAAAGACAGAAAGTCATACAGGTTTAGAATGACATGAGGGTGAGTAAATAACAGATTTTTCATTTTTGGGTGGACTTTAACTGGCTTAATCAGAAAGAATGCCTCAGACAACCAGCTTCACCAGGTCAGTTTTGCTGATGAATTTGCATGGCTATACTTAGTCCACCAGCCTGGTTCAGCGCGGAAATGGGTGTGCTCAAATCAAGAGGTCAAGGTTTGGCTGGTTAGCATGGCCTAGTTAGCAGGGGTCTGGCAGATGTTATAACTACACCATCTGGAGCCATATTCACACACACACACACACACACACACAAATCTTAAAGAGGACCTATTAAGCAAAATTAACTTTTAAATGGTGTTTTAACATAAATGTGTGTTGGCATTGTGTGTACACAACCACCCTATAATGGTAAAAATCCACCCACTCCTCTTGTTTTAGTCCCCATAAATCATAAGCAGTGTCTCAGAACAAGCCGTTTGCAAATTCTACCTTTTGTGACATCACAAAATGCCTATTAGCATAGACTCAGTGAGCTGTACACAGTCTGCCATTTTCTACGTGCTAGAGCAGCTGTAGTGATAAGAAAAATGTCTCAGTTTCGTACTAAGAAAGCCAGGTGTGCTATTGTTGGATGTAAGAGTGAGCATAAGAATCTTAATTTACTCCCGGCAACTGAGCCACTGAAGACGCAGTGGATTCATTTTGTTTATGATGGGAATGTGCCCCTCAAGTTACCTAAAATCATTCATGTCTGTGCTAATACAAAGTAGGTTTAGCTAAAAAGTTGTTACTCAAGGATGGAGCAGTATACCAACTGTTCGTGATCCAGCTTCACACCCTGAAGACCTAAGTATCACACTTTATATTTTGTAAATGTGACATTTCCAAATGTGCTTGTTAGCAATTTTCACGACTAATGCGGCTAAAGTCACCACTAATGTCTGTGATTATATTCACAGAGACAAGAGTTATGTCATTTACATTTACATTAAACCCAAAAACGCTTATATATTTTTACTATATAATTCATAACCGCACGTTTATTATGAACTATGCAGTAAGGCGATTTTTTTTTTTAAATACTGTGTATACATTTTCTGTATAGACCCTGTTGGAAAAAAAAACAGCATATGCTGGTTAGGTATGTTTTGAAGCATGGCAGCTGGTTTAAGCTGGTCAAGTGCTGGTCCTAAGCTGGTCCTAAACTGGTCCTAAGCAACTAGCTCCAGCTCAGGACCAGCTTAAACCAGCTCATGACCAACTAAGGACCAGCATAAACCAGTTCAAACCAGCTGCCATGATTCAAAACATGCCTAACCAGCATATGCTGTTTTTTTTCAAAAGGGGATAGATTAAAAATGGAATGTTTTTTTGCATAGACCAGCACAGCGACACATATCAGTAGCACGAGAGGTGTTGGTTGCCAGACAGACTCACCAGAGCTGCATAGTGTTGGTACACAACACAACTATCATTCTCAAAGTTGTTGCCGGAGTCTCTCATTCATCAGTGTCTGACTCAGGTTCATACATACAGGGCTGAACACCTATATTTACATTGTCAGTTATATTGCTTCTCCTGATTTGTTATTGCGGTAGGATCGGCATGAGCGGTAAAGGCCACACCCTTTTTCTGGGGGTGGGGAGCAGCAGCTCATTTTCATTTAAATAGACACACACGAAAATGCCGTGTTTTTGCTCACACCCAAATAGAGGCAAATTGGACAAGCTATAATAAATGATCTGTGGGGTATTTTGAGCTGAAATTTCGGGACACCAGAGACAATGCAGAAATTCAGTAGCAATTCTTAAAAATTAGAGGCATGTTGAGTGTCGTAATTTAGAAAGAATTTTGACGCTAAAAGTAGCTCCTAAACATAGGACAGCTTAAAAGTCCCCCTGAGGACTTCTAAATCCCCAAGAGAAACTCAGAAATGATCTGAATCATGGTTGTCAATCCATCTTTCTGTCAGTCCACCTAGTAAACATATTGAAATATTACAATGACACTGACCTTTTAAAATTACCTGTATTGCAAAAGGTGGTTTCTTTAGTTTCTTTTTACTTGCTTAGTTTTAATTGTAGTAAGTCCAGTTTGCTTTTCTTTGTCTTACCTTTGGAGGTTCTGTGTTATCCATTCCCATTCAGTCACTCACGTTCAACATTACGTCGATACTGACGTATTGTGGTCTCGCCTGGGAGCCCAATCACCTTCAAGTGTTAACTAAAGGAACCAATGGATACTGGTGAGTGAGATTTGCATGTCGAGCCACTCCTACCCAGACACACGGGAATAAATATGGCCGGCCATTCATATTTTCTGTGGAGATCTCTCCTAAACACCAAATGTAATTGCTTTAATCCTGAGGAAATCTCTCCTGCTGGTGTGAGGGTGCATCCAGCGGTGATTCGCTTCCTGAGAGAGCTGTGCACGGAGAGGTGCAGTGTTTCACCCCTCAGAGCTTTGGCATGGCAGAGCAAATTTCCTAAAAGAGCAAGCACGGGCGGCGAGCGTCTTTTTAAATGTCTTTCCAAATGTCTTTCCGTCCGTGTTTCTGAATGCGGTCATTTTCTGGCTTCATCTGACAGCCACGATCGCTGTCTCACATGTCTGGGCAGAGAGCATACTGAGAGCATGTTCATAGATGGTGCATGCTCTCACTGCAAAAGCTTGTCCATGTTGGCATTGCAGTCACGACTCTCCTTCTTCACAGAGGCACAGAGTCCCCTCTGCTGTTACCCAGCCTGCCACCGCTTCTCATAGCAGAGATCTGGTTGGGAGACCTGAGGGTCACAGTGGGAGCTCTTCCACTGGATCAGACCCCACGGACCTCCCACTCCTCCAGCATGCCATGTGCTGTCAGCTGCCGAGTGATAGCGCGGGTCTCTCACGTGGGGTACCTTGTATGTTATTTGCACTCCGGATAAGGATCAGATGTCAATCGCTGCATCAGAGACCGAGCTATTGTCCTCTGGAGAGGATGTTGAAGCTGAGCTTCCCCACTCAGGACTGGTAGCTCACGTTGAATCAGATTCAGAGTTGATGGCCATGCTTGCCCGTGCCGCCACGGGCATCGGGCTCGAGTGGAACCCTCCACCTTGCTCTGAGCGCTCGCTGTTCAATGATTGGTTTCTGGGAGCGACGCACGGTTCACAGCCACGTTCCGCCCCAGTGCCTTTCTTCCCAGAAGTGCAAGAGGAGATTCAGAAGTCATGGAAGGCACCATTTACTGCCCGAAGCCGCTCTGTTGCCTCCTCCACTCTCACTGCCCTCGATGGTGCGGCAGCCATGTGTTATGTGGACATTCCACAGGTGGAGCATGAAGTTGCAGTGCATTTATGCCTGCAAAGTGCTGCCACCTGGTGGAATGGTCATGCCATCCTGCAGGTCCATCAGGGAAAAGCTCTCAAAGAGCTGCACGAGGGTAGTTCTGAGCTAGGCTTTCTCGACGTCCCCATCTCCCAGGTCGGCCTCTTTGGTGACACTGTCGAGGACTTCGCCCAGCAGTTTTCGGCAGTCCAGAAGCAGACTGAGGCCATAAAGAGCATCCTGTTTTGTTAAATTTCTGTTCCGCCACTGGTCCCAGGGCCAGCGGTACCCACTTTCTCAATAAAAGAGCCGTTTTCTCCTCTGTGCCATACTGGGAGTGTGCTGGCAGAGAACGATGCTACGCTTCCTCATTCCCAGCCAACCCTTCTTTCACCACAGGAAGGGAGTTCGCATTGCTTCCTCATGCCTCCCTAGCCAGTCCCTCACGGGACCCACAGAGCCAGGTAAGTGTCACACCACACTCACTGCCTCTACTTTGGGATGCATACTTTGGGAGCATATCAGTACGAGGTCCCCCCCTTTGAGCTGTCCCTGTCTCCCTGCGTCTTTACTAAAGTCGCGGAGGCCGCCTTTACCCCTCTCAGGGAGGTGGTCCTTCGCATCCCGACAAATGGCTCATTCTAGCTCACTCTCGGGATCAAACATCATTGGAAGCATAGTTTGCTTCAAGGGCTGCAACCAGATTTCTGAGAAGGCAGGTTTCAGAAAAACCCTTGAGTGACTGCAAAAGACCTGCAGCAAGACTTGGTGGCAACAGGCACTGAGGTTTCAGCTTTCACAGTAAGGCGCGTACTAAACGCATGTGGTTTTCATGCCAGAACTCCAAGACATACACTGAAGCTTGGGTGTCATTGGACCTTCCAACAGGACAATGATCCTGCAAGCATACCTCAAATTCCACCAAGGCTTGGTTGCTGGAAGATTCTACAGTGACCATCACAGTCACCTGACTTGAACCCCATAAAAAAACTCTTGTGGGATTTAAAGAAGGTGGTTGCAGCATGCTAACCCAAGAATATTACTGAACTGGAGGCCATTGCTCATTAGGATTAAGATTCCTCAGAGATGCTGCCAGGAGCTGGTGTCTGGTTATACATCTCGTATGCAGTAGGTCAAAACAGCAAAAGGGTGTTCTACTAAGTACTAAAGATGCTTGCCATGAAGGGGTTGACTGCAGAAGTCATTAAAAGTTGCATTTTCAGTTGAATTTGGGGAAACAACAAACATTTGTTGTGTTGAGCTATTTAAATTACTTTTGTTTGATTTGTTAATTGCAAACAGCTGAAAGAACTCTTAGGAGGACTTCAAGATAAAATTCTTTGTAAATATGGCCCCTGGTCCCAAAAAGCATCTTCACGGCCATTAAAATAAATTAGTAGGCTATCCAAGATGGCAGATTTCAGACTGCATACTTCTGTTGGGGTGCAACTGAGCAACTGCCATTGAGAATGCTAACAGTTAGCTGGTCTTTTCAGAATAACCTGTTGCTATCATAATGTTTTAATCTGAAATTCAGACACATTAACATCAATTATCCAGATATCATAGAGTTAGACATCTAGACCAGAATCTTTTTAGAGTGTCATCTGTATGCAACCAAAATAGACCGCCTTAATTGCCTGCTGAATTTTCTGTGAGTGATCTGAATAGTGCCGCTCATCTTGACTATCAATCTATGGATGGTTTTAATCACAAAGGTTTCCTGCATTTATTGGCTGCATTGGCCTCTTTCAGTTATCAAGAGCGCTGTTGACATCTCTCATCCCTGTTTGCCTGTTCAAGTCGGTGCCGGAGTGCATTCCAATTAGTAGTTATATAATGAGAGATAAGTACTTCAACACAATCATCAAATAAAGCACTGTTCCCTCCTCTTGAAGGTGAGCAGGAACCATTTGTGCTTTTTTTTTTTTTGCTTTAAAGAGCTGATGTATTCTTTACTCACCTTCTGTTTCTATTTGGTCCATGTATTGACCCATTTTATCTCATTTCAGGAGTTATTGAGCACAACGGCACATCTGACCTTGGGTTTGCTAAACTCCAGCAAACAGGTATTGTGTCGGAATAAGTTATAGCACAATCATGAGGCGTTTATGAATGCCTTCAGTGCTTTCATATGCTCTCAAGTATAGCTTTAAGCAATATAGGACAAAAAAAAAATAGTTAAAGAAGAATAATTTTGCTCTACAGCTATTTAATGACAAGGAGCAGAGGGTTTGTCATGCATCTACTTCAATGCAATGAGGCTCATTGAGAATACTGCTTTACAGCAAACTATTGTGGAAAGCCATTAGTGACATACTGTATAGCACAGCAAGCTAATAGATATTGTTCCCAAGAGCAGTGGAAATGTATAGTGTTCAAGTATTTAATATCTAAGAATCTTATGCTAACAAAATTGCTGATGGTCAATATACCTACCACTTCAATACAAAAGTTATTTCCGTATTTAAAAAGTTTGAAGCAAAGTTGTTGTCTTTGTTCTAACACTGTGATGATGTACAAAAGATTATTTTATGGCTCCAACCAGTGTACGTCCACCATAAGTACATAACCATTATGGTTTGGTGCATGAAATGTTTTGATTTTAGTGTTGGTTTTTACATCAAGAACTTATGCTTAAGCATATCAAAGGCTTGTTCCCAACAGCCAATAGGCTTCATTTTATGCCAAAACCTCAATGGACTCTACCATTCTTTCACAACAAATTGGTGGTTTTGAAAGGAAAGTGTGAAAATGAGTGCATCCAAAGATGAAAAAAGATGGAGAGCTTATCCAAGAGAGCATTTTAGTGGGCAGAAAAATTGTATGGTTGTGTATGAAAGATGAATCAATATTTTGGTCCATTCTGCCAGAAAGGGAAGACAGAAAAGAGAACGGGTGTGTTTGACTTCAAGCATTGCTGCAGGTTAGACATTTTGTTCGACTTGAGAAGTTGAGATGGCACTGATGCCACATCACTGTGACGTTACTGACGTATGTCTTAAAGGTAGGCAAGAGCGATTCGAGAACAGTCGGCTGGCTCATTCTGCACAGTTTCTCCAGTGCAGTTGCACAAGATCTGGTGCTTATTCTGACACATTTAGTTGCGCTAATGCTCACAAATCCATGTCTTTATAACAGTAAAAACTCTTTTCATGTAATCTAAATGTTATATTGTGTCACAATAAACTGATAAAACCTAACCAATCTTTTTTTACCTATTTTCTTGTACATACAGGCACTGTATTAAGCACATAATCCTATTGAATGAACAGTAATTCTGGTTGCTACATGGAAAATTAAAATGTCTTTTCATCTGAGAAATTATTTCTAATCCACTTTGTCTGCAATAAAGTACGCAAACATCAAACGAGTGTCACTACGGGAAGCAGAAAGTGTTTGACTTGGCAAGCGGCAAATCTTGCCAGTAACGCCAGCCAAATGCGAACACACCTAAAGATATTGTAAGGATGAAAATCAACAAAGACTTTTGCTTTCCTGTTCCAACCCCCTCCAGGGACCATTCAGAATTCCTAAATACAAAGAGATGCTGATAGTGATCAAGGCCTGTAGGCCAAGATGTACATTGAGGGTCTGCTAATTGATCCACCTTTAGTACATTGGGGTAAGTTGTAAGGGGAGGGGGTAGATCAAATTCACTAATTACAAGCATAGCTAAATACAGTATAACAAAGTTACAAATAAAGTAAGGTCTAACTGTAGTGTATTCAGGTACAGACATGTAATAATTAGAATTAAATGTAAAATAACACTATAGTGTTTACTATATAAATTAAATATAGATTAATCTTTGTTAAAGCTGTGTTTTGTTGTTTGATTAACATTAATGACTTAGCAGCAGGTATTTATAGGCTGCTGTCACTTTAAGACCGAATGCACAGATCCAATATAATGATACACATCCGATTTCTTTCCCAACTCTTTACCTTCACTTAAGACACACCCAACTGTGTTTACAAGAATACTTGCCAAGACTGGTATTTTTGCATAATTTTGTGTGTCAAGCGCACAGAGACAACTATCGGAATATCCGTTCAACCCCGGAATATTGAGCGGAGCGTCACACCACACAGTGATAACAGCTAAAGTGAGAGTGAAACCTGAACACTGAACACTGAGGGAAGGGCGGTATCCTAAGTCAAGTCGCATTTATTTATATAGCACTTTTTACAGTACAGATTATTTCAAAGCAGCTGTGCAGTAATATAATGTTTCAAAATGAATCAGTTATGAAACTAATTAAATTTCATTTACAAAGCAGCTCTACAGAAAAGTGTCATTATTCAGCTCAATTCAGTTCAATGTTGATTCAATTCAGTTATGAAACAAACTCAAAACTAGCATCTCCACAGAAGACAATAGTGTCATTATTCAGCTCAAGTCAGTTCAATGAAGATTTAATTTGGTTTTTAATTCAATAACTCTGCCGATGTTGCAAAGTTCATAAATTCTGAAACAAATTCAATTCAGCTATAAAGCAGCTAGCTACAGATGACAATAATGTCATTATCCAGCTCAATTTAGTTTAAGTTTTGTTCTCATACACCTTTAGTTAAGCTCCTGTTGGTGTCAAAAAAGAGTTCCATGCATTTTATTTGTAATGCGCTTTTTCTAAACCCAAAGTGCTACAGTGAAATAAAACAAACACAACAACAAGTAAAAAACAATACAATAGATTAATTAAAAACAACCTTGAATAAATCAACTTTAAATGAAAACGCTCTTTCGGTAACTCTTTAGATTACAGCAAAGTACTGCGTAAGTAAAACGAATTTACAGCGTAACTTTCGGTAAATATTGTGTAACTATAAAGTACATACATGTATGTAATATTTGGGGAATAAAGGGGGAACTATCCATGTTGTTACAAGTATGAATCTGCGGGCTGTAAATTAAAGTGGTGCTTGTTCCACTCTTGTTTCATGTAGTTACAGGGTAAGTACAATAAAAACACGTACACAATCTGATATCACTCGGAAATCTTTATTTGAAAAACAACTTTCAAAACAGATTTACAACACTTCTTATTCGTTTCTCTTGCTTGGCTTCATCCTCCTCTTGTTCCTCTTCTTTTTCGTTCTTGCCACAGATGAATCTTAAGCAGGAATCCCATGTCTCTAGCTATTATTAAAAGAAAATACAGTACACCCAGAAATGTCCTCACCATTTACTGGTCTTTTACCCTCATTCCATCCAAGATGTATACGACTTTCTTTCTTGAGATGAACACAGAAAAATAAATAATCTCTGCTAATGAAAACTCATTTGGGTTCCTAAAAGTTGAAGCATCAAACAGCAAATACAGCAGTAACTACAGTAATCCATACGATCCCAATGGACGAATCAATGTCTTCTGAAGTGAACCAATAAGTGTTTGTAAGAAAAATACCAATATTTAAAAAAAAAATTTAAACTGTAGACTATCGCTTCCGACCCACAGTCACCTGCGCGTGCATGAGAGAGTTAAGTTCACGATTGACGTAACATGAAGCATGACGTGAGCGCACTGAGAAACTCTGGTCACGCAGATGTCGGATATCGGATGCCGTCGGTTTTTATTTATTGGATTTTTTTAATTAATGCTCACAACAGTATACAAACAATAACATAATATATGATAATAGCAATGAGAAACAAACAAGACAGGAAGACGCCAGAACGTCATGAAAGCTTGAAGCTTCACATTGCTCTTTACTCATATTGCACACGCTGGTAACAGTTGGTCGGAAGCAAAAATATTAGTCAATTATGAGAGCATTTCTGGGTGTACTTGTTCTGCCCTTCAGGCATTTAAGTTTAATTTTTATGCATTTAATTTGGTATACTTTCAGTTTCATGCAGACTCTTTGACGTTTGTTTATTGAGTTAAAACAGGAAGTAGGAAATCGCTTTAGAAACGACAGACTGGTTAAAAAATTGCGCCAGGGAAAATGCATCCTGCCCGTTGATTCCCCAGCAGAAGCATCGCTTGTATGTATATAATCTTTGTTCTGACTAAGTTAACTTTTAAGCATATTGATGGTGGCTTAGCTAATTTCAGTATCTTGCTGTTTGTTTCCTAGTTTCACTCTGTCGTCTCTCATCACTTATCTCATATGTATGGATTCAGTACAATGTGAAGAAAATAAATCTGCATACAAAGAACTCAGGATTTCTTCATGTTCATGAATAGAGAGAGTTTAGCTCACTGTTTAGTTGGAGTTGCTACACCTCAGCGAGAACAGTACAGTGAAAAAGCGTAATCCAGCTGGAGTTTCAATGTCTTGAGAAGCAAGTAGATAAGCAAGATGAGTAAAATGGAATTAGAAAGGACTGACAATGCATCTGCGCGCACGAGAAAATCAAAGAGCTCTCACTCATCGGTATCGAGTGCTGCAGTAAGGGCGTGCGCTAAAGCGGAGGCGGCGAAGGCACGAGCAGCGTTTGCTGAGAAAGAAGCAGAGCTAAAGGTACAAAGGGCAGAGACGGAAGCAAAGCTACAATTAGGAAAAGCAAAGCTGGAAGCTGAACTAGGCGCACTTGAACTTCAAAGAGAGGCTGCCGCAGCTATTGCCCAAGCCGAGGCATTAGAAGCGGCCAAACTAGATCTAGAAGATTCAATCAAGACCGATGTATCTTCTCAAGCAAATTTACAAAATGAAATTGTAACACACACTAACGAAAATGTTGAAGCACAAGCTGAACATAACGTAGCACAAACTCAAGCATCTGCCCATGCAACATTACCTGAGGAAGCATTACCAGAAGGGAGCTACGTCACATGGAATCCTCCATCAGAACGCAACTTACAGTTACAGGAAGGGCAAGAAGAGGTTGAAATCCATAACAGATCATCTGAGTATAACACAGCACCGAAAAAGCCATTCTTCAGCAACCATGCTAAATTCAGGGATGTAACCAACATCAGTACCCCACTTAATGGAGGTCATACTGGTCTGGTAAGATATGATGGACATCATACAACACCCATTAGAGACAGTGGACTTCACACGACACCTGCTAGAGACAGCGGACAACCCACAAAACCCAAGACAATACATCATCCTCGCAAATCACCACTTAAGGCAACAGCTCCATCATACGTGCCGGTGTATGCACCATCCATCCCAAGCGTGACACCTGAAACAGAACACCTGGCACGATGCCTGGCTCATCGTGATTTAGTAAGTACAAGTCTGAAACCTGAAAATTATTTAGCATGGGAGTCATCATTCAGTAATGCTACTACAGGCTTAGGACTCACCTCCACTGAAATGTTAGATTTGCTGATTAAATGGCTCGGACCAGAGTCTGTGAAACACATCAAAAGGATTTGCTCTGTGCATGTCGGGAACCCAGATGTAGCACTTAAAAAGGCCTGGGATCGCCTCCAAGAGTGCTACGCTGCACCTGAAGTAATGGAGAAGTCTCTTTTTAAGAGATTGGATGAATTCCCAAGAATATCAACCAAAGATTACGGGAAGCTGAGGGACCTAGGAGGAATGATCCCAGTTTCATCCTTCTATGCGCCAGCAGCAACGAACTGAAGTCAGACAAAGTAGTCTCAAATAATTATGGAAGAAAAATATCCGTTCACAAGACAGACATCTCTTCAGGTAAAGACCCACCTGCGAACTCACCTGAGAGAAAGCCCAGTGGGCCAGAGAAAAACTGTCCCATTCACAGTATTTAGAGTATTTAGAAGGAAGACTCTTGAAGAAAGAAAGAGCATTCTCAAGGAGAATGGAATTTGTTTCAAGTGCTGCACATCAGCTAGTCATCTTGCAAGAGACTGTAAGGCAACAGTAAAGTGCATGGAGTGCAACAGCGACCAACATCATGCTGCTATGCATCCAGGTCCACCACCTCAAGTCTACAGAAGGCTTACACCCCCACCAGACAATGGCGGGGAGGAAGAGGAACATGCTAGCGACAGCACCGCCATCTCCTCACACTGCACCCAGGTATGTGGTCCAGAGCGAACAGCAAGATCCTGCTCGAAGATCTGTCTGGTACGAATATACCCTCAAGGTCAATGGGAGAAGGCAACCAACATGTACGTCATTTTGGATGATCAAAGTAACCGTTCACTGGTGCGATCAGATTTCTTTGAGCTTTTCAACATCAAGGGCCAACCATTCCCCTACTCACTGAAGACCTGTGCCGGATTGGTTGAGACGTCAGGCAGAAAGGCAGAGGGTTTCCAGGTCGAATCGCTTGATGGGCAGACTAGCCTATTGCTACCACCGCTAATTGAGTGTAATGACATTCTCAATGATCGCTCTGAAATACCAACGCCTGATGCAGCCCGTCACCATCCACACCTACGAAGTCTAGCGGTACACATACCAGAACTCGACCCCAAGGCGGAAATCCTCATCTTGCTAGGCAGAGACATTGTGAGAGTCCATAAAGTCCGACGGCAAGTGAGCGGACCTCACAACGTCCCCTTTGCACATAGATTGGATTTGGGATGGGTCCTGGTAGGAGACGTGTGCCTAGGGAATGCACACAAACCAGCTGTAAGCGCGTTCAAGACAAGTGTGCTAGAGAATGGCCGACCCTCTATTCTAAGACCATGTGAAGGCTTCATTAAACTGATTGAAGATATGTCCCATGGCAGGGAGCAGAAGAACAAACCACACAAGGCATCGTGGGAGGCCCTTGGACTACAGGTCTTCAATGAGACTGAGTCCGACAACAAACCCACCCCGTCCATGGAGGACACAATCTTTATGGACCAAGAAATGTATAGAGACACGTCAAACAACTGGGTCGCTCCTCTCCCCTTTAGAGTTCCCCGTCAACGTTTGTCCAACAACCGAGAACAGGTGTTCACTCGCTTCACCTCCCTGGAGAAAATGCTGCAGAGAAAAACTGAGATAAGAGACCAGTTTCTAGAATTCATGAAGAAAATATTTGACAACAAACATGCAGAAGTGGCTCCTCCACTGGAGGAGAATGAAGAGTGTTGGTACCTGCCTACTTTCGGAGTCTACCACCCGCAAAAGCCTGGAAGCATCCGCATGGTGTTTGACTCCAGCGCAAAGTACTTCGGCACATCTCTAAATGGTGTTCTTCTGTCAGGCCCAGACCTCAATAACTCACTCATTGGGGTGTTGATCCGCTTTCGCAAGGAACAGGTAGCAGTGATCACTGACATACAGCAGATATTCCACTGCTTTCTTGTCCGCAGAGACCACAGGAACTACCTGAGGTTTTTGTGGTACAGAGACAATGATATGTCTAAGGATATCATCGACTACAGGATGAGGGTCCATGTTTTCGGCAACAGTCCGTCACCATCCGTAGCCATCTACGGATTCAGTGAATCGAACCTGAGGCTTCACAAGTTTGCCTCAAACAGTGAAGCTGTCCTTCAGGCCTTTGCACCAGAGGACAGAGCAGTTAAGAAAGACCTCGACCTTAGCGGTGAAGCTACACCAGTGCAACGCAGTTTGGGACTGCTGTGGGAGACAACGATAGACACTTTCACGTTCACAGTCTCAGAGCACAAGAAACCCTTCACTCGCAGGGGAGTCTGTCAACAGTGAATAGCGTCTTCGATCCTTTAGGCATGGTCGCACCGGTGACTATTGAAGGCAAAAGTCTCTTGAGGGAACTCAGTGTCAACACATGTGACTGGGATGCTCCTCTTCCAGAACAAAAGCTGAAGCAATGGGAAGTATGGAGTGAGTCACTTTATGACTTAAGCAAGCTGCATATCCCACGTTCATACACAGCAGATGCTGTGTGTACAATGCTGTACACACAAAGCTATGTGTGTTCTCCGATGCGTCCACAAAGGCCATTGGAGTTGTGGCATATCTCAGGACCATTCAAGCTGAGGGACAAGTCGAAGTAGGATTCATCTTAGGGAAGGCTAAGCTGGCCCCACAGTCCGAACCTACCATTCCTCGGTTGGAATTGTGTGCCGCAGTATTAGCCGTTGAAGTTGCCGAACTCATCCAAGATGAACTGGACCTGAAGCTTGATGCGATCAAGTTCTATTGTGACAGCAAGGTCGTAGTTGGATACATTCACAATCAGACAAAACACTTCTACGTCTACGTTCATAATCGAATCCGACGAATTCGTCAGTCCACAAGACCTAACCAATGGTTCTACGTCAACACAGAGGACAACCCGGCTGACCACGCATCCAGGTCAGTTCTTGCGTCCCAACTGACAAAGACTATGTGGTTCACTGGACCAGCATTTTTACACAAACCTAATCCATCTGACACAGATACAAGCCGGACGTTTGAACTTGTTAACCCAGAATCAGACATGGAAATACGACCTGGAGTAGTTTTCTTTCTCAGATTCAAAACCGAGGCCTTACCACTACACGGTTACAGCGCTTTTCATGCATGCGCTCCCTCACCAGGGCTATTGCCCTACTCATCCACATAGCTAGCGCTTACAGACACAACAAGTCCAGTGAATATAAAGGATGGCACCACTGCAACCTCCCACGCACACCAGATGAGTTGTCTTAGGCGAGACACATCATCATCAGAGCCGCACAGGAAGATGTCTTTGCAAAAGAGCTCACAGCTCTTGAGCTTGGACAAGCTGTAACCCAAGGACAGTTCCCTTCACAAGCTCAGACCTGTTCTTGAAGGTGATCTGATTTGTGTTGGTGGCAGATTAAAACACGCTGACTTGAGCACTCAGGAAAAAAAAAACATCATCTTGCCCAAGACCAGCCACGTTTCTCTGCTGTTGGTGCAACAGTATCATGAAGAGGTAAAGCATCAAGGCCGCCACTTCACCGAAGGGGCCCTGAGAGCAGCGGGCTTCTGGGTCATAGGTGGAAAACGACTTATTGCCTCTGTCTTGCACAAATGTGTAGTGTGCCGAAAGTTACGCCGAAGAACAGAGGAACAACTTATGGCAGACTTACTTCCAGAACGCTTGCATACATGCCCACCCTTCACCTATGTAGGAGTGGATGTGTTCGGACCATGGAAAATCGTCTCCAGGCGTACACGAGGTGGACAGGCCCAAAGCAAAAGATGGGCGATGCTCTTCTGCTGTATGAGCTCTCGAGCCGTGCACACCGAGATCATCGACTCCCTAGACACGTCCAGTTGTATTTATGCATTGAGACGTTTCTTTGCCATACGGGGACCTGCAAAGCAGATAAGATCGGACTGAGGAACAAACTTTGTAGCCGCTGCAAAAGAACTGGGACTAAGCCGACAATAACCTGACATCACAGTGCAGAACTTCTTGAGTCAACAGGGGTGCTCATGGGTGTTTAATCATCCTCATGCGTCCCATATGGGAGGATCATGGGAACGTAAGATAGGCCTATCAAGACGGATTCTCGATGCAATCCTGCTTCGAGAGAACATCCAACTCACCCACAACGTCCTGTGCACACTCATGATGGAAGTGACTGCAATAATCAATGCCAGACCTCGCGTTCCAGTCTCCACTGACCCAGAGTCACCGTTCATATTGTCTTCTGCAATGATACTTACCCAGAATGTTGGGGTTGCCCCACCGCATGGAGACTTCACAGACAAGGATCTTCTCAGCAGACAATGGAAACAAGTCCAAGCTCTCGCTGACAGATTCTGGCGTCGCTGGCATCAGGAGTTCCTCCCAACTCTGCAAGCCCGCCGGAAATGGAGAGATTCCCAACGGGACCTGAAAGAAGGGGACATTGTGCTCCTGAAGGACAGTCAAGCTGCACGTAACGCGTGGCCTATGGCGAGGATCACAGCTGTCTTCCCTGGCAGAGACAGCAAAGTAAGGAAGGTAGAAACGGCAGACTGGTTAAAAAATGCAGACATTCATTGCGCCAGGGAAAATGCATCCTGCCCGTTGATTCCCCAGCAGAAGCATCGCTTGTATGTATATAATCTTTGTTCTGACTAAGTTAACTTTTAAGCATATTGATTTCATGCTGTAAAAGTAATGTTCATGGAAACTAGGTGGCTTAGCTAATTTCAGTATCTTGCTGTTTGTTTCCTAGTTTCACTCTGTCATCTCTCATCACTTATCTCATATGTATGGATTCAGTACAATGTGAAGAAAATAAATCTGCATACAAAGAACTCAGGATTTCTTCATGTTCATGAATAGAGAGAGTTTAGCTCACTGTTTAGTTGGAGTTGCTACACCTCAGCGAGAACAGTACAGTACTTTTTATTTTAATAAATATTAATACAGAATAGCAAAAGACATGGGGTTCCTTCAGTGGAAATAATGAAAGTGAAGAAGAGGAACAAGAGGAGAAGAAGCCAAGCAAGAGAAAGGGACAAAAAGTGCTTTTTTCTGAGGACGTTAGTATTTGAAATGAAAAGTTTATTTAAAAAAATGAATAAATGAATAAGAAGTGTCGTAAATCTGTTTTGAAAGTTGTTTTTCAAATAAATTTTTCCAAGTGATATCAGATTGTGTACTTGTTTTTATTGTACTTACCCTGTAACTACATGAAACAAGAGGGGAACAAACACCACTTTAATTTACAGCCCGTAGATTCATACTTACCCTGTAACTACATGGAATAACAAGCACCATTTACCCTGTAACAACACGGATAATTACCCCTTAATTAAAAATACTTACAGTATAAATAATTTGTTAATTTTCCTGGTAGTTACCCCTTTATTTCCCAAATATTACATATTGTTCCCTTATACCTACACATACATACTTAATAATTACACTGTAATTACCGAAAGTTACGCTGTAAATTATTTTTACTTACACAGTACTTTCCGGGCTGTAATCTAAAGCGTTACCGCTCTTTCCCCCATGGTTTTAAGTTTACATGAATGCTGATTAAGTAAAAGAATGTTGCCATAATGGAGAGAAAGTGATGGAGTAGGGGAGAGCGGGGCACAACCTAACACTTTTTGACTTTCTCAGTTTGTGTAAATTCACTTGGGGTTCAGAATATTTATTTTTTCCCACATTAATTTCCCACGTCTAGTACAATTATGTGGTTTTGTTTCATCAATACAGTGTATACTTTTTTCTTGATTTACCCCGAAAGAATGGAAGTGAAATGTGACAGCATGCCCCATGGGGTACATTGTAACATGTGAGGGGCACATTGCAACATGACCATATGACAACTTAAAATGTTATCTGATCTAATAGAAAAAATATACAAGACAAACTAAAATATTTTGTCAATAAAATACAATTATTAACTTTTTCATATCAAATAATGGCATTTTTTATTAATTATAAATAAACAAATTTTTGAGTTTGACAACAAACACATCCCAAAATACAGCTATACATCATAGTTCAATTCATAATAATAATTAATAATTTCTGACCATTTTTCTCATGGTTTCTCAATAGAATTCATAAAAGTATAGCATAGTTCTAATAGGGATACATTGTAACGCAGTGTTACAACACGCCCCACCTGCGCAACTGGGATTTAAACCCAGCTCATGTCTTCTGCTGATTAGATCAGTGTTGATCTGAAATGATCAGCATTAAAGAACTATCTCAACTCTTAAATAACAGATATAAGATTAAAATAATATCAGATTTGTCTCATTTTAAATAAACACAAAAAACAGAGATAAAAAATTAACTTAAGAAATTTACTTTTGCTATGGTTAAATAAATGTTTAGTGATATCTTCCAAAGATTTTTAAATTTTGCCACAAGTTTTTCTGTATGTAGTGTTGATATGGTAACTAGTAAATTTTCGTTCCAAAGTTTTGTTTTAAAGTTTCATCATCCTGCCATGTGTGGAAAGTTTTAAACCATGTGTGTTACAACTAACCCTGCATTAGGTTGTGCCCTGCTCACCCCTATATGGACTAAATAATATCACAAAGATACACTGGTGCTGTCCCATGTAATGCTTTATATGTTAAAATTGGAATTTTAAAATCAATTCTAGCATTAATGGGAAGCCACTGGGAAGCACTGGTGTAATATGTTCCCGAGGAGAGATATGAGTTAGAACACGAGCAGCAGAATTTTGAATATACTGTAGCCTGCTTAAAAATTTAGCTGGAAGGCCAGAGAACAAGGCATTACAGTAGTCTAACCTAGATGTAATGAAGGCATGTATGAGCCTTTCTGCATCAGCAATACAGAGAAGTGGTCGAAGTCATGCAATGTTTCTAAGATGATAGAAGGCGATTTTATAGATGTGTTATATACACTCACCTAAAGGATTATTAGGAACACCATACTAATACTGTGTTTGACCCCCTTTCGCCTTCAGAACTGCCTTAATTCTACGTGGCATTGATTCAACAAGGTGCTGAAAGCATTCTTTAGAAATGTTGGCCCATATTGATAGGATAGCATCTTGCAGTTGATGGAGATTTGTGGGATGCACATCCAGGGCACGAAGCTCCCGTTCCACCACATCCCAAAGATGCTCTATTGGGTTGAGATCTGGTGACTGTGGGGGCCATTTTAGTACAGTGAACTCATTGTCATGTTCAAGAAACCAATTTGAAATGATTCGAGCTTTGTGACATGGTGCATTATCCTGCTGGAAGTAGCCATTAGAGGATGGGTACATGGTGGTCATAAAGGGATGGACATGGTCAGAAACAATGCTCAGGTAGGCCGTGGCATTTAAACGATGCCCAATTGGCACTAAGGGGCCTAAAGTGTGCCAAGAAAACATCCCCCACACCATTACACCACCACCACCAGCCTGCACAGTGGTAACAAGGCATGATGGATCCATGTTCTCATTCTGTTTACGCCAAATTCTGACTCTACCATCTGAATGTCTCAACAGAAATCGAGACTCATCAGACCAGGCAACATTTTTCCAGTCTTCAACTGTCCAATTTTGGTGAGCTTGTGCAAATTGTAGCCTCTTTTTCCTATTTGTAGTGGAGATGAGTGGTACCCGGTGGGGTCTTCTGCTGTTGTAGCCCATCCGCCTCAAGGTTGTGCGTGTTGTGGCTTCACAAATGCTTTGCTGCATACCTCGGTTGTAACGAGTGTTTATTTCAGTCAAAGTTGCTCTTCTATCAGCTTGAATCAGTCGGCCCATTCTCCTCTGACCTCTAGCATCAACAAGGCATTTTCGCCCACAGGACTGCCGCATACTGGATGTTTTTCCCTTTTCACACCATTCTTTGTAAACTCTAGAAATGGTTGTGCGTGAAAATCCCAGTAACTGAGCAGATTGTGAAATACTCAGACCGGCCCGTCTGGCACCAACAACCATGCCACGCTCAAAATTGCTTAAATCACCTTTCTTTCCCATTCTGACATTCAGTTTGGAGTTCAGGAGATTGTCTTGACCAGGACCACACCCCTAAATGCGTTGAAGCAACTGCCATGTGATTGGTTGATTAGATAATTGCATTAATGAGAAATTGAACAGGTGTTCCTAATAATCCTTTAGGTGAGTGTATGTGCATCAAATGTTAGCTGAGGATCAAAAATGAAACCAAGATTCCGCACCTGTGACATGGGAAGTACCATTTTAGAGTCAACAACCAAGCTAATATGATCGGCCTTACGAGTAGCCACCATTGTTCCAATAAGCATCAGCTCAGTTTTAAGAAGTTATTCTGCATCCAGATTCTGATCTCTTCTAGACACTTACTCAAAATAGTTAACGTACTATGGACATCAGCGCTAGTGGTGATGTAGATTTGAGTATCATCTGCATAGCAGTGATACCCAAGGCCATGCTTCCTGATAATTTGCCCAAGTGGAAGCATATACTAAATAAGGTTGGGCCCAACACTGAACCCTGAGGAACTCCCTGTTGAACAGGCACAGTATCAGATTTGAACTGAGCATGATTAGTTAAATAAGATTGAAACCAATTGAATACAGTCCCAGAAAGATCCAGCCAACTACTGTATGCATCATATCCAACAAATCAGAATGGCATATGGTGTCAAAAGCAGCAATGAGGTCTAACAAGACCAAGATACTGCATACACCTGAGTCAGCTGCAATAAGGAGATCATTTACGCCCCTCACTAGAGCTTTCTCAGTATTATGCCCTTTTCTAAGCACAGTGATTGATTGACAGCTGAGTAGGCAGTATTTTGATGCTGCTGGGATGCATCAGGATTGATTAACTGATTACTGTAATTAATTATCATACACTGCAAATGCAAAGTGGTCAGGTTTAAATGGATCAGATCGCAAAATACCCTGGATGTTTAGCCCTGGATTTAGTAATATCCACTTATGATCAGATTACTCAAAACGGATGTTAATATCAGGTCAAAATGGGGGCATTGAACGTTCTGGAGTATTTTTGTCTTTCTTTTACTGCGTTTAAGCTACATGGAGCATAAGGTACATAACACTAATGATGGTTGTTAGTTTTCCTGTTTTCCTCTCCAGATTTGGAACAGGGTTAAATGGGGTCACCATGTTTTTTTTTTTTCCAGTGGATTGGGAGGGGGATGGCTGGGGCAGAAGTGCCTGAGGACTCAGGTGGAAGGGCTGCTGGGCTGCTGGGCAGCAGGACACGGCTCCCCAGAGGAATACATGACAAGAGACACGGGCCAGGACGATCCAGCTCATTTCCTTTACTCTTTAAAGTTCAGCTGAGTGGAAGCTTGCACAAACATCTCCAATCACAGGCATGAGGTTGCACACATACACACGCAAAGAACAAATTTGCTTTTGCTGATGCACATGAGATGCTTTAGAAATTACTCAATGGGGGCTCACATTTTGGAAAAAGATCTTCCCAGTATTCACAAAAAGCAATGGAAAAGCAATGGTGGGGTCCTCAATCTCCTCTAGCTTTCCTGTAATTCAAACACTGAATATTATAGATCATTTGTTTCTAATAGTTTATCTCATTCTGGCACACTGAATGGTCTTAATATTTGTATGTCCACAGATTATTTACTCTGCTGGCCTGGTGAAATATAAAAGTCTGTAAATGGGCGGCCTTATTATATGAGAAGTCATAACCCTTTTAAAGATCCATCAGTATTAATGTAGGGCGTAATTGTCTTTTTCTAGCCAACAGAGATTGAAAGCAGCACATTTTTTCTTTGTATTTGCAATTTGTGGAGTTTTAATCACCAACTCCAAGAAAGCACATAAACAACAGGTGATTTCAATAATGGTTTAAATAATTAAACGTGGGCATTTATATTGGGTTACGCCGTTATGCTTTTGAGCAAAAACTGATGTTGACATGCAGCATGACTTTGCTTTCAGCTTTGTCACAATGTTTACAGCAGTGTGGGGAAAAAAAATCAATCATAATTCTTTCTTCTTCACCAATGCTGGCTTTGGAAATAATGTAAGTTGTGTATGTGAGTCACTCTTCTGAATGCAAACACATCACTGGGAAAAAGACAGGCAATATCCATAGGAGACAAACAGATATACAGTGCATGCGCGGTTATGGTGCTGTTATAATGGCAAAAGGTTTCGAAACCCTGCCAGCACACTGCTCAATCGTTTTTATTGATCGTGCAGGGATTTATAATCATAGTTGAGGATGAACTTTGGGAAAAAATGAGGACGCCACAGACATGATTCCATTGCCAAGATTCAGCTTCTGTTAGTGCAGCAGGAATCCAGAAAAAAATTGGACAGCTGAGAGCTGACATTTTTGAACAAGTTATGAATATCGTGATATGTTTACCATCTAAAAGAACGGTCTCTCCAAATGCTCATGGCAGCATCTCTTGTTCCAACACAATATAAATGAAATGTCATACGTAAAATCTGACATGTAAGAAAAAAAAGACTTGTAAACATAATAAAGGTGGACAAACTTCTATGTAACCTGTCCTTTTACAGTACTACCAGTTTAAAGAATTTATTATTGAGGTTTCTTGAGGTTCCCTTATGTTGTGTATGTTACAAGGGCGTAGGTTTGATTTTGAAATTGGTGGGGCCAGCCCCAGAAGCTGAGGATTCAGGAAATTAATAGGATAGTGTATTAAGGTTTTTAGTCTATATTGACCTTAACAATATGTTACTTAATGAATTATATAATGTTACAGGTAACTAATAAAGACAAGGAGGCAGTTTAAATGAAACTTATCTTTACTCCGTTCATAGTGCAATGCAATAGTCAATGTGTCTACTGTCTTGTTCCTTGCTATCTGAAGAAGCCAAACACATGTCTGGCATGTCAGAAATGAACTGTTATGATATTTGTTTTTACATCCATATTGTCCAGTTTGTCCTGGTGGACATGGCACACAGGAATACTGGTCTCACTTGTGCCATTATTGTTCTGTACCATGTTTTCAGTCTCCTAAGAGCACTGAAACTTCTTTCAGCCTCAGCTGATGAGGCTGGGATGACCGCAGAGCAGAGCCATATGTCACAGCAGTCTGAGGACAGCAGCACCAGGCCAGTCTCAGACCGGTGTTGGGGTGGAGCTTATAGCGCCAATAAGGGTATGTTTAGTGGTGGGGTTGAGCATTCATTAAGGTAGAGCTTATAGTTATAGTGAAGGGTAGGGTTAGTGGTTGGGGCAGGACACATGGTCGTCAGCACCACCCTAACTTCTGGTCTGACGCTGCTGGCATGATACTGCTGTCCTCAGACTGCTGTGACTTGTGGTTCTGCGGCTCTGCTGTTAGATGGCAAAACACTTAACATGACTGGCTTTAGTACAGAAAACTGCGAAAACGGAAGTAAAACAAATGATCATATGCTAAAATTAAAGGCAGTTGTACTCGACAGTAGGGGCGTGACGAGACACTTAGCTCACGAGACGAGACACAAGACTGGGTTCACGAGAGCAAGACGAGACAAGATTTTTGCACAGTATTTTTAAGAAATCTTCAATGACAAAATTCATGACAAGTGACAATGACATTAATGGATATTCGGGTTGTTTCAATGTTTTGTAGAAACTTTTAAAGTTAAAGTGTCTGGAGCACACACGAAGGCAGGGCGACATCCTCCTCTAAGGTCCATGAAGCGGCCACACATGAAGGCTTCACAGCTCCGGGCTGGGGTGCCAAATCGAGCCGCTCGCTTGAGACAGCAGGTCTTTCCTGAAGGGAATTCGCCAGGGAGGGGCTATCAGCAGCCCTCTCAGGTCGGGAAACCAAAGCTGGTTTGGACAATTCGGGGCAACGAGGATCACCGACGCTCTCTCTTCCCTGATTTTGCATAACACTAGGGGCAAAATCTTCACTGGAGGGAATGCGTAAATCCTAGCCAACGCGACGTCAGAGCATCCCCCGCTAACGGGGACTGAGACAGAGAGAAGAACCGCGGGCAGTGCGCATTCTCGCTTGTCGCAAATAGATCCACTTCTGCCCTCCCGAACCAGTCCCAAATCATCCGTACCGACCGAGGGTGAAACCTCCATTCTCTGTGGGGAATCCCGTTCCTCGAGAGCATGTCCGCTCCGCGGTTTAGGAGACCGGGGATGTGCGTTGCTCTGATAGAGAGAAGATGTTGATCCGCCCACATTAGAAGACTCGCAGCCTGCTTGAAGAGGGTTTTGGAGCGAATGCCGCCCTGGCGGTTTATGTGTGAGACCACAGACATGTTGTCGGTGCGAATCAACACATGCCGCTGTTCCAGCTGTGGCAGAAAAGCCTCCAGGGCTAATGAAACCGCTTCCAGCTCAAGACAGTTTATGTGCCACTTGCTTTGTGACTCCGACCATAGACCTGACGTCGGCATGCCCATGCACACTGCTCCCCAGCCTGAGGTCGACACATCTGTCGTGACCACAGTACATCCCATCACCAGCCCCAAGGGCACTCCCCGACTGAACATATTGGGGTCGCGCCACGGTCTCAGAGCGCTGACGCAGCTGTGAGTGACCAGAACGCGTATACGGCCAAAACTGTAGCAGCCGCATGTGTAGAAGGCCCAGATGGCAGACTGATGAGTCCTCAGCAGCCTTTGAAATTCCTTCAGGGAAACAGAGCGGCCCGGTCTGAAGCGGCGCATAGTTGAAGAGATGGTCACTATGCGCTCTTGGGAAAGACGGGCTCACATCGCCACCGAGTCGAGACACACCCCCAGATATGTTATCGACTGACTCGGGGTGAACATGTTCTTCTGCATGTTCACACGCAGCCCCAGCGACTCTAGATGACAAAGCAGCAAGCCTATATGACTGATAAGCACATCCCATAAGTGGGCTAAAATCAGCCAATCATCCAGATAGTTTAGAATGCGTACGCCTTTCGCTCTGAGAGAGGAAAGCGCTGCGTCTATGCACTTCGAAAATGTGCGTGGGGCTAAAGCCAGCCCGAATGGGAGCACCGAATACTGGTATGCTGCAGCACCGCCATCACATGCAGTGCAGATGCCGCTTCGCCAGCGGACGTGTAGGCCTTGTCAGCGAGGTGAGCTGTTAGTCTACAAGATTTAGACGGCAGACTAATATCCACTCTGAGCGAGGCTGACGAAGGGGCACAAATGAGCAGCAACTGTCTCCTCGACGGGGGGCATACACACATAACCGTGGGCTTCCGCCCCGTCCACGTGGAGAAGAGAGAGTGCGAAGCAGTGTGGGCGTGTCTTCACCACGTGCATTCCAGTTCAGGTCGAGTTCCTGAACAGCTTTCTCAAGGACCCTCATGAACTCATCTTGGAGGTCTCTAGGGCCCTCCTGGTCAGACTCGGAGCGATCCCGCTCCGGCTCCGGCTCTGCCCAGTCCTTCTTTGAAGCCAAAATGGACATGGAATCCTCAAAGGAGACAAAGTCCGCGACGGCGGGAGGGGGGGCAAAAACTCTCGTCTGCAAAGAGGACTGGGGAGTGTGGTGTAGACGGAAGGCGATGACCTGAGGCTTCACCCTCATCTAGAAGCCCAGCGCTCGCTGGCAGACCATGAGCTACATTCCTGCGGGACCTCAGGATGTGAACCGGGAGGTCAGAGCAGTGGTCACAGTCCAACCCGTTAAGTGCAGCCTCAGTGGGGGCCAGGCCCAGGCAGGCGATGCAGTGCTCCTGTGGGTCTGGCGGTTCGATGGGGCCCGCGCAGATTCTGCAAAATGAAACCATCAGATGCAGTGAAGATAGAAAAGTTCTTCCGTTGTGTCTTCGACGATGGCAGAAGTGTGAAGGAGAAGATTCTGATGCAATTGTCGCTCACCTGGCATTTTATACTGCCCGCTAGCCTGTCAGTATTGGCATGCATCTGCATAATTCGCGACAATTAGCCAGTTCGTTTTTACTGGCGTTATCCTATAAGGTTTCAGAAAAGTGGAGAAGGGGAGGAGTTCCCGCAGCGTCAGCTGACACAATGTAGAAGTGACCGCTCTCGAAAAGGAACTAGATAAGCATCTTGCTCTTACCTGACACTGATATTAAAATAAGTAGTCTGTCTTTGCAGGTTTTTTTTTTTTTTTTTGCAATTTAACTCTATAATTTTATTTTTCAGCTGATAATATCCATACTGAAATTAAATGAAAGCATGCTGATGTTGGTGTGCAAACGGTAGCTCAGATAGGTCAAAAAACACACAAGGAGAAGCGTTAGGATAACACAAGCTATGGGATAACACAAGCTCTGGAAATAATTACTTTACCCCACCTCTCCATGTAAAACTAATCCCGCCTGAATAGGGCTTAGGCTACTACTCGCAAGTAAGTGTTTTTAAAACATTATCCAACCGTCTTTCACAGATAAAACATTATGATATTGTTTACTTACACTTTGCGAAAGTAGCTGCTTTCAGATCCAGTACAGTTGGTTGCTTCATCTACTAGACGTTTCTTTGTGATCAATTACAAAAGAATTTGCAGTCAAATGCTTTGAACAAACAAGCGATCAGGGACGGCAAAAACTTAACCATCCACTTGTTCCTGACGCTGATATTCTTCTTAAGTCTGTACAGAAACGCAGAGAGCTATTTAAACTAGACGCGTCAAAGCAAATGTTTTTTTCTGGCTGTGTTTAAGTACAATTTTTTGCGCCCTTCCCTCGTTAACGTCCCTCCTTCTTCTTCTTTTAATGTCATTTTATAGCGGTTGGCAAACTAACTTTTGGTTCATTATCGCCACCAACTGGACTGGAGTGTGGAGCACTTATAAGCAGCTAAAAGGAATAAAAAATAAAAAAAAAAATTCTCGAGTCTAATCCTATTTCTTTAATATATTTTATAATAGCACTATATATTTTATATTGTTCTGCATGTTCTTTCAAAAGGATTTGTATATTAAATGATTCAACGCCCATGTTTCTTACTTCCTTAATGAGTTTTGACCTTTCTTTTTTATATTTTTTACATTTTATTAAAGCATGCTCTATAGTTTCTGCCTGATCACAATAATTACATTGACCTGTTTCCTGTTTCCTGTTTTCCTATTTTAAACAGAATGATTTAGTCTAGTATGCCCTATTTGGAAGTATGAAATAAATGTATCTTCTTTCCTATTCCTAAAAACAATTCTTCCATTTCCTACTCGCTGCTGGATTAACGTCCCTCCTCCGTCTCGTTCACTCGGATGTGTGTCATTGCTTACATTGCACGAGTATCCACTACTGGTGGAACTCTTGCAGTGGGTTTAAATGAAACGCCCTAAGCCCTTGATCATCATCTTGATCGTCATCAGCTGCACTCAAGGGATCATATGTTGTTGAAGTTTAGTTATTTAAGAAATTCATAAATAATAATAATAAAAGCAAGATGCCCTGTTGCAATATGTGTGATATATGTTTCATTTAAAGGGGTGGGGTATGATTTAACTTTTTCTTTACTTATTCATGGATTAGTGACATCACTAACCCAAAAATTTACATAAACCCTGCTCCCGGGAACACGCAACAAAAGGGGTGAGGCCATGTTGAGAAGAGGTAGAGTTGTTGTAGTAGAGCACATTTGGGAGTCTGCTCAAGCTGTCGCATCCGTCTTTTCACATTTATTGCAATACAGTACGTAACGCAAATGCAATAGCATGTCATAAAAGCAAGATGACAACATAAGTTATAACCATAATTAAAGTAAACTACACCTGATCTATCGTCATGCAGCATATATTCTATGGCTCTGTGCATTTTACAACAGTTCCCACGTGAGCGATTTATAGATTATCATGACAGAATATGCTAATCAATGACTTGAAGATAGTTAACTCCACATCAGCTACATAAATTCATCAGCTAACCATTCAAAAACGTCTTGTTGCATTCTACATGTTGTCACTTCTTCTTGAGTCTCTCCATCATTGTTTGCCTCCAGTTTGAACATAAAAGGCTGAACAGTTTCTGACCTTTTCATTGTGTGTCTGCGTGAGGTAACTGGAGCTGCTAACACAAGCTCTTGAAGCTCCGCCCTCTTCCTGAAAGGGGGCCAGGAGCAGTAGCTCACACAAAAACGGTGTGTTTTTTTGGCTCACCCTCAAAAAGTGAGAATTTTAACATGCTATAAAAATTTATCTGTGGGATATTTTGTGCTAAAACTTCACATACACACTCTGGGGACATCATAGACTTATTTTACATCTTGTAAAAGGGGGTATTATAGGACGCCTTTAAACTTCAAATGTAAAGCATAAATTTAAATTATTGTGACAGGCTATGTGAGGGGGGAGGAGAATTTACATGTGCGTCAGGCTTCTTGACAAGAAAGACTTCCACATAGGATACACCTTTGCATCCTCGCTCAAAGCTGTGCATCCTCGCTCAAGCTTTCTCGCCTCCTCGGTGCAATTAGAAAATTGAGATGTCCTTCAAGATGGCTAACTTTGATCGGTTTCTGGGTCATAGGCTGGAGGACGGAGGAGTGAGGAAACGAGGAAGTATCAATTTGTGTATTGAGAAGCACCCATAGAGTAGACTCGCTCCCTCTGTCAAAATCGAGGGCTCAAGGGTCTGTCCAAATAAACTTCCCTCGTCCACTTGACAAAGCTCAATGCACTTCAAAATGGCGGTGGGGATTCCCACGAGGGGAAGTGCTTAGGGAAGTTCGTCTGTCTAAAAGTGGAGTTAAACGCAGCCCCGGTTTGCTTTTGCCAGGACTCACACTTGTAGGCCTATCTGTTATGTCAGCCATTAAGCGACTGAACGCCGGTAAGTGGGGTCAATGGTGCGATGATGTAAAATGATTAGTCAATGTCTTGCTTTAGGCAATCGTATACAAAATATTTTGCCCGTGTGGCGTCACAAATTCCACAATATCCAAACAAGCCTCTTTTGAGCTTTGTTAAATAGGCTAAATGTTCTTTTTAAAATTGAGAATGACTTTTTTAAGCTATAAAATCTGCAGGATTTGATGGTGTAAATACCTAATATATGTCAAAAGATCAAGGAAAATTTGATTTCTCGTATAAGACTTTTTTCCACACTTAGTTTCCATCTTTCAGGGAGGAAAAACCGAGAATTTTGTCACGGGCCCTGTGATGAAGGGGCTCCAGCCAGCCGTCCATGCACTAAGGTTCTCTATGGTATAGCCCACTCATTAGACACAAGGAAAAAGGGGCCCAACCAGGGGCAGAAAAACTGGGGCAAAAAGTGGCCCTGGACTTTCTGGCACAAAGCGGCCCATCAAACCCGGTGCGCAACACACCTCACAATAAACCCACCAGCTCATTATGAACAGAGACATTTTTAACACCACTTACTAACATAAAAATATAAATGGTATTTATACAGAAATCTATTTATTAACATTAATGAATGACTGGTGTACTTTATGTTATCATTTTTCTTTCCTGGTGCACATGGCAAATAGTAAATAATTTAGAATTTTTTTTTACACATCTCTTTTCCATACAGGGAAGTTTAATATCACTAAAGTTCAATACCTACCATAAAATAAGTCCATATAACACAATGCTCTGGTCTAGAAGACTTATGCAGTGCAGAATGTGGACTGTTTTATGGTGCTTTTTTAGTGGTTATAGTATTTGTCCGTTCAGGAGCTTGACATCTGTCCTTTTATGGAATAGAGCGCCAACTGTGGAAAAGTTCTATATATCTTAAGTTCTTATGAGAATGATATTTTGAGTTTTATGAATCATTTTCAAATGATTGTGAAATTGCTGAAGAAAGCATGGAAAGAGATACACAAACATTTACTATTATCTGATATGCTAACTGCTATGTTGATGTTTCTTTGTGCATTGTGTGATGAAAAACGTAAATGGCATTCAAATCTGAGGAATTTGAAAAGGTCAGAAGTTGTTTGTATCCCTGGAAATTAATGTTGGTCGTATACTTTTTTTTTATCGTAAACAGTTGGCAAATGTTGCTGTATTATTGTCTCGTCATGTTCAGCTGCTTATCTTACCTCGGCTCGCATTCTTAAGCATTAAAAAGATAAGCCGCGCGGGCAAATCATCTGGGCTGACGGAAGGATATAGGCTACATAACTTTACTATAATTCATTCTTTATATACACCGATCAGACCACCTTCCTAATATTGTGTTGGTCCCCCTTTTACTGCCAAAACAGCCCTGACCCATCGAGGCCCCTGAAGGTGTGCTGTGGTATCTGGCACCAAGATGTTAGCAGCAGATCCTTTAAGTCCTGTAAGTTGCGAGGTGGGGCCTCCATGGATCGGACTTGTTTGTTTAGCACATCCCACAGATGCTCGATTGGATTGATATCTGGGGAATTTGGAGGCCAAGTCAACACCTCAAACTCATTGTTGTGCTCATTCCTGAACCATTTTTGCTTTGTGGCAGGGCGCACTATCCTGCTGAAAGAGGCCACAGCCACCAGGGAATACCGTTTCCATGAAAGGGTGTACATGGTCTGCAACAATGCTTAGGTAGGTGGAACGTGTCAAAGTAACATCCACATGGATGGCAGCACCCAAGGTTTCACAGCAGAACATTGCCCAAAGCATCACACTGCCTCCGCGGGCTTGCCTTCTTCCCATAGAGAATCCTGGTGCCATGTGTTCCCCAGGTAAGCGACACACAAGCACCCGGCCATCCACGTGATGTAAAAGAAAATGTGATTCATCAGACCAGGCCACCTTCTTCCATTGCTCCGTGGTCCAGTTCTGATGCTCACGTGCCCACTGTTGGCACTTTCGGCGGTGGACAGGGGTCAGCATGGGCACCCTGACTGGTCTGCGGCTATGCAGCCCCATACGCAACAAACTGCGATGCCCTGTGTATTCTGACACCTTTCTATCAGAACCAGCATTAACTTCTTGAGCAATCTGAGCTACAGTAGTTCGTCTGTTTGATCGGACCACACGGGCCAGCCTTCACTCCCCACGTGCATCAATGAGCCTTGGCCACCCATGACCCTGTCGCCGGTTCACCACTGTTCCTTCCTTGGACCACTTTTGATAGATACTGACCACTGCAGACCAGGAACACCCCACAAGGCTGCAGTTTTGGAGATCCCATTTTTCCAAAAATCTAAATGTTCACTTTCTGCCTAATATATCCCACCCACTAACAGGTGTCGTGATGAAGAGAAATCAGTGTTCACCTAATCACTTCACCTAATCACTTCACCAATAATGTTATGCCTGATCGGTGTATATTTATGTAGCAGCCGGCTGGCTCACATTGTCCAGCGGCCCACCGGGAAAACTCCCGGTGCTCCAGATGGCCAGTCCGCCCCTGGACCCAACCATAAAATCTATGTCCCTAGTCACTTTGACAAATTTTGCTTGACTTAACTACATTTACTAGTTTCTACAAAAAAATAAATAGGAAATCAGCATCAGCCGGGAACTGTTCAGATCTTGAAGCTGATCCCTGATCCATGTGATGACACATTACAGCCTCATGTTTCTACCACGATGAAATAGTAAATACCGTGAAATATCTACAGACCATAATTTAGACAGGAGATGACAGAAGGTTGGACACCCAGCCACTCACTCAGAAACCCCAAGTATTTTGACATCTTCACTGTGAGATGAATGAAACGCTGCGGAAGTTACCCACATTGCACTCTGTGAAGTAAAAGATGGATTTAAACTGTAAAGGGTACTGGGATTTACACGTTTTAGAGAATAAATGTCAGCAGTAACCTGTCACCCAATGAACTATTTCTATTTAAAGCAGAGCGAAAAGGGTAAAATTGTGCAGCATGTATTTTTAAATAAGTTGCTTTTTACACATAGTTAGCTCATTTAAAAAAGCTGTGAAAAGACAGTAGGCTCTTTGCTATAGGAGCCACACAAACATAATGTCACCATGACAGGGTGTTTATTCAGAATTAAAAATTGCGTCCCAGATCTTTCACTGGATCGCTGTCTAGAACATGCTCGAATACTTCATTTCAACACATATTCAGATAAATTTACCCAACAATTACCTCTGATGGAGATGTCGGTAGCATATTGAGATGGATCATTGCATGATGATGTGGGTCTACATTCAGGTGGATCAATGAACGGTCTGGGATTGAAAATGGAAGGATGAGGGCTGGAGAGGTGCTCGGCTGTATTATAGCACTGTGCCCTTTCTGGATGGGGCCTCTGGCTCTTTTTTTAAATGAACTCCTTTTAACATGCCTCAGCAAATAGATTTAATTGATTTTCCCCTAGCACTGTGATTATATGGGCTTAGTGTAAATATTTTGCAACCAGTCCAAAATACGATGCACTGTGCTTGTTACACCGTTGCAGCTGGTTTTTTAAATGTCAGCTAAAGCAAATGACAGATGGGAGCAAAACATAGGCCACAAAAACATCACATACCGTAGAACATTTAAATATTGCACAATTAGTTACTTATCATAAGGAGTATTTGAATTACTATGTGCACTTTTTAGACTGATGTAGCTACTTATTTTACTTGTTTGTTATATGTTGGCTAAAAATAAGAATGAATGAATGAAAAAAAAATTAATAAATGAAGACTAATTTCTAATGAACTGGAAAATGAGCTAGAGAAAAAAGGAATTTAAACGAAAAAAGAACATAAACCATAATTCTTGCTTGAATATGGGCCTTTTTTATTTAAGAAATCCATATCTGTGTCTGGGATCTAATCAATAAAATGTGTTAAAAAGGATTGGAAAAGCTGCATTATAACTGGGCACAGGGCCAAGACGGGCTGCAGCAATTTTTCCATGTGGGTCTGAGGATCTTGATATCCTGCGCAATTAGGCAACAGACCATGATGAAAGCAGCCAACTGAGTGTCAGAACATCACTGCTTATCATTCCCGTATATATAGACCAAAACCAGTGAGACATGAATTGACGTTGTAATAGCTGAAGAGAAACTAGAATTTGCCAGACTTATCTATTTGTTAAATAAAATTAAGCATATTTTATATTTATCTATTTTATTATTTTGTATTTTATACACCTCAGTCAAATTTCACATCAGATGTAGCAGATGTATTTTTTGTAGTGCATGTTGAAAAATTAAGAGTTCCCTGAAATAATACCTTTGTGGAATTAATGGATTTAGCACGCTCAAGTTTTGACAAAATGTTCTTCCCTTCTTGAGATCCAAATAATCCCCCTGCCACAGTTCACTTGATTTACCTGGCCATAAACTATCTCTCTGTCGGACAAGGAATCTCTATAGCTTCTCTTCTCTCTATGAATAACCGTTTCTCCACACATTTGGCCCCAAGCATGTTTTTGACAAAGACGCACACCATGTGGAGTTTTACCTGAATAACTTTTCCACATTTTTGTGCCAGTTTGTTCAAGGTTTCTGAGTCACAAAGGAACAACAAAATGCTTTAAATGAACCAGCATCTTTTATTAATGCCATATTATGAACCAAAGAATGTTCCATAATGAGATTCCCAGCCTTCCTTTAGAAATATCAAGGGCTTTCTTACCAGGGGCTGGAGCGGGACCCCTCAAACACCTCTCCTACCCCATTCCCACATCATTAGCACTCATATTCATGATCATAACCACTGGGATTCCTCATAAACACACCATATTATACATAAAGGAGATCAGCTGTGAACAATGTTGAGTCTCGAGTCAGTATCTGAAGATTGGTTAGTTGAAACAACTTATGCCCCAATAGCAAATTCTGGTGCTATAAGCTTTGGGAAGAGTATTGTTGACTTCCACCCAAAGGCATTACCATTCCATTATTGATTAGAAATAGCCTATGTCTTCTCTTCAGTCAGGTTGAACAGAATGATATTAAATCCCTGTTTTCCTCAAGGGGATCTCCAAATGGTTGAACTGATGCATGAGGAACTATAAAAGAAAGAAGAAAAAGCTTAATTTCTCTCCTCTCCACATTTCATCAGAATTGATTTTTGAGTGCTAGAAGGTAATTTGGGCTTTAGAAACTTGTTGGATTTAGTCTTTGAATTTTCCCCCCACAAAAATATGATTTTACACTGAAACTCTCAATGAACAGCACAGTTTCATACTGACTCTGTGTGACGCTATGTACATATGTACAGATACATTTTCCACTGGCCTTTGTGTTTGACTAACCACATTCATTTCTACAAAAGTGCCTTGCAAATTCAGATTCTGTTGGTTTTACTGGCGGTTCCACAGAAACAGAGAAAACACGATGTGTTAGAGAAATGAGGCCAGTATGGCCGGTTTCTTCAGCTCTGGAGCTGAATATGTTCCAGTCTGTCCAAAATCATGGGCCTGTCAGAATCGATGTCCCAAATGTCTTTAGTCTGTTTACTCATCACAGCTGAGCAAGATGCTAAGCAACATACAAATCCAGACAGGTAGCGACGTGGCGGCAAACGCTCGAGCGGAGTTCTGGTGTGTGTCGAAGGACGCGGTGGAGTCAGACCACAGTCTCACCTTTGCAGAGTCCTGAAGAACAAGAGCATAAAGAGAAAGCATTATCAATCTAGTTTATAATGGGAATTGCAATCTAGACTACATTTGCATTTCTCAACGAAAATGCTAATGGCTTCATGTAAGTTCATATTCACACCAGAGTCAGAAATTAACTTTTCCATTAAGGTGCAATATTTGCCCCATGGAACTGATTTCCACTGACATGGCATTTAGGTTTATTTGCACAGACTGTTTAATGCTGCTCAAAGGTGGCATATATGTATTTACACAACAATTGGATAATATAAATAGCCTACATAAAATACATAAATTATGACTACTATTATAAAATTATATTGAAAAAAAAAATAAAAATAAAAACTAAACAGAATGTTTCAAGAATATCAATATAGTACTGGATCCATGGTTCTTGGATATGTACCATGGTAAAACATGTTATATTAGGACATACAACGTAAATACCCTAGTATGTAAATATGGTAATCATGCGTATGTACCAAAGTACTATGGTATCACCATGATAGCATCACTGTACTATGGTACCAAAATAGTTTAGGGCTGCACGCTTTGGGGGGGTCAAATTTAGATTTTTCTGATAAAAAAAAATTGCAGTTGACAAAATTTTTTATTATAATCAATCAATAAATAATAATACTATTGTAATATTTCACTGTAAAGTCAAGTTTATATATATATATATACACACACTTATACAGTGCCCTGCACTAATATTGGCACTCTTGGTAAATATGAGCAAAGGGGGCTGTGAAAATAAATCTGCATTGTTTATCTTTTTGATCTTTCACTCAAAAAATTCTATGTTGGCCACAATTATTGGCACCCCTAGAAATTCTTATGAGTAAAATATCTCTGAAGTTTATTCCAAATCATATTAGGAGCATGAAAAAAGAGCTTTTTGGTAGCAAACCCACCAGATGTGTTTGGTGCAAACAGGGATAAAAAGTACCCCATGCCCACGGTTAAATATACCGCTGGATCTTTAATGTTGTGGGCCTATTTTTTTGCTGGAGGTCCTGGACATCTTGTTCAGATACATGGTATCATGGATTCTATCAAATACCAACAGATAAAAAATCAAAACCTGACGGCCTCTTCTAGAAATCTTATAATGGGCCGTGGTTGGTTCTAGCATCAGGACAATGATCCAAAACAAACATCAAAATCAACACAAAAATGTGTCACTGAGCACAAAATGAAGCTTCTGCCATGGCCGTCCCAGTCCCCTGACCTGAACCCTATAGAAAACTGAAGAGAAGAAGCACCAACATGGAGCTGTGAATCTGAAGGATCTGGAGAGATTCTGTATGAAGGAATGGTCTCTGATCTCTTGTCAGGTGTTCTCCAAACTCATCAGGCAGAAGACTCAGAGCTGTTTTCTTTAATGTTAATACTAGCATAGTGTTGTTTTTGGTTGCGAGCCTGAATGGTCAAATACACACAGAAATATGTCAAAATGTCCACCTGGGTGAGTATTCATGCAAACACAGTCGATGTAAGCACTGTGTTGTTCTTCACTTACTCTCTCTCTCTCTCTCTCTCTCTCTCTCTCTCTCTCTCTCTCTCTCTCTCACACACACACACACACACACACACACAAACTCTGAAGAGGATTTATGCTCCTCATTTGGTAACTCAACCTCACAGTGAAAACCCTGCACAATTAATTCCATATTCCTTGTTATTTATTGTTTGTTGCATATTTTTTTTTTGTTTTTAGTTAACTATGGATCTAATAAAGTTACTATTATTGAAATGTTATTAGGGGGCAGCAGCATTTTCTTTAATAATATTATATAATTTTTTGCTGTGGCTTTTTTGAAAAAATGCCTTAACCAAAAATGGAAGAAAAAAAAAAGGTCCCCATTTGTCATTTCATAAGGGCTTAGATCTCTAGAGAAATCAGCCCAATTCTGCAATCTCTCAGTATCACAAATGAGATACCTCTTCATTGTGTGAAGCCAGTTCCTCCAAGAGCCACATGACAATCGAGGTAGTTATAAACCCATAGCCAAACTGCTCCCCATCTCTAACTCTCACCTGTGTGGGTTTAGCTGGGCTCAGAGCGTTCTGTTCGGTCTCCATGGTGACAAACACAGGAGTTGTCCGCCGTGGCCCTCTGTCCGTCACAGGGCTTAACCGCAGCAGTTGGGTGGGAGTGGGCGTGTTGTCCATTCCATTCCCAAACGTCAGGAGAGCGTTCCCTATTCATGTAACAGACAAGACATCCACAGCTCTGAGTGAAACAGACATCATTTCCATTCGCAACTGCTTCTGTTATCAGACGCCTATTTGAATTCTGGACTGAGAAGAGCTTGGCGCTTTTGGGCGCTCTGTATTCTGCTCAGGCCACATGGCTGCACCTGCCTCTCCACATCCTCTCATTAACTCACAGATGAGTGGCTTGACCAAACATCACTCTCATCCGCTCACATCGCTCACTCCAAGAGCTGCCATTTGGCTGTCTGAGGAGTTGCTTCATGTAAGAGATCTCTGTTTGAACAGGACTGAGCAGAATATTGCGGCGGAGTCGACTGTTTTGATGAATCGCTTAATATAATGCATAAGGACCTTCAGAAACGCAGGAACGGGACTGGAGAAGTGTGACTGAGAGGGGGCTGGATATCAATCAGAGATTCATTAATGCTTGCGGCTCGTGACATACATCAGAGCAAGCTTTGCACTTCAGATAGCTCTTCACATATTAAATGTCTCTGACCTACTCAACATAACATGCAACAGAGCATCTAAATACTGCATATTTATGGGTATTTTTTGAAAATAAACTATCACACGTTTCACTAGTTGAATTTTAAATGTTTGGGGTCAGTAAGGTTTTTTTTTTTTTTAGCTTTTTTTTTTTTTTTGAAAGATTAACATTAAATTGATCAAAAGTGACAGTAAAAATCTTTGTAATGTTACAAAATAAATGTTAATAAAATGTAAAATGTTAATGTTTTATAGTTAATAAAAATATTAACTTTATGTTCATCAAAGAATCCTGAAAAAATGAATCAAAAATATTAAACAGCACAACTGTTTTCAACACTGATAATAATATGATTTTTTTCTTTTGAGCATCAAACCAGCATATTAGAATCAGAGCCATAGAAAAAGAGAGTTGCGACATGCTTTGATCTCGCCGCGACATGCTTTGATCTCGCCGCCACGTGGTCACGTGGTTCATAGAGCTCTCAATAGTTCCAAATAACCGTTGTCAATCTGTTTGAATAGGATTACAGCGTTGAGTATTGTAGCCAATCACGGGCATTTCTGTTGAAAATAATGACCAATCATATGTTTAATTTACCGGGAATGAGAATCCTCTCAGTATCGATCAAAACAAGTTTTATACAGTCTCAAAACACTGAATGAATTTTAGTGCAAGTTTACGTTTTACACAAATCTTCTCATTATCTACAATTCCTCTCATCATAACAAACAAAGCACAGACACGATTTAAATAAAGATTTATTGTGAAGTTTAGTCCGATGTTTTTGTTTTTCATTAGACTTTGTGATGTTCCCTACAATATACGGAGCCCCGCACATGACGTGCAAGAAAAAAGTAAAAAAGTAAATCGTGCGCACAATTTACTAATTCGTTCCCTCCGTTTGCTAAATCATGCGCACGATTTACTATTTAGTTCCCTCGATTTGCTAAATCGTGCGGACGATTTACTACTTCGTTCCCTCGACTTGCTAAACCGTCCACGCTATTTACTAATTTGTACGAATTAATAAATTGTGCGCACGATTTAGCCTATTAGTTTTTCCTGCATGTCATGTGCGGGGCTCCGTAATTTTATGATACTCACAAAAGCATACACAACAGGTGAATATAAATGAATGATGCTAGCATATACATAATATAACCCAAGAAAGAAGTTTTAAATAGTGTTTAAAAAAAAACAAGGCAACCAATTTAATTCAACTCTTTATATCCAGGCGCTAGATACGTTATTCCTTGAATGGGCTGACTTCATAGAAATGCGTTCGACAGAAAGATCTCAGAGAGACTAAAAACTGTTGAAATATGACAGATAGCATCTGGATATAGTCGCTGTTGCAGTGCTGCTCATGTTATCTAACTGCAGTTAGAGTCTAACCAACGATCTATTATATAATAATAAACATTAACTATAACGCGCTTCATACAGTACCATTTCTATCAAGATTCCTGAGAGGTCAACTAATGCAATAAAATATCAAAATATGCAGTAATTTCATCAATTTGCCAGCGAGTGTGCTTGAGATACACTGAAATGAATGGGGTTCAATGCTGGAACTATTGGTCGCTCCGTGACACGCTTTACTTCCGCATTCCTCAGTTCCTATGGCAGTCTATGGGAGTGTCGTAACTCTGTTTTTCAACGGCTCTGATTAGAATGATTTCTGAAGGATCATGTGACACCAACACGGTCTCACTCCTATTCGTCACATATTGACGCTTGGTCACGACCCCTCTGCGTCACTTTTTAAAGCTTTCCGACGCACAGGGTACTCCATTTGATTTCAGTTGTTTGCCTAATGCGTCAGATCAAGACGCGTTTAATTCTTTGCATTTGTAAAAGTAGACATGATTTTATGAATATTTATAGGTTACTTTTATATTTTGGAGCAACTAACCCCACTCATACCCTAAACCTACCCACTTCTCAACAATATAAAACACGTAACAGGCAAATAAAAGTACAGTCACAGGTATTTATTGCAAAAACTGACCAAAAATAGTATAAAAGTATTAACTCATGTTGCATTCCAAGTCTTCTGAAGTCATACGATATCTTCATGTGAAGAACAGAGTTGATCTTAATGTTTTAATCGTTGAAATGATGATCGTGCCCCTTTGTGAACGCACTCATTCATATTTCTCATTCAAATGATACACCCGACTCTTTAGCATGACGCGATCGGTCACGAGACACACGAGAGCCAATGGCATTTTACAATCAAAGCTGACGTAATGACGCAATTAGTCACGAGACATACGACAGCCAATGCTGTCAAAACTGACGTAACGTTTCCTCGGGCGGCAATTTTTGAAATGTGTTCATGATCTTTGGCGGATGGACTCGACGCTGATCGCTTTTGGGGATTTTCTTCACACAAATCAATCGTTTGGCCTCGGAACACTTGGAATATTTGTACTTTTTGAATAAATTGTGGCTGCAGTCGTATCTGCCTGTTATATCCTGTTTTCTATAATACACAAATGGGTAGGTTTAGGGATGGGGTTGGGTTACGTGTTCAAAACGTGTCTGAATACCGTAAATAAAATAAATGTAAATAAAATTATGCTGGCTGATTAAATTGAGAATCACACTCCATGTCATAATGGCAAAATCATAACCCAATATATAGTTTCATCATGACGATAACCATGCCCAGCGCGTCTGTGTATGACGCCAAAGGTTTCTCATTGAAATCAATGGAGTACTGCACGTCGAAAAACGACGCTAAAGGGGTACCCTGTGCGTTAAAAAGTGACGCCGAAGGGAACTGACCAAGCGTCAATATGTGACGAATAGGAGTGAGACCGTGTTGATGACACTGAAGACTGGAGTAATGATGCTGAAAATTCAGATTTGTCATAACAGAGATAAATTACATTTTAAAATATATTCAAATAGAAAACAGTTATTAAATTGTAATATTATTTAACAATATTATTGTTTTTTACTGTATTTTTGATCAAATAAATGCAGATTGGTGAGCATGAGACTCATTAAAACATGAGTGTTCAAAAACAAAAAATCTTACCGACCCCAAACAATATACACTATTATGTCTCTTTATTTTTTTAACACATATATATCTCATGTATCTCTTCATTGACACCATTGGTAAACAAGTACACAACATTTTGAAAAACAAAACATTAGTTTGTGGTTGTATAGGACTGTAATTTATATAAATATTTTCTTATATAAATAATTTTATACAATAAATATTGATATAGCTGTCACTCTTTCTCTAAATTATAATAGTTTTAAAAATGCAATTAATATTTTAATGATGTATTTTCATATCTTAAGAATGAAAGGTGTTTCAAAAAAGAAACTAAGATGAAAACATGTGACCTTCACATAAACTGAGAAAATAAGTTCATAGGAAAGTTCTAGTTAGTTCATAGTTAGTTTTAAATAAAATCAAATTCTGGAATACAAAGGACCATATATTCTGTCAACATAGATTTCAAGAACATTACATTGGTATTAAAGGGATAGTTCACCCAAAAATGAAAATTCTGTCATCATTTACTCACCCACAAGTTGTTCCAAACCTGTATGAATTTCTTTGTTCTGCTGAACACGAAGGAAGATATTTGGAAGAATGTTTGCAACCAAGCAGATCTCGGCAGCTATTGACTACCATAGTATTTTTTTTCCCCACTATGGTAGTCAATGGCTGCCGAGATCTGCTTGGTTAGAAACATTCTTCCAAATATCTTCCTTTGTGTTCAGCAGAACAAAGAAATGTATACAGGTTTGGAACAAATGACAAATGGTGACTAAATGATGACGGAATTTTCATTTTTGGGTGAACTATCCCTTTAAGGGTGGGGTGAAGGCAAACCCTTTTTCCAAGAATTATTATAATTAATCTTTACAATTCTTATCATAGTCCTACATGGATAAACCCTGTTACTGACTAAATTCCAACACAAACCATACGCAGACAATCTGAAAAAATGACACTTCAAATGCTTTTAAAAAATGTCCTGGTTCTACTTAAATGGAGAATCAGGGCGCAAGCAACGAGAGACTGATGAGGGGATTTCTGAAATGTTCTGTCATTTGAGAGAGGCAGGCTGACAATTTGGTTTTCTGTGCAGTGGGGCTGAACACTAGGTTGATGTGACATACAGTATAACAGAGAATGTATGACTAATGGTGCAGTGAATAGCAAGAGGAGACTTGATACTTTCTGTGCTGCTGTGAAGGACATTCAACTTTAATAAAAACTTATACTTTAAAGAATTAAAAAGTTTATGGGCAGCTAAAAGTAATTTAAATGCATTTCCCCTCCTTCCAAAAAACGTTTGTGGCCTTCATTTAAAAAAAAAAATGTGTTGTTTTAATGCATACAGTGTTTAAAATGCATTTCTGAATTTAAAGTTCAGAAACTTTTGACTGTGATAAATCTGTTGCACCACAGGATGGTTTAAAACAGAGCCTGTGATCCTGCCCTGGCATTATAATGTTGACTAACAATAACAATAGAGTTCTCCTTTCACATATCAGATGTTCATGATGGCTGACAGATGATTTACAGGAGCAGCATTGACTCACTTAGACAGACGTTGTCTGTGAAATAGTTCAGGAACTCAGTGCACTGATCTCTCAGATTCCCGCTGGCTGAACATGAGCACCAGGGAGACACGTTGGATGTGGAGTTGTCCACGTAGTTTGGGGTGATTGAGCTGCCTGCAATACCAAAAAAAAGCCTGTGTGAGCATGGTGACTTTTGTGATTTCCATTAACATGATCAGTACACAAATTAGCATATATATACACAGTATATCCATTTCCATAAACATAATGATTTTTATAGGGTACAACGGGGCTAAAGGCACACCTTAAGGAAAATGTGCTTTTCATTACTCCCATAGTGTATGATTGCAGAGAACATATATACCGTATGTTTGTATTGAACATTGATGGAGCAACAGATTCTGTGTGAAAATAAATCATAAAAGGGGTTCACAGAGGTGGCGAGGGGGGCCTTTTACTCCACACACGGGGTAAAACCAGCACGGGACAAAAGACATACAGTATTGATACAAATACTTTAGCTTTAGTTTTTAATAATGTCTAAGTTAATACTTGTTCAAAACAATCACTTTAGCAAAGTTTGTACTATTTTCTGTTAATTTTGATAAATAAAAGAATTCATTTTTGTTCAATAAATATACTGTCATTAAAATGTTAATATAAAAATATATTTTAAAAATACAGAAACAAAATTATTTTAAAAAGTAAAGATTCTAAAAGCATTGAATGAGATCCTATAATAACTTAATATAGATTTACAGTAGTAACAAAAAAAATTACATTTTATTATATGATATGTATGATTAATATCATATTTTTAAATATGATGGTTTCGTTATAAATATGGGTATTATCTCTAAGGTGGACACCCAACTTAATATATGATATTTATCATCTGAATCTAACCATGTCATGTCAACAAATGGAAAAGTCAGCCGGCTGTTTATTATCATGTTTATTATTGTGTCTTTCACAAAGGGGTTTTTAAAAGGGGTGCTTTTTACCCCAAATACCTTACTTTTAAATTTTTTGCTATTGAAAAACTGTTGCTTTAATTACCTTGAACAAAACTAAAAATCATTAGGAAGACATTTATCTCAAAATATAAACATTAATTTTATTGATTCTCATTTGCTACTTAAATCTACAACATTTTAAAAAAACGCGCAGAATCAACTTTGCATTTCTGCCCACGATCGCGTCAAAGGTCAGACAAATTTCCACATGCATCTTGAAAAGCTGATGTTTTGGAAAGTGATGCAGCAAGTTTTTGTGCCATCTGTGGTTTAGAGGAAAATCAAATCAAATGCACATTTTCCCCCGCAGTTGTACCCTACTGTACAAACTGTATATTCATTTAGTATGATTTATTAGCTGTTTTCCTTATGTGGACCCAAAAATGTCCCCACAACATCAAAGATTTCTGGTAGTATTATCCTTGTGGGATGCCTGACACATGTTTTTTTCACTACAGTATATTAGTGAGGACATTGCACAGACTTCCATTGATTTATATCAGCTTAATGATATTTAAGGGCAGGATCCCAGCAAAACATTGCCTTGGGCATCACACTCCCTCCACTTGCTTGTCGGTGTCACACAGTGCATCCTGGTGCCATCACTTCCCCAGGTAAACAGAGCACTGCCGTCAATGTGATGTAAAAGGAAACAGGACTCATCGGGCCAGGTCCAGTTCTGACACTTGTGTGCCCATTAGTAGGCACTTTCTAAGGTGGGCAGGGGTCATAATAGGCACTGAGTGCCTATTACGACCCCTGTCTACCTTAGAAAGTGGACAGAGGCAGCCTCATACACAGCAGAGTGCGATGCGATGCACTGTGTGTTGTGACACATTCCTCCCATAACCATCATTACAATTTTGTGCCACAGTAGACCTTCTGTTGGCTCGGATCAGATGAGCCTCAGATGAGCCTCCTGGATCAATGAGCCTTGGGTGCCAAACACCCTGTCACCGGTTTGTGGTTTGTCCCTCCTCAGACCATAACAGTTTGGCCCTTGTCAAAGTCGCTCAGATCTTTATTCCTGCATTTCTCCTGCATCCAACATGTTGATAACAAGAACTGATTGTTTGCTTGCCATCCAATTTACCCAGACCTTCATATGTAGCCTTGTTAGGAGATGTATATACATCAGTGTATGTATATGAAAAAAATCTCTCTCTATATATATATATAAAATAATGTGTATTATATTATTTTTCTAATATATATTAACCCATTTAATCCCAAATATTCCCAAGAGATGACATATGAATTGGTATGGTATTTGTAAGGATATTAAACAATCAATGTCAATTAAGTAAAAAAATAATTGAAAAGTCCATGAAAAAATGGGTTTTATGTCTGGTCACAAATGTAACCGGCAGTAGAACACAGGGAGTCTAAGTCTATGGTGTTAATGCATTTACAAACTGACAAACCTCCAGCAATTAGTTTAAAGACTGGGTTAAATAGTTGAAATAATGAAATGAGTGTTTTATTCCATTAACAAAGAAGTAAACATTGTCTGGCTCTGTTTCAAAAAGGACAAAATAGCATTCCTATGCAGCATAAATGATAGGAAATTGGAAGGTAATTATTATAAACTTCATTATAAACTGAAATAAATAAATAACACAATAAACAAGTAAAAGACAGACAGAGAGAGAGACAGATAGACAGATAGACAGACACAGTTGCAACCTGTGCAATAAGTCCATTTGTGAAATTTCCTCACTCGTAAATATTCCATTGTCAACTGTTAGTGGTATTATAACAAGCAATTGGGAACAACAGCAACTCAGCCACGAAGTGGTAGGCCACGTAAAATCACAGAGAGGGGTCAGCGCATGCTGAGGCGCACAGTGTGCAGAAGTTGCCAACTTTCTGCAGAGTCAATAGCTCCAGACCTCCAAACTTAATGTGGCCTTCAGATTAGCTCAAGAACAGTGCGTAGAGAGCTTCATGGAATGGGTTTCCATGATCGAGCAGCTGCATCCAAGCCTTACATCACCAAGTGTAATGCAAAGCGTCAGATGCAGTGGTGTAAAGCACGCCGCCACTGGACTCTAGAGCAGTGGAGACGTGTTCTCTGAAGTTATGAATCATGCTTCTCTGTCTGGCAATCCGATGGACGAGTCTGGGTTTGGCGGTTGCCAGGAGAATGGTACTTGCCTAACTGCACTGTGTCAAGTGTAAAGTTTGGTGGAGGGGGGATTATGGTGTGGGGTTGTTTTTCAGGGGTTGGGCTTGGCCCCTTAGTTCCAGTGAAAGGAACTCTTAATGCTTCAGCATACCAAGACATTTTGGACAATTTCATGCTCCCAACTTTGTGGGAACAGTTTGGGGATGGCCCCTTCCTGTTCCAACATGACCCCAGCTAACAGGGAACGTTTCCATAACTTTCACTAACATTATGTAAAAGTTATGTAAATGTTAGAAAAAAACATTCCTAAAATAATGTTTCAGGAACATTCTTATAATGTTTTCATAGTCCAAATACATTCTCGTAACGTTGAGAGGAAACATTCTTAGAACAACATTGTTGGAACGTTCTTATGATGTTATTTGTGCTTAACTGATGTTCTCATAATGTTGAGCGAAAACGTTCTAACAACAACGTTCTTGCAACGTCTTTATCATGTTATTTGTGCTTGACTGATGTTCTCATAATGTTGAGCGAATACGTTCTCATAACCTTCTTGGAATGCCATAATTTTAGAAGTAATGGGAACAGAAATTATAGGTGCAACCAGTACATAACAAGAATAGGCCTATACAATTTTTCTGATCTTTCTTTAATTAACATGGCCGCAGCTTTTATTTTTTCTTACCTCTTAAGTTTAACTTAAGAAATAAAATACACTGCTGAACAAGAACCAAAAAAATCTATTTTTTTCCCTATATTGTCCTAATGACAAATTTATGATTGGTTTATGAACTACACACACTCTGCAATAAATCATCATGTATTTTATGAACAATTTCTTAGCACAGAATATGCCAGAACATATAGGCTATCTTATTTTATATTTTATGTACTTTAAAGGTTATGTCAATAACCACTGCATTACTGGAAAAAAGGTCGTTTTTCAAGCACCTTATTAAGACCTATATTTACGTTTTAAAATCATGCGCCCTCTAGCTGGCGTAAAAATAATGACAGTGTCGTGTTACGTCTGTTGTCATTAAAAATGACCTATGACTGTCGTTACCAATCAAAATGCGTGTTCATTTAAACGCAATGTTGGACTTTACGTGAACGTTTAGCTTTTTTTTTTTTTTTTTTTTATCAACGACTACACTTACCCCATCCCTAAACCTACCTTTAGTGATCTATATAGTGCATATAATCTTTACGAGCACATGCGTTCCCTGGGATCAAACCCACAACTGCATGATCACATGATTGCATATTTATATTGCAATCCTCTGCCAACTGAGCTACAAGAAACCGTAAATATGACGCAGATAAAATGCATGTGTCCTGTTGTCGATAGGGGCGCAACTTTAGTAAAGGTTCCTATGGGTCCTATTTCAGGGAAGTGACAAACGACTTATATAGGCATACTGGTTGGAGAAAATGTTGCATTGTGAATGGATCGTCAGGTTTTGCTCCCCACAGGCTTTTTTTTATTCTTGAACACGGGTCGGCAGAATGCACATGTCTGTTCGCTAACCACTAGACTACCACAGCCAAGGTAGCGCAAGTGCATTGATCTCGCGGTCATACACCGATTGGTCTGTACTGTGCGCTTCAAATCAAACAAGCCGTCTTCCACGTTCTGACGTCACCTCGGTGTATACGCTCCATGCAGCGCCATTTTCAAACCAATGGTATCCAAAGTCTGCAGTTCACCTTTATATATGTCGACTTCTGAGGCCAGATTGCAGACCTTCTAACAGGTGAGTCGATTAGACGTTAGGGTTTTTGTTGTTGTTTTGTTATATATGCAAAGTTTGTATGACTGGGTAGTAAATACTCCTGCAGTCATTTCTGCGGGAGACAAATATAGGCTACTTATTGTGATGTGGGATTTATTTTTAAATGGTTGGCCTGTGTTAAATTGAACTCCTATTTGAGTGCAGATGGGCTTTGCCGCTTTATATTTTATGAATTAGTGACTCTTACACGTTTCATAACATTAATTTTTAACGTAAAATACTTATTAATTAACATTAGCCGTTTTTCCCCTGTTGGGCCAAAAGCAAGTGTGCCAGGGCGTGCCAGGACGTGCCAGAGCCTGTCACGTTTCCACTGCCACTTGCGAGGCTTCATCGGGCCTTGGTCCAAAGTAAGCCTGGTTTTGAGGAGTGGTTATGAGCGAAGTTCGTGTCAGGAGAGGCTCAACACCGCTGCTCATTTTCCATAACATCAGGCTAACAAAAATTATTTAAAAAATAAAAATATTTAAGACATTTAAAACAATTTCCAGTTGAAAACTCACTTTCAGGCACCAGCGAGTGTGAAATAAAGTTACTTCAGATGGGTCTGATCACCACACAAGCCAGAAATATATTAATTTGCAATGCTAAAGGCTACTTACTTGCTACCCATTGTCATTATAACTAATGTTTTCTGTTTGTGAGCTTTCTCTGTTGCTCTGGCAACATTACTATTAACATTATTACCATTAGAAATAATTGTATGTTTAGTCTTAACCTGTGAATTTAATGCCATCAAGTTCCATTCTGTTTGTAAAAGATTAATAAAGAAAACAATGTAAATGATATACTAATACTATGTTTTGTTTCTATAGATGTCACAATTTAAGGTGTCACTTCAGCCCGAAGCAGAGACTTCTGGAAAAGAGGACACACAACACACTTAATTAGTTGTTTTACACACAAAGTATTTTGTTATACGATTTGGAATGTTTCAGTTTGTGGAATGTTTGAGTATATAAAATGTGAAAGTAAAATAAGATATCAGTTATGATATTGTTTTCATTTAGATGTACTGTATATTACAGTAGTGCACTTATCCTTGGCAAAAGGTTGACAAATAAAATTTGAAAATATATTAAAATATGAAAAACGTTTGTGTAGCGTCTTACAGTTTTTGGTGTTGACAAATATAAGTAGTAATGTTTTATGAAATGTTATTGTTTGAATTGATATTTGTTTATAAAAAATGTTCCCAGGGCAATGTCTGGAGGATGTTTTAACGTTTAAACGTTTTTCCTAGCATTCTCAAGATGACAGAATTGAATGTTCCTTTAACGTTTACATAAACCTAGAAAAACACATTAATACATGAAAAATCTGGACATTTTGAATCTTTAAAAAACATTCAGAAATAATGTTTTCAAGATGATAGAATGGAATGTTTCTATAACGTTCACATACACCAAGAAAAAACGTTATTAATACATGGAAAAAACTGGACGTTTTCAACGTGTACAAAACATTCCCAAATAACGTTTTCATAACTTAAAGGGAATGTTAACAAAACGTTCTGACAACTTTTTGTTAGCTGGGACTGTGCATCAGTGCACAAAGCAAGGTCCATAAAGACACGGATGAGTGAGTTTGTTGTGGAGGAACTTGACTGGCCTGCACAGAGTCCTGACCTCAACCCGACAGAACACCTTTGGGATGAATTAGAGCGGAGACTGTGAGCCAGGCCTTCTCGTCCAACATCAGTGCCTGACCTCACAAATGCGCTTCTAGAAGAATGGTCAAAAATTCCCATTAACACACTCTTAAACCTTGTGGAAAGCCTTCCCAGAAGAGTTGAAGCTGTTATAGCTGCAAAAGGTGGGCCAACTCCATATTAAGCCCTATGGATAAAGTTCATGTGCATGTAAAGGCAGACCTCCCAAAACTTTTGGCAATATAATGTAGATAGATAAGAACTATCGACAGACAGACAGACAGGCCCTGGATCACCAAGGTCAAGTAAAGCCAAAACTTTACTTAATAGGTATTATATGCATTTCAAAATCAAATTTCCTGTCAAAAGTATGTTTGTCAAATAAAAATGTTTTGTTCAGAAAAGACATTTATTCAAAGGGGATTATTATGTTTGCTCAATATATATCAAATGAGCGTGAAGCAGAACTAAACAAACAAAAGGGTTTATGTAACAAAAAGCCTCATAAAAAATATTGCTTTCAGTATGTTTTATTGGGAAATGAAATCAATCTCTCCATGACTTTAAAAGTGCCTGGGTAGTTTTATAGTCTCTCACCACAGACACACAGGTGTCCCTGTCTTTATTTGAGCAAGGGAATAACAAAGGTATTACTCTCTAAATTAATTACATCAGCCTTGCTCTGTTTTAATGGACATGAGAAAGAAACAGCCAAAACCTTTACTATACTTGTTTGCAGAACAATTATCTAACACATGTTTAAACTACTTACCTATCAGTCCAGTATAAGCAATAAGACATGCTGCATAGTTTCCCTGCTTGCAGCCAGTGGCAGACTGCTCTTCTGGCTGGCAGTCGTACTGAAACTGGGCCAAACGAGACCTGAAGAACAAGCACAACTGTTATATGTATGGACAGCAGCCAAGTAGACAGAAGTGTCCTAATAAGTGTGTCAGACATACTCATAGAGACGATCACCGACATGGTCTCAATCTGCTTCTCAACTGGTTTCACTTCACAATACGTTTTTAGATTAAAATGGACATCAATGGCATCCCAAAACAGTACCAAAATTGTTTCACATACACAAGTAAAAACAATATGGGCAGTTTTTTCACTCACTTTATGTTCTGATTGTTAAATCATTCACAATTTTACAGTTAGCATTGTTTTCCCTTTTTTCAATGACACTGCCAGAAAAGACCTGCAACCAACCAATTGGTTTAAATGCCAACATCGTGACAACGAATTTGATAAATAGTCATCATCATAATCATAGCGTGCTGTTTTTCTTGACATCATTCACTAAGGCATCAGTAAATCAGTTATTGGGAGAAAAAAATGCTACCTCACAACCAAATATTATTTTTCAAAGCTGAACAGTTTAGATCCTGTCTTTAACTGTTTTCCCTAGACTGACAAGCCAGACCCACATCAAGATGTTGGGTCTGGGAACACACCATTGGCAGGGCTCAATCCGTTCTTTGTTCTTTTCTCAAAGAGAAGCTTAACTCCAAGTCTTCCAAAGTCGTGGCCAAAGCCGATTCGAAAGACCGCTGTTCGCCAGCTTCTTTGTTTTCAAGTAGCACGCGGAACCGTCGCACCTCTGCTGTCATTATGTTAAGCCCGCCCACCGACTCTATACACGATGTGGTTGGCTTTACTAGAGTTTGGTTTTTCAAGCTCGCAAGCCAACGGAGAGTTGCTAGACGACCCTGGCTGCAAATTACATTTGCTGCCGCTAGGGTGCATGTAGATTTCTAGGCTATGTTTTCCTTCCATTGAACGAAATTTCTGGCTTTCCGTGTTTTCACTGTTATATGCTAGGGGGCGCTATGACACATTTTCTGAAAGAGTACTGAATCTCCTGATCAAAAGACGTGAAGAAGAAGCAACAATCGATAGCATATGTAAGCAGATGCATATGTAAAATAATGCAATCATCAACATTAAACAGCATATAAATCAAAACTGCCTAATGTTACTGAATGAAGTGCCGACCAAGGGCGAGCTATAGGACTGTGAAGCTTTGGGGGTGTTGATGGACTCAATCTACTCCATCTATGTTTTGATCATTGTTCTGAATGTATTCTTTGACAAAAACTCGTTTTTTTCTCAGCTTTTGCTCAAAATGTTGCTTTTTTTAATGAAACTTACCCACATTCAAGTGTTGATAAAAAATAATGCATTAAAGGATTAGTTCACTTTAAAATTTACCACATGATTTACTCACCCTCAAGCCAAGGTTAATAAAGGCCTTATGAAGCAAATCGATGGGTTTTTGTAAGAAAAATATCCATATTCAAAACTTTATAAAGTAAAATATCGAGCTTCCGCAGACCGCCTTCCGTATTCAACTTAGGAAGAAAGTGTAACAGCTCTCGCAGTTCAAAACGCTTACGCTATATCTGACGACATACGTCAAACTCGTGAGCTCCGTTCACTGCCATTATAAAGCTTGGAAGCGTCAGGATATTTATTACTATAACTCTGATTTTGTTCATCAGAAAGAAGAAAGTAATATACACCAAGGATGGCTTGAGGGTGAGTAAATCATGGGGTAATTTTCATTTTAAAGTGAACTAATCCTTTAAGATAGAATAAAACTAGTTTAAAAGCAAGGCTCTGTTCTTTTGATATATTACATGTTCAGATATTCATACAACAAAATATTCTGGGGGGCATGCAATTTTTGTGAAAATGATCAAAAATGCTGGTGGTGGCTGGCAACTTAAAATAAATAAATAAATAAATAGCTGGTGTGGAAAGAGTTAATGCCAATTAATCATCAACAGATGGTTTTCTCTCTGTTTTTTATAGTAATAGACTGAACAGCAATGCATGTGACACTGCTGTACACTATCTGAGGATCTGAGGATTATTATGCCAATAAAGTCTTGATGAAGGGCCTCAGTGAGCATTGAATCTGTCTTCATCTAACTTGCACTGCTATTTATTTAATGCGAATTGTGGCACAGTTTTACCAGCCAAACTTCTAAAACATTTCAGGGTCTCATATCTTTAATTTGTCTGTCCAATGCCCATTCATACAGACATGGATTATGAGGAATGTGAAGAAAAGCTCTTTTCTTATTGGCAGTAAGTGAGTACTCTCTTTTCTCTTGACAGCTATAGAAAAATCAAGGCTTTCTTTACCCTGAGAAAAGAGTGCACGCAAGGTGAGTTTTTTAATCCCACCGCCCATATGGTACGTGGCTGTCCACGCCCACAGAGAGGAGGCCGTTGAAACTGACCTGCAAACATAGTCGGCCTTACAGATCCTCATCTGGGAGAGGCAGCTGGGTTTATCTTCTCCCTCATAGGAGCAGCTGGGCACGATGGTCTGTCGCCGTCTCTCCGAACAGGCCATGTCGCTGCAAGGGCAGAACAGCAGCTCATGGGTGTACTCCGGAGGCACCCGGTCGAAGAACCGCCGCAAGGCCTTGTTGCACCTCGATTGGTTACACAAACCCGACTTGGTGGATGGCTTGATGCATGTTGACACATACTCAGTACGTAGTTTCTGGCACACATCGTCGATGTTGCAAGCTTTGGCCGCATCCAGGCAGCGGTTTGCTGTTGTCATACCGACCTCTGAATCTGTGAAGAATTAAGATGTTTCACAAATCCAATCCTTATGACTAACTGAAGTGATAAAATCTGGTCTGTTTGGTCACACAGTGTAGTCAATATGCAGTTAGTCTCAGCCTCATTGGATCAACCAAAATGCTGATGACAAAAATGGTTTTCTGTACAGCCAGTCAGAGAATAAATTAATTTTGCCACATTTTTTTATTATTGTACTATCATTAATTTCAGATAGACTTGCTCCTAAGCACCACCTAAAACAAAATAAAATTGGGTTGGTTGTTTTACGTGTCAGTCAAAGAGTCGCTACCTGTCTAAATGGGTGGTTCTTAGGCAGAATAGGCTGCAATGTGGACCAGACTTTATGCCATCAAAGGTTCAAAAGTTTGAAATCAAAGGCAGTGTTACGGCCATCGCTAGGGAATCTGGGGCCCCACTGCAAATTTTAGCTGTGGGCCCTCCTTAATTGAAATCACGTTCTGGTGGGGGAGGACAGGGGAGGGTATGGGTCCCCCTTGGTTGAAATCATGTTCCAGTTATGTTGCGTAAATCACTGGTGGCCCCCAGAAAGCAGAACAGTCACCACCTTTCTCCCCTCTAGCGATGGCCCTCACCACCTTTCTCCCCTCTAGCGATGGCCCTGTTTGTAGTCGAGACTAGAGTAGGTTGAGTCAGAATCAAGACCTAGACCAGAAGTCTGTCTGAATGATTCAGACAGTGTAAATATGGAATCGGTCTCAAATCTGAATCAAGTCTAAGGATGCTTTCACACTTAATTCAATTGCTTGGTCTGAGTTCGATTACTCCCCCCACTCCCTGCTAGTTTGTGTTCACATGGTATATTTGGGTCCAAACCGCAGTACATTTCTGTCTCTCATTAAAGTGGCAGCTGTTTATCCCTGTTGCTGTAATGACAAAGCAGGAGAAGGCAGCAAGTTGCTTGCCTCACTTTTATACTTTGGATTTTGAACACTTGGTTTTTCCAAAAGCATCTGCACAGAACAGCACTTGTGTCTAATATGTGTCTAAAACTAGGGACATTTCCTATCTGAGTGGTCAAAATATCACTGAAATTTAATAATAGGGTTCCCTATATTATTAGTAACATTAATAATTATTATGATTTAGTTTGATTATTAAGATTTTGTGTCTGGTTTTAATACAATACACAGCACCCAAAAAAAAAAAAAATTCACACATTGAAAACCATTGTAAATAACAAGCAGTTCAAAACAATATTATAACAAGACAACAAAAACACATTACAAAAATAAAACAACAAATATGATATGATAAATACAACTATTTAACAAATATTTTAACAGTTTATAATTGTATTTAATATTCTCATTTTCACCAGCTGTTTATACTGTATACAGGAATTACAATTTTTTAACTTCAAATGTTTTGTTACGTTTGTGCTTGAAAATGACTATACTATCCTTAATTGGGCTTGTTATTGTGTATTTGTTGCAAGTGTAATTGTTTAGTTCCCTTTCAGTCGGTCACGTTCAATGTACGTCGGACGTCACTGACGAATTGAGATCACTTCTGAGAGCCCCTATCGGCTTCGAGTGTATAGAGAACGGGCCAATGGCCATTGGTGTGCAAGATTTGCATCTCGCGCTCCGCTCCGCAGCGCGGGTATAAATGAGGAAGCGGATGCAGCACACATTTGTCATTCACTTCGGAGCCGAATGTTCTGTTCTGCTGAAGAGTGTTGTAAAACAAAAAATAGAGAGAACGAGAGGAGAAGAAGCTTGAGTGCTGGGAGAGAAGGCACATACAGCGAGGACCGCGATCTCACTGAAGAGAAACAAGTGCTGTTTTCACAGCAAAAAGAGAGTCTCTGTTGGTTCAGTGAGGGCGTTCCAGTACAGTGAGTGCATACACAGGGCTGCACTATCTCCCTGTGTTTTGCCCCGGTTGTCTTCCTGTGTACTTCAGCACATTTAAAATAGCTTTTTTCCCCTAAAAGAGTACACGGGTGTGACACTGCGTCTTTTTTTTCAAGATGTCATTCCACCCGTGCGTTTCTGGATGCGGTCGTTCCCTGTCACCAGCTGACGGTCACAATCGTTGTCTCACGTGTCTGGGCATTCAGCACGCTGAGGCAGCATTTGTGGATAGTTCATGTACCCACTGCGGGAACATGACTATCTCGGCGTTGAGGCCGAGACTCACCTACCTTCGGGAAGGCAGAGTCCCCTTACCTATGCCCCGATCTAGAGCTATTCCTGCTGGACAGCAGAATAGAGCTACTTCGGCGAATAGTCAGGGTGACCTGAGGATCACGGTTAGGGCTACCTCGCCGAGGCAAACTCCGTGGGCCCCTAATCCCTCTGAGGCGCCGCAGCCGGTTGAGTTACCGAAAGAGTGCGCTGGCCCTTCCCATGGGCATCCAGTGGTGACTTTGGGGGCTCCAGCAGATGACAGCATGTCGATTGCTGCATCGGAGGGGGAGCTTCAGTATTCTGGGGATGAAGACTCGGCTGTGTTGCCTCCCTCTGGGAGAGTGGCGTTGCCCGAGACGGACCCAGAGTTGACGGCTATGCTTGCCCGGGCCGCCGAAAAGGTCGGGCTCGTGTGCAACCCTCCACCGTGTCCCGAGCCTTCTAGGTTGGACGATTGGTTTCTCTCGGGGGGCCCGCGCCCCTGTGCCTTTCTTCCCGGAAGTGCATGAAGAGCTCACTAGGTCGTAGACGGCACCTTTTTCTGCCAGAAACCGGCCTAGTGGCTCTTCACTCCTCACTACCCTCGATGGCGGGCCAGCCAAAGGGTACGTGGAGATCCCGCCGGTGGAACGGGCCATCGCGATGCAACTGTGTCCAGCGTCCGCTTCTGGGAGCTCCGGGCGACGGACCTCGCTCTCCGGGCGACGAAAGTCACCGCTCGTGCAGTCGGTCAGGCGATGTCCACTATGGTGGTCCAGGAGCGACATCTCTGGCTCAACCTGGCGGATATGAGGGATACCAATAAATATCGGTTCCTGGACTCCCCCATTTCCCAGGTTGGGCTATTCAGCAACGCGGTCGAGAGCTTTGCCCAGCAGTTCTTGGCCGCCCAGAAGCAGAAGGAGGCCATCAAACACATCCTGCCCCGGCGGCCGCTGCTGCCTCCACCGACCCGCTGGCTGCAGTTCCTCTGCCTGCTTGTCGCCGAGGGCGTCCACCTGCCGCCACCCCCGCTCCCGCTAAAGCCCAACAGCAGCCTCCACCCGGGCAACAGCGTGGAGCCGGCCGCAGGAAGGCCGCCCAGCCCACTCAGGCCGCTGCCAAGCCAGGTGGCAAGCGGAAGAACAAACGACCCTGAGACAGGCCACCCAGAAATGGACTGGACTCAATTTTGTGTACCCAAAACTTCAAAAAAAGAGCTGTTTCCAATATCTCTGGGTGCCAAGAGAGCGCGCTTGACGGTGTATGACACTACAATGCCTTGTCACCCTCAGGTGCCTCTCCCATCACCAGCGGGAGGCGCTGGCTGTGCCCAGGACGCACTCAAGAGGCCTCCTCACACCCGTGCGCCCCCTCAGCGGAAGCAGGTTAGTGCTGCACTGCACAATCAGACCCCAATTCGGGCCGCTATGCCATCCGAGTCGGGTCCCTGCATGCCTCTTCGCTGCCCCACTGCAGGTACGTCTGTGGTGCCGTTGGTCCCGCTTGCTCGGTCACTGGGAGCCTGGCTAGCGCTCCCCAGCCCGTCTCGCTGGCTCATCCATACTATCAGACTCGGCTATGCAATTCAGTTCGCCCGACGGGCCCCCAAATTCAGGGGCATCCACTTCAACTTCCTGTTGAAGGAGGGTGCTCCTGTTTTATGGGCGGAGATCGCAGTCCTACTGGCGAAGGACGTGATAGAGCCGGTTCCTCCAGCCGATATCAAGACAGGCTTCTACAGCCCGTACTTCATTGTACCCAAGAAAGGCGGTGGGTTACGACCAATCTTGAACCTGCGATTCTTGAATCGGTCCCTGCACAGGCTGCCGTTCAAGATGCTAACGCAGAAACGCAGAGGATCTCTTTTCTCGGTATGGAGCTGGACTCGGTCAATCTGACAGCGCGCCTCACAGAGGAGCGTGTCCAGTCGGTGTTGAACTGCTTGAATTTGTTCAAACGCAGAACAGCGGTCCCACTGAAACATTTTCAGACGAGGAGCAGGTCTTGTTAGTTGTGCCGTACTCGCCCAACCGGACCTGGTTCCCGGAACTAGTGCTCCTCGTGACAGCCCCTCCTTGGCCCATTCCTCTGAGGAAGGACCTTCTGACTCAGAGACGGGGCACCCTATGGCTGCGGAGGTTCTAGGTAATCTACCACAAACTGTGGTAGACACCATCACTGCGGCTAGAGCCCCCTCTACGAGGCGCCTCTATGCTTTCAAGTGGAACCTGTTCGTCGAGTGGTGCTCTTCTTGACGAGAAGACCCCCGAAGATGTCCGATCAGTTCTGTGCTTTCCTTCCTGCAAGATGGGTTGGAGCGAAGGCTGTCTCCCTCCACCCTCAAAATGTATGTTGCCGCTATCGCTGCACATCATTATGTAGTTGATGGTAAGTCTTTGGGGAAGCACGATCTGATCATCAGGTTCCTGAGGGGAGCGAGGAGACTAAATCCACCTCGCTTTCACTCTATACCCTCTTGGGACTTGTCTCTGGTGCTAACCGCACTGCAGAGAGCACCCTTTGAACCATTGCAGTCAGCAGAGTTAAAAATCTTGTCTTGGAAGACAGTGCTCCTGACTGCATTGGCTTCCGTTAAGAGGGTAGGGGACCTGCAGGTATTTTTGGTTGATGAATCGGGCCTGGAATTCAGGCCGGCTAACTCTCACGTAATCCTGAGACCCCGGCCCGGATATGTGCCCAAGGTTCCCACCACTCCCTTCCAGGACCAGGTGGTGAACCTGCAAGCACTGCTCCTGGAGGAGGCAGACCCAGCCCTGGCTTTTCTCTGTCCCGTCCGCGCTCTGCGGGTATACGTGGACAGAACGCAAAGCTTCAGGACCTCAGAACAGCTCTTCATCTGTTACGGAGGCCAGCAGAAGGGAAAGTCTGTCTCCAAGCAGAGGATGGCCCACTGGATAGTGGATGCCATCGCCTTGGCGTACCATACCCAAGGAGTGCCCTGCCCGCTCGTGTTGAGAGCCCACTCCACTAGGAGTGTTGCCTCTTCCTGGGCGCTGGCGCATGGCGCCTCGCTGACAGATATATGTAGAGCTGCAGGCTGGGCGACACCTAACACGTTCGCTAGATTCTATAGCCTCCGTGTAGAGCCGGTTTCTTCCCGTGTGCTCGCTTCAACCAGCAAGTAACACAGAAGTGCCCGTTCTAGTGTCGGCTTGCTGCGCCATTCCCCTCCTCATGGACTGGATACGTGGGCTTATATTCTCCAGTAGAGTTCCCCAGATTGGCGGACCCTGTCGAGCTCCTCCGCAAGCCACGGCAGTCATACGTGGCGGAGCGTCCAAAGCCAGGCCTAACACTCGTATGCATTGGTGGAACCTGTGTTAGGCTAGGTATCCATATGTTGTGACCCCTACGGCGGTCCCATATGTGTATTCTTCCACGGTACGGCTCCCTACGGTGAGCCTGTGTCTTTCCCTTGGCAGAGCCCGCTCTGCTGTCTCTGTGTGGTGTAGTCCCCCGCCTAGGTCGACCCCTGGGACTTTTGTATGTTGTACTGCCCGGATGGCCAGTCCATATGTGTATTTTCCACATGATACCTCCCTACGGGTAGGATGTGGTCTCCGCAGCTTCCCCTCGGAGCACGCTTTCCCAGCGTTATCCAATACTCTGCTGAGTGGGTCTTGCGGAACAGCAGCAGTGACTTTCCCTGTGTGAGTTCCCGCCTCGAACAGACGGGGGTCTGAGGAGCTTACGCGGGGCGCTGGAAGTGGCAACAGCCGTGGCGTTTTCCATAGGGATCCCACGTCCGACATATGTAGAACGTGACCGACTGAAAGGGAATGTCTCGGTTACGTATGTAACCCTCGTTCCCTGAAGGAGGGAATGGAGACGTACGTCCCGTCGCCACGGTTGCTGTACCATCACTGCATGGCCGAGTCACTAGTTCGGCTCCTCAGTCAAAAACAAATGTGCGCTGCATCCGCTTCCTTATTTATACCCACGCTGCGGGGCGGAGCGCGAGATGCAAATCTCGCACGCCAATGGCCATTGGCCCGTTCTCTATACACTCGAAGCTGATAGAGGCTCTCAGAAGTGATCCCAATTCATCGGTGACATCCGACGTACATCTCTGTTCCCTCCTTCAGGGAACGAGGGTTACATACGTAACCGAGACGTTTTTTATATAGTAAAGATGTGAGAAAATTACTGCGTTGTGACTGTCGAACTTTTGGGAACGTTTAAAATTGTGCAAAACAATCCCGCACCCTGTTGAGGTCCTGTTATAAAGCACATACAAACAGTATTAATTTAATTTAACATGAATAGTTAGCATATTACTACCTTGAAAGTGATAATGATGTTTATTTTGATATTTGACGATAATGGCGCTCTGCTGTCATAGGTTACGTTCTTCATGAAGTAGCGACGCATGACCAAGTAGAGTCAGCGTAGCTCGCAGTGCCATCTGTTGAAAATAATCACTACACTATTGCTCCTATAACTGTATGTTGGTCGGGCTTTTTGCAATGTATTTGCGGGTTGTTTTGAACGAGCTGTAAAACGGGGACATTCCAGTCGGGGACAGAACACCAAAAACCGGTACTGTCCCCGGAAAATGGGGACATCTGGTCACCTTATGCTAAACAGTTCACACTTCAACTCCCCAATGTTCAAACTAAAACTACGCCCTTTCTGAAGCGGACTCGGGAGTTTGGAAAACACTGCTCAACCTGGGTGTGCACCAAAATTGCTAGTGTGAAAACACAGTCCATAATAAGACCAAGATCATGAAAATATGGTCTTGGAGATTAGTCCCATCTCGTCCAGTCTCAAGTAACACAGGTCAAAGTTTTGGCTACATAATATTCAGTATATCTACATATGTTGCCATAGTATTGACTTAAGTGTCAGCACGAAGGCAATATACATATGACAAGACGATGAAAAGAGGATGTGAACCTGCATGTCCATCATGACATTTTGACTCATGAGGTGCATCATACAGCAGTGCAGAGTGAGTGGAGAGATGAGCGGCTGTTTTCAATTCACAAGGTGTTGTGGGACTGACAATGGAGAGGAGCAAATGGTGAAAGCATCAAAAAAAGTGAGAAACTTTGTATTTAAATGAGAGGTGAAGAATGTGGGCCGACAGCCAACCTCTGTGAGGCTTTTTGCTGTTCAGCCTACAAACAACTAAATGGATTTGAGTCGGATACATCAAAACATCAGACTTCAATGGTTCTTTGCAGCACCTTATGTTCTGCTTATCAAGACCAATTTTGGCTGGATCAGCCTTCTGTTGCTATATGGTTCTATTGAAATTTAAAAGTCCTTGATGTTCATTAGATCAGTGTTTTGATTTTTGCTATTTTCGTTTTTTCACTATAAACCCTAACGCTCAAAATAATTAATTTGAGTAGGGCAAATCCAAATTAAACAAATTAGTTCAATCAAATGAACTTGATTTCACTTGACTTCACGAAACTGACACATTTAAAAGTAATCTTAAAGTCCCTGTAAAGTCAAAATTAAATATGTGTTCTGAGTTTGTCGCACCACAGAAAAAACTGTTATTAACCACCCAGCCAAATTTGAATGATAAAAAAATCTGCCAAGTAAATAAAATAGCTTATCAAAATAAGCAGCATTCTCAGCTCTCAAACGCTGGGGGCGTGTCCACTGTCGGCACTGAAACCATGCCCACTCGTGGGAAAGCTGCCGTAAGCACTCAAGACAACACTCATTGGTGGGCACGTACTGCTCACGATGGCACCAGATGTCGGCGGGACGGGAGGATGAAGGCCGGGGCGGGAGATAGTCGGTTCGGCCCCATTCTGCAGCGGATTATCAGTGAATCCCAGTTGTCTCCGATGAAAGTTTGTAAAACTATCTGGTGTAAAGTCACTGCAGAGGCAGGTGTTGGTGGTGATCCTCAGCTCTCCATCAAGGTAGCTGTTCAAAAAATTAATCCACCTCTTCTTGATATCATCGTTTTGTAAGCTGTTTTGAAAGTTATCGCAATCAGGTAATATGCATTTACGTGACAAAGGCATAACTAGCTAGCAAACTGTAGACTGTATTAACTAACGGTACTGACAGTAACTCGCGATTAAACGGGCGAACTGATGCGAATGTGCTCTAGTTATGATAGTGTTAGGGGAGGGGCCAGACTCAGTGGCTCCAGTGCGTCATCGAGCCACTGTTTTAGCCCCGCCCAAAAAATCCTGAACACAGAAATGGTGCAAAACTGTTTAACGGTCTAACTCCACAATTCAGTACTACACAGTTCACAGTCTTTGTAACATGTTTCAGCAATACATTTCTAACATTTATAATGTGTTTAGAAACAAATCTCAGAATTGCCTTTACAGGGACTTTGAAAACTTTCTGTCATTATTTACTCACCCTCATGTCGTTCCGAACCCGTAAGACCTTCGTTCATCTTCGGAACACAAATTAAGATATTTCTGATGAAATCTGAGAGCTCTCTGACCCCTCCATAGACAGCAATTGAATGAACGCTTTCAAGGCCCAGAAAGGTATAAAAATATTGTTAAAATAGTCCATGTGACTCCAGTGGTTCAGCCTTAAATTTATGAAGCGACGAGGATACTTTTTGTGTGCAAAAACAAACAAAAATAACGACTTTATTCAACAATTTTGTTCTAGCCTGTGCCAGTCTCCTACGTAGTTTACATTGTAAATACAGTGCAGCTCCTGCGTCATCATCACACGCATGCGTCGTGGTGCTCATGTGAAAGTAGTTCTCGAAAGCGCCGTACTGTTTACAACGTAAACTGCTTACTTAAAATTTGAATTTCTAAATTTTAAAAATTTAATGTAACTGATTACCTAATTTTTTTGAGTTTTGGCAACTTATTTAGGTTTACTGTGTATTTCTATTTATTTTTTAGTTTTAGTAACACTGCCTAGGCTGCAAAACTACAACAGCATTTTAGTGGCGTGTTAAAAAAAAAAATATATATATATATATATATTTTGAGAATAAAACTGTAACTGCAAGAATTATGCTTTGAGAATAAATTTTTTTGAAAAGAGTCGAAAAAAAACATGTAGCATTATATGAAGCATTTATTCTCATATTGTCATTATGACATAATGTCAATTTTATAATGCTAAGACTTTTTCCTCAATATTTTACTATTTTAATCTCTTAATGATTTGACTTTATCTGTAAAACTGATTTTATTCTCATCATGATTCTCTAAATCTTAGATGGTTGTTTTTTGTTTTTACAAAGTGCTAAAACGTCTGATTTGGTTGTAACTGGAAACTTTATTTTTAAGATTGTTGGGTTACTAGATGTTCTATGGCTATTACATGTGGGCTGACTTCATTCATTCACCTTTGCACATGTTCTGAAAAAAGGAAATGCAGGGGTAATGTAGGAGGTCCAGACAACTCAAATATACTGACTACTCTGAGGCACAACTCATTACGACCAAAGGAAATGCCTCTTGATGTGAAAGGAGATGGAACAAATTAAAAGGAATACAGTGGAAATGTCTTTCCAAGAAAACAGTCTGGATCATGATGTAAATGCAAAAGCACAGTAAATAACTAAGGCTAAGGTCAGCTAAACCTGAGGAAAATGAAAATAAGCAGCTCACTCAGGCTCTCGAAATCTCGCTTTATTTCATTGCGATTAATAATCACAGAAGAGCCAAGAATGTCTGTCCACATCATTCAGATAACAGCTTTGTTGATTCTTACAGAGATGATGAAAAATCCAGTCCAGACGCAAAGCTTCAGCAAACAAACTGAGACTTTAGCCCTATTCGCACGGGATTAGTATTATCTGGGGACCTCTAGTGATTTGTAATAATTGCGGAGGATGTCTGTGATCTTAATCCCATGCGAATCGGCCATGTCTGTAATTTATAAAGTAAAAATTCCCCCGCAAATGATATTTCGCCGAACACCGAGGTCCTGTGATAATATTAGTCCCGTGCGAATCGGCATCTCTGTGATTTGGCCAGGATTAGGCAGGTCGTATATAATTTTTGCAAGGTTTTTGTTTCCTGTGCGCATTTTTATCAATCTTTCGCGAAGAATGGAGGCTGCATTCATAACGCGCACCGTTATAAATACCTGTGCGGCCGTGCGAATTACACTTTCACTTTAGAATTAGCGCCAATTTGGGAGCAAATTGTTTGAATGATGTTCAATATTATTCTTAATGAAAAACACAACAACAGAACAGTACAATGACAAGCTCGCTTAAATGGGCGCTTTTACATTTAGCTTTGAAACCAAATCTTCCGCCGTCATATTGTCAGCTCCTCACTCTCGTGATAAATGAAATCTGACCTGCTGGTCTGTGCTCAGTTCAGTTTTTAATTGTAGTATCTGTTCTCTAACTGAACTAAATTATTTTTATTAGCTACTGTAAAAAATCAAAACGACGGTGGGAAAGTGATGTAACCGGTGTAACACCGACTATCGCAGCAAGCCTAGATAACATAGCAGCATGCGGTAAGGAACATTCTTCTGTTTATGATATATCATACAGCTATATCTATAAAGACAAAACATTTCCAAGTCTTGACATCATATCCAGGAGACAAGTCAGTAAATTCGAGTAAAATCACAGGCTTTGGGGGTAATTTCGAAATCACAGAGGTCCCCAGATAATAGAATAGGGCGAATAGGGCTTATGACTAATTTCCATCTGACAGCTGAACAAAAACAAGGGTATAACTACAGGAAGTGACAGTGAAAACAAGTTTCAGAGCAACGCTAATACACAACGACTGAGACTCTCCCACGCCGGACACATTTACACTAATACACACACTAATAAGATGTTCTGGACACCATGACATTTGAAGTGAAGATTATTGTACTAGGGTCCCGGTGTGTTAGTGTGTGTGGGTTTTTATTTTATTTCTAACTATGCCTTTTTGTTAAATAAGTCTTCTGAGCCCTGAGCTCTGTTCTAGTCTGTCACAATACAAAGAGGCTCTAGATGAACTGTTTGAAATATTCAAGCATTGGCTATGATTACATGCACTGCAATAAGTTTTTCTTCCTTCACATGCACGCCAAGTTTTTACAAATGTTGTTTCTTTTACATTCTTTTTCACAAACGCTTATTCTTTTTCATTAAAGGGGGGGTCTAATGCTATTTCATGCATTCTGACTTATTTACACTGTTAAAGAGTTGGATTCTCATGCTAAACATGGACAAAATTACAAAAAAGTGTTTTTGTGCCAAATACACTCAGGACACTTCAGGATTCGAATTCGTTTCGGAAAGTTTTTTTCAAATATGGCCCTGTATGACGTCATAAAGGGCATAATTCCTTGTATGGGCACTTCTCCCGGATGAGCGTGTGCGCACATCAACCAGAGCGAGAGAAAGAGTGTGCCCATCAACATGCTTCGTTCAGTTACGGTAGCCATCGGCAGCGCTGTCATTTTGTGTTTAGAGCACAAAATCAACAATGTCATTAAAGAAGTGTGTGTTTTGGTTGCGAGAGAAAGCTTCCCAAATAACCCAGCGTTAATGAAACTGCATCAAATGTCTGTGTTTTGTTGGCAATCGGTGCGTAAGTGCATATAATGTCAACAACACAAACGCAGAGTAAATCGAAAGTTATCCAGGGATAATGCCATGATGTATGTGTGTGTGTGTGCTTGTTTATGTGATTTATGAGGACACAAATTTGTATAATGATATGGGTATTACACTGGTATTACAACGTAAACGTGGTTTATGAGGACATTTCCTGTGTCCTCATAATAAAAATAGCTTAAAAAACATACTAAACAATGTTTTATTAAAAATGTAAAAATGCAGAATGTTTTCTGTGATGGGTAGGTTTAGGGGTAGGGGTAGTGTAGGGGGATAGAATGTACAGTTTGTACAGTATAAAAACCATTACGTCTATGGAATGTCCTCATAATGTAGTTGCACCAACGTGTGTGTGTGTGTGTGTGTGTGTGTGTGTGTGTGTGTGTGTGTGTGTGTGTGTGTGTGTGCGCTCGTGACTCTTTAGCTCCGCCCACTGCACGCCTGCACAAGCTCGGCTGTTTTCAGAAAGACTCGGTACAGCATATATGTCTTTTATAAATAGGATAAAACTAAAGACTCTTCGGAGATCTGAAGGATGCAATACTACTCTATAGGTATTCAAGATTAACATGAGATTGGCAGAAACTGTGTGTGTTATGTACCCTTTAAAGAGCATTTTCATATTTGAGTGTATCTTTCGTATATAAGTTTAGCATTACTAAAACATTTTAAAAGCCAGGTTTTATAGTAGGTTGCCATATTGCTTACCTGCGGTGATGGAGGCCAGACGGACAAAGTCATAGCCTTTCTGCACTGCTTCATATGGATAGTTCTCTACTAGGTTAAGCCCTGCAAGAACAAACATCTTGTTTCAGAAATGAAATCGTATATATAAATGTTTTATACAGAACAATATATTTTATGAGACCATGTGGAGTCCAGCAATAATGTTAGTCTAGATGTTTTTCACCAAAAACAGGCATAATGAAGTTTTTTTTTTACAAATGTTGTTACAGTAGATCTATCCCACAATTTACCACTACACCACAGCTTTGACAGCCATTCAAAAGTTGCTGTGTATTCTAACAAAACTAAAACTTTCTATAACCAATATGTAAACTTCATTATATCACAGTAGATGTTTCATCGGTGCCTGATTTTTAAAGGGCTCTTAAAAGTGTGAAATGGACTTATATTTTTAGCATCTACATACCAGTGAGATTTCACTGTGGACTAGACGTGGCAAGAAATGCATCAAGAAACCAAGCAACCCACAAAATGTCCTGTTGCGGTTGGTTAGGACATCAACTTCGATTAAATTTAAAGAGATTTTATCGCTTGATGCTTTATTGTGTTGCGCCTGGAACATTGTGTTTCATGTACATTTTCCATCCTGTCGTTGACAGCTTTAAGAATTCAACATGTAAATTACGTTTTTTTTTTGACTGGATAACAGCTGTATACCAGTGTAGTTCACACTTCATCAGGGCAGGTCAAGTTACTGATGCAGAAAATGTGTTGTTAGGCAGTCATATGTCATATGTTAATTTGTAATTTGTTAAAATGCTTGTGATGTCTGTACCATGACAAGTTCTGAGTTATATGTTTTTGTAGCTTTGTTTCAATAACCAGTTGGGGATAGGGTTAGGTTATATATACTTATCCTATTAATAAAACAGTAAAAACATTTACATTGTTTCAAAAGATTTCTATTTCAAATAAATGCTGTTCTTTTTAACTTTCCATTCATCAAAGAATCCTGAAAAAAAGTGTATGATGTATAAATGTATATAACGATATTAAGCAGAACAACTGTTTTCAACATTGATAATAAGAAATATTTCTTGAGCATCAAATCAGCATATTAGAATGATTTCTGAAGGATCATGTGACACTGAAGACTGGAGTAATGATGCTGGAAATTCAGCTTTACCATCACAGGTATAAATAACATTTTAAAATATATTCAAATAGAAAGCAGTTATTTGAAATTGTAATAATATTTCACAATATTACTGTTTTTACAGCATTTTTGATCAAATAAACCTTAGTGAGAATAAGAGACTTCTTTCAAACTTTTGAATGATAGTGTATATACAGTGGCAAGAAAAATTATGTGAACCCCTTGCAGAATCTCTGAAAATGTGAATAATTTTAACAAAATAAGAGAGATGTTATTTTTTATTTAGTACTGTACTGAATAAGATATTTTACATAAAAGATGTTTACATATAGTCCACAAGACAACAAAAAATAGCTGAATTTATAAAAATGACCCGTTCAAAAGTTTATGAACCCTTGATTCTTAATACTGTGTGTCGTTACCTAGATTGTTTTGTTTTTTGATGGTTGTTCATGAGTCCCTTGTTTGTCCTGAGCAGTTAAACTGCCCAATGTTCTTTAGAAAAATCCTCCAGGTCCCAAAAAGTCTTCAGTTTTCCAGCATCTTTTGCATATTTCAACCCTTTCCAGCAGTGACTATGATTTTGAGATCCATCTTTTCACACTGAGGACAATTGAGGGTTCAAACATTCACTGATGCTCCAGAAGGAAACACGGTGCATTAAGAGCTGGGGGGTGAAAACTTTTGAACAGGATGAATGTCCAATTTTTTCTTATTTTGTTTAAATATAATTTTTTTTTTTCATTTAGTACTGCCCTTCAGAAACAACAGAAGATCCTTACATTTTTCCCGGAAGACAAATTAAGTACCCCCCGGCTCTTAATGCATCTTGTTTCCTTCTGGAGCATCAGTTCAAATATGCAAAAGATGCTGGAAAACTGAAGACTTTTTGCGACCTGGAGGATTTTTCTGAAGAACATTGGGCAGTTTAACTGCTCAGGACAAACAAGGGACTCATTAACAACCATCAAAAAACAAAAAAAACAGTCGTGGATCATCCAGAGAATGACACGCAGTATTAAGAATCAAGGGTTCATAAACTTTTGAACGGGTCATTTTAATAAATTCAGCTATTTTTGTTGTCTTGTGGATTATATGTAAACATCTTTTATGTAAAATATCTTATTCAGGACAGTACTAAATAAAAAATAACCTGCATTTTGTATGATCTCTCTTATTTTGTTAAAATTATTCACATTTTCAGAGATTCTGCAAGGGGTTCACATAATTTTTCTTGCCACTGTATACAAATTGACACTGAAATAGTGACTTTCTATTCAAGACAATTAGATATGAAGAAAGACGTTGTGTTACTCGCCATGCATTCCAGATTGGTGGAGACTCCAATAAATGCTGAGACAGTTTTTCTCTCTCTTCATGCCTCGTCTGCACTGGCAGCCGTGCAGAGGGCTGGACAACAGGGCAGAGACGGCATTTGCACACTGACTGCGGGCCCCAGGGCCGAGTTTCATGCTGCCGTTACCAGCAACGCATTGGCGAAGGGTCCGAAGGCGCGGGCTGCAGGTCTCATCACTGGAACAGGTGTCTCCCGCTATAAGACAGTCTCTCCCCGCAGAAAGCAGTACCTGCAAAGCTAAAGGACAGGATTTTTGTGAAATTTACCATCAACATTTTGCCAGGTTTAGGCTACAACGGGACTAAAGGCACACCTTAAGAAAACTATGCTTTTAACTATTCTTATAGTGTATGACTGCAGAAAAAATATATATGTTTTGAACATTTATGGAGCAACAGATTTTGTGTGAAAATAAATCATAAAAGTGGTTCATTTTGTTTAAAAATCTTATAAATGTATGAGGTGGCGAGGGGGGCCTTTTGCCCCACACACACACACACAGGGCAAAACCAGCATGGGGCAAAAGACACAATATTGATACAAATACTTTAGCTAAAATAATATGTTTTTAATAATGTCTAAGTTAATACTTGTTCAAAACAATCACTTTAGCAAAGTTTGTACTATTTTTCTGTTTATTTTGATAAATAAAATAATTCATTTTTGTTCAATAAATATACTGTCATTGTTAATATAAAAATATATTTTAAAAATACAGAAACAAAATTATTTTAAAAAGTAAAGATTCTGAAAGCATTGAATGAGATCCCATAATAATTTAATATACAATTAAAGTAGCAACAATAAATGATATTTTATTATATGATATGATTAATATCATATTTTTAAATATGATGGTTTCATTATAAATATGGGTATTATCTCTAGGGTGGACACCCAACTTAATATATGATATTTATCATCTGAATCTAACCATGTCATGTCAACAAATGGAAAAGTCAGTCGGCTGTTTATTATCATGTTTATTATTGTGTCTTTCACCCCAACAGCAGGGGCGCCTTTTACCCCAAATACCATACTTTTTACATTACTCTTCCGTTATTGAAAACTGTTGTTTTAATTACCTTGAACAAAACTGAAAATCATTACGAAGACCTTTGTCTCAAAATATGTTCAATAATTTTAGCGATTCTCATTTGCTACTTAAATCTACATTTTTAAAAAATATCAAATATTAGATCAAATCAAAGCACAGAATCAACTTTGTGTTGTTGCCCGCAAAGATCAGACAAATTTCCACGTGCATCTTAAAAATGCATCTTGCATCTTGTTTTGGAAGTGCTGAGGCAAGTTTTTGTGCCATCAAAAAATAAAATCAAAGGAGCCTTTAGCCCCATTGTACCCTACTAGAAGTGGGTAGTGTACTTTAGTGATATCATTAGGAGAGCAAATAACCAACATTGCAATATCCATCTTCTCAAGATTAAGTGGCTGGTAAGTGGTACTGCAGCATCAGAAACAGTGGCCAGGCCACCAGACAAAAACATCTCCATTTCCACACAATACGCCTATCAAATAACCATCAGGTTTCACAGGCTACCCTCAAACACCTGCACTTCATTAGATACAATCACATCCCATCTGCCGTTCAAATGTAATTATTCACTTTTACTAACTACAGCCAGCTGATCCGGGTCTTGTCTGTTACCACTCTGTATGTTTATGCTTTTGTTTACTACTGTAAAGTTTTGTATATTTACATGTGTATGTTGTATTTGTTAAATGAATAAACGCTCAGTAATTGAGAAGTATATCTTTCAGACATTCAGCACTAAAATAGTCTGAAAAGTTGGGAAAATGTCTGACAAATATGTGATTGTGATACTTTTGGGACATAAACATTCAAAATCTTGTGAACTAAAATATTATTCAAATTTAGGAATGCATGAAAGGTATTTTAGCCAATCAACCAATATCATATTTTGCATGAGCAAACACATTTGCTTTTATTTCATACATCATATATTAATTGGGAAAATCAAAATGACTTGATATGAGGTCAGTAACACCATAAGCTTCTAATCCTGGAGATGTAACTTGGCATTGCTTAGAGAGTCAGAATGAATGCATTTACATAAAATAAAAGATGTGACACATTTCCTGAAATGACATACAGACAGATACATAAAATATACTACAGGTTGCAACACCATCTGTTAATCCGCTGATTAACTAAATTCAAACAAAATGAGAAAATGCATTATTTCAAAATCTAACAGATTTATGCATGTGCAAGTGTTTTGAACTAATGGCAACGTCAAAGAAGAGGTAAAATCACAAACACATTTTTGGACCGAAAAAGTAAATTAACAGCTCACTGTTGAAAAGCATCATTGCATGACTTTGACATGGCTTTTCATCCATCGGTGTGCTTGTTGGTGATAGCCTGCTGTTATTCAGCCTCAGTTGGGAATAGCAGAACCTGTGGGTTGATATTTTGTACCCAAAAAACTCAAAGGCTCTCTGACAGATGCAACCATATGCAGAGAGTTTTGTGGAGGCAGGGAAGGCAATGTATCATGACTGCAGACATGAGAATAAATCAACATGACAGCGGGCAAAATGAGACTTTCTATATCTTATTGGAGCATTGTTCAACATTAGTGCCTGAGCCGGATTACGGAGGGAATAGTCTGATAAAAAAAACAACCCAGCCACAGTTTGATCAACCCAAACACAACGAGACAATTCATTATTTCAATTAAACAATCCCGTTCTCTCCTTCCACCAGGCTAGGACGCATATTAATGAGGGACGCTACTTTCTTAACTTCAGTTCCTGATGCATGTGTAATTTATTCCTTTTCTTTGTTTATTCGAGATTTACATTAAAGACTGGAAGTTGTGGCCATGAGGGAGACGTGTTTTAACTAATTCATATGGGAGTGAAGTAAAAAGCTTGTTTGTTAAGCCCTGAACAATTGGCCCTTGAGACTGGCTTCTGTAATGTGTGATGATCATTTCTGCTCTAATGACTAGAACTGCAAGCCGTGATGAATGTCATATTTTTTCCTCATTACACAAAATCTGACACTCATAAAAATCAAGTTTAGTATAGTTACGCAGCACAGTGTGTGTGTGTGTGTGTGTGTGTGTGTGTGTGTGTGTGTGTGTGTGTGTGTGTGTGTGTGTGTGTGTGTGTGTGTGTGTGTGTGTGTGTGTGTGTGTGTATGTGATGCAAAATCTTGTGGTGAACAGAACATTCCAGGGCCCAGTTTATGGCCGGGCCCCTCTCTGTCCATAATAGTGGACAAAGGTTTCCTACATTTTGACTGGATCTTGGTGGACTAACATAAACAACCTGACCAACGGCATCAGATAAAGATGCTAGAACAACAGTCAGACACCTCTTAGAGGGCAAGAAGAAGACCTCTGGTACCAAGCCCGGGAAGGAGAGGGCTTCTCATTGGTCCACATGCCGTTTCTGCCCTTCACCCATCTTGAGACTAACTCCTAAGGTTTAGCCCTGTGACTGCCATTAAAAATTCCACAAGACCTCTAGATGTAGCAGGAGTGGGCGATGAAAAGAGAGATCGCAATGATCCATCCAAATGAATTCATAACTATGTTTGGAAACTGATGCAAACTATCCATTTCATACTTATTGAGAGAAATAGGTATTCTCAATGACAGCTATTTTTAGTGCAACATCTTACACAAATTCAGCTGTTACTGTACAAATGAATGAATCCATGACACAGTTCAATCTTTTCCCATCATGTTTGGTCTCTATTTGTTTAGAATATTGGCAAAGGTATTCTGATGGTGGTTTGGAAAATGAGAAATGCAGTAAAACTTTAAAGACACTTTAAAGACTTCTAACTGTGTGCTTTATGCAAATGGGTTCCACAGGGGAAAGAAGGGTGGGCCACATAGTGTGTGCCCCCTCTGAAGCCAGTAGCCAATCACAGCACTGGAATGGAGAAGCGCCAAATTGCAATCTCCTCCTCATTGGACAGGGATAAAGGTATCAACAGACACTTCTCGTTCTGAGTTTCCGGCCTGCAAAGGTGAGACAAAAACAGATTAACCAAGTCTGGGTCTCAGTCTTGTAAGGGGAGAGACTTCAACAGATACACTGCTCTGTTCTGAGACTCCGGTTCGTCCAGAGAGACAACAACAGACTCCATGATCTGAGTCTACAGCTTGTGAGGCAGCAACAGATACGACCACATTCTGAGCCTCCAGTCTGTGAGGAAAGAGACATTAACAAACACTACGTTCAGAGTTTTAATCCAGCGAGACAGTAATGGCTACAGCACGTCCCGAGTCTCCATGCCAGAGAGACCAATGCAAATTGTCCAAGGTCTAAGTGTCTGGTCCAGAGAGGCAGAAGACAAACAGACTTCAAGGTTCCTTCGTCTGCATATTCCAGATTGTTAAGGACCCACAGAGCTTTGTGTTCAAGGCTGTTGAAACGGTTTCAGCTCCTTTCCCCACTGCATTGTCACCCAGCAGAACCAGTGGAAGACGTCACTGCCATCGGACTGCCCACTTGACCACATGGAACTTAAATATCACTTTACCAAACCTCTTTCCAGAAATCCAAAAATCACAATGTCATCGGTGACATGAGTACCAATCACTACAATCTACATTTTAGTTCACTATAGTTAGGCTAGTTGTTAAAATAAATGCTACGCCTATAACTTGTATCTCGAAATGTGAAACTTACATGTTACAAAATACAAAAATGCAATCCTTTACACATTTCAGAGTACATTTTTTTAATTTTGTAATAAGAAGCTTTGAACTAAAAAACAACGCAAAATTAACAATTCATGTTCCCTATAACTGACCATAAATTTCATTAGAAAGAATTTCCCTACCATCACAGCAATACAAACATGAATTGTTGCAGGTTTAAAACCAAATACAAAGGATGTTTTAGCATCTTAATTTGGGGGATTTTCTCAGAAAATATTCAATATATGCAATAAATTGCAATGAATTCATTGGCATATTGCATACAGTCGATTTGTGAATATGAAACTATAAAATCACAAACTAAATGTGTGTGCAAAGTTATCAACCACTCATGTCATCAGCATGTAAAGGCCGTACAAGCTGTATGCGAGTCTAGTTCCTGCCGAAGAGTGACCTCTGACCAGACACATGACGTATTGACGGACACAGAAGCGCAGAGGAGAGAGCAAAACAAAACACCGGTCACGAATTAGAAGTCTAAAACGAAAATATTTAAAGAGAAATGTCGGAGGAGCTTGAGTTTGTTGCCCAGCCCTATTTATTTGAAACGCGAGACCAAAGCTTATGCTACTCCTACATCCTCCTTCATGCGTCGGGTCAGAGGTCACTCTACCGCCGGAACTAGACCCAGTCGTTACTGGGAGCCAGTGATTATAGTTTATAAAATTATAAATATGGATATTTTTCGTACAAAAATGCATTGCTTCATTTCAGAAGGCCTTTATTAACCCCCTGGAGCTGTATAGATTACTTTTATGATGGATGGATGCGCTTTTTTTGGGCTTAAAAAAAACTGGTACCATTCATTCCCATTATAAAGCTTGGAAGAGCCAGGATATTTTTATATATAACTCTACATAACTCTGATTGTGTTTGGCTGAAAGAAGAAAATCATATACACCTAGGATGACTTGAGGTTGAGTAAATTATGGGATAATTTTCATTTTTGTGTGAACTAACCCTTTAATCTGACTGACTCTTCATTAGTTCCTGATGCAGTAATCATTAATGAATGGTTTAGTTCTTCATGAGTCATACGTTAACTCATAATTATCTGTGCATTAGTTAAGCATGAATTAATGCACATTAGTGCACCCATATTGTAAAGTGCTACCGAAAAATTCTCCCACTTGAATTACAATAGTAACACAAAAGCAGAAATCCAGTCTCACCGCTAACAACAACAAAAAAGAGCTGCACATTCACATTTAAACACCCCTACCACTGCTGCTGGCAATACAGCTTAACTTATTATGAACCCGAAACACTTCAAGATTTGAAGTGTAACAAATTGAAGTGCAATTGAAGTGCAAACAAAACAACCACAACAATTCCAACAAAGATGTTTTCTGAAAAAACTAATATTGAATAAAGGGTGTGTTTTACTCAATATGTGTCCTTCACACTCGTGCATTCCTGCAGACCATGCAGGATTTCTAATATGTTCTCTGTCTGTCGGGTTCCAGTGAATGCCTATTCATGCAATCTCTTTTCAGATGCTCAGTTAGAAAGCCGTTTTGCTTAGGTAGGCGAGTGAAGAGAGATGTGTGAAAATGTGACGTTAGCTGCCAAGTCATAAAATACAATACGATCTAATACTATTCGTTAGCTAACGTGACATTTTGTCTTGAAATGAATGCAGAATTCTTAAATGCTGACAGTATTGAACATTCCCTACTCAAGTTTAAATATAGACAAATGTTAATTGATATTTGAGAGCTATGCCAGCAAGCAATAGCTGTCATTTCACAGTCTAAGTTAACTATAGACCCGATATAGTCCAGCTATGAGTAACTCACATCTAGCCAAAAGAACCTTGAATTTGGTTACATGTCGTTTTTGCCAAAATAACTTGTGAGATGTATGATATTCCATAATGTAAGCAAAGTCAACAGTGATTACAAGGTGTTTAGCTTGTTCATGTTCTAGATGACTAGTCTATTCTTGGGCTATGGTTAGACGTCTATTAAATTTTCACTAACAGCCCTTATTTTGCCTTGTTTTAGCCTAGACGTCACATGGCTGTGTTTGGACATCTATTAGACGTCTTTTAAACGCAAAAAAAATCATGTCTTCAGAAGACTTGGACTTGGAGTCATATAAACTACCTTTATGGTGCTTTTATCTTTGTCAGAGTGAGTATCTTCTTCAAAGTAAGTCAGGGCTTAACCAGGACCTTGTGTAACCTCAGCCTTCATATCTTATCTTGTAATTCACACTTACATTTTAGCGCTGAAACAATATTCTTGAAAGCAACAAATGTCATATTAGTGTTAAAAACCTGCTAAAGTTGAAGCCTAACATCACTGCAGCCACAAAGCCTTCACATTTAAATATAAAACACAAAGCCATTCTAAGGTTTACAGTACATATTAAGGCAATTCAGCCAATCAAAAACGCCCATCACCTTCTACAGTCACTTCTCTTAGTTCATAATTATCATTCACGGCACATCAAAGCTTATGGACTTTCAACCAGCAAATCATAGCTTTTTGCTTCTGTATTTTTGTACACATGCACACACCCATACACACACACACACACACACTAACAAACACACAATCTCTTTTAAGCGGCTGGTGCCCTGTCCATTGTGGAGAGTGAGAAGCAAAATTGCACAGCAGGGGTTGTATTGATCTAAAAATGATAACCTGTTGTTCAAGAGACCCCTAAGTGGGCCTGTGATTGTAAAAATGAATGGTACAATTCTACAGTCGGTGTCCACCTCAATCCTGATGATTATTTATGAGTCTAATTCAGAGTTGCCAGCTATCATGCATTTGATGTGAGACACACACAGTCATGCTCTCACACCAAATAAAAAGACAACACAAATGCAACAATCACTATGCATCAGCAAATGACTTGACTGGTCTAACACAGATATTCTCAATTGGACTGGTCTAAAGCATCAAGAATCTGCACAAATAGAAAGTATCTTTCTATAAGGAGCTATCTGTCTGCAGTACTGGAGAGAATGAGATGAAATTGTTTTTGAAAGAGGACACAAAGCAAACTACACTGGGTAAAGTGCAAGACCTAAGCTCAACATGAGGGTTCTTTAACAGAGGTCATACATGCAGTGGTATTGTGGTCCAGTTACCGCGGTCAGGTGCTGACAGAGATTGACACACTTGAGAGATGATTTCCCCAGCACATAACTGTTATATTCTCTTTATTCTGTACATTACGCATTCAAATTTATGTGCATATATCCATTTCACAAAACTATTGGTCACAACAAGCCTGTCAAGAAGACAGTGTAACTGAAATGTGCAATCATTTTGAATATCCGTTTTCATTAAATACTCTATGTTCTATAATTTAGACCAGATGTTTCTATTGTAAAAAATGTACACAATGTACAGTATACAAAAATACATTTAGTATTAGTTTTTCAGTGAATTTATTGGTAAGGAATTTGACTGTTTGGTAAAGATCTACCAGGAGGCTACGTTTCATCCACTACATGCCAAATAGGCACGTGTGATTTATGTCATCAAAATCTCACTTCAGCCTAGTACATAAAGTTGGCAACCCTTGTCTAACTAGAAATGAACTAGGAAATGAAGTAGAACTTTAGATTTGTGAGACATCAGTCTACTGTCTGGTTGTTAATGACAACATGTTAATAAATGTGTATATTTTAGTGCTGTCAACGTTAACGTGTTAACGCATGCATTATTTTTTTTCCAGTTTAACGCGTTAAAGATATTTAACGCAATTAAGGCAGCATCTTTTTTTTCTGTCATCCTTTGGCTCGTGTGACATTATATGATCACGCTCTTATTCATGCAAATGCTTTTAAACCATTCAAGCACGACAAGACAAAAGAGAATGCGCTGTCTGTGAATGTCCTGTCTATGTAACACACACACACAGAAAGACACTTGCCAGTATCGTGCACACAGACTGTGCGAACAATAACACACAATTATTCCAAAATGTTGTGAGAAAATGGGACGCGTGTGAGATCTGCGTCATGTGCAGCAACGGCAGGTCTTAAAGTGACAGCAGCCTAATAAACCTGCTGCTGTGATACTGTCATTAATGTCATTAAAGAGCAACGGTAACAGAGAAAATCACTCACTTACTTTTGTAGCTTTAATAAGGATTAATGTATTTTTAACTTATAATTTATGCAGTGCTAACTTTATTCAATTTCTATATATTTCCTACCTGTCTAAAGGGCACAGGTAGGCTAAATATGACATTTATTATGGTTTATGTGGTTTATGTGATTATAGGATTGTTTTAAGTTCACTTAAATTAAAAGTTGTTATATATTATTTAAGCCTAATAAATGTAAAAAAAAAAAAAAAAAAAAAAAAAAAAAAAAAAATGGTAGCTTTCAATTACACTGTTATGTTGAATGGCTATAATTAATGTTTAAAATTGGAAAAAAATGAATAGAGACATCAGTAGCAGTATTAGTATCAGTGATACTGACCTTCAGTCATAAAAAGATGTATTTAAAATATACTGTCTTAATGTTGTTTCTACATTAATTTGGAGATTAACTGTGAAATTATTACATTATAAAATATATTAAAAACGTAAGTGTTTTTAATATATTAAAAAATCACAGAAAAAAATGTGTGATTAATCTAGTTCATTTTTTAATTGATTGACAGCACTAGTATATTTATAACATAGTTTTGTAAAAAATAATAGTATTCCGTTAAATAAATTAAAAATTACAAAATTATTAATAGTGGTTGTTTAGCATAAAAAGTCCAATTGTTAGGTTGAATCAGCTGTAGGGAAAAATGTCACTTTGTTGCTCTGTAATTCATGTTAGCTCTTCCACCGCCATTAATGGAATTTTCCGCCATTTATGACAGTGCTTCCCTGCCATTGACAAAAATTTCCAGCAATCCATGTTTTCACTATTATATGGCAGGTGGCGCTATTACGCATCTTCTGAAAGGGTACAGAATCTCTGGATCAAAACAGGCGAAAAAGCAGCAGAAACAAGCGATAAAAGCCTAAAATAATAAAAATAATGCGATCATCAACATTATATATCATATAAATCAAAACTGCCTAATGTTACTGAATGAAATGTCGACCCAGGAAGAGCTATAGGACTGTGAAGCTTTGGGGGTGTTGATGGACTCGATCTACTTCATCTGTGTTTGATCATCGCTCTGAATCCGATCTGGACGTAATCTGACAAAAATGTGATTTTCTCAGCTTTTTGTTCAAAATGTTGCTTTATTTATGAAACTTACCCACATTCAAGTGTTGATAAAAAAGGAATGCATGAAGCTAGAATAAAATGTTTATATATATATATAGCAGAGGCTCTTTTCTTTCTTTTGATATATTGCATTTATACAACAAAATATTCTGGGGGCCATGAAATTGTGAAAATGATCAAAATGCTGGCGATGGCTGGCAACTTTTTAAAAATATATATTATATATAATTATAATAATGGTGTGAGAAATTACATAGTGTACTTCACCATAATCTCTCGAAATGTTTGGTTTTTTAAGTGAGCATGCAAAGAATTAAGTGTCCATAAACTTTCAGAGCTGCAGTAGTGAAAAGACAGATGGTCAGTTCCAAGATTTCAGCGGTAGTCTGAAACCACAGCCTCTCTCCATCGCAAGTGTGTCTGCTAATGCTGCATTGGCAGAAGCCAGAATAGACACCATACATCATGAATGCAAATGAAGTGCTTGATTTGACATTTCCAATAAGCCTGTCTCAGTGTACCAGTGGGTTTAGCCAATTAACCATGTCAGTAATCAATTCCTTCAGAGCCCTGTGCTAAGTCCTCACTTCTCCTTGCACATAAATCAAAGACAGATTAGCCGATCAGTTACCCAGATGCACCAAACTAACGACCCACTTTAGAATGGATGACAGTGGAAATGAAAGTTAATGGACTCTGTTAGGGTGGCACCAACAGAGCCCCTTTATACCTTCACAGACGCTCCCTGTGAGGAAAGAAAATGTTGTTCTACAAATGTGAATGTCATTTTAATTACAATCAAACTGAGAAAAAATGTTTATATGGCTAAGGTGATGTGTGTCATTTTTGCCAATGTTAAAACACCAACACCCATCTCAGTTTAATATGCAGAAAAATTTAACAATGGAACTAACAAAATATTGCTCTATTTGCTTGAGCATCCCAACCAACCTGACACAGCAACGTTTTCTCATCCAATAGTGTGAGTTTGGGGGTGGGGCTACCTGTTTGTTTAACCAATGGGAAACCTGGTTATTTTTATTTGCCATTATGTTTAACCTGTTTCACATTTAACCTTTTACCAGTTTCATTTTTTGTTGACATTTTGGGCCAGATTTTCTAACAGCTTGCACTAGCGCAAACCCTCTTTTGGCGTTAAAAAATTACTGTCAGGATTTACTAAAGACACGCAGTGAAAAATTAGCGCTGAAAAGGCGTGGACAGAGTTATTTTTTGCGGCTGACCTTATTGCATGTGCATTTGTAGGAGTTTCCCTTTCAGATGCAAAATTTATGGGAGGAGAGTATTTAAAGAGCCCCTATTATGGATTTTTGAAAATGACCTTTCATGCAGTGTGTAACATAGTTCTAAGTGAATGAAAACATCCTGCAAAGTTTTAAATCTGAAAGTGCAGCGTCTATAAAGTTATTGTCTCTCAAAAGTAAGAGTCGACTCTGAGTCAATAAAACGAATCGTTTTTCAAACGAGTCCTAAGCCGTTTTGTTGTGACGTCACAACGAAAAATTAGCATATCGCCGTCCACTTATTGCGTGCGCAGAGACCAGGGAAACCTTGAACACTGCAGCGGATACTGGACAGCGTCATGTCGAGAAGACTGAGCTCTACAATGTGTTTATTGTGTAAGTATATGGCTAACTGGCTAACTCACGTTATTACTGTCTTACTGAAATACTACTGTAAATCAGCTGTGGGCTGCAGTATTACCTAAAACTGTGCCTATTAATACAGATTGTCTGTCATTCTTACTACTTTGAGTAAAGATAAAGGATGGAGCAAGATTTGTTTTGCAAACGTTAATGTTTACATCAGTCATGTTAGTGCTCTGCTAACGTATGAGCTGTTATTGATACAGTTCCCACATGAGCACCGCAATAAATTAGACACACACACACACACACACACACACACTTGTTAATGCTGATGGTGAGGAATATTGAAACATCTCATAATGTACCTCAAAATGAGTAGCATCACTGAGAAACGTCCTGCTTAAGGTTCGGGTTGAATAACTAGTTCTTCCAATGTTTCATTGATTCGGACTCGCGCTGGGATTGGTGTAAAATCAACGTCATCATTACTGTCTTTACAGTGTGTACTATCGCTGAGCTTTAGGAAGCCTCCAGACGGAGCTGGAGTTCAGTTATGGTAATGGGCGTTTGTTTCCGAAATCCGCGCTGTACACGGTAGACCAATTACAACAGACTGGGCCGTCTGACCAATCAGAGCAGAGTAGCTCGCGGAAAGGAGGGATTTAGAGAGACTGATTCATCCATCGAGTCGTTTGAGAATCATTGCACATTGTGGTGATGTGCAATGTATATTATGAGAAAATTAAACTGTTTTTTGACCTTTGATGTATGTAAACCTGTTGTTGGAGACCTCCAAAACAAAATTAGGAAACTTTAAAATAGCGTAATAGGGGCACTTTAAATGAATCATACAAGGTGATTATCTATTAACCTTGAGTGCTCTTGTGTAATGCTTTCAAGGATTTGTTAGGATCTGCAATACCTTTTATCGTTTTAAGTTTCATATATCAACTTCAGTTTAATATTTCTATATAGTTAACCCTTGTGCATCAATTTAAAAAAGTTACACATAGGTCCATAGAGGACAAAAATGTCAAAAAAACTGTCATAAAAAAATTAATATTGGGAGCACAAACTTAAGTTTGGTCTCATTTTAAAGAAGACCCTTGGCAGATTATTGTTGAAGTTTAAAAAGTGAAACCAAAAAAAAGTTATAGAGATTTAAGTTTATGAAAATGATTTATGAATAATATTTTATATAAAATATATTTTTTATGAAACATGTTGAACTCTAAAACTGCTAGAAAATCAAAGCCATAAATCTAAAAAAGTTGTGTTCCAAATTTGAGGTTGATATCTCAAAAAATGAGCTTTCAGTCAGAGTTTGTTTGGGCACAGTACCAAAGTTTCCCCATTAGATGCCAGCAAAACTCCACTGATACACACAGTGTTTGGATTTGTGATTTGCAGTACAGTTGAGTTTTTCCCTCTCAAATATTACAAGCACACGCACGCACACCCACACACAATTTTTTTATTACACACATACAAATTACTCTCTGACATCCATACCAACACACCCACACAGTTATAGCTGCATAATTTATCCAATTGTCTTTATAATATGCAGAAGCAGAAAACAGGAATAAAGTGAGTATTTGATTTATAGGCCAAACCTGAAAAAATGGCACCATCTGGTAAAAAAAAAAAGATTTACATTTTGAAGCCTTGCCAACAGAATAAAAGCCTATTAACAAAAATTGCATCATTTTATAGTTAAATGGCAATGGGATTAAAAATTGCAATTCCAATGGGGACATTTTTGTTCAAAAGGCGCTGAGAGGAAGTATTTTGTGTACCTAGTGCAAAATAGATTTTTTAAAGGAAATGGGGGTGAAATATTAAAATTCCAATAAAAATACACACCTGTGGCAAATTTTATGCAGTTAGCATTAACACAGGCAAAGTTATCAAAAAAACTAAACTGAAAAAGCCAAAAATGTCCATAAGGATGCATAAGGGTTAAAGCAACCCTGACCATAAAGAACATAAGTTGGAGATGGTGAGCCATCTAAGATCACATAAGTCTATCTCGCACCAGGTAGTTCTAGGAACTTAGTTATAGGAACTAACCACCAGGGTGCTTCCCCTGACAGTGAGGGCCATTTTCCTGGTTGCATTCGCACCGCCAATAGGAACTCTGAAGTGACGTAAGTGAGTAAGCCACGCTTGTTGTTGTGACTTTTATTTTGAGACAGCGCTCACATTCTCCGTCTTCATTAGTTTACGATCTGTTTAACAGTCCTGTCTAATATGTTATTAGATAGAACTGTTATACAAAGAAAGTAGACAGTATGGAAAAAGTATTAGCGTTTGCCGTGTGGTTGATGTCCAATATCCCTAGCTGAGCAGAAACACACAATCATGTTTCGCTTGCTCCCCTCAAAGTTGCGTTGGATTTTCTCTTTAATGTAAAGGTTGAGAGGTCCATCTATGACTGTTTTCCATGTTCGTAGAGTTAGTTTGTGGAGTAAATATATAGGCTATAATCTGTGTGTGTAGGCGGGTTTTTAAAAAAATGGAGGGTGCTGGTGTTTCACGTGCGTTCAGCTAATCAGCGTACACTTACGTCACTGGTAGTTCCTATTGTGTTGGGTTAGACCATAAAAATGTTCTTAGTCCCTGCGGTGGGAACACGCCAAAATCCAGGTACTTACGCAAATAATTCTAGGAACTATGAAAAGTTTCCTTCGGTGCAAAAGCCCCTATAATTACATAATTAACCTGTTTGCCAATTGTCAGTGTCATGCAAATGATACATTTTATGCACGTGGCGGCCTGAGGCATGATGAATGTTCGTTAAAACTTAAAGAAAGCATGAATGAGGGTGAATTCACAGCTCAAATATGAGGTACTGGCTAATGACAGCCTAGCCGCACATGCCTGACCTTTACGTCACGCACACAGAACCAGATAGCGAATTTGATTCTCATACAAAAACATTTCATTACACAGAACAGAGTTTATATTAAATTTAGAGCAGCCAATCAAAAGTTTAAGGGATTTAAATATTAACATGCCGAAAAGACAAGACGCCATGCACTAGCAGAAACCAGCACAGACACAATTCCTCAACTGGGCACAAAAACCACTTACTGACATCAAAGGAAAATAAATTGCTCTTAGAAAATTGAGACAGCAAAACATTTTAAGGTGTTTAAAAATTGTAGGAATCACAACCGTTCCAATCTATATGCAACGCATCACGCATATTTTTGTGTACCAGACATACAGCCCAGAGCAAAGACAGATTTACTTGTACAATGTTTTGATAGAGAAGCAATTTCCAAAAGTCAGTTCCAGGGGAAATATGTCCTCATCTTCCTCTGCAATGCAGCTTTAGGTCTGAAAATAAGAGATATTTTATCTGCAGTTCAATATAGTAAAAAGTTTCATATTTTTTTCCAACCTTTCACTTGTATTTCTACGTACAGTACAACCAAGATAAGTGTCCTGATTAAAAGGCAGCTGAATCAGACCATATTTCAGACCATATTAACATAAATGGTTCTTACAGCAAAGTATATTCTGATTTAAATGATCGTTTGCTCCTTTGTCTGTTGCTGGTTTGAGTGGCACACGCACATTCATTTTCAAGTTCAAAAGAGACTTGCTTGGTAAAAGACAAAGAGCTTTGCACAATGAAAATGTGTGCCTTGAATTTATTCAGTTGTGTTCGACAATAACTAAGGGATCACTAAACTTTTGCTTGTATGATACATTTATTTTTTAGAAATTCTTAATTTTATATTTTAGAAAACGAAATAGTCTGGAAACAAAAATATTTTTCCATCCTTATCCAGACCTTTCCAAACTGCGTAGGAACCCTGTAACACTTATTCAAGCAAATAATCTGTGAAAACCCCATAATTAAAGGTGCAATATTATTCACAGTCAACTGTATGCTTCTAACGCTGCATATAATGACTGGTCCTGTCTTATTCATCAAAAGTGCCTCTGTTCAGGATTTTCTTATAAACACAGTAAAAAGAAAAAGACCTATCTCTTGAGTAACACAGAAGAGAAGCCAACAGCATTTCATCACCAAAAATGGGATAAAATGCATCAGACACAAGCTGAATGGAAAATACATTAAGGCCACCTAATGTCTTCTAACGGTCCACATAAAATAGACCTTGAATCTTGTAAATGCTGTTATAATATAATATTGATAGCTCTGGAAAGCCAATGCTAATCAGTATGTCTGATGCATTGAACACGGTGGCCTTCCTTTAATCATTTATTTTGTCAGTGGTAGATGCCTATTCCCCACGGCTCACTTCCAGCAACAAAACACTGGCTGGTGATTTATCTGCAGACATCACATGAGGCATGTCATTCTTGTAACCTCACACAAAGGCACAGAAGCATGCAGTTCGCTGCTGATCGCTGCTTTTAGATCAGATAAGTTTCACTGCTCCTGATTGAGGATTTGTCACTGCATGTTTATGAATGCCTATATGTGTTGTGCTGCTATAGAGTGCGACAGTGACTGCATTTTTCTCCATTTTCAAACTCCAGCCAACCAGCTTTGAGATGAATCACAAAGCAGACTTTGTTTTAAAACAGACATTTTAGAAATCAGATAAATTAACTACTTATCCCATGAAGCATTGCAAATGATGTAATTGAATCAAAACTTAAAGTACTTTTATTATTTACAACTATTGACTTATTGCAAATAATATAATATATAAAAAATAATAGTAACAAAATAGAGTAAAACTCTATTTCAGCATTACTTCAGTCTTCAGTGTCACGTGATGATTTGCTGCTCAAGAAACATTTATTATTATTATTATCAATGTTGAAAACAGTTACTAATTTTGTGGAAACTAGACAATAAGAAATTTAAAAAAAAAAATTCTAACTTTCTAAATAGTTTTACTGATCACTTTAATGTGTCCTTGCTGAATAAAAGCTTCCAAAAAAGCTTCTAAAAAAATCTTACTGACCCCACACTTTTGAACATTAGTGACAACTCAATTATGCCATTCACATGCTGATCTCTTATTCTGCGGTTCTCGCTTCCATACTAAAATCAACTTTTCATGATTATGGGCTCCACCTAGGAATTTGGCTGTTAAAAATGAACTTTTCAGTTCAAATCACACTGATTTGTGGCTTAGAAGCACATACTGTTGCGTAATAATATCATACTTGATGGTAGGTCTGTATTGAAAGGTGTGGTATCTGTCAGGAGTTAGAAACACACAAACACATCATCCATCTTGTTTACTCTTCACTTCCGTTCTCACACACATTACGTCAGAATACAACAGTTCAAACTTCTTACAACTTCTTACTTCTTAAAATTGACTTACAAACACAATAAAAGGTACAAACATATTCATGATTCATTAAAATTAAAGTCATTAAACACTCATCTCTCTATAGGAAAAATGAACAGGATTTTTAAATCTGAAACAGCACTGTTGGACTCTATGGAGAGTTAACAGTACAGACTATCAAAGTGAGTGTATGTTGCAGTTCAGCTGAACCCTAAACACCTACACTGCATGGTGGATGACTATCAAAAAACAAATATAATCCATTATAAAAGCTTATAATTGGTCATGCTGGGAGTTCTTTACAGGTTGTCGATAGGTTCACTTGCAGGGCTAAGAGTTCACTTCAAACAATTGCACCAACAGAGTTCCAGGCTGCGTGCCAAAAACTCAGGACAATGGACGCATGCACCCAATCACACTTCAAAACAACACATTCTTATTTACTGACCATGGAGAACATGAAAACAGCCTCGTGGAGGAGGAACAAACGAAGACAGCAATTAGTTACACACAATTGACTACCTCAGAAGGTGAAATGCAACATTCCAGCCATTCAGCCAGGTGGGAGGTGGATTCTGACAGTGAGTATTTATCCTTGTTGCAGGAAAGACAATGGGATGATATGAGAAAGGACAACACTTGATGGTTTTGTCTAAATTGGCAGGCTGCTCTAGTAATGCAGGGCCATGCAATTGCAGGCTGCATTAATGAAACACTGGCGTCTGCACTTCCAGCATGCCTTGTGGCTTGAATAGAGATAAATCCTCCTTAAAACGCAAATTTGGAAGTTAAAATTGATCGTGAAATTTGGAATGAATAATAGAATAAACTCTTGTTACACATGCACATTTCGTACTTAATCCATTCTGGTGTAATTGCCACATGTACGCTATCTCACTGTCATTTTATTAGACTGACAAAAAGCCTCTCATACCCTCAGGATATTTAAAACACAAGTGAGTACAAACGTGGGGGCGCTTCTATTTGTATTCAGAAGAGATTGCACACAGAGTGAGCGAATGTTTAATTTGAGCCATTCTCCAGAGTTATAAAACAACCATTAATTAAAAAAAAATGTCTAGTTAAAATCAGGTGTTGGCAGATTCTCATATGCAGCGATAGCTTGTCAAGCCTCAACACCCCCCACAACAAAAGCCTTTTATCTGAAGACAGGGCACAATGACATTACAGCAGCAACTGAACCTGTTGGTAGCAATTAACTTATCGGCATATTGTCCTTCACTGAGCGGAGAGCAAGAGCGTGACTCAACTCATTTTTTCTGTGTTGAGAGACTAATGTCATTAAAACCACAGGGCCAGCGTCAGTCTTCCTCTAATGGATGATTGTCAGGGTAAGAATTGAGCTCAGAACTCAGCCTCTTTATCATGCTGTCACAGATCAGCCAGACTCTTTCACCTCCTTCACAATAACCCGAGTTCTAATCACCCGCACCTGTATCCAATCACCTCATCACCACTCACCATAAAACACCAGCACTCCCCTTCAGTCAGCGTCTGGCCTCGAACTAGGAATGACCCACTTACCTGTTCTCCACGAATCTTCCTGTGTGATCTCCAGACTCCCAACGACTCCTACCACAGTGTTGGTTACCTTTCAAGCTTCAAGATACTCCAGCCGCTGGCTATCCTGGTACTCCTGAGTTCCTTCCTTGGCCGTAAGATTGTACCTGCTCTCCACTCTTCTCGTTCCTTAAAGTCTCATTGTGTTCAGTATTAACCTTATCCAGTGTGTGTATCCTGACACATGCAAATATACTCATGAGTAACCCACACTCCACTTAGGTTAGAGGTTTGTCATTATAATGGACTAACTTGCCACAAATATCAATGTTAAACATTTTCAAATGTACAACGTACAAGTGTGCATGTTAAACTCTCACATCGTCACAATGGCTAGGTTTACAAATAATCTAACTATGGCCTTATTTTAAAAAACAAAAATGAATATATTAAAACTACATTTCCTGAGGAAATATGAATTGTGTTTTCCTGCAAAAGTAACTTCCATGTTGCTAGGGTTAGGTTGTTAGGTTGTTGTCAGAGCATCACTATGAGATTGTTCGGGTGTTTTGGATGGTTGTCAGAGTGTTGCTACACAGCTGGGTGGTATTGCTAAGAAGACTATGGGATTTTTAAAGGTGCACTGTTTACATTTTAGTGGCATCTAGCGGTGAGGTTGTGAATTGCAACCGTCAACCGCTCACCCCTCCCTTTCATAAAGAAGCTACAGTGGCTGACACAGGACAAAAATGTTGTAATCATAAGGTGCGTTCCATTCGACAGGGTCCCTGCGCAGTGTTCACTGCTCCCTACTCCCTGAGCACAGTATATCAGCTGAAGTGGACTTTGCTGACAATAATCGCTCATTTGGAATGCCCTGCAACGTCATCAAAGAAAGGCAACGACAGGGTCACGCAGATTATGACATAACACGAACAAATATAGTAATTTACTTTACTTTCAAATTTAAAACTATATAATAGTCCTATATATATATATATATATATATATATATATATATATATATATATATATATATATATATATATATATATATATATATATACATACACACACAAAACGTCTCGGGTTACGACGGTAACCCTTGTTCCCCGAGAAGGGAACGAGACACTGCGTCGTGATGACGACACTTTGGGAATGCCCTCAGCGTAGCGCGTCTGAAGCATGAATGAAATCTATTCCAATCCTGATTGGTGCTGCGTCATGACGTAGTAGATGACGGCGTACCCAGAAGGTACAAAGGGACGCCGGCTTGCACAACACATTAGCTTTGCGATGAAGCAAGCGCTCAGCCCGTGATAGGTGTGGCGGCGAGACGCAGTGTCTCGTTCCCTTCGAGGGAAACAAGGGTTACAGTCGTAACCCGAGACGTTCCCCTTCGAGGGAACTCGCACTGCGTCGTGATGACTTTGGGAACGATATACACACTATGCCACACCGCAATCACACCCGCCCTAGTGTGAAGCTGGAACCCAGGCACACTTAGGGCGCGAGCACTCTGGCGCCAGGCGTCACGGGGAGTTGCAGACTGTAGAATCTTATGAAGGTGTGCGGGGTGGCCCACCCGGCCGCCTCGCAAATCTCCTGAAGCGAGACTCCAGAAATGGAATGAGCCCTCACGGCTATAGTTGAAGGCAAATTGCGCACCTGATAAGCCATGGCTATTGCCTGGACAATCTAGTTACTGATTGTCTGTTTTGTTGCAGGCAGCCCCTTCTTGGGTGAGCCAAAGCACACCAACAACTGGTCTGACTTCCTCCACTGTGAAGACTTCTCCAAATAAACTTTAAGGGCTCTGACCGGGCAGAGCAGGTGAAGTCTCCCCTCTTCCGCCGTCCCGTGAGGTGGAGGGTGGAAGGCCTGAAGAACCACTGACCGTGCCATATTAGATGGCACCTTGGGCACGTAGTCCGGTCTTGGATGTAAGATGGCCTTCACTCCGCCAGGGGCAAATTCCAGGCAAGTCGGCGTAATCACCAAGGTCTGGAGATCCCCCACTCTCCTCAGAGACGTAACTGCAAGGAGAAAGGCCACCTTCAGGGTCAGGTTCTTTGCCTCAGCCGACTCCAGCGGATCGAAGGGGGCCTCGGCCAGCACTTCAAGTACCACTGCCAGGTCCCAGGTTGGGACTCTGGAACGAGTCACAGGCCTCATCCTCGGGCCATCTCCTTGGTGATGCGGAGAGACAAGTCGTGGCCTTTCTTAATTCAGTAATATCCTCCGGAGAGGGACCCTCGCCTTCGTCTAACTCCTTGAGGAGGTCAGCCTGGTAGGCCTGCAACACAGCCATCGTGTGCAGGCAGCTACCAGCCCGCCCAGCCGCCATATAGGCCCTGCCCCGGCAGAGTCCCATAACCGGCTTCCGCCGCCCCCAGCACGTTAGAGATGTCGAGTACTGGGGGGTTGGAAAGCCTGGCCGAATATGGTTTTTCCCACGATGGGAAAAAACGTGGAGGTTGAGCCCGACGCCTGAAAAAACGTTCGTCCAGCTTGCTTGGTGGCTGGACTACTTGTTTTTCCTGTGGCCAATCAATGTTAAGTTTGGCCACAGCGCGGGTCAAAACCTCGACCAGCTCCTCTTGAGCGTGAGTGGAGTGGCGATTCGGGCTCCACCGCACCCGCCTCGATGCTCAGCACATCTGACTCCTCAGAGCCAGATAGCCGAAGCATCAGGTTCTCCACCTCGCGGGAAGAAGCCGCTTTGCGGGCTTCCACACGAGGAGGGAGAACATCTGAACCCTCCGATGAGGATTGGGAAGATGCCTTAGCAGTCCCAATCCCCACGGTCAGGTCCATTTGCGAGCCATATGTATAGTATACTTTTGACTTCATGGCTACTGATGCTCACTCGTACAGGGGAAGATAACTGTCAGCTGACAATAGCTGATGTAAAAGCTTTCTGTGGCAGGACACGTTATACTGTATATGTGCGTTTTTAAATGCGCTTTTAATTTTTTGATTCATGCTTATAATAATTTGATCCGTGACCACGTTGTTTGCTATTCTGATCATTTTGCATAATTTCTTTTCATTTTGTGCAATATATTTTTACGTGTTTTTAAATTTTGAAATCACGCTTATTTTTTCCGTGACCGCAATACATTTGGCGGGAATTTGATCCCATAAATGCAGGCTCCTTCAGGTGTCATATGTTTAGTCACTGCCATTCGTAAGGACTTTTCAGAAGTGTGTGTAACAGCTTACTGAGATTGACTGTTACAGAAGAGTACAGAACTTCGAAGCTTGAAATAATTCCATCATTCACAAGTTATGATCTTAAAATAACATGAATTCAAACAATAAATGAATTAATAAATTATAAATGCAATAAATTTATCAGCAAATGTGTTAATTGCATTGAGGCTAGAATGAGTTACAGACTGCTGTATGTAATCCACATTCCCTGAGCTCCTTCAGATTCACTATTTTATAGTGGTTCCTCTTTCCCTGAGAACAGAACGTCAGGATGACTGCATACGAATGAGATGCACCAAGAATTAGACTTGCATATCTTAATTAGATTATTTTTCCAAACACAAAATTTTTCAGGTCATGGAAAATGGTGTTTACATGCTGATTTCTTGCTGTCTGATTATTTAAAAATTCCAGCTGTCTAATTATTGCAGTCTGTTTACACTGCGACGATGAGCTCAATGTTTAATCATATGACCCCTGATGCATGTCCATTTTCTACAATTAACCCTCGATATTCCATTTTCACCCCTGAATCATCACGAGCAGAGCTCAGAGAAAGAGCTGGCATGCTTGATAATGCAGCTGCTGGGAATGTGAAGCACTTCTGAACAGACATCATCACAAGCTCTCTATCACCGAGGGCAACTGCTGCAGAAGATGGCAGGTCCATGGTTATGGCAAGTGTTCCATCAGTGAGAAAGATTGGTGCTCTTGCTAATGAGACTCTCAGAGGTCTGTCACAAATTGATCTTTGTCAACCTCCGCTCTGTTCAGCAGGCTGCATAAAACATTCAGAAAGACTGCAAATCAGAAGCAGAAAACTGTCTTGCAGTTAATAGTATTATGTTTTTTTATTAGATGCTGCATAATGTTGATCTACACCTGGGCCAGTGGCAGAAATGAAAGGAAAATAAATATGTACAAACTAATTAATAAACCTGTCGTTATTTTTTTGTAGAACACAAAATAGGCATTTCTAAAGAATTTTAGATTAGATTATCAGTGAATGAAATTGCATAACTTTACACAAATCATCATCAAATAAGCTGTTTTTTATGTCCTTTTTAGAGCTTCAAAGCACTGTAAGTTGTATGGTAAGACCAGAGGTAAAAAAAAAAATTGTAAAAAAATTTAATTATAAAATGAAGGTTAGTACCTTTCATGCAAATTATTGCTTTATTTCTGTTTATTACGAAGCAGTATTTGACCCTGGAGTTTATTTTAAGGGGCATTTCATTTAGCATTTTTTTCTAACCATAAGTAAACACTGTAAACAATGTTAAATACCTCAGTTTATTTAATTAGAGGCAATTATTTACCAAATTGAATCAACATCAATTTATTTTATGGGATAATAACTAGGCCTTAAATATAATTAAGTAATGGCCTACAGTATATTAAAAAAAAAAAAACAAGGCATTGTTTGGGGCATTTTTATCATTTTTGACCCCAATTTTAGCTAGACTATCTTGGCTAAAGGAAACAATAGTAAAACACTGATCCAAGACATACTGTTTGTTGTTCTGTTTCACTGAAATCTGGCCGTCCTCTAGCCAACACTGCTGATACATATTTATTTCTCTGATCTATAACAGAATCTTTGAAGTTTGCTCTAGGTGACAACCAATTGTAAAGGACCTAGATTGAAACAGATTACATCTATAAATAGAGCGGAAACAAGAGAATATGATGAACCAATCGCATCTATAAGGTCATTCAATAGAGGTCATGGAAATGTTATCCGTCACACGGGTCTCCTGAGATTGCATGGCATTCCACAGGGCTTCAATTACACGCATTTCTCAGGCTTTATCACGACTCACTGCATGCGAAAGAGCCAACAGCCATCAGACATCAAGAGAACAATATTCAGTGGCAACTTCAACACACATTAGTGAGCGGTGGGATGGTGTACAAGGTATATTAGAGCTATTTTTTGTATCCGTTTAATTACCAACTCGAGATATATTTTCACTTGCTGAAAATACTGATTGTAGCAAGCTGTAATAAAACTAGATTAATGAGGCAATGTAGTAATCAATGCCGGGTCAGAAAGTAAGAGTAACTTTTTAATCATCTTCCCAAGGGAAAATTACGGTCAAGAATAATTTCCTGCTCCTGAAGTTAATAAAAATGGGTGGAATGGAAAAGCTACTGATTTTTTTCTCACTGGATTAAAACAAATTGTTAATAAGAGGGGCCGCTATAAAAGTCAAAAGCTGAAATAAGAAAATAAGAAAGAAATAAGCAGCACCTACACTCTAAAAAAGATGGTTCTTTACACTACACTCAAAAATAGTAAAATTCCATTAAATTGAATTGAATTTTACTATTAATTAAAATGCAGAAGACTTAACATTTTTAAGAGGTTTGAGTGTAATTTAGTGACGGGGAGTCGACTCCAAAAGAGTCGATTCCTCGACTCTTAATAGCCCTAGAGTCCGAGTCGACTCCAGCACAGTCGACTCCGTTGCTGTGTCTGAAATCACTGGTGGGTAAGAAAGCTGGAGCTGTCACAGAAACAATAAAAAAAATGTCACAGTCACATAATTTTACCCTACATGTAGCTTATTTACAATAAAATAACAGTCATTTATGTTGTAGGCCTAATTATATATACCGCCATGCCAGCTTTGTGGTTTAGGCTACTCAGTTTTCTATCAATTTGGTTTGCCATGGTACCCTAATTTGTGTTAAAAATTTTATATATATATATATATATAATTATGAACAAAAAAAAAAAAAATAATAATATATATATATATATATATATATATATATTTTTTTTTTTTTTTTTTTTTTAAGGGCCAGATTTACTAAACAAGGCAAATTAGCATGAGAGTGCAATTCCATAAAAACGCCGATGGGAGTGGAAAGTTCTGCGCGTGATCTACTGACGATGCGCAAATGAAAGAACACAGACGCAGCCGGATCATTTCCATAATGACCAACGCAATCTACCCGTTAGCGTCTGGTTTAAGACGTGCTTTTTTTGGGCTGTAAATAATGGCGCAAACACCAGTAAAATTTACAAGTGCAAACCTTAGTAAATCACCTCGCATGATTCATTTAAATACTCTCCTCCCATAAATTTTGTCTGAAAGGGAAACTCCTACTCCAAAAATAACCCTGGTCCGCCTGGAAACAAATGCCGAACTCCCTTGTGGAAGAAGAACGCCGCCATGTTTACAACTGTGACAATGAGCGCCTACCAGGATCAACTAAACGCTGGATATTTAAAAGTATGTGAAGTTCACGGCTCCATTGTTGCAGTAAAATTGCACAACATTCTAGAATGAATAATTTATAGATGCACGCCGGTCTGTTATTGCCGGGACATCGACTTTACATTTTTACACCCCAAAACATGACGCCGAACAAAACGAACTGTGATTGGTTGAGTTACATGTCAGTCAAACGTCCTCTTGGGCGGTCCTTGGCCAATGAAAGCTGCGAAAAAGTCCAGACCTTCTGCTGTCAGTCTGAAGGTCTGGCTACGTGAGACTACAAAGCAAGTAACAGAGATACTGAATTTATGACCCATATTGTTAGATTTTTTTTTTATCACTTAATGCCTAAACATACCCAGTCACAAAAACATTAAAGCTATCCCATGAATTTATATCACTTTTTCCTTTTAACACAGTAAAGAGCTCACATACAGTCCATTTTTGCTAATTTTGGCCTTCATAAACAATTAATTTTTACATAAATGTACAGACAAACTGTAACTCCAAACTCAATTGTGTATTTCAGATGCTGTCATGTACCATAACCTCATCATCTGCAGAGAGAAACTGCCACTCACAATACACACATAATGATGGACCTAAAGACATCATAGAGGATAGATTCTAAAGCACTTTCAAATCATGGTTCTTTGGAACCTTATAAAAAGGGTTCTATTTAGCACCAAAGAGGGCTCTGCTATTGTTACAAGTCAAAGAACCCTAATCTGGTACTGTTTAAAACCATTTTGTGTACAATGTTTATATTTTTCGTATACACTTTGTACATGCCGTGAGAGTGTATCAGCATAATGCCACATATATGCGGTGAGATAATGTTATTCTATGTAACAAGCCTTTCAGAGAAAAAAAAAAAACCTTATAAAAGCCGGTCAAATATTCTTCAGGAGTGACATCATGTCCAAATAGTGTCGCTTCATTACTTCTGACAACATTCTTGTAAAATTAAATTGTATAATTTGAAGGAAATGAGGAAATAAACAATCCATGAGTACAGCTGGATAGATTTTCCATTGAATTCAGGCATGACTATATAAATATGCACTGATCAAGTGAGTTGATACATCCATTGTGCTCAGGAAATAACTGTATCATTATGTTCAAAAAGTGCCTTACTTTGCATGCATATGGTACATTTTTAGTTGTTAGAGATGTTGGCTAGAATTACTGCTCATGCATGACATTCTTTTAAGGATTAACATTTAAAGCACTCAGCCACGTTCATCAATGGGCTTTTAATCATATTTCAGGAAGTTTAATAATGAAAAATTAATGGATTCAAAGCACTTTGGTTATGTTTTATGAAGGTTGTAGTGAGACATCCAAAAACAGCCATTCAAGCTAATTATAGAGTAACATTGTGCCGGTGAGAGAACGCAGTTTGTTTGGCACTGAAAAATATGACAAGCTAAATGAACGGTGCTCAGACTGTCAGCAGGCACTTGAGAGCACCCTCATTACTGGCTCTTCTTGCCTTTGTGATCTACACAAAATGACTGACTCAGGTCATCTGTAGGTCGCTTGGCGTGATGTGCGTGTTTCTCTCTAGGAAAGAGATTTTCAGATTGTTATGCGATGGGCAAAGTATGTCAAGACCCATCTCCATCTGTGTCTTTCTGGTTTTCAGGGCATATGAACAACGTAACTATACAACCTATCCGTGTCTGTCCATTTCTTTGAACCTTTTGGGGCATTTCTGTTGTCAGTCTGTAGAAGTCAAATCCTAAAATTGTGCACTTATGCAGAAAAAACCCAGAGATAACCCCAGAAATTCACTCCGTATCACTAGTCGTAATGAAACTGAGGTCTGAAACTAATCAAATTCACTCCTGGTTTGGTTTCTCAAGTCATATTCCTAAATCCATGTGTGTGTGCGTGTGTCCTGGTAAACCCTATGTTATGGGAAAAAAATGTCCCCACAAAGATGGCAATATCCGAAATCCTTGTCCTTGTAGGGACATTTTTTGGTCCCCATGAGGAAAACAGCTTATAAATCATACTTGATGCTTTTTGAAAATGTAAAAATGCATTACGTCTATGGAAAGTCCCCATAAAACATGAAAACACTAATAACACACTATATATATATATATATATTATTAATATTTGTTGTATTTGGTGTGCATTTATGGTTGTTTTTAATCTTGTCACCCAAATTGAGAAATACAGGCCTGGTTTCACAGACAGGGCTTAGATTAAGCCAGGATTAGGTCTTAGTTCAATTAGAACATTTAAGTAACTTTTATAAATGTGCCTTAGAAAAAAAAACATTACTGATGTGCATCTTGAGACAAAATAATGGCACTGATATATTTTAAGGTATGTCAGCGCAAGTTGCTTTCAGTTAAAACAGTTCAAACATGCATTTTATTCTGAGACTAGGCTTAAGCCTAGTCTGTGAAACCAGGGGACAATGTTCTGATTTTAATTCTAGCATTCTTTGAAGGAAAGCATATACAGTAAATACCGTGGTTTATGAAAACGGAATACAGTCATTACCATCACTGCACCATTGTACGGCCACAGTACTTTTTGAAAGAGTATGTTTTCAGCAATAATTACTTTAACTATGGGAAGCTACAGTATTAAAGCACTCCTTTATTGTCAAATAACGTACATGTTCTTTATTTGTCCTTACTGGGCTTTAATTTACAGCTTCTGTAATGATTTAAGAGTAAGTAATTTCATGGCGTCTCGTCATGAAGAACGGCAAGGCCATCTCATTTTTCTCATGATGTCACGAGGTGGCGGGGATCGGCCTTGCCGTGCTTATGGCTGTGTAAATCTGCTGAACACTGAGCATACGTGAGAATGTCATGTCATGTCACGCCATCAGTGAGGTACGAGTCCCTCTTTGCATTATCTGGACAGAATCGTTGATTTTGTAGGCATATACAAGGGAAAAATCAGTGATGTCTGGTGCTTGAAAACAGGAAAAGCCTGCTTTCAGCAGTGCCAAAAGGACGCTAAGAAGAACACTTATAGAGTAAAGACATAGGCGGAATGTAAATGCCACATAAGAGCACCTCAAACCTTTTATTTCATTAGAATTCAGACATTTTTAGCCCAAATTTGGCCCCAATCATCATCGACTCTACACTTTAATCACAGCATGTTTCGACATCAGCCATACATCACTGCATTCCTCCTATTCCCTAAAGATAGACTTGTTTCTTCCTTACATTTAAATGAACAACAAATGTATCAGTTTGTTAATTAAATTAATTAAATATGTGCCAGCCAAAGAAGGATGACCTCTCCCAGTGAGTATTGGTTTTTCCTTAAGTTTCATCCTTCTTCCTTTATAGAGTTTGGAAATCAGAGAGATTTAGGAGTTTTTTCCAGGTTGTGGGTCAACGGCACTGTGCTTTTACTTTTGTCCTGATCTATTAATTTATTCAAGAATACTTTATCTCAAAAAATTCCTTTTGATATTTTTTCAGAAACCTTTTCAAAGTCAAAATGTCAGGGTAATACAAAATCTTGAAAAGAAAACCTTATTAAGCACTTTGACAATTTTTGTCAAATTGTTTCGCTAGATAAGACCCTTATTCCTCGTCGGGGATCGTGTAGAGCCCTTTGAAGCTGCATGAAATTTGGACCTTCAACCCACTGGTTCCCAATGAAAAATCTGAAATGTTTTCCTTAATTTCTTTTTGACTGAAGAAAGAAAGACATAAACATCTTGGATGACATGGGGGTGAGTAAATTATCAGGAATTTTTAACAAAAATAACTGCTTCAATGCTTATGTTAAAAACATTCATCTTCAGTCATGTGGAATAATCAACATGCATAAAAAAGCCAAACAGGAAACGGTCACAGAGAGGAACCCTGTAGACTGTGTCAAGGTAACTAAGTCTTTTAAAATATCAAATAATTTTTATGACAAAGCAAGGTTAGTTCAGGTTGTAAAATGTCATGTGGTGCGACTAGAAAACAGGGTCTCTTGTTGAATCACAGTACTGTATTGCCATAATGTATAGTATGAACGAGACCGATATGTACAGTTACATTTTAAATGAGCTCTCACATCCCACTAGAGTGTTTAAGACCTATTGCTCATCTCTTGATTATAAAATCCCTTTCTGAATTAATGGAACATATGCAGTGGAGAGACGGGAGTAGACATGGATGCTAAAGATGTTATTTCAGACACAAAAATATGGTTAATCTGCCAACTTTCACATTAGAGACAGTAAAAGGACAGTTGGGTCCTGTATAGACTGACGCCCACAGAAAGTGCATTTCACTCTCGAGGAGAATGATGATTTCATTACGTGGAAGTTTAGAGAGTATCTAAAACAGAGTGAAAATGATCCCACAGTCTTCTGGCAGTGTGATGGAAACATCGCACCATATGTTGACTCTTCACCCCAGCTGAACATCTACTGAGATTCTCTGCCACTTCAGATTTGGTGCCCACAGAGCATCTGTATCTCTCCGCCACAGCAGGTAATGTGCATTAGCAGGTGCATATGCTACTTTCCAAAATTTCTCTGTAACTCTTTGAAACATATGGCACTGGCGTCACTCCTCTGCAGCTATGTGTTATACTGGAGATAAAGTTTTCACGCGTTTCATATGCACTTTTCAGCGCAAGGATGCCAAGTCGACTGCCAATGAGTCTCATCACCCCTCAAAGGATTAACAAACATGATAAGTGCTCAGACTTAGGTGCGACATGTGCAAAGTTACATTTATGTGTGTAAGACTGTAAGATGCCGGGACGTCTGGGCTAAGGAACGACTACTCCCGAGAAAACAAAGGATGTTTTGGGAAATTAACTTTTTTTTTTAAACATATTTTTATTGGATTTTACAACACATTTGACAAACAAACATAACACACTTAAGTACTAACAAACCTTACTTAAATCCCTTCCCCTCCCCAATAATCCTGGCAGTAAAAAAAAAAAAAAAAAAAATCCTTACACATACAACGCTTTATATCATACACTCCTATTAAGCATTTTGTGTATATACAATAACTTCACACATCTATAGCCTCTTCAATATCTCCTCCTTTAACAAATTCCAGAAACATCTCCCAAATATCATAAAATTCAGAAGACTTCCCCTTTATTACATACGTAAGCTTCTCAAGGGCCAAACTGGATATCAAGTTTTTCAGCCAAAGTCCAAGGGAAGGACAGCTAGCATTCTTCCAACAGAGGGCAATTGAACGTATTGCTTGTAATAGGCACAAGTCCACCAGTTTTCTTTCTCTGACGGGCAGAGAGCAATTGTCCACACAAATACCCAATATACATATTACAGGGCTTAAAGGAATAGAAGTAGTAGTAAATTGAGACACATATTGAGTTACCTTACTCCAGAACTTTTGCATCGACTCACAGTGAAAAAATGTACCTTGGAGCTTATTACACTTAAAACATAAGTCAGGAATACTAGGGTTAAATTTATTTAATCTCACAGGTGTGACATAGGTTCTCATTATCCAATTATATTGTAAGAGTCTCAACCGAGTGTTTATAGTTTGCGTTTGTGCTTTTAAACATATTGTACCCCACTCATCTAAAGAAATGTCTTTATTTAAGTCCTACATAATGTCTTTTATTTTCAGAACTTTCTTTATGATTCTGTACCAGTATATTATATAATTGGGTAATTCACCCTTTACTGAAACAGTCTTGTGTGGAAAAGGTTTCCATTGTGGATAATGAAGGAAGTTCTACAGAATTATTTAGTTTTGAAAAAATAAAACTTCTAAGCTGCAGATATTTAAAAAAATGTTCCCGGGGTATATGAAACTTCGACACCAGATTGTCAAATGACATTAAAATATTGTCTTCATATAAATCTTTCAATCTAACAATACCCTTATTTAACCATAGTTTAAACCCCATATAATTTTTAGCTGGGCTGAAATATTCATTACCCCAAATAGCAGCCTGTTCTCATTGTTAATACGTAGGTATTAATATGTAACTTTCAAAGAGACAAAACGTATGTTTTTGTACGTTTGGAGAAGTGCTGAAACGTAGAATATGGACGTATTGGCAACATTTAAACGTAGCATTATTACCTTTTTGCAGCTAAAAAACGTAAAATATTTACGAATCCGTGATGATCTTTTTTTTAAGAATACGAATCTTTATACGAGTAAAGATTCAAATCTTTTTTTTATATCATAAAGATATCTGTATAATTTCCCTTTTACCATTTTATAGATTAATGTAAGATCCCTTAACACTACCCCCAAACCTAAACATACCCATTTTATACAGAATATAAAGAGAATAAAACGTAATGGACAGAAATTTTAGTAACTATAGCATTAAAAAGATATTTTGAATGGCTAATCCTACACCTACCCCTAAACCTACCCATAACTATGTATTAAAAGTACGTAGTTACAAATAAAAGCATAACAGACAGACAAGTGTAATCACAATAATTTATTTATTGCGAAAATGTCAAAAGAGGTACCAAAAGTAGTTCAAATGACGATGTGTTGCAGTCGCAGTCCTCTCTGACGGTATAAAATAGTTTTGTATGAGGTACAGAGCAGAATGTAAGTTATTAATCAATGAAAATATTAATCCGGCTTCACTCCATGAAGGCGCGCGTTTCCTCATTTCAAATACACACATCGACTCGACTCTGAAACACGGCATGTCACAATCTGTGACGAAGCAGACGAGAGCCAATGAGCGTTCGATACCACTGCCGTAAATCATGTCGTAGTGCTTCATGAGGGCGCAATTTTTGAATTTGAATTCATCATGACGAGCGTGGGATTTGACGTTTACGGTCGCTGCTGAGAATGGAGATGAAGATCACTGGATAAACGGCTAAATTTGGATCTGTTCCTCGCAAACATATGGATTCTAAAGATTTGGATTACAGCGAACGAATAAAATTGATGTATTTTGTGAATTTATGTTGTGTTTTGGTGTATCTAATGATCGTCAGTTGCTGAACAGGAGAAAACACATTTTTTGTCTTATGGCAAACAAACTAAATACTACAAAATGGTTAAACGATTACAGAAATGTTATTCTTTTTAAGGTTTTAAAACACAAAGTCTTCTTTAACATTATGTAATCATCCGAAATGAGTTTGCAGCAGAAGTCGCGAACAGAGCGAAATGTTATTTTATATTAAGTAGATTAGTAAAATGCATTTAATAAATGTGACTGAAAACATGTATTGATATGACAAATGAATACAACAGAAACAAAACATTAATGCCTCGACTTTAATATTGCTGCATGGCAATTGGTACACGTTCACGCTTGGATACGTAAATAATTTACGTTTTAGTGCTGTAAAAACATCATTATTGTACGTTTTAGTGCTGACAATACGTCAGTATTGTACGTTTTAGTGTGTATGAAAACGTAAGTAAATGTAGTGTGGTGGATTCACACTTTCCGTAAAGATACACACGTATTCTCATGAGATCACGTTGCAAATAGGGGAAAAGCAAGACAACAATGGAGCCTCACCGAGAAATTTATGAACTTCTTACCAGATCATTATGGTATTTTTCACAAATGGATTATCTTTTTTTCTTTTTAGTTCTTTAAGGGGTGCTGAGTGTAAAAAGCTGTCAAGTGTCAAGCCTTTTGCGGCCAACATTTCAACCTGTAACCAAGGCATATTCGAGTCTCTAGAGAACCAAAACATTGTGGCCCTCATTTGTGCAGCTCAATAGTACCACAATAAATTTGGTAATTGTAGTCCTCCCCTGTCATAAGGCAGGTATAGAAAGGAAAGTCAATGTCTTGGCTTCCTGTTACTCCAGACAAAATTAGAAAGAAGCTTACTCACTTTTGGGAAAAAAAGCAGGAGGAGGGGCAAGTGGTAATGACTGAAAGACATAAAAATCTCGGTAATATGTTTATCTTAATCACATTTATTCTTCCCATTAAAGACAGGGGCAGCGTCATCCATCTAGTCGTCTCTTCAGACAGCTTCAACAATAAAGGTTCGTAGTTAGCTGAACTGAGGGAATTTATTTTGGGGGTTATTTTAATTCCTAGGTAATCAAAACCATTAACAGCATTAACAAAGGGGTGTACTACTTTTGGATTAATTCTCTCTTGTTCATTTAGAAACATAATTGAAGATTTCTCTTTATTTACTCTAAAACCAGAAAAATTACCAAACAGGCACATAAGCTTTAAAAGGGAAGGTATTGATTTTTCAAGCTCTGATAAAAATACAATGGTATCATCAGCATATAAGGCAATACGGTGTTCTAAAACAGGGAAATTAACATTTGAACTCTCTCTTGTGAAAGTGGCATCCGCACCCGAGGCTCAGCCACACAAAGTCAATCACCTTAATTTACATTTCATCCCCCTCACCCTCATCTCTCCTCTCCACATTAGACTAGGTCGATTTTCAGATAATGTGACACCCACAGGAATTTTTGAGTAAAAGTTGGCAAACAGACTTTTCTAGGGGTATTTTTTCTGCTGAATCCATTTTTGCTGTTTGCCAAGCTGTATCTCTTATATGAAACTCAGTAGAGCGCAAACTCCAAGATGACCTCTAAAATGTCAGGAAATTCCATATTTTAAAACTTTACATCATGCGTGACATCAATTAACGAGTATAAGAACGTTTATTTAGGTGGGAATTAAGATACTTGTATGTGACAATGATAATTGCATTATTTCTCATTGTAGTCATGAAAATATCAGTTTTTATAATTATTTCAAATGGACAAACAGAATATCTAAAATGCGAGAGTCATTTGTTTGGAGTCACATGCATACTATTGTCTTTGGTGTGTGAATTGAGTTCAGAGTATCTTTCTGCAGTTATTTCCACACATCGTATTTTTCATCAGAATTAATTTCTATATCCAAAGAGCGACATGAACCGACACAAAAGGTTTCCAGTTGTGGAATTCTACCCATGAAGTTGGTCAGATTATAAGATCACCATTATGGAAGCTGTGTGTAGTTTGAAGCCTGACTGGTCAATGTCATTGGATACTTGCATTATATGCCAAGAATCCAAGAAAGATAAGCTATACAATGCGACAGAACGGGGCACTAAAACCAGCTGCACAAAGTAGAGGAAAGCTTCACGATCCTCAACACAGAGAAGCAATTGACCGAGTGCTTCTTGTCCAGAACACAGAACAGCATGTGGTCTGGCACCGCTTGTGCTATACGTCTTTTATTAGTAAAAGCCACATTTCCAGGCTGCAACCAAAGTCCAGTGAAAAATCTGCAGATGTGGATAAAGGTGCTGGTCCAAGCAATCCACCAACATTGACAAGGAGTTCTGTTGTGACCATGAACTGGAATGCCTGCATGTTCTGCCAAGAAGTGAACTCAAAGGTTAGACTTTCCATGGTCTCAACAATGAACATGAGTGATCGAATATTGGCAGCCTCCAAATATGACCAGATCCTTTCAGTCCATCTTGCTAGCGTTAGTGACCTCATTGCATCAGAAGGAAGGTATCACACTCCGTGCTATATGACATTCCTCCGGAAAACCACAAAGACTAAAGAAAATTCCTCATCATCAGATTTAGCCATGGAATGGCTTTTTGATGAATTGACGTGTGCAGCAAAAAAACGCAAACGTCTATGAACTTTATGAGGTTTGGAACAGATATTGTGCTTTGGCAGAAATTGGCAAGGTAACCATCCGCCCATCTTACCTAAGCAGAAGGTCAACCTTCAGAGAGAAACTTGAACAACGGCTAAGGAATACATATGACTTCATCAACCTAGAGCGGGAAATACAGCTTGTTCCAGTTGAATTTGGACATGTCCCTTTGACAACCCTGCTATCAGAACCTAAAGAACCTTCACTGATACCAAAATACACGGCCCCTGAATGGTTCATGGAATTGATCCACGTTGCATTAAAACTGAGAAGTGACATACTTGCACAACCAGCATACAAAGTTTTTGTAGTAAGCAAAGAGGAAATTATATCATGCGTTCCAGAGAGCCTCTTCATGTTCCTTCGCTTAATGTTTGGTGGACAGGGTCTCTTAGAAGTGGATAAATGATGATGAAGCCGCTCAAAATAAAAAAGACAACACTCAAAGTAAGGTTCTTAGTGTTGCTCAAGACCTAGTGTACAACGTCAGTTGTGGTAAACACTAGACTCCCAAGCATCTTGGTCTAGCAAGCACATTGCACCAAGCTACCAGATCAGAAGAACTGGTTGAGCTGTTTCACAAGGCTGGTCACGTCATAAGCTACAACAACTTAAAACAGGTTGATACAGCTTTGGCAGAGAGCACACTTCGTACAGTGGAAGTGGATACAGGAGCAGTGGTTCCACCAAACTTTGTACCCAACAGATTTGTGCACTTCACATGTAACAATATTGACAACAATGACAGCAGTTTTGATGGTAAAAACAGCTTTCATGCAACTCAAGTCGCTGGATGGCAGAGAGGTCCAGAAGCAGACATGACACTGAATGATCTCCATCCATCTACAAAGACTAGTCTTTAAGTTCCTGAAATCATGGAACAACTTTCTCCAGCTGCAGTTGTGACAGGAAAAACAGAACCAGGATCAATTATACAAACCAACAAGGAATGGTACAATGAAGAACTCCTTGATAATCCATCAGTATGTGTAGCACTTGCCAAGGACATGGTGTTTTTCGTCAAACGGCAAGATGCAGATATTAAGACAGGTTGGACCAATTTCAATCAGACAATCTGCACGACCAACTCAGGTCTGTATTGGCTATATGCCAATTGTACAAGCTCCCGCCCATGAACTCGACACACTCAACACAGTAATACAGAGATGCAGGCACATTGCAACAGCACTTGGTCAACAACACGTGGTCCTTACAGTTGACGAAGCACTTTACTGTAAGCTTATGGAACTCAAATGGGCAAAAGATGAATATCAGGATTTTCTGATCATCAGAATGGGTGGCCTGCACACATCTCTAACCTTCCTGAAGGTGATTGGAAAACACATGCAATAGTCTGGTTTGATGCAAGCATGGATTGAAAGTGGACTTTTTGATCCAGGTACAGCAGACCAAGTCATCCTCGGCAAAGGGAAGTCTTACTCCAAGGTAATGCGTGCACATAAAATCATGATCCAAGCAATGTGGAGAATCCTAATGCCAAAACTCATGAACTTCATCCAAAATGAAAATCAGGCTCTGAAGCAGACACTGGAAGAGAAATCAAGCAGCGAAGACATTGAAGATCTACTCACATTCCTGGCTACCAAAGAGTTCCTTAATATTCTGTCTTCTTTTTAGAAATCAAACATGAATCCGAACTTCAAATTTTGGTGGAGCTACATGGAGATGGTGGAGATCTTGTTGATGTTCACTCGTGCTCAACGAGAAGGCAATTGGAAATTGCACTTGCATTCCTTTCAGCGAATGATTCCTTTCTTCGTGACATATGGGCACACCAACTATGCTCGTTGGGGAACAATCTACATTAGCGAGATGCATCAACTCCCCCCAGAAGTCCAGGAATAATTTGATAAAGGGAACTTTGTTGTTAAACGCACTGGCCAACCATTTAATGAAGTGGACCCTGACCAGAGTAAAGAATGGCTGAACGGCTCCGGGAAAAAGAGAGGTGGAATTATAGGTATTACCAAGACCTCGTCTGCACTGAGTAGGTGGGCACTCTCTTACAACCTGCGTTCTCACATTGCCAATGAAACAAGAAATGTTTACGGTCTTGTTCTTGAAGATGAATACTCACACAACGAATCTTACCAATCGTGGCATACAAAAGACAGACAGACAGACTGAGGACAGCCTCCTGCAAACCCTTAAGTCATACAAGCTCTTCTCAGAAGAGATGTGTGATGACCTGCAGAACATTGCAACTAAGGATGTTGCCACCAAGGAAATTCAGCAAGACCTTTTGAGCGTTCAGACAAAAGGCAAGCAACAGCTGGACAAGTTCATTGAAGAAAGGCTCCTTGGTCCAGAGCCAAGAAAGGTCCAATTTCGAGATCCTCTGCCAAAACAAAAATCGCGTTCATTTGCTTCACTTTATGAAGTAATACACAAGGATTCCAAGCAGAAAGGTGCTGAAAAATCCATCAAAGCAGACCGAAAAATTATGCAGAGACTAATCACTACATACGAAAGTGGCAGCCAGGTTAATCTTTCAGATATACTTAGCCACAAACTATTAACTGTTCCACAAGCTTTGGCAGAGAGCAATGCAAAACTAGGCTCGGGAATAAAAGCAAATCTGTGTGATGTCCTTACTGCACAAGTAGCATGTGCTCCAAGTGTTGCAGTTGAGGACCTTGGTCCAACAGCAACACTGATCATCGATGGCCAAGCACTGGTCTGTTCAATTGGAAAACCACAGAAGGCTATTACATTTGGAGACCTCCACTGTACTTCAATCAGAATAGATGTTGTATTTGTATAGGTATTATCAAACATCAATCAAATCTGGCACAAGGACAAGGCGTGGCCAAGGAATAGCGGCCATCCGTCGGCTGATTGAGAACCGGGATGTTCCACTTCCACCCAAGTGGGAAAACTTCATGGCACATCCTGAGAACAAAGCAGATTTGGCAAATTTCCTGTCACAACAACTGATTTTAAAAAGCTCCTGTCGACAAGTGCATAGTTGTCTCTGGTGGTTTTACAGATGAGGAGAGGGTGAAGTCCTCTGTCCTGACGGTGATTACAGAAAACCTTAGAGCTCTCCATGAAGAAGCAGACACAAGAATTGTTCTTCATTGTATGGAAAAACAATCATCAAGCATTGTGGTTGCTGCAAGAGATACAGATGTCCTTGTACTGCTTCTGGCCCATTTTCCTAAGATGTCCTGTTCAAAGATTTGGATGAAGGCAGGTACAGCTACAAAAAGGAAATATATCCCAATTCACTCAATTGTGGAACAACTTTCGCTTGATGACAGTGCAGTGGAAGACATCATTGCATTTCACGCCTTGACTGGTTGTGATACAACATCATACCTACTAGGACACGGAAAGAAAACATGCTGGAAAGTTTTCAAAGAACATCATCATCTGCTCACAGGCATAGGTCAAGGCGAACTGGATGACCAAACTGTGAAAGACGCTGAATTATTTGTGTGCAAGGTATATCGCGCACCCAATGTAACCAGCGTGAACAAGGCAGTCCCGAGCTCCAGAAAGTCTGCCGCCAACCAGTGATGCACTGTCATTTCACATCCGTCGAGCACATAACCAAACTGCTTTGTGGCGCCAAGCAAACAAGCGCTATCCTGTCCTTCCTCCGCCAGAGACAATGGGGTGGAGACTGGAAGATTCTACGCTGCTGCCCATCTTGATGTCACTTCCTCCAGTCCCAGACTACTGTTTGGAATTGATCAGCTGCAGCTGCGCCTCAAGATGTAAAAAGTCTCGTCTGCGTTGCTCTGCTGCATGTAAGTGCAAGACAAGTGATGCAGAATGTAGCAATTGCTGAACTTAATAAGAGCACTGCTCTGTGTTGTTGTGATCATATTGGAGAATCTTGTCGTACCATTGTTTAAATAACATTAACTTTTATACGCCATGCAGTTCGTGTTTTTGTTATTATTCAGCTAATGTTATGTCCAACTTCATAAAGTAATTTTAGGCCAAGTTTACTGTGTTTATTTCCTTAATCTGTTCAAAGCTAATGTTAGTGGTGTGACACATTACCGTGATATGTGTTGGTAATTTGTTAATTTGTCTCAATTCTTAATATTTACAATCAATCTTTCTGGGAATATCTTTTGCATAAATAAACCAAAAGAAAATTTAGTTTGGTGAAATTTCAATCCTTAAACTTGTTTACATGGACATGTAAATGTTGAAAAGTAATACTTGTTCTGACTATTCAGTTTGTTTCCTTTACTCAATAAATGCTATATCACAATAAAAACAGTTTATCTTTGAGCCAGTGCTGAGAAATTTGCTCATTTTGGCGTATGAGGCTGTCATCTTGGATTTTACACTCTACTGAGTTTCACGTAAGAGATACAGCTTGGCAAACAGCAAAAATGGATTCAGCATAAAAAAATACCCCTAGAATAGTCTATTTGCCAACTTTTACTTAAAAATGCCTGATTTTTATTTAGGCACATTTTTGTGATTTCAACCTGGTCTACATGCTGAAATTCACCCAAAATCTATATGGGTTATTGTGAACAAGTACTATACAGTATTATACATGTTTGGAATCATTTGAGACGTCTCAGTGCGACTGGTACAAGGTTCTCATTCCCACAGAAGTAAAGCAAAAGGTAACAAAGGTTTTAAGAGTTTAGAGATATTTTGCTTATTGTGGTGGGTGTGTCCTCTGCCAATCGGTCTTTACCTCCTGTCCTCAATAAGGTGTAAATTACAGGTCTACAGGACTTGATTAATGCAAATTCCCATTGTGAACTCATGTTTACATTTAAAAGGAGTTTCTGTCTTGGTCTGAGTATTTAAGGGATGTTGCAGAAGGGTCAGGGTGCGATCCTTTACACAGGTCATCCCGTAACGCCGAGTGTCTTCTATTGAGATAATATGGCATTATTTTATGGTACTGGCCATAACCTCTGGTTACTGTTTCAGCTTTAACTAAGTTGTTATATAGGCGACTGTAGGGGGCTACATGGGTACTTTTTAACAATAGCAAGCATGGGCAGCATAGTTAAATCGCTTTAGCCATAACCTCTGGTTAATGATCGGACTGGCAAGTTTGTGATTGTGGGCCCGCATAATGGCCGGTGTGAGGACCCTGTGCGACTCTGAGAACCAAATTAATGATTTCAATAAGAGTAAAGAGTTAAATAGAATAATCAAATGTGTAGTTAAATTGTTATACAAATGACCTAATAACCAATCGGCATTCTAACTTAAATTCGAGGTCATGATAAAATGGAGTCAGATACAAATAAATTGGAATTAAATTACTTTGCCCCGCTGAAAAGACCGAACGTGCAGAAACCTTAACCCGCTAATCGGAAGCCGTCATTGGGACGATTGGGCGGGCCTTACATGTGTATGTTCTTCTATATTTTTTCTAATTCTAAATAATTAATTTAAAATAAAGCTGCTCAGTATTAAAGGGGTCATGAAATGAGAAATCAAATTTTCTTTGACATTTTTGACATACAGTGAGGAGAACAAGTATTTGATACACTGCCGATTTTGCAGGTTTGGCCACTTACAAAGCATGTAGAAGTCTGTAATTTTTATCATAGGTACTCTTCAACCGTGAGTGACGGAATCTAAAACAAAAATCCAGAAAATCACATTGTATGATTTTTAAATAATTAATTTGCATTTTATTGCATGACATAAGTATTTGATCACCTACCAACCAGTAAGAATTCCGGCTCTCACAGACCTGTTTGAACTCGTTACCTGTATAGAAGACACCTGTCCACACACTCAATCAAACAGACTCCAACCTCTCCACAATGGCCAAGACCAGAGAGCTGTGTAAGGACATCAGGGATAAAATTGTAGACCTGCACAAGGCTGGGATGGGCTACAGGACAATAGGCAAGCAGCTTGATGAGAAGGCAACAACTGTTGGCGCAATTATTAGAAAATGGAAGAAGTTCAAGACGACGGTCAATCTCCCTCGGTCTGGGGCACCATGCAAGATCTCACCTCGTGGGGCATCAATGATCATGAGGAAGGTGAGGGATCAGCCCAGAACTACACGGCAGGACCTGGTCAATGACCTGAAGAGAGCTGGGACCACAGTCTCAAAGAAAACCATTAGTAACACACTACGCCGTCATGGATTAAAATCCTGCAGCGCATGCAAGGTCCCCCTGCTCAAGTCAGCGCATGTCCAGGCCCGTCTGAAGTTTGCCAATGACCATCTGGATGATCCAGAGGAGGAATGGGAGAAGGTCATGTGGTCTGATGAGACAAAAATAGAGCTTTTTGGTCTAAACTCCACTCGTCGTGTTTGGGGGAAGAAGAAGGATGAGTACAACCCCAAGAACACCATCCCAACCGTGAAGCATGGAGGTGGAAACATTCTTTGGGGATGCTTTTCTGCAAAGGGGAAAGGACGACTGCACCGTATTGAGGGGAGGATGGATGGGGCCATGTATCGCGAGATCTTGGCCAACAACCTCCTTCCCTCAGTAAGAGCATTGAAGATGGGTCGTGGCTGGGTCTTCCAGCATGACAACGACCCGAAACACACAGCCAGGGCAACTAAGGAGTGGCTCCGTAAGAAGCATCTCAAGGTCCTGGAGTGGCCTAGCCAGTCTCCAGACCTGAACCCAATAGAAAATCTTTGGAGGGAGCTGAAAGTCCGCATTGCCCAGCGACAGCCCCGCAACCTGAAGGATCTGGAGAAGGTCTGTATAGTGGGCCAAAATCCCTGCTGCAGTGTGTGCAAACCTGGTCAAGAACTACAGGAAACGTATGATCTCTGTAATTGCAAACAAAGGTTTCTGTACTAAATATTAAGTTCTGCTTTTCTGATGTATCAAATACTTATGTCATGCAATAAAATGCAAATTAATTACTTAAAAATCATACAATGTGATTTTCTGGATTTTTGTTTTAGATTCCGTCTCTCACAGTTGAAGAGTACCTATGATAAAAATTACAGACCTCTACATGCTTTGTAAGTAGGAAAACCTGCAAAATCGGCAGTGTATCAAATACTTGTTCTCCCCACTGTATAAGATGTCATCATACTATAAGAATATCCTGTAAGTTTCAGGATAACTTAAAACTGAAAATGTCCTTGTTAGTCCAAAAACAGCTTTTATTGTAACCAAACCCATCATACTTCATCATTGCAACTTTGGCCCTGCCCACTGGCGTGTTAGTGAGATGAGGAGGAGAGAGGAGCGATATAGGATCACTGGACTAAAAATAACATCACATTCCTAGCATTAGGAATCTTTGGAAGGTAGTTATTTATTTTCAACAATGTGAATGTCTCAGTTGAGCATTATTTATTTGTATTCGGTACATTTCACTGTGGAATTTTGGCGCAGGATTTGCAGACAGATTTTTTACGATATGGACTCGACAGTAATGCCACAACGTAAGTAACTGTGTTAATTCTGACACTGATCTGTGACCAGCGATTTCGGATATGTAATGATTCATGTACAGTCAGATGTTCTTTGTCTATGTGTCAGTAAATCAAACCAGTGACTAAACGGTCAACTTCACATTCTTTCTCTTAGTAGGATGAAAATAATCTGTTATTTAAACTGTGATTAAATTATATATAGAAAGCAATCAAAGAAAGATACCTTTGCAATAGCTGGAGCGGTCAATCAAACAGCATAAGTTTATCAGTGACTGATGCTGCGTCCCCATTCGCCTACTTATACTACGTCTTAAAAGTATGTACTCTTTTTGTGAAGAAAAAGTACATACTTTTGTGTGTTTAGCAGAAGAATATGCAAGCTTTGGGACATACTACTTCATCATCTTTAACGGACAGCTCTGTCGCTTAGTTACGTGCATCCTGTCACCATTTAAACTGCCCTGTCAATCATCTTGTCACAGTTATAACCCTCCACATTCAATTTAAATTTAATTTCCTACCGTATTGGAGAGAATTGTAGTGGGTAGTAGAATTGTGGGTCTTTCATGCGGAGACTCTCCTCATGTGTTTTCAATTTAAATATAATGATGCATTTAAAAGTTAATGGCCAAACGTATCATTACAAAAGTTCTCAATGCTGTTGCAGATGAAATATAATGTGGATAACACTGAATAAATATCTTTTCGTCAGGTTAGATACTGATAATTATTCAAAATGTTTTGCTTTGGGCAAATCTGAGCATAGTTTGTAACATTGAGCTATCTTTTGAAACTCCAGAAAAGACAAATGTGCATTAGCTCCATTAGCCCTCCATTTAATCTCATTATTGTCTAGTAAATTATTAGAAAGATCTAATTTGTGATTTTTATTTACACTTGGGACATCTATTAAGAAGCTTAGCAGGGTAAATTCTGATTTCAGGCTGTCTTAAAGGTCGGCTGTATAGGGATGTCAGCAATGGTTTTATTTGACTGTTTAAATTAAAGTTAGAGCTAATTCCCATTTACTCTGGGTGAGAGAGTGTGTAAACTGGTCTAACATGGAGCGAACGCTCTCTAGTCTCAAGTCTTTGGCTCTGAGCCACTAGTTTTAAACACTGTTCACACTGAACTGTCAAATGCTTACTGACATTCTCTTTCTCCAGCTAATTTAGCTTCAACAAGCCATGGTACAAGGCAAGGCCTTGGGTCTTCAATGACAACAGACACAAAACTATTATGTACAAGAACAGTTATATTGTGACAGTGGTGGAGGAGACACAATAATGGACTAACAAAAACTCAGAGATGATGCACCTGCCATCAATGAATGTGCAAATGTTATGTTGAGAAAATCGAATCTTTTTTATAACCGTCAAAATGAGAGTTCCGTGTGCCATGACCATGACCTTGAGCTGAAGCTCTGTTAGAGTGAAAGACAATAAAATAAAGTGTGATTTAGAAAATGAAGTATCATACCATAATAATGACTGAAGAATATTGTTGTGTACGGCGTGTTAGCAAGCACAGCTAGATGGTATATTAATCATGACATGGCGGGAAGAGGTGGCAGCCTTTTCCTGACTCAAGCAGATGTTGTAAATCCAGCAGCATCTCGGCGAGGCAGATGCCCTCCAGCCGGTTTCCGTCTACTGCACTGGTAATGGTTTGTTTCCATTCCTGGAACATTGGACAATAGGTCTGCATGCACTTCCTCAGATCTTTATCATTGCCACAATATGAGGTACTGTGGCATTTCCATTGAACCCAAGATTAGGCTCAAATGTCTCTTTCTCGAAAAGCATCATGACCCCGTGTCCAAAGACCTATGAGTGAAACCGAAGGGAGCTATATAGGGTTAAGTATATTTAGTGTATTATATATGTGCCCCTGGAGCTACCTGAACTCATGATGCTTTTGGATATCAGATTTGCCTAGTCAACATCCGAGCAATTGAGATAAGAACTCTTCAAGGATAGTTTTTTCCTCCACATTCATGGACATTGATTTAGGCATTTGTTTATCCAAAGTGAATAATGCTTTGTATAACAACTTACAGTTAAAGCAGTATTTCACCCCCCAAAAAATATAATTCGGTCATCATTTGCACACCATATGTCATTTCAAACCCATATGAGCTTCTTTCTTCAGATGTTTTGAAGAATGTTCCTATTGCTCTTTTCTATACAACAAAAGCATATCATGAGCAGGGGGTTTTAAAGCTCCAAAAATGGCATAAATGCTATAGGATGCTTGCTTATATGCAGAGCTGGAGATGTGGAGATGTGGAGACGCCCTGAACTTGCCCTGAATTTCGAGGGAGCAGGACGTTCCAGTTCAGGGGTGCGTTTCCCAAAAGCATTGTTATCCAAGTTCCATTGAACTACATTGGTAACGACGGAACTTGCGACCGTAGTTGGCTTTGGGAAACGCAACCAAGACCGGTTAGATGTTTTAAGAAAATGAAAGGGATTTCGGTCTTTTATTCACTCAATAGCCTACAAAAGTGATTCGAGTTCCAAACAAAAACCTAGCTCAATTAAAAAAAAATATATATATATATATATATATAAAAAAATAAAAATGCAGCAGGATATTTTGCATTTATGGTTGATTGCACAATGTCGACTTTCGTGACTGGCCATGCAGTTTGCAGCCAATAGACATGCTTCTCTATCATCAGAGCAGACCACTTCAGGTAAAATTATTGGGATAAATTAAGTTTTTGCCCAAAAATCTGCACAGAAACCGTTACTTTAACAAATGTGATAACAGAAAATTTGATATGGATAAAGTTGTGTTGACATATCTGAAATTATCCAGGTTTAATTAGATTGAATTTAAACTCTGATGGCTAGCCTGAAATGATATAGCTAGACATATTGAGTGAAAACAGTATCATAATCTCATATGATGAAGCAGGTTGTGAAAAGGAGGGGAGATCAATTCATTAATACTCTTTAAAGGGGTCATGAACTGCATTGTTTTATAATGTTTCCTGTGGTGCACTTCTAATGTTAGTATGATTTTTACATAAAAAATTGTCATAATTTAGAAATAAAAGGCATTTTTTTTCTACCTTGATTTTATCCCTCTGATTTGAATGCCCTGTTTAAAGGGGCGTGTCTGCTGTGAGACTTCAGTGTAAACAACCACTGCTGTGATTGGCTGCTGTGAGACTTCAGTGTAAACAACCACTGCTGTGATTGGCTGACGTCTTTGCATTCATGTGGAACTCTCTCAAAAACTTTTAGCACATTTTTACTATTACAGCTCTCAAGGTTAACTAATCATGAAATGTGTTGATTATATCATTATATTTAAATCTGTGGCATTATATTTAGATTGTGGCATTAAAAGGTTGCAGTGATGAGCACTGTAGCCGATCACAGACATGTTGAGCTCATGAATGCAGTAGGGGTTGCACAGACTAGTCAACTAATCAACTTTAATGCTCTACCATGATGCTTTAAGCTTGACATCGACTAGTCGCTGGCCTATAGAGGGCGCAACAGGATAAGCCATTTCCTGATACGCACACTCCGTTTCCAACAGTTAAAATGACAAATAGATTCATACTCTGAGAGCTCTCCACAAGACATGTTTGATTATACCATCTGGACGCTCAAAATTGATTGGGAGAATGCACGTTTTAAACGGCCTACTGTAAACGTAAATTAATCTCTGTTCTAAACTAATGCAGTGCTGCGTTGTAACACACATACATAGCTTGCATATCACAGAGATTGCGTGTGCATAGAATCATTCAGTAGCGCAGAAATGTATTGTCAACACTGTTCTGTGATTTATTAATAAAATAGCTTAGAAACTGAAACATTCTAGCATATATTACTTAGTAACTAAAACTCACAGCTTCACTATTAGAGAGACGCTGCCAGATATAATTCATTCACACGCAATCGCGCTCTCTCTCTCACTAATGCATTCATATAAATGTAATCTTTATTGTGCTACTTTATCTGTATGTGATTTAGAACGAGCAGAAATCTGTGAGAAATAATAATGACCCAAAGACAAAAGAAATGATAAAAAATCTGTTATGTAGGAGCAATAGCCTGTGGGCAGCACTGTGTCATATGTGCCATAGCTGATCACAAGAAAACCTGCGTTCGCCTCTCAGCTCGAGGTTCAGGCTTAATTGTCCATTAATGACGTCATCAGCGACTAATCGACGTCGACTCGACTTTCATCACATAAATGTCGACTTTAAAATCTGAAGTCGTTCAACCCCTAGAATGCAGTGATCTTGTCATTGCAACTGGATTTCTGCACACTAACGAATGCTTTCATCATAACTAACAGTGCAAACACAATGTAAATAAGAGATTCGTTGATTATAACGGGAGTTTTGGCGAGAGTCCAGAACTCAGGCACTGATAAACTCATGATGTTTGATTGACAGCTCCAGAGATTGTAAAGGGAGTGTCCTTTGATCGCTTTCTATATATAATTTAATCACAGTTTAAATAACAGATTATTTTCATCCTACTAAGAGAAACAATGTGAAGTTGACCGTTTAGTCACTGGTTTGATTTACTGACACATAGACAAAGAACATCTGACTGTACATATCAGAAATCACTGGTCACAGATCAGGCATTAGAATAAACACAGTTACTTACATGTTGTGGCATTACTGTCGAGTCGATATAGTAAAAGTTTGTTTGCAAAGCTTGCGCCGAATTTGCGACTCATTTACCAACAAATCCACAGTGAAATTTACTGAATACGAATAAGTAATGCTCAACTGAGACATTCACACTGTTGAAAATAAATAACCACATTCCTAGCATTAGGATCCTTTAGAAGGTAATGTTATTTTTTAGTTCAGTAATCCTGTATCGCTCTTCTCTCCTCATCATCTCACTAACACACCAGTGGGCGGGGCCAAAGTTGCAGTGATGAAGTAGGGGTTGATTTTCTTCTGCAGAGGCGGTCTTTCAACTATCTGTCATAGATTGGCACATTCCACAACGAGTCGTTCGCTGGGCTTGGTTTCAATTAAAGCTGTTTTTGGACTAACAAGGACGTTTTCAGTCCTGAAACTTACAGGATATTCTTATAGTATGTTGACCTCTTATGTCAAAAGCTCAACGAAAATTTGATTTCTCAGTTCATGACCCCTTTAAGAAAAGGTCTATATATACTAGATAGCTTATTATCCGGATTATTTAGATTTTTAGAATGCACCGGTCTTTTCGATCCATCGGTTAACATTTACAACACTGTGTACTGTATGCTGCATAAAAATGTGGGTCAATACACTTTGTTCTGCATAAAAACAGCTGAACGAAAATGCAAATTCATTCTTTCACAGTCGATGCCGATTTATCTGCAATATCTAGTGTTGCTTGCAATGTATTGCTGTTCAGTCGATGCCAACACCATCTTCTCTTTCCCTTACAACCTTTTTAACAATTGCTGATTTTCAAAGCACTAAAGTGAGAGGTAGCCATCCAAAGCATTCTACAGTTTTCTTTAACCTAAGGACAAATGGATCACACAGGTGATTATCTCCAAGCTAAGATTCTGTTGAATGAAGATGTTTGTGAGACACACAATTCATAAATGTTGTTCATTGACTGTCACGGTCAGTTGCAATTTTGCACAGCAAAAGTTGAAACAGGATCTAAGTGCAGCAGTCTTCAGAACTCAGGGTATCAAGAACATGGAACAGAACAACCGTCTAAACGCAACAATAAGACAACTGACCTGAACAATACACAGGGCAACCAAAGGATCTAATGAGATAATTAAAGAGACACACCTGAACTGAAACTCAAATCAATCTGTAACTATGGTGACAAACAAGCAGGGAAACTGAGAGGACAAAACTAATTAACAAACTGACAGACCAGAAATACAAACATGAATGAAAACAAACTCAAAACGTGACATTGACCTTTCATGTGCGTGTCTTGTTTGAAGAAAACAAACCATTGCCAATTAGAGTCCCCTCAGTGAATCTCAGCAATTTCCACCACTGGTTATATGTGATAAAGTAAGAATATGTGCAGGTACAAATTCAATTTGAGCGCTACAGACGAGGGGGAATATTTGTAGTAAATAACTACTTAAACTACTTACATTTTCCTCACACAGAGCTATACCTTTTTATAGACCTTTTTTCATTTCCCAAAAAAACTTTTGTGGAATGGAAAGGTTCCATAGATGTTAAAGGTTCTTTGTGGAACTACTGATGCCAATAAAGGACCTTTATTTTTAAGAGTGTATCATGTGGCTTCAGAAATTTTGCAGACAAAAAAAAAAATGTGTCTATTTTCTATTGTCAAAAGTATAGTGATGTATGAAGCAACGCTCTCATAATAAGTCACCTTCAAAACAAGCAGCTTTCTGTTGGTCAATGTGGCGAATCCGCAAATTCCACATGACTAATTTGAACCCATTGCGAAATCTGAATGCTGAAATCTTTTGCCTTCACACAAAATTACCTTTCCTATAAAAATGACTGGATTTTTTCACGGAACAACGGTTGAACGTGACTACACCTTTAACTGAGGTGAAGCGTCTTGCTCAAGAGCACACTGGTGATAGATTCACCTCTTGTTGTGTTTGAACCTACAACCTTCCAGTTATCAGATCATTAACCACTGTGCCACACCACTCCAGATTGATTACTTCATTAAATTGCCAATTTAAAATTGGCCAATTTAAAATCAAATTCTTCATATGACATATGTCTGTGCAGTAGAATTGCACGCTGTATTGTACCTGCACTTTCAGATAACCTTGTGTTTTGTAATTTACATCTCCACAAATACGGGTAAACATCTGAGTGGCCTGTTATTAATTAAATGCCATAGGTATTGAACCTGAATTTATGCTTATGAAAGTAAGTGATTAAAAGAAAAATAATGCATTCATAGTGTGTGAGTACTGTATAAGAGCTGTTCAGCACGAGGAGCTCATTCATTCTGGCTGTCATGAACGCTGTGTTGCGACTACAATGAGATCAGACAACCGCATCCATCACTGTTCTACCACTGACGTCCTCATAGTTCCTTACCCTGCTATCCAGCTCACTCTCTCTCTTTCTCTCTCTATTTGACAGAGTTTGTTCTATGGTTGTTCCCTTCTGAATGCGCCCAGTCTTCTTTGGCATGTACAATTAGCATGGGTAAATAAATCAAAAGAGTGAATCCTTCTACATTTTGTCTTGCATAGAAAAGTGTCAACAGTAAAATAAAATAAAAAATTACCTAATATCCACAGGTAAGAAATATATTGTGTTGAAGCATTTGCATGGAAGTTAAAATGAAAAGAGAGGAATATTGTGGTTTTGTGATTATAACATGGCTGTAATTTTATATATAGAATATATCAAATATTTTAATAATTTAATATTTAATTTATGTATGTATTATCATTGTTTTATGTGTTTAATGTTTGTTATAATTGATTGTAATATTTTTTATATTATATTGTTTTATTTTTATTAAAGTTTTAAGTGTTATTTTAATATATCTTTAATAAATGTTGAAGTCAACAATAATACTCGACTCACAGAAAATGCTAGTAAAATAGGCACTGGTGAGTAAATAACAAATCACATGATTTAAATTGATCATAGTTACAAATTATTAATTATTAAAAATGATTATACTAGTGCTGTCAATCAATTAAAAAAAATAACTAGATTAATCACATTTTTTCTGTGATTAAATCGCAAAGTTTTAATACGTTTTTAATATGTATATTATAATGTAATGATCTCCAAATTAATGTAGAAAAAACAAAGACAGTATATTTTAAATATTTGTTTAATGAAGGCCGGTATCACTGATACTAATACAGCTACTGATGTCTCGATGAAAATGAGGATTGTCGTGATGACGTGATGACTAATAGACAGCAGACAAAGGGCAATCCACCTGTCACTCAAAGTGGCCACGCCCTTAATTATGCAGAACTTTAAGGCTTTATATAATGTAAACGAATGAGTTATAAAAAAATTCACCCCCCTCACAGTTTTCATGAAGGGCAAAATTAGCCATACAGACCAAAACCACAATTTGTACCAGGATGTAAACATGTTTTTTTCTGCTGTAAAGTTGGGCATTTTAACATGGGGCTCAATGAGATTCTGCTCCCTTTTGGAGCCTCTCTAGCAGCCAGTCGATGAATTGCAGTTCCGTATTGGCTTCAAGAGAAACTGGGGGAGGTTGCCGCTTGGTCAGGACATTCACAGACAGCGCATTCTCTTTTGTCTTGTCAAACTTGAATGGTTTAAAAGCATTAGTATTAATAAGAGCCTGATCATATAATGTAACGCTAGCCAAAGGATGACAGAAAAAGCAGATGCTGCGTTAATTTGCCTTTAAATATTGTGTCCCACTTTATATTAGGTGGCATGAACTACTATGTACTTACATCAAAAAATAAGTACAATGTACTTATTGTGTTCATATTGTATTGCAAAACACTTTTGCTGATATTGAGGTGGGATACGGGTAAAGTTAGAGACAGGTGTGGTGGTATGAGTAAGTTTAAGTGTAGGTGTTACGTCCCTGTAGGTGTGTCTGTGTGTCTCTCTCTTTTTCCCCTCTTTCTGTCATTTTCTTAGGTTCCACCTCTCTACCTTTCGGTTGGCTTGTGAACCTGTCAATTTCCATCAGGCGGTGTGACGTCAACTCCTCCGCAGCAAATCAAGTTTCCCTGCCAGCATTTAAAAGGACGCCAAGTTGAACGCGAGGGAGAGACATGCTATTTATTGCCGCTCTGCTTTGTGTGGTTTTCGTATCGGCAATATTGTTTGATCTGTGACTATTTTAACTCTACCACTTTTAGTTGGCCATCTCGTTTTTGATTTAGTTTCTAACTGCTTTTCGATAGCGTGGTTTTTGCCCAAGAGTAAAGTGGACAGGTTATATGTCATGTGACTTACATTGCGCAACACTTAGATAACTCGATGTAGAGACACCGTAGGTAAGAGTGTGAACGCCATCCTTTGTATGTTTCTGTTTTGGTTAGTTAGAGTAAGTAAGCTAGGGTGTTTGACGCCAAAGATTTGATTTCTCTCTTTTTTTTTTATTAGGTAGGCTACAGGTTTTGTTTTGTTATTTTCTTTTCTTTGGCGTCACTACTTACATCCCTTTTTCTCTTGGGTTAATTATTATTTACACTACTTTGCATTCTTGTAAAGATTTGTTTATATTTTCTCTTCCTTGATTGTTTTCATAATTATTATTGTGAGTTATCCACACTTCTTTGTACTTATATTTTCACTTTTGTATAATAAATCACTTTTCTTACGCATTACTTCGTTTTGCGTTATCTCTTGCCACCTCCGTCACTACAAATTTTGCCATAACCTCAATGTTACTACTTCTGACCCTTGATCAGAATAAGGAGTCGTAACAGTAGGGTTAGGTATAAGGGAAGTGTCAACAGTGTAATTATAAATGTAACTACAGAAATTAATTACAGATGTAATTACATGCAGGTAATTTTTAAAATGTAAGTACAATGTAAAAACATGTATGTACACAATAAGTGCATTGTATCAAATGATTAGTTTAAATGTTAGTACATAGTAGTTAAGGTCACCTAATATAAAGCGGGTCCGAATATTGTTAACGCTTTAAACTGAAAATTAAAAATCGCATGCGTTAACGTTGACAGCATTAGATTAAACAAATAAAAGACTGAATTATAAATTATAAATCTGGCCTTCGCTGATATAAGTGACATATGAGATTCTAAATCAAATGCATACAAATCACCTACTATACAAAACATCTAGAAAATCGACTGTCACCAAGTTTATCTAATGCTTAAAAAACTCCAGAACACCATGTAGCGTGTGGAATATTCCTGACATTAATTCACCAAGGTGAAAATATGAGGAAAAAATTAAAATGTATCAGACATCTCAATGCAAAGCAAAAACTGATTTGTGCTTCAGTGTGTCATACAAGCAAATGGATCCTGTCCTGCGGCTCGTGCTGAGCAGTTCAGCTGAGAAGCGCAGTCCCACTCAGCGGTGAAACACTCAAAACAAAATGATAGGGTGTTTTTCTCTATACAATATTATAAAAAATAAAGGGCCTACTGAGATGCCATTTAAATGGCTTTTCGTGTTACTCAATGTTGTCAAAGCCTGAATGTGCTGAAGATTGTGTTGGAGTCAATGCAGGAGACTGTCTCCAGGGAAGCACAGAAGACAACAGCTCTTCATGAGAAAAACTAAAAGGCAAGAATCAGTCAACGGATCTAACCCGCTGTGACAAACACACACACCAAACCGGAAAAAAAAAAAGAACATGTAAGAAAGACATTCAGACTCTGAGCCCCCTTACCGAAAAATCGACTGGCTCTTGTTGAGAAAATGACCTGACATCTAATTCAAGAGATTATTTCCCCCAGGATCCAGTCAAAGACAGAAGCTCCACTTCCTGGTCAATGGCTAAACAAAAGAAGACCTGTCTGATGATGTTGACCTTGAGGAGGGACTCGCAGGAGGTTTCATTGCTGGTAAAAAAAAACAACATCTTTTTCCAAGACCAAAGATCCCACCACTGTGGCCATACGTAAAAAAATTAAAAATAAATAAATAAATAAAAAAACACTTCGTAGCAGTAGTTGGAACTAGGCAGAATCCCACAGATCCCGCCGAGTCTCTTGAGAAAATACATAAGTCCCCCGGTGTTCACCATACTATCAGCCTTCAGCACAGACTCCGGCTACGGTTGTTTGTTCGCCTTAAACTGGCACTTACACTGTCAAACAGCTAAAGCCTTCTATTTGAAGTTACTTTTACATGCAGTGCAATATTCAGACTGCTGGCCTTGTGCTGTTTGTGTATTACAGTTCCAGTTCCTATTTCATTCACATTTGCATTTACATGGAACAGGTCACATCCTGCACCAATCCTGACACCAAAGATGCTCAATCAAATACTATGATAGCTGTAGGTATGTGCCATAAAATGCTAGAAAAACTAGGATGGGAAGTCAAGATGGGCCAGGATGGTCGATTAATCAAATGAGTGAGATTGATATTTTAGTGGTGGTGTATTTAACCCTCTGGTTCTCTTCGTTTAGGGTGACACTTGGCTCCTTCGCCTTGAAATGTAACTTTTTTTTCAGGAATACCAATGTAATATAATTTTTTGTTCAATAATATTTTTTATTATTATTTAGAATTTTGAGGGGATTTTATGATACTATGCAATATTTATACAATTTGTATTAGCTATTTTCCCAATTGAAAAGAATACATATTTTGTTCTAATATATTTATTAAGTTATTTTTCAATTAAAGCAGTATTCCATGTTAAAATAGAGACAAGGCATTTAAAAATCAAACTTTTGAGGGTAGATTAGTGTCATCTGCTGGGAGTAAAAAGAGAAATGGTGTAACCACGAGATTCCTGTATAGTTCTATATAAAGTGGCTTATCAATTCTCTAGTGGTTTTTAGACATAAATACTTATTTTTATTAAGTTGTGAATTTGGATTTATACTTAGACAAATCTCAAAGAGTACTTTGTCAAGGTTTAGATTTTTTTTTTTTTTAAATGTTGATTTGAAGTGTCAGTTTTTGCATTAATTTTACTACAGTCGAACGTGAACACAGAAGAGAACATTTTGCTAAACATAACATCAAAATTCAATAAAAATGTAACAGAAATGAACAGGAATGCTTTATCACAGCTTAATCAATCTGGGTCTGACCTGATTTCAACCTCTTATTTGAGTCTTTTGGCTCAAATTTACCATGTTGTTACAGCCACACCAGTGTGTGTGTGTGTGTGTGTGTGTGTGTGTGTGTGTGTGTGTGTGTGTGTTTTGTACTCTTGTGTAACCTTTTCCTTTCTAATGCATTGTGGCTGAATTATGGCTTTAATTCACACATTTGCAAAAGCTTACTCTGTGTTATAGTCGCACTAGCTCATTATATAGATTAGGTGAATTTTTATTTCATCCAGACTTTAAAGCATGTTTGCACACTGGTAATGAGTTGTACTAATAGTCAGCATGGTAAAACACTCTCAGAGAACTTTAATTCATCTCATTTAAAGCATTACCGCCATGGCCATTAAAACAGTGCCTTTGTACAAATTCACCTGCTTTAAATTGAAAGACACTGACATGCATCAAATTGCCCGCTGTGATCAATGTTCCCGTTATTATGCACAATCCACAGGTTTATTTGTGAAGTGTTACTGAGAGATTTTTGTTTATGACTTGCTGTTTATTGCTCGCTCCCGGGCGTTAGAACACAGCAGTCAGATGAATGTTTCAATAAATAGTTGCAGCACAAAAGGTCTCAACAAACAGTTGGATGTTGTGAACTAGACGGTTCACACTCACAATATTTTTTATCTAATTATGAACTTTTGAACAAGGGAGCAAAGAGAGCCTTATGGGTCCAAGTGCTCAGGTTACACTGAGGCACATCATTCTAGTTTTGTGCTGATATTTATTGGAGCCTACAACATTGATATTTTTGTGCAATAAAAGGTTATAGATATTTCATCCATTTATGTGTTGAATATAACATTAGGTGCCTTATTAAAGGCCTTTGCATCCATATCTTCTGTACTTTATCCTCTGTAGGGTCACAGGGGAGCATTGGAGGCTATCCCAGCATATCTCAGGCTGAAGTCATTAAGTAAACATGCATTTTTAATTTAATGATTTTCATACAGTTAAATTTTTGATGGTATTCTGGTCTCTTAGCATTCAAAAACAGCTCATTGGAACAGAACAGAATGTGTGTAACTATTCTGTCAGGACCACTATCGTCAAAGAGGACTGACAATTATCATCAGCCGCTGTATTAGAAACACTCACGGACAGTGTGAAAGTTGGCACGAAAATGAACTTGCACTAGTTTTTTCTTCCTTATTGTGATGTATATCTGAGTGAAACGGCTTCTCCAACCAGAAAATACGTAGGGCAGTACTTAATTTTGTCCATGGGGAATTGATTGGATGGTTGTGGTTTGCCATTGGCTGATCTCATGTGATTGACAGGTTGTCCCGCCCTCACGCCAGTAAACACATCACCAGAGAAGAGAAGAGATGACACAGCAAGAGGTAGAAGTTATTATGATAAAGATTATGAGGGCACATGAATTAAAAAAAAAAAAAAAATGATGTCCACAGATAAATCATTTTAATAAATACTGCAATATTCCATACAAAAAAAAAACACAAGAATTGTCCATTTTGAGCTAATTTATCTGAAGTAGTCAAAATAAAACGAAATGCCCACCACCAATAGAAAGTCATTTACATTTTGTGCTGTCTTAAAGGGGTAAACTGAGAAATACATTTTTTCCTCTTTTTTTTACGATATGGACAGTAATGCCACAACAATGTAAGTAACCGTGTTAATTCTAATGCCTGATCTGTGACCAGTGATTTCTGATATGTAATGATTCATGTACAGTCAGATGTTCTTTGTCTATGTCATTAAATCAAACCAGTGACTAAAACTTCACATTGTTTCTCTTAGGATGAAAATAATCTGTTATTTAAACTGATTAAATTATATATAGAAAGCGATCAAAGGACGCTCCCTTTACAATCACTGGAGCTGTCAATCAAACAGCATGAGTTTATCAGTGACTGAGTTCTGGACTCTCGCCAAAACTCCCGTTATAATCAACAAATCTCTTATTTACATTGTGTTTGCACTGTTAGTTATGATGAAAGCATTCGTTAGTGTGCAGAAATCCAGTTGCAATGACGAGATCACTGCATTCATGAGCTCAACATGTCTGTGATCGGCTACAATACTCATCACTGCAACCTTTCATGCCACAATCTAAATATAATGTCACAGATCTAAATATAATGATATAATCATCACTTTTCACGATTAATTAACCTTGAGAGCTGTAATTGTAAATATGTGCTAAAAGTTTTCAAGAGAGTTACACATGTAATACTAGCCATTTCATATGCAAAGATGTCAGCCAATCACAGCAGTGGGCATTTACACTGAAGTCTCACAGCAGCCAATCGCAGCAGTGGGCGTTTACACTGAAGTCTCACAACAGACACGCCCCTTCAGACAGAGTGTTCAAATCAGAGGGTAAAATCAGGGTAGGGTCAAATTATGACAATTTTTGATGTAAAAACCATACTAACATTATAAGTGCAGCACAGGAAACATTATAAAACAATGCAGTTCATGACCCCTTTAATTCATTAGATGTTTACTACTCTTTCATGTCAAATTACATGTCTACATGTCTTTGTCTTGTGAAAATTGTTTAAATGGCAAACGTAGTCATCGTATGTCCACCAGGAGAGCACTCTATCCATCAATATCTCTGTGCCAGGGAACCTGTCAACAATCACTCAACTAATGAGCCTCTGTTTGGCCCTCAGAGGACACCGTAGTCATCTAACCCTGGAGCCATCTCTTGAATTTCTTAACAGGACTGGTTGGGAAAGTGATCTAACCTTTTATTCCAAGCAAATATCCCACTACACACAGTGTTTCAGGCTGCAGGCTAATTTCCATTCCACTGCTCAGCAACCATTTTAAATGACCTGCCACTAAGATTAATCCTAACCAGGGAACCTTATAGTTCTCAACTGTGCCTCCATCTGACTCTTTATATTATGTACTGTTTGGAGCTATTACAGTTTAATATTGTAGGCAGATGATAATGTGAAGAATTGAACAATGTCAGCATGAAAGGTCAAAACCATCAAACTGACTGACGTTAGATGAATGGCAGAGTGGCCGCTTAACTGCGGGGTCTAGATCATCTATAATTAAACATAAGAACCGTTTTAAAGGTTTGCGTATATGAGGAGAATAGAGGTGGCTGTATAGGCAACCCACATTACAACCCATTCTGACTTTTAACACCTCTGTCTGCCAGAGCAAATTATACGCTGGCACTGAAAGCCACCCCTGCTGCTTAAAGACTAAAAATGTGTTCAGCTCAGAAAGAGAAAAGGAATTATGAAAACGAATGATTTGTTCGGATCAAGTCCAATAAGTACCGCAATCAATCGGCTATTGGGCCATCACAGTGAATGAGGAATGCCCGACAACGAAAGCACTTGATCGATTATTATGAGATGAGATATATAATAGCAGCACATAATGCTGCTGATTATGGAATGATATTCCAGACAATATTCAAAAGGAATTGCAAATTGTATTTGCAATTGCATTTCCAATTTGTGCACGCATATGTTGTGACATCATGGAAACACAAATGCGTGATTTGCAATTGCGTTTGGATTTTCTTTTCCATGTATGTAACGTGTGCCAAATTTCAAATGGAAATGCAAAGTCCGTTTGCAGTTGCATTTACAATGACTTACGAGTTATAACACTGCCATTTTGGAATAGCAATAGAAAATCACCCATTTGCTATTTCACTTCCTCCACGTCCTGCCACAACCCTCACAAAATTTAAATGGAATCGCAATCCCCTTTGCACTTGCATTTCCTATTTCTAACACAGTCAACTGTCAATCAGCCTTGAGGGCGGGGTTTATTGATATAGTCGGAAAGTATGCCAAGCCCTAAACGCCCTTTATAAACATATAAACGCACATCATACATGTAACACACAAAAAACACTAAAAGAATCAGCCAGTCTGATCACAATGGGAAGTGAATTCCATAGTTTAGGTGCACAAGTGAAGAAGGCCTGGCCATCCATAGAGCGTAAACAGGTAGGAGGTACAACTAAAAGACCCGAATCAGAGGAGCGAAGATAACGTCTAGGATTGTAAACAGTTAAAAGTTGAGACAAGTAATGAGGCGCCAAACCATGTAGGGCACTGTAGGTCAGCATGAGAATTTTAAAATCAATCCGAAACCTGACAGGTAGTCAGTGCAGTGACTCTAAAACTGGAGTGATGTGTTCGCTTGTCCTGGTCCTTGTAAGAATTCTAGCAGCAGAATTTTGAACTGACTGTAATTTATTTAAGGTAGATTTTGAGACCCCAGCCAGAAGAGCATTGCAATAATCAACGCGTGAAAATACAAAAGTGTTAATCAGTTTTTCAGCAACAGAAAACGATAACATGGGGCGCAATTTTGCAATGTTTCTGAGGTGAAAAAATGAATTTTTAACTGTATTTTGGACATGGGGGGTAAAATGTTAAATTTGTGTCGAATATCACTCCCACATTTTTTGATTTAGCTTGAAACTCCAGAGCAGAGCCTTCAATTTTTAGAGGTAAAGGACAGAATTTATTAATTTGATGGGGTGAACCGATTACCTCTGTTTTATCACTATTGAGACACAGAAAATTTTGAGACATCCAAATTTTTACCTCAGGCAGTCTTCAAGAAAGCTTATGGCTGCATTATAACCCGGTTTTGTGTGGCTGTAGATCTGGGTGTCATCTGCGTAGAAATGGAACTTAAGACCGAGAGATCTTAAAAGCTGACCAAGAGGATAGATGTACATGCTAAAAAGAAGGGGGTCCTGCTCTTTGGCTCTTCTCTTGATTCTCTGGCTCTTCTTTTCGCTGGGGCTTCTTTGCTCTGGCTCTTTCTCTCTTCTCTTTTCTAAAGCCTCTCTCTCCCTCTTTCTATCCCTCAGGTAACATTCTATACATGCTGGGTATGATTAATGGTATACGTTTTCATCATCTCATATATCTATTTTGTAACTATTTTAAGTGTAACCATAACCAGAAATTGTCATTAAACCCTTTTCAATTACAAATAATGTGCTAACTTTGATTCGGTATTAACTTTAATGTGCTACCTATTGCTATACAATATCTTCACACTATAGCAACGCTCTCCCACATATTTTGCTATTGTAACTGCGTTTATTTCCGTCGTTGGTATAAGTAGCAGTGGGTGGTAACAGACGAGAAATGTACAGTTTTCTATCATCTTGCTGATAACTTTTCTTTAGTCATTCGGCAACCCTGCAGATTTAAATAGGCAAATGCTTAAGAGTCTATGATTGGATCATTATTGCAGTGATTATTATGTTTCTAGCATGTTATATGTTTGGCAACAGTTCTTCTAACCCTAATTGATGGAGTGTGTAGCTTTTAATTCCTAAAGTTAGGGTAGGCAATTGCGGAGAGGCTACCAATAGCAAGCTAGCTTTGAAAGCGTAAGATCCCACCCTCCCTTCAGAGCATCTCCAAAGCCACGCCTCCTTTAAAACACCTGAACGCACTCAGCAGATTCTGCAAAGCTTCACGAGAGACGGCATTAAATTACCTCATGTCTCAAAGCACATAACATTACAATAATAATGAACGTAAACAACTCACAGAGCTCTTACTTGTACCACCTGACTGCTGCAGATTCATTTCCCGTAGATAGTGATGACATAAAAAAGGCATAAATCCGTGTCTGTGGATATGAACAGTTTATGACATATACGTTTATGACATGGCATGAATGCAGCATAAGCTCGTTGTTTTAGTTCAGGACCCTTACGGAAAAAGAAGTTTATTTAAGTGTGCTATTAGTATACTTCTTTTAAACAAAAAATAAAAAAGTATACTTCCAGTCTACTGTGCATGCACATAAGTATACTTGACTTGTACTGACAGAAAAGTCTAAGTATATTTGGTCTATACTTGTACTCAATCTTTTGATCAAGATATACTTAAAAGTATAATTAAGTATTCTAAGTACAGTGGTGGCCAAAATTATTAGAACACTTGGCATCTGGGAGTCGTCTTATTGGGCCTGGATTTATTTTCCAAGAGGGCAATGACCCGAAACATTCTTCTAACTATTGCCGGAACTACCTGCGACGGAAGGAATCTGCTGGAACTTTGAAAATGATGGACTGGCCCCCTCAAATTCCGGACCTGAACCCCATCGAGCACATTTGGGGCGAGTTGGAAAATAAACTGGACAGATCTATTGTACATTCAAAGGAAAGCCTTTGGCTTCAGTTGCAGAAGGCATGGGATAACGTTAGTGTTGAAGTTCTTAGAGGAAATATATTGACACTATGCCAGAGAGATGTGCTGCTGTAATTGCTGCAAAAGGTGGACATACGAAATATTAAAGTTAAAAGTGGATAAAAACAGTACGACTCACTTTATCTGATATTTGATGGTCAGAGTAACCATCTGCATGTTTCATGAACATTATGAAATGAAATCATGTTTTGGAGGCAAAAAAGGTCAATATTTTCAGATCTGTCAGGTGTTCTAATAATTTTGGCCACCACTGTATACTTGACTTGTAGTTGTGTTTACTCTTGTTTGAGTAGCTTAAATACTTTTTTTACATACTGTCTTATAAACTTACATTGTTTGAAAATATTGAAAACCGATATGTCCCTAATTCTGTGTATCTGAATTTTTGTGTAGGCTAGTCCACTGGTGGTGTACATAGGAATTTACTTCAAATCAAATTTACTCTTTCTCCGTCACTGACTGAATTTTCCAGCTATCCATGTTTTCACTGTTATACGGTAGGGGGCGCTATTATGCATCTTCTAGTACAGAATCTCCAAATCAAAACACAAGTGAAAAAGAAGCAGACCCAAGTGAGAGAAGAGTGCTAACGCAAATGTAAAATAACACAATCATCAACATTAACTCTTTCCCCACCAAACACGGAATTTTCCGTTATTTGTGAGAAAACGCTTCCCCGCCAAACACGGAATTTTCTGTGTTTTCACTGTTATACGCTAGGGGCTATTACGCATCTTCTAAATGAGTACAGAATCTCCTGATCAAAACACAGGCGAAGAAGACGTGAAAAATCAAGCGATCGTATGTAAGCAGATGCATATGTAAAATAACGTGATCATCAACATTAAACATCATATAAATCAAAACTGCCTAATGTTACTGAATGAAATGTCGACCCAGGGCAAGCTACAGGACTGTGGAAGCACTAGGGGTGTTGATGGACTCGATCTACTCCATCTGTGTTTGATCATTGTTCTGAATCTGATCTGGATGTAGTCTTTGACAAAAACTTGATTTTCTCAGCTTTTTGTTCAAAATGTTTTTTTTTTAATGAAAATTACACATATTTAAGTGTTGATAAAAAAGGAATGCATGAAGCTAGAATAAAAACGTTTGGGTTTTTTTTGTTTAAAAGCGGAGGGTCTGCTCTTTCTTTTGGTATATTGCATGCTCAGATATTTATACAACAAAATATTCTACGGGCCATTACATTTTTGTGAAAATGATCAAAAACTCTAGCGGTGGCTGGCAACTTTTTAAAAAAACGCTGGCGGTGAAAGAGTTAAACAGTGGGGAGAACAAGTATTTGATACACTGCCGATTTTGCAGGTTTGCCCACTTACAAAGCATGTAGAAGTCTGTAATTTTTTATCATAGGTACACTTCAACTGTGAGAGACAGAGTCTAAAACAAAAATCCAGAAAATCACATTGTATGATTTTTAAGTAATTAATTTGCATTTTATTGCATGACATAAGTATTTGATACATCAGAAAAGCAGAACTTAATATTTGGTACAGAAACCTTTGTTTGCAATTACAGAGATCATACGTTTCCTGTAGTTCTTGACCAGGTTTGCACACACTGCAGCAGGGATTTTGGCCCACTCCTCCATACAGACCTTCTCCAGATCCTTCAGGTTTCGGGGCTGTCGCTGGGCAATACGGACTTTCAGCTCCCTCCAAAGATTTTCTATTGGGTTCAGGTCTGGAGACTGGCTAGGCTGCTCCAGGACCTTGAGATGCTTCTTACGGAGCCACTCCTTAGTTGCCCTGGCTGTGTGTTTCGGGTCGTTGTCATGCTGGAAGACCCAGCCACGACCCATCTTCAATGCTCTTACTGAGGGAAGGAGGTTGTTGGCCAAGATCTCGCGATACATGGCCCCATCCATCCTCCCCTCAGTACGGTGCAGTCGTCCTGTCCCATTTGCAGAAAAGCATCCCCAAATAATGATGTTTCTACCTCCATGCTTCACGGTTGGGATGGTGTTCTTGGGGTTGTACTCATCCTTCTTCTTCCTCCAAACACGGCGAGTGGATTTTAGACCAAAAAGCTCTATTTTTGTCTCATCAGACCACATGACCTTCTCCCGTTCCTCCTCTGGATCATCCAGATGGTCATTGGCAAACTTCAGATGGGCCTGGACATGCGCTGGCTTGAGCAGGGGGACCTTGCGTGCGCTGCAGGATTTTAATCCATGATGGCGTAGTGTGTTACTAATGGTTTTCTTTGAGACTGTGGTCCCAGCTCTCTTCAGGTCATTGACCAGGTCCTGCCGTGTAGTTCTGGGCTGATCCCTCACCTTCCTCATGATCATTGATGCCCCACGAGGTGAGATCTTGCATGGTGCCCCAGACCGAGGGAGATTGACCGTCATCTTGAACTTCTTCCATTTTCTAGTAATTGCGCCAACAGTTGTTGCCTTCTCACCAAGCTGCTTGCCTATTGTCCTGTAGCCCATCCCAACCTTGTGCAGGTCTACAATTTTATCCCTGATGTCCTTACACAGCTCTCTGGTTTTGGCCATTGTGGAGAGGTTGGAGTCTGTTTGATTGAGTGTGTGGACAGGTGTCTTTTATACAGGTAACGAGTTCAAACAGGTGCCGTTAATACAGGTAATGAGTGGAGAACAGGAGGGCTTCTTAAAGAAAAACTAACAGGTCTGTGAGAGCCGGAATTCTTACTGGTTGGTAGGTGATCAAATACTTATGTCATGCAATAAAATGCAAATTAATTATTTAAAAATCATACAATGTGATTTTCTGGATTTTTGTTTTAGATTCCGTCACTCACAGTTGAAGTGTACCTATGATAAAAATTACAGACCTCTACATGCTTTGTAAGTAGGAAAACCTGCAAAATCGGTGGTGTATCAAATACTTGTTCTCCCCACTGTATAAGTTCAAAACTGCCTAATGTTACTGAATGAAATGTCGACCCAGGACAAGCTATAGCACTGTGAAGCTTTGGAGGTGTTGATGGACTCGATCTTCTCCATCTATGTTTTGATCATCGTTCTGAATCGCATCCGCGGACGAATTCTTTGACTAAATTTCAATTTTGTTTAAAATGTTGCTTTTTTAATGAAATTTACCCACATTCAAGTGTTGACAAAACGGATGCATGAAGCTACAATAAAATGTTTTTAAAATGGAAAGAGTTAAAAGGTATATTTCAAGTATAAAAAATTAATACCTAAATAGGAACATAGTAGTATACTTAAAGTGCAAAAATAATATATACATAGTAAACTATAAGTATGTTATGTTCACTTAAAGAAAACTTATACGTATACTTGCGGTATAAAATTACTAAACTAGTAGTTTACTGAGTGTTGTAATGATTTGGTGTTGTAATGACAGCATACAGCAGGAGTGAGAATCCAAATGCAGATTATTTACAAGTATAATCCAAGGTCATCGTCCATACCAGGCAGAGGGGAGTGATGTGACATTTGAACCAAGGCATCGGAGCTTGTGTCGAGAATAAATGGGCATGCCAGATGAAGCCCCAATTCGAGGCTTGTGTTGTTAACGGAGAAATCACGTAACCGATGACAAACGAGAGCTCGGTTTGTGTGGAATACGTCATGGGTTCGGTCTGAGTGTCGCTTCGGGTTCGAAACTCGCGCCACCTTGTGGTTGTTGTGGTGTTTCAGAGAAGTGTCAGGAGTAGGCATGTGACGGTATCAAATTTTCATGTTGCAATTAATTGCTGACGCTTTTATCACGGTGTACGGTATTATCACGATATTGAAATACGTTGTAAAAAAATGTTGTCATACTATAACAGGTTTAATAACTTTTTCTTATGACAAAAAGAACTGAACATTTAAATACAATAAAGCAATACACAAAAATGTATAAAGTATACAAATGTTTCAAACAGATTAAAGTGCAAAAGAATTATAATCACTTTACAATAAAGTCTCACTAGTAGTTAATGCTAGTTAATGCATTAAGTGACATTAACAAAGAGCAAATAGCTACATTTGTTACAAAGTTATTATTCTTTGATAACGTCAGTTAAAAAATACAACTGTTAATGTTAGTTCAGGTCCATTAAATAATACAGAAATACAACTTTTGATTTAAATAATGTGTTATTAATTGTTGAAATTTACATTTAACTAAGATTAATAAATGCTTAAGAAGTATTTTTCGTTGTCAGTTTATTAACTAATGAATTAACTAATGTTAAATAAAGGAGTCTTATTGTAAAGTGTGTGACTGAACAATAAAGAATCAGAACATATTCAAACAATATCTAGAGCATGTAGTCCAGATTAAAATATAAAATGTTAAAGTTTTAAAATAAATAGCCTTACGTCTTTAAGTATTAAGTATTTGGTGATGTGATGAGCACCGTAGCGAATACAGAAAACTGAATGGCTGTTTGAAACATTTAAATACTGTTTAGTAGTGTGAGTCTGCTTTGTTTACGAGGTTTTCGGTGAAACGGCTGCATTTCTGCTGTTCCATCAGTGCCATCTGCTGGTGTTGTTCATTTTAAACGGTAGATGGATAAAGTATTCTTAAAATGCATTCTAAAAATCAGAATAATTCGTAATAAATAATTATTCACGGTATTTTGAAGTGAGCACGATAACAATATCGTGCATGTTCATTATCGTGATATATCGTATTACTGTATACTGGCACGTCTAGTCAGGAGTAGTAGAAGTGTGAGTGTCAGAGAGTTGTGTCATTGTCGTTATTGTGGTTCATTATTATTCGTGTTAGGGCTATATATTATTACATTATACTATTATACTACAGTATACTACATTATTACTATTAGGTTAGAGAGTTTTTCTCTAATAGAGTTTTCCTCTATTATTAGGTGTCCTTTGACATCTGCTGGACAGCGCGATTGATCACAGTATAAATAAATAATTAATTAACAGTGTGTCTGACAGTTGTCTTTGTGCAAGTAAAGTCAGACCGAGAAAGATACATATTTTATTTTATACCCTGGCAATGGACAAATGTCTGCTCAGGTCATTGGCTCAGGATTAATGGATTTGTCTGCTATTTCTTTGCGCAGTAGCTGGTGTCACTAGTGAGCAATGATGAATGAATGAAGCTTTGGGTAATGAACCTTTTGGTGAAGCAATGGGCTGCGAAGTCTCAGTGGTTCAGGAAGCCTCATTTTGCCATCACTAGCAGAGGGTCAAGCACATATAATCAGTCCGTACATAACATACACTCCAAGGAGGGCAGACAGGTAGGGATGGCTGATGCGAAACTGACGTTTCGGCGCTTTGTCGAGACCCCGAAGCGCAGATGTTTCGAAACACTGCTCCGAACTGTGATTCAAAACACCCATGTCACGTGACTATGGCTAAATGAAGCTTCAAGTGTTTCATCAGGTGGCGCCTGTCGAAACTACGTTTGATTGAAAGGGGCGGGAACAAACCACACAGTCACACATCTGTATGAACCTAATTCCCCACAAAGTTTAAAAGTGAAGTTAATCCATCTTTACCTCGTGGGTTTTTGTGAGAGGAGAGAGATTTTGTGATAGCAGTGAGATTTATAGTGCGCTTTGGTTAGTTATATTTAGGCTAGATTTAAATTAGATATATTGACTGATAGGAATAGACAGTGACAGATTAGGATAGATATAGTGACACATTTATATAGGCTAAGTTAGATAGTGACAGATAGCACAGCATAAGTTAGAGATATAGAATTATATAGATATAGATTCATAGGTGATATATAGATAGATATATTAATAGAATAGATAAAAATGGAGGCTCCACGTAAGAGATGCCGTACATCTGTGGTGTGGGAGCATTTCCATTTGGAAACACCAAATAAAGTGAGATGTGTGTATTGTGATAGGCAGCTAGCCTTCTGCAACAATACATCATTTATGATGCGCCATTTAAAGGAGCACTCATCCTGCCATTTTGTTGGGTGCAGAGGATGGTAACATTCCCCCTATAGGCCTGCTACTGACACTGCTGGGCCGTCTAAGCAAGGTATGCATTGTTTGAAATATAATTCAGATAAAATCACAAAGTGTTGGGACACTGTTTAGAAAGTCAGTAGTTTTAAATATGCTTAGGCCTGTGTCAACCACCCCTAAAAACTAATGTCCCAATCACAACTCCCAATCGTGTTAAACACAGCTTCACTGTAAATATTTAAATATAACACTTCACAAACTTTGCCACTGTTTTAAATGAAAAACATTGATAGGCCTACATATGATTAACCCATCGACAGCCAGTGAAGACATCAGTTTGGTTTTCATAATTGGTGTAGTTCTTTATTCAGTTTGATTTGTCTCTGTCTGAGCATAAACTTTACCAAACATAACTTGTTTGTTTAGAAAGGTTTCCAAATAATGAACCAGTAGGGTAGTCTTAATAGCTGTGCACTATTTCTATATTTTTTTCAATGTATCTGTCTGAAAGTAGGTTTCATCTTTTATCTTTATCTTCTTTTAAAAGGCAGACAGAGGGAATTGGATGAGGCTCTTGTTAATATGGTGGTGAAGGATTTGCAGCCCTTCACCGTCGTGGAGGATGAGGGTTTCATGGCCTTTGTGAACAAGCTTGATCCAAGCTATGTTCTCCCATCCCATCCAAAGTTTATGCTTTGTAACTAATTGTTGTTTTAATTTTCATTCAGAGGCACAAATGTCAACATCAGGCTCATCATCATCATCATCAACAACAACACCAGCAGAAACCCAGGACAGTTTATGGGAACTGTTTGATAGTCGTATCCGTGAAACCCAGACGATACACAGTGCTACAGCTGATGCAACAGTAGAAGTGAAAAAGTACCTCAAAGATGCGTTTTTGCCCAGAACGCATGATCCATTAACTTATTGAAAAAAGAGCAGTAATTTTACTCATTTGTATGTACTTGCTAAAAAATATTTGTGCATGCCAGCAACAAGTGTCCCTTGTGAGAGGGTTTTTTCAAAGGCTGGAGAAATTATATGTAAAAAAAGAAGTTGGCTTAGTCCTTCAACAGCAGAGCAAAAATATTTTTGAATAAAAATGTTATGTAACAAATGTGACACATTGTGGCTTTATTTCTTTTATTAATCTTCATTGTTCATGACCCAAAAAAAACCTATAGTTATTCACAATGAGGAGGCTACAGGTTAGAAAACCAAGATCATTTAGTTGTCAGACAGATGTTAAAAACAATTTTTTTTTTTTTACATAGATCATTGTCAAGGTTATTTCAGATCAACACATGAAAGTGACCACTAGGTGTCGCCATGGAGACGGGTGTCGGATTGTTTCGAAGCTTCGACACAATATGGCACATTTGCTTCAACTGGTTCAGTGTTTCACGAAGCCTCGGTCTGCCCATCACTACAGACAGGAACAGGGAATCCAAGACTCAGGCAGAAATCAAACATAAGAAACTCAAGAACTGCTCGAAATTCCAACAGAGAATGTAAACCAAAAAATAAGACTTCATCAAGAATGCAGGGCAAACGGCATTTAAATAGACAGGATAATGAACTAAGAAAACAAGACACAGGTGAAACAGGTTAACTAATAATGAGCAGTGGATGCTGGGAAATGAAGTCCGGGGATAATAGAGTCTATGGAAACGAGGCTGCCATCTGCTGGTACTTAAGGGTACCGCAGCTGACAGATGTTACAAGAGTACACTTCAAAGTGTACTTTCATAAACTAAAAAAATGTACTAGTACTACAAGTATTAAAATAGTAAACTACTAGTATACTTATAAGTTCACTTGTATTACAGATGCAGTACAAATGAGAAACCTAGTTGTTAACTTAAAGTTTACCACTGTTACACTTATAGTACACTTAAACGTATACTTTTTATGTACTGAAGTGGGCCAATTTAGTCCCAAGCAGTATTGAAATAGTACACTTACAAGTATAGTACTACTACATTGATATTAGTATACTTACTAAATAAAGTATACTTAAAAATATACTTAAGTATACTTAATAAAATGAACTTGAAGTATACTTCTTTTTCATAAGGGGAGGAACTGTAAAAGGTGGCTGTTGTTTGTTTACAGTGCCCGATGACTGTCTGTTTAATTCTGCATAGCCTTACAGAACACGCTGATGATGTGTGATGTCTGCGCGAGCAGGTGCAGAGGTATGCAAATATGTATGTTGACAGGCAGGTAGGACATTGTATCATTGCATTCGGACCGAATGCAATGATTGGACGAACATTTTTTGGTCCTGAGACTTCCACAGAAGATATATGTTTCCATTACATTTGGAAGAGATTTTGGGTGGTGGTGGGGGGTGGGCCCGCAGCGGCCCTGGCTGTGATATATATACTCTTTCAGCAGCAAGAAATATGTCTGTATGGCTTATTACTCTGTGCAACCAGTACAAATTGTTATCCACTCTATGAATAATGTGACAAGGGACATTAGTATTGATTCTGGTGATATTGCCTTTTTAACAACATTTTAACATAGATCTATATTATATGTACAGTGGGGAGAACAAGTATTTGATACACTGCCGATTTTGCAGGTTTTCCTACTTACAAAGCATGTAGAGGTCTGTAATTTGTTATCATAGGTAATCTTCAACTGTGAGAGACGGAATCTAAAACAAAAATCCAGAAAATCACATTGTATGCCATGCATCCTTTTTATCAACACTTGAATGTGGGTAAATTTTATTAAAAAAAGCAACATTTTAAACAAAAGGCTGAGAAAATTGAATTTTAGTCAAAGAATTCGTCCGCGGATACGATTCAGAACGATGATCAAAACATAGATGGAGAAGATCGAGTCCATCAACACCTCCAAAGCTTCACAGTGCTATAGCTCGTCCTGGGTCGACATTTCATTCAGTAACATTAGGCAGTTTTGAACTTATACAGTGGGGAGAACAAGTATTTGATACACTGCCGATTTTGCAGGTTTTCCTACTTACAAAGCATGTAGAGGTCTGTAATTTTTTATCATAGGTACACTTCAACTGTGAGAGACGGAATCTAAAACAAAAATCCAGAAAATCACATTGTATGATTTTTAAATAATTAATTTGCATTTTATTGCATGACATAAGTATTTGATCACCTACCAACCAGTAAGAATTCCGGCTCTCACAGACCTGTTAGTTTTTCTTTAAGAAGCCCTCCTGTTCTCCACTCATTACCTGTATTAAGTGCACCTGTTTGAACTTGTTACCTGTATAAAAGACACCTGTCCACACACTCAATCAAACAGAATCCAACCTCTCCAAAATGGCCAAAACCAGACAGCTGTGTAAGGACATCAGGGATAAAATTGTAGACCTGCACAAGGCTGGGTTGGGCTACAGGACAATAGGCAAGCAGCTTGGTGAGAAGGCAACAACTGTTGGCGCAATTACTAGAAAATGGAAGAAGTTCAAGATGACGGTCAATCTCCCTCGGTCTGGGGCACCAAGCAAGATCTCACCTCGTGGGGCATCAATGATCATGAGGAAGGTGAGGGATCAGCCCAGAACTACACGGCAGGACCTGGTCAATGACCTGAAAAGAGCTGGGACCACAGTCTCAAAAAAAGCCATTAGTAACACACTACGCCGTCATGGATTAAAATCCTGCAGCGCACGCAAGGTCCCCCTGTTCAAGCCAGCGCATGTCCAGGCCCGTCTGAAGTTTGCCAGTGACCATCTGGATGATCCAGAGGAGGAATGGGAGAAGGTCATGTGGTCTGATGAGACAAAAATAGAGCTTTTTGGTCTAAACTCCACTCGCCGTGTTTGGAGGAAGAAGAAGGATGAGTACAACCCCAAGAACACCATCCCAACCGTGAAGCATGGAGGTGGAAACATCATTATTTGGGGATGCTTTTCTGCAAATGGGACAGGACGACTGCACCGTACTGAGGTGAGGATGGATGGGGCCATGTATCGTGAGATCTTGGCCAACAACCTCCTTTCCTCAGTAAGAGCATTGAAGATGGGTTGTGGCTGGGTCTTCCAGCATGACAACGACCTGAAACACACAGCCAGGGCAACTAAGGAGTGGCTCCGTAAGAAGCATCTCAAGGTCCTGGAGTGGCCTAGCCAGTCTCCAGACCTGAACCCAATAGAAAATCTTTGGAGGGAGCTGAAAGTCCGTATTGCCCAGCGACAGCCCCGAAACCTGAAGGATCTGGAGAAGGTCTGTATGGAGGAGTGGGCCAAAATCCCTGCTGCAGTGTGTGCAAACCTGGTCAAGAACTACAGGAAACGTATGATCTCTGTAATTGCAAACAAAGGTTTCTGTACCAAATATTAAGTTCTGCTTTTCTGATGTATCAAATACTTATGTCATGCAATAAAATGCAAATTAATTACTTAAAAATCATACAATGTGATTTTCTGGATTTTTGTTTTAGATTCCGTCACTCACAGTTGAAGAGTACCTATGATAAAAATTACAGACCTCTACATGCTTTGTAAGTGGGCAAACCTGCAAAATCGGCAGTGTATCAAATACTTGTTCTCCCCACTGTATATCGATAAATCTTAAAGCCATCAATAGATTTTTACAATTTTTTGCAGACAATGTGACTAAGTCTTTCCCATGCAATATCTAAGGTGTTTGGGAAGTTGGTTGTTGGTGCTTGGCTATTTGACAAAGTCAGGAGCTTAACCTCATGATACTCTAGTCTTTATATTTGACTCTGGTCCCTCTTCTTCAATGTAAGTCTAGGATTTTTTGCAAACCAGGCTCATTGGAAAAACCTGCCTGAGGTGACATTCCTGCAAAATGATATTATGTCGCTTCTTGCACGTTCCATGATACTTTCGAAGTGAAATGTTTCGTGGTGCTAAAACTTCAGTTTTATTAGAAACAGATGAACATGAATCTGGCAAGGCTTTATTACATTTGTTGTTGTATGTATCATGGCAGTTCGGAAATTAAATGTCCGGTGAGTGGCACTAAAAGGTAAATGCTCTATCGCGTTTGAAAATAATGTAGCTCCTACACTAGACTCAAACTTAAACCTAGCCAATGGTGTTAAAGGGGTCATGAACTGGCTTTTTTTTATATATATATATATATATATATTTTTTTTTTGTTTTTTGTTTTTTTTTTTTGTCTGAGGTCAACTTATGACGTTCGTGTGGTTTTTACATTCAAAAACATCATAATGAATAAGTAATAGGCTATTTTCTACCCTGGTTTTGAGCCTCTCTCCTGGAACGTTTTTATGGGCATGCTGCACTGAAGAATTGGAAGTAAACGCCCACTGCTATGATTGGATAACAGTTTTGCATATTATAATGAGCTTCGGCTCCCCCGTCATTACACGTGGGGAATTGTTTTGAAAACGTGTAGAAAAACGGCAACCGGAATGATTCGCCCACAGGGCTCGCAAAATGTCTTTATCAAACAAACACAATGATTTATCTCTCATCCACCCGCAATTAATTGGAATGTTATTTTTTATTACTTGGCCCGCCCGATCGGTGAAAAAAACGATCCGCATCACTAACACACACACACGCACACACACGCCAAGTACGCGCATCAGCAAAACTTCACTGCAGAAAAAGTCAGCATGTTCAAAACTTCCGCGATTGACTCAAATACGCGGTTTGAAATCGCCGGCGTTTCTGACGTCACAAACTACCTTGTAACCAATCATATCAACGTGCGGGCGGGCTTTAGCATATCATTAACTATGACCGCTCTGAAGCAGTACTTTTAGCAATATAGTGGGTGAATTATGTATATGATGTATATTACAATGTTATGATGAACTTTATGCCTCTCTCCACTCACGTTCTAATTGTTCAAAGCGTTTCTAAGGATGCTGATTTTTAGACGGCAAACTGAGATGGTGAACAGGAACATGGTTTGTGTAACATTAGCAACACATTATTAGCTGTTTGATAGCCTAGTCAAGCAAAAGACTAATAATATTAATTACCGTTATGTGTCCGACGTAGTAAAGAGCGATACCTTTGTGCAGCGTTTACTACAGTAACTTGAGTAAAAGTTGGTCTCTGAGCTGGTGCGAGTTGGTGGAGGCGGGGCTCATTTGCATATTCATGGTTCCGCATATACTAAATGTAGAGTTACATTTAAGCTATTTTAAGGCATGAAGAAAAAAATTTCACAGGAAAAAAACGTTTAAATATGTCATTTTGGTAATCAAAGATGAGTTTTAAGGGATAAAAATAAAATGTACAATAGTGAGACCTACACTGCAAGCTCTGTGCCGTTTGCAGCATTAGTCTGTCACATTAAATGGCCTACACATTTGTCATGTAGATAAAATCAATAATAAAATGATAAAAATCAATGCATACCATGCTCTACCATCACTGCCAATGCAACTTTGTTATCACACAACAGTTGTATTACCGTATTCCATTAGACTTCGCACATTAACACTGCAGCCAGCCAGGGATTCACCTCAGATTTCTGAAGTCCAGCTGTTCTGCATTCCAATCAGCAAGGAAATGTTCAGGCATGTAGTTTGAGAGTTTAGTTTGCCAACATCAGTGGTGGCAACTAACAAATCTCAGACCAAGCATGGCCTGTAAGATTGTTAAGTGATAGTATATGCTTTTAGAAGCCAATAATCAATAAAGTTTCAACTTAAAAAAAAAACAAAAACAAAAAAAAAGAAACATTACATTTCTGAATTCCCTGTACGGTACTACACCACTTCTGATAAGAAAAATCATAAAAATACTAAATCCAGCTTACATTCAATTACACGGTTTTCACAAACTAATAGTTCCACCCCAAACTCAAGTCATATGAAGCAAGAAGAAATTTGGAATTGGAAATAAAATTTACCTTGCCAATAGCACATTGATTGGATATAAGTGCAATATTTTGACTCTTAAAAATAAAGGTTCTTTATTGGCATCTATGGTTCTATGAAGAACCTTATACATCCATGGAACCTTTCCAATCCACAAAATGTTCTTTATAGGAGGTCTTTAATTTAAAGTCCCCCTGTGGTGAAAATCAAGTGTTTAATGTTGTTTATATGTCTATGGGGTGTTTTTAATATGCTTTAAGACAAACTGTGCAAATTCATAAGTCAACACCATTACGTGTGGGCGGGCTTTAGCATATCATTAACTATGACTGCTCTGAAGCAGGGGAGTCTTCAGAGAAGCCATATTATCCTGGTATTTTTTTCTGGTGATATGAAAAATCAGGTACTTTTAGCAATATAGTGTGTGAATTATGTACAGTATATGATGTATATTACAATGTTACGATGAACTATATGCCTTTCTCCACTGATGTTCTAAGTTGTTCAAAGCGTTTCTAAGGATGCTGATTTTTAGAAGGCAGACTGAGATGGCGAACGGAAACATGGTTTGTGTAACATTAGCAACACATTATTAGCTGTTTAATAACGTAGTCAAGCAAAAGACTAATAATATTAATTACCGTTATGTATCTGTTGGCTGTATTTCTGAGCTGGTGCGAGTGAGTGGGGGCGGGGCTAATTTGCATATTCATAAATCCGCGTATACTAAATGAAGCAAGGGTGTAGAGTTACATTCAAGCATTACATTCAAATTTTAAGGCATGAAGAAATTTTTTCACAGGAAAAATCGTTTAGATATGTCATTTTGGTGATCAAAGATGAGTTTTAAGGGATAAAATTATTGACTACAGGGGGGACTTTAAAATGTTCTTGACACTAAGAGAAATTGATCTTTTAAGAGCTGTTCACTGGTTCTTTAGGGACTGCAAAATGCTTCCTCTAAGGCATTGTTTAAGCCAAAAAGTTTATTCAAGCCACTTTATTAAGAATCATATTTCTGTGAGTGCAGATTATGCGTGTGGCATCAGACAGTGAGAGAGGCACTGTCGAGCGTAACAGCGAGAAACACCGAGTCGGCTGGTGGAGAGAGGCTGATCTTTAAGCTGTCGGCTACAATTCTACAGTTTGATTATGGCTTTAAACTGTATATTTCAGTATAAGGCTGAGCTATGAAGTATAATGCTCTGAAAACCTGAACCATAAATGATCAATTGCAGTGTATGTCCATGTCAATAGTGATAATGACATTATTCTGTTAACAACAAGGTCAGAATTAGCATATGTCAGTCATGGCCTGAGCTAATGGACATTGATAGAGTTCCTAATTTACAAGCTCTCTGGGCATGAATCGATCTTTACCTTGGCTAATCGCTGACAAACTGCCTGCCTTTCACTTCATTTGAGTGACAGTGGAATTACCTACGGAACCGGAGCTAAGTCTTCCATTCACAAGTTAATGTATTTGTAGGATTTGAAAAAGGTCTAGATTGCTGTTCAAAATATAGACTTGACTCAAGCTCGATGGACATAACTATGGAGAATAAAAAAGAACTTGGGATGGAGGATGGATGCTGGATAAATAGAGTGTAACAGTTGGCTTCAAGAAGTAAAAATTCCATGTTTTTAACGATAAATCCAGGAAAATTTGTTGAATCATTGAATATCATTGAATATCCCATTGCATTTTGGCATGTCACATTACAGTCAAGTAAAATGGTTTGTGATCACTGTTTCATGACTTTATTTACTATATATACATATATATATATATAGGGTCCATTCAGGGTCCATTCAGAGCTGGTTGGTTTAGTTTAAGGTTTAGAATTCTTTACTGAACAATTACCTGACATGCATATACAGTGAAAATGCATAGGAATACTTCCAAAACCAAGGCTGCTATCACAGTTTCACTCAGTTTGGACTTTTTCCTGTTTGCACTTTTTCCCGCCACTAGTTTGTTGTCATGGTTTCTGATTTGAGTCTTCATCACTGTAAGCTGTGTGTCATTTGCACCTGCATTTAAGGCCCCGTCCACACGGAGACGCGTTTAGCTGTATACGTAAAAATGTTGTATCGTATCAGCGTTTCGTCCAGATGCATCCACCGTTTAGGAGCCTGAAACCGGTATTTTTTTAATCCGGGTCCCAGAGTGGATAAATCTGAAACCGACACCCTTGCGTTTTCGTGTGTACAGCCAATCCGTATATTATTTTGTGAAACGGTGATGTCATCACACCACGTCCCGCACGGTAAAAGGGATACAGCTACGGCCACTGGGCATGCGCACATCAATATTGCGTCATTTAATTATTGTAAGGGTAGGGTTTAGGGTTGGGGTAAGTGTAGGCGTTAATAAAACACAATCTGGTAAATAGCAAATTTATTTATTGTTATTTTATCATGAGATTTTGCCTCACTTCCGACTGTTGCTGTACCCCTTCTAGCCACAACTCTTCTCCATTTTTAGTGTATTTCTGTGGCAGAATTACAGCGCCACATACTGGTCTGGCATGTATACTACATCATTTTGAGTTGGTTTCAGTGGTTTCGTGTGTACGCAGATATTTCTTGAGACGAGGGAAAAAAAGATCGAATAGGGAAAGCTCTGGCTTCGTGTGGATGTGGCCTAAGTTCCCTTGTTTCTGTTCAATGTTGTCAGGTCTCGCCTATGTATGGATGTGCATTATGCTACTCTCTCTATGTGGCTTTACCTGTGGATTTATTAAAGACTGCCTTATTACCTTCATGTTTATGTGTGTTCTAGCAACACAATCTGTGACGCGCATATAAAAGTACCACTCTTAGAAGAAAAAGTTTTATTTAGAAACATAAATGGGTTTTGTCAGGCACTTCATATACTGTATATACATTTTATGGGTTCCCATAATGGGATCATTATATGAATTTTGTTTTAATTAATTTTTAATTTTTATTAAATTGTATGAATTAAACAGCTCATAAACAATTATGAATGTGTTATGAAATTAAAGATATTTCTCTTTATATAGAACCTTTTTGGCATAAATGGTTCTTTAAAATTCTTTTTTTTTTTAAAGTCAGGAACCCTAGGGTTCTATATAGAATTGTTCTGCCGCTATAGCAGCAACATAATTTTTTTAATTGGTGGGATGATTTTAACACTATTTCTTAGGAACTTAAGTGATCAGTCACTTTATTGCTTGATGTTTCAGGTAATGCAACAACAGCTTGGCATATTTTACTGTTCTAGAGATTTACTTTGTTCTGTTTACAGAGGAATATTGAATAATTGATAAAAGGCAAACCAGAAGGTGCATATAAAATAGATGCTAAAAAGGCTAATAAAAATTAGGGGGGGGGGGGGGATTAAAAAATATTTAAACGCTATATGCTCTCCCATGAACTCTTAAACCAGTATTCAACTTATAATATAATCAGCAAATGATCAGCAATCCAGTCCAGTCAGAAAAATCCCCAATTTTGGATAAGGAGATATGACTAAAGTTTTTACACTGCCATATTAACGCACAATAAAATTATGTTTCAAAGCTATGGTTATGTTTCATGTGGTTTCATCTGTGAATTCATTTTTTTAAAGCTTTCATCTGTGAATCCATTTTTCAAAACATGCAAATGCACTTGTTATAATGCCACACATACATCCTCTCATTCATACACATCACACACACATGCACACACACATACACAAAAGACAGTCTACCTGAAAATCTAATTATATTAGCAGCAACACAGAGACATTCTTTGCACAAATCCAATCTGCTAAAACACAGGCTATTCAATCAACTGCGGCTACAAATTTCAGGTCACTGACAACACATTGCATCCTTTATAAAGGAACAGAGTTTACATATCAATGTTCTACTGGATGTGGCCCCTGCAAAAGCAGTGCACACGACTCTAAAGCAAAGTGACTGTACTCTCTTAAGTGTGACATGTTCATCAGGCTGATATATATATATATATATATATATATATATATATACACACACACACACAGACACATATATGCATTCATTATCATCTTATGATAACATCTTTGTTCTCATCCACTTAACTTTATAATTTACACAATTAAATTCCTTAAATGCAAAGTGGTCTAAAAAGTACATGAACTTATTAGTACTGGTTGTGACTTTGCCACCACTCTGATTTTACTATGGCAGCAATTTAGTGGGTTGAAATTATAATAGCCCATTTATCAATCATATTATTAGGAGTAATGTTTGACTGTTAGAACAAATGCCAAGAAGCAGTAACCTTTCACACCTGAGCAAACACCTCATTAGCTGACTAATAATTAACGCATATTGTATTCATAAATCCAAATGAGAAGAACGCAGGTTATCGTGCTCACATTTAATCAGTTCAATTCATTCTCATTAATCAATCAAAAGTCTACTGCTATAAAGCCGGTGCTAAACGATAGTGCACATCAATAATAATAATAATAATAATAATAATAATAATAATAATAATAAATAAAAAATAAAGAAATCTTAGCATTGTATCAGCTTTTCTGTGACGGAACTTTGAAGTGCAGAAGATAAATGCAGCACATCACCTACCGGCAAAGCTGAGATGAAGCAGGTAGATTCCCATAAGATCCATTTCTGCGCGTGTCTGAAGAGAACTGGTTCGAAATGTCGCCAAACTGTCTCTTTTATATTCTGAGGTTACCGACAGAGGAAAGCCGCCCTGTTTGCATATCAATTAAACACGTTAAAGACTCTTAAAATGGTCAAAAATGAGAGTAACGTCCACTGAACATGTAGGGAAGCCGCGCGCGCCGCGCCGCCAAGTGTCAAACTGTCAATCAGGACGTCAGAAATGAAATTAAAGCGCTAATGAAAGTTCTCCATCTGCTCCATTATCTCGTATTGACATTTGTTCCCTCCGAGGGTTAGAACACGAGTGAATGAAGAGTCAGATTTCATTGAGTGAAGATCAAACTCTGAGCACAGAGAGAGAGAGAGAGAGAGAGAGAGAGAGAGAGAGAGAGAGAGAGAGAGAGAGAGAGAGAGAGAGAGAGAGAGAGAGAGAGAGAGAGAGAGAGAGAGAGAGCGAGCGAGAGAGGCTCTGAGTTCTGATCTGTGTCTCAAAACCTAGTGAGCTGCCTACATAAATGGCACCAAATGAGTGTATATGTTAGATGAGTGCCCAAAAATTATGTCTAGATGTTCTGAGCCACAGTCATTAGGTCAGAGAGGCTATCAAACGGTCCTGCTCTTTGATTCCAGTTTTGAACTGTGGATTTCAGTGCTGAAATATTTGCAAAAAATGACACTTTTTTTTGCTCTTCAAGGTAGTTATTTTTACCTCCCTGCCTTCTAGTACTACAGATGCATTAAACAGTGAATGAGTTGAATGAGAGTCCCACACTGAAGCCACTATTTAAAGAAAACATTGCAGCACTCACTGCAGACTTTTAAGGGGACCAAGTTAAATATATTTTTGCTGGGGACCAAGATCAATCAATCAAAAACCTGTATTCTGATCGACAGTGGCGCCTCCAAGGTGGGGCAGGGGGGCCATGGCCACTCCTAAAAACTCTGCCCCCCCGCCCATTCGCCGAGCCCATGTTGATTATTTATACTTAAAGGGTTAGTTCACCCAAAAATGAAAATTCTGTCCAAACCCGTAAGACTTCAGAACACAAATTAAGATATTTTTGATGAAATCCGAGAGGTTTCTGAACCATCCAACTTTCAAGGTCCAGAAAGGAAGTAAAGACATCATTAAAATATTACATGTGACTACAGTGGCACACAAAAAGTATTCTCGTCGCTTCATAAAATTAAGGTTGAACCACTGGAGTCACATGGACTATTTTAATGATGTCTTTACTTCCATAATTTACTTAACGTAATGATTTATTCATTATTTAATGGCTATTTTTAAATAGGCCTAATCTGTCATGAAAATATGTTAGGCTATTACTGCTGTGTTTGTTTATATTTCACCAACAAATTGTAGAAACATAGTAGCAACATAATTCTATTACACTGTAAAAAGCAATCAGTTGACTTAACTTAATAAAATTAAGGAAACCCATTGCCTTCATATTATTAAGTAAATAAACATCATGCATAATTGAAAAAATTAAGTTGTGGAATTGTCAAGTTCACATAACTTAATTTTTTCAATTACGCATGAAGTTTATTACTTAATAATTTTAAGCCAATGGGTTTCCTCACTTTTTTAAGTTAAGTCAACTGATCACTTTTTACAGTGTAAAAAGGTGATATAAAAACTGCCTTATGTGTAATTAAAATGAGTGTTTATTATTAAATACATTTAATTAATTAATTGATTATTACATCACATGGTGCATCACATTTTGGTGCAACAGGAATTACAATAATAGGAAACATGAATATTTTTTACTGTTAATTCCTAAACAATGAGCTTTATGTGCAAGAACATCTAAATTAACTTGTAATTCATGTTATTCAATGTAATTCAGAAATGTAATTTAATCTGCATATCAACCTGACAAATTACATGAAAGAAATGAAAGAAGTAGAGCTTAATTTAAAGAAATGTGAGTTGGAATTATATATTGAAATTAATGCAGGTTACCACTTTTTTCCCCATGTATATTTTAGTGTGCCACCCTAAGATTTTTACCGTCCCCCTCTGTCCACCCCATTCAAAATTTCCTGGAGGCGCCACTGTTGATCGACCACAAATGTAGATATATTGGGTGGGGGGGATGTGTCTATGGTGGTTACGCCCCTGGATTATATTGGCAATCAAAGTGTGCCTTGGAGAACCGCTAACCTTCTCACCAAGGCTGTGGTGCTACAACATAAGCCATGGCCTTCAGTCTTAATGAATGCATAGTGCAAGCGTAAGCACTGTAGAGCTCATTAAAATTGGGCATTATGACTCATAATCACAATCAAGTATTGCATTTTTGCCAGCCATGTCATTATGACATGCTACACTCTGTTGCAGTTTTTACACAAAGAAACATACACAGAAATATAATCATTTAGGAGGAACCATGATGATATAGAAGGTGAGGAAAGACATGACTGAGCAATTCACTGGTCAGAAGGGGGTCGGATAATCAATCCATCTCATTCATTGCAGTCCGTTCATTCACACGCGCTGATGACAGGACTGACTCCAGCTGTGAGCTCTCATCGTGCCTCTCTGGAATGAGAGTGTGCTCTATTGTTTAAACCGAAGCTCTTTCAGGATTGGACTGGATGTATGTGTCGTGGGTGATAGTAGACTTTGGGGTTTTATTAAATGAGGGAGAGAGATGTGGTAAGAAAGTACTGACAGTTTGAATCAATTATAAGGGGATTTCAAGGTAATAAACATAAAAAAGCAAAACTGCCTGTGTTGCCGCTGGAGGAAAGAAAAGCAATAAAATATCAGCAACTGACTTTGAAAATCAGTAGAAAAATGTTTTAATATAGGCCGTAGTGGCATGTAATACCATTGTTGGACTGAAAACCCAACTTGACAAGTTGGCAGTTTCTACATTTTTATACTGTGTGTGTAATAGAAAAGCAGGTTATATGTAGACCACTGGGCTGCAGCTGTAAAATGAATGCAAAACATTTTAATATATTCAAAGCAAACAGGGAAGGGTAAACATGCAAACCCAAATTCAAACATAAAAAACAGTCGGTTTTAGGTATTTTGGTTTAAAAGTTCTGTTGGTTTAAAAGTAATTCCTAGTTTTAAAAGGCATATATTATGCACACAAAAAGAGAGAGTCGCAAACTGCGCACCACCTTTGTCATGTGACCATTACAAAAGTCTATACTCCATTACTCCAGTCTTCAGTGTCACATGATCCTTCAGAAATGGGATGGGATGGAATTTTTTCAAAAACTTGTACTTTGAATCCCGTTTTCAAAAGTTTGCACTTTCAGGCCCCCAAAACGCTGTTGTCATGTAAATGAATGGCCAAAACGCATAAAAAGTTTTACGTTTCTAGTTGAAAACGGTGTCGTGTAAACACCCCTGAGCCTCACAACACTGTGAAAATTGCAAAGGAGCAACATTTCACATTTCCCTGCAACCTTGATGACATGGACATGTAACATGGAATTAGTTTGCCTTAGTTCACCTTCTTCAATCAAGGATCTATTCTATTTAAAAATGAAATAGCAAAATCAATAAAAAAAAAATCATTTACAACCTTAAAATATTCTAAATATTAAACGTTTTCCTTGCTGATTAATCTGAATAATGTGCAGCAAAACAGAACTTTGGAATGGGATATTGAATTATAAATATTTTTGTATAAAAAGTGACACAGCTTACTTCACTCTTCTCTATTTACAGACCTTAAAAATAAAGTTGCCAGGAAAAACCAAAAAGGGGTTTGCATCGCGATGCAATAGAACAACCATTTTTGGTTCCCTGAAGAACCGTTTGTCAAAGGTTCTTTAAAGAACCATTTTTTCTAACAATTTTATAGTCTAGAGAACCTTAGAATCTTTACCTTAGAACCTTAGAACCTTAGAGTCTAGAGAACAAAGAATCTTTTGTGCAATGGAAAGGTTCTTTGGATATTAAAAGTTCTTCATGGAACCATACACCGCACCAAAGAACCTTTATTTTTAAGAGTGTAGTTTAAATGCTCTGCAAGCACAAATCTGCGACCCAGGCAGACGGCTCTTTTAGTGAGTCTGTTTTTTTTTTTTTAGAGCAGTGAGGATCATGTACCCACTGTGTGGTCTTTGTCTCGTTCTTCCCTGAGCTCTGACTTGCCCTGACCCGTGCCACGACCACTAAAGGGTGCCGCAAAAGAAAGAATAAACAGAAGAGCGCTGTGCTGAGCACACAGCCTGATAAGAGACACTCTGTCTGCAGAGCTTTCTGCTTTGTGATAGATAATTAATCCTCCACATCTCTGGCGCAGACCTCCTGTTCTACATAGGCAGGTGTGAAAGAAGAGTGCGCCTGGATTAATGTGAGAATTACATAATGCTAACTACTCTCATTCTGTCTCCTCTGCTTTACAGTGCAAGATGCCAGCTGGTGTAATACAATGTGTTATACCAGAACTGGCAGTGACATTGGAGTCAATTTCAGATGCCATTTTTGAACCTTTTTTGGGGGGTTGGAAGTGTCATTAAAATCTATTATTTTACTCAATATTTGTCAGTGCTGTGTTTATTTGATCTTATTAGAGTATCATGCCGTTAGCTTAGCAACATGCTAACTTCAAACTTTATTGAAAATAATTGTGACAAGTCTCCCGTGCAGAGTGCTATTTGTGTGGTTCATGGAGTTGCTGCCCATGTACAGTGTCCCAAATCAGTCATTTATGAGGTTTTGCCAATGCAGGCATTAACAAAGACTTTATATACACAAAGACGGTGCACTCATATTACAATGAATGGGAGAAAGTGCAACACGCAATAGTGGAATAAGTCTAGCTTGAAAATATGCTATTAAATGCTATTTGAGCACAAGAAACAACATTTATGAGACAGTTGTTGTAACATTTCATTGGTGATTTCAAATATGAAATTTAAACGTAAGCTTGGTGAACAGCATTGGAGAATTTGATGCTTCCCCATTTAAAGAAATGGGAGCTGTACTCAACTTTTTCAAAGATGGCCGCCATGAAATGACTTGCCTTTAAGGGACTTTGGCATTAGGCAGTGGAGTGGCTCACTATAGCTGTGTTTCCACCGCAGGAACTTTCCCCAGGAACCAGGGACTTTAGGGTGGTACTCGGTGTTTCGACCGCAGGGATCAGGGTCTAAATTAAGTTTAGTATAGAAAGTATAGAAAATTTCCCCCTCAGAAAGTCCCTGCTCGTGAGGTAGTACTTTTTCAAAGTTCAGAAACTTTGGGGGGTTGGACTTGGGCGCTGAACATGCTGATTGGTTGACTCCATGCAGCATTTTATTTCAACCACCATTTTTAAAAGTCTGTTGCGGTGCATGCGGTAAGAGTTGTTTGCTATTCGAATCAACAATGGAGTATAAAAAAAATACGACTGATGGACCAACGACGAGGTTCAGGCTTTATTAAGCTTATATACGGAGGACGAAATCCAGCAGGAACTGGAAAGTTGCGTGCAGTCCTACTTCACCGGACTAATTCACCTAATCTTCACGGTACTTTAGACCGCGATGGAAAAGCAGACAGCAATAGGTCTGGGGGGAAAAAGTTCCTGGGACACATTGTTCAGGGTAATTTCGGTGGAAACACGGCTTATATTTTGAAACAAATGCTGCCTTCAAGTGCACCAGGGAAACTTGTACCTCCAAGTCGGGTGTTCGTTATTACGATAAGTCACGCATTCAAGTCGGAAACATATAACAGGAGTAACCTAAACAACAAAATTTTATTGTGATCAAAGTAAATATATCTGAATTCAAAATTGTGAAAATAATAATTTCTATCACATATTATATATTACACATATTATCACAATTATTTATACATGGTATCACAACTGTTTTTGTTACATAAAGCAAACCGTGAAAGTTGAGTGATTAGCTTTACACTATTCACTGATCTCTGATTACATGTATCTCTTTTGAACATTCTGTTGACTATAAGTAACTGCAACTACATGTCAACTAACTCTCATTATTAGAGTATTAGTAGACTGTCTGCTTAATATCGGCTGACTCTTTATTGTGATGGTCACCAACAGACACTCTACTGACTGTAGGTAACTTTGCAACTACATGTCAACGTATTCTAATCCTAACCCTACCAGTCTACTAATACTCTACTAACACTCTAATGAGAGTTAGTATACATGTATGTGCAACATTACTTATAGTTAACAGAATGTGTTAAAGAGACCATAAAAATAAAGTGAAACCCATGTATATTATATTATCTTAGCTGTTCTAAAATCACTGTAAACCATGGCTTGAAGGGCTTATTGCTTTTATATAACGGTTACTACATTTAACAAGGTTACTACATATGGTAAAGTCCCATAAATAAAACACACAGCAACAACAGTGTAATCATTCATTGATAACAAATAATAATCATTCTGCCAAGCAATGTAGATTTTCAGCAACAATGTCAAGCAGAATGGTTGCCAAGTAGTATTGATGTAGTGAGGTCACAAGTGTGTGTTTATGCAGTATTTTACAACGGCTTCGAATGCAGCTCAGATAATCAAAATCCCTTAATCCTACCCAATACCTAAATTTAACAACTTCCTTACTAACTATTAATAAGCAGTAATTAGGAGTTTATTGAGGCAAAAGTCATAGTTAATAGTTAGTTAATAGTGAGAATTGGACCCTAATATAAAGTGTGACCATATTATCTACACTATATTGCCAAAGGTTTTGGGACACCTGCCTTTACATGCACATGAACTTTAATGACATCCCATTCTTAATCCGTAGGGTTTAATATGGAGTTGGCCCACCCTTTACAGCTATAACAGCTTCAACTCTTCTGGGAAGGCTTTCCACAAGGTTTAGGAGTGTGTTCATGGGAACTTTTGACCATTCTTCTAGAAGCGCATTTGTGAGGTCAGGCACTGATGTTGGACGAGAAGGCCTGGCTCACAGTCTCTGCTCTAATTCATCCCAAAGGTGTTCTATCGGGTTGAGGTCAGGACTCTGCGCAGGCCAGTCAAGTTCCTCCACACCAAACTCGCTTATCCATGTCTTTATGGACCTTGCTTTGTGCACTGGTGCGCAGTCATGTTGGAACAAGAAGGGGCCATCCCCAAACTGTTCCCACAAAGTTGGGAGCATGAAATTGTCCAAAATGTCTTGGTATGCTGAAGCATTAAGAGTTCCTTTCACACCATAATCCCCCCTCCAACAAACTTTACACTTGGCACAATGCAGTGCAGTCAACCCAGACTCATCCATCGGATTGCCAGACAGAGAAACGTGATTGGTCACTCCAGAGAACACGTCTCCACTGCTCTAGAGTCCAGTGTCGGCATGCTTTACACCACTGCATCCGATGCTTTGAATTGCACTTGAAGACGTAAGGCTTGGATGCAGCTGCTCGCCCATGGAATCCCATTCCATGAAGCTCTCTACGCACTGTTCTTGAGCTAATCTGAAGGCTACATGAAGTTTGGAGGTCTGTAACTATTGACTCTGCAGAAAGTTGGCGACCTCAGCATGCGCTGACCCCGCTCTGTGATTTAATGTGGCCTACCACTTCTTGGCTGAGATGCTATTGTTCCCAGTTGCTTCCACTTTGTTATAATACCACTAACAGTTGACTGTGGAATATTTAGGAGTGAGGAAATTTTACGAATGGACTTCGGTGCACAGGTGGCAACCTATCACGGTACCACGCTTGAATTCACTGAGCTCCTGAGAGCGACCCATTCTTTCACAAATGTTTGTAGAAGCATCTGCATGCCTAGGTGCTTGATTTTATACACCTGTGGCCATGGAAGTGATTGGAACATCTGAATTCAATGATTTGGAGGGGTGTCCCAATACTTTTGGCAATATAGTGTATATAATAGATCAGTGTTTCCACCATATATCCTTTCAATGTAGCAGCTCATGTATCATCTAGAATTCTGAGTTTCCTACCCGTAAATACAACTTTGTTCAGTCATTCATGTGCTCAGAACTATTTCCGACTCCACTTGAAGAGCACATAGGCTAAGGTCTGCGTTGCAGCTATTCTTCCTGTCCCCTGACAGTGATGTCATTACAGTGGATCATTTACAGCCACACTGGGGCTGCTCCCTCACAGTCTGAGGAAATATAAAGCACATTTTTGTCGAAACTCAGTGGACCCACTGATTGTTTGAGACATAGTGCGCATAATCAGTATGCAGTTCTTGCATCCTTTGCTGTTTGCTTGTTTTTTCTTTCTCAAACAAATGTTTTCACCCACATTTATTTGTTACTCTTATTATGTGCCAAAATGAATTTCATTTATTTTTAATGCGTAGCATGCAGCACCATCACTGGGCTTGTAAAAGTGCCTTTAAGGTAAAAAACTGAACAATTGTTTCCCTTCAGCCTTCACTTTAGCTATAAAGCCATGAGATTTATTTCAGAATATTAACAGTTTGAGCTGGCTGAGATGTGCTAGAAGGAGGGCATTAAACACCTGCCACAAGCGAGGATTGTTTCAATTCCATGAGATTCCAAGCTGGGATTGCCATATACGTAATCGACCTCTCACTTTCCACCACAACAGATGGCGCTTGGCATACCCATAGTGTGGGCAGAATAGGTTATAATGCATTGGTCCTGTGTGTCCTTAAATATAGTCTCCCTTACAAACCCATATACTCACAAACATGCCTTCACACACACACACACACATCTGGTTCGCTATCTTTGTGGGGACTCTCCATAGACGTAATGGTTTTCATACTGTACAAACTGTATATTCTCTCCTCTTACACTAACCCTACCCATCACACAAAACTTTCTAAATTTTTACATTTTCAAAAAAAACTCATTCTGTATTATTTATAAGCTTGTTTCCTCATGGGACCTCAATTTAGGTCCCCACGGTGACACGAGTCCCCATGAGTCAGTGTGCATTCAGTTTGAAGTCCCCACCGGGATAGAAAAACATGAACACACACACACACACACACACACACAGGTCATACTTACTGTGCTGCACATTTTCATATAACATTTCATATCATTTATTAGTTTTAGAATATTGGATATAATATTAAACTCAAATTTGATATTAGTTTTAATTTATTGAGCGACCAGAGGTGAATTTTTAATCATTTTCACCACTTTGGTTTGAGTGGATGTTGTGATTTTTGTCATATCTCCAGATTCACCGAACTTCTAACATTAAAAACTGGCAATTTATGAAGGAATATTATAAGTTTCATCCATTTCCCCCCTTTTTAATATGCTTCAAGAAAAACATGTTTGCTTTGGGAACATTTTTTTAATTGGTAATAATTGTATTGTGTTTTTTTATGTCCTCAACATCCACCCTGTTATTCTGTAAATTTCCTTTAACCAACAAAAGCCAAATATTTAATTACATCATACTACAGGAAGTGACATCATTTTGGTGGGAGACAAAAACATTGGATTTTTTTTTTTTTTTGTAGTTTGTTTGTCATCTCACTCCAAAACATACCATGCTGAGTAATGATTTTTCTTAAATTATTTTATTATTTTTCTCTACACTGTAAAAAAAATACTGCCTTAAAAGTACAATCAACTTGGCTATTTAAGTCAATTCAACTTAAATTACATTAAACTGACTTTAGTTGAATCTTGTATAACTTACAAAAAAAAGTTGAAAATTGCTTAACTTATTTTGATGAGCTAAAGTTATGTAATAAATATATGTTGTTATAACTTCATCATTTTATCATTTTTTAGTGTAATAAAGACTATTAGAGAATGTACTATTCAAAATTTTATGTTTAATTCAATTTCTAAGTAAACATTGTTTCAAAGTAAATACACCATCATTATAATTTATATCACAACATTTGATTTTTGCAGTTTTGTTTATTTGTTCACTGTTTAAAATTCCCTGGCAATCCTATAATAGATGGCAACCAACCTCATATAGTGTGACAATATGAATGTTTGTTTAACAAACTGCATCTTTTTTTCCAGTAACAGTGAAAATGTTCAAAGTTTTTTAATAGGCAAGACTTTAAGGTATGTGTCTATAAAGAAAGGGACTATATAAAAATAAACCTACTCTGAGAAATATTCACTGGAGTAAAAAGTGTGACAATTAGCCCCGGTCTCCCCTATCTATGCCTTTAAGGAGCCTCACATGTTGTTCCTCTAAAGCTGCCCTCTTTCCTCTGATGGCCGCTAAAGTTTCACCCATTATCACCCCTTTAATGAAAGATTAGTCACGTCCCAGTGAAATACCAGATGGATCGGATTCCCATCCGTGTCGGGTGCTAGATTCATAAAATCGTTTGGTTTTATAACAGAGCCCTCGCTGTCTCTTTGGCTCTTTACAGGGGGTGAAAAGGTTGCCTTCTAACATTTATCACTGATCTCACCAACACCCCTGGTGGCCAAAAATAATCAGATGACACCTGAGTCAACAGCCAAGGATTTTAAAGTCCATACGTTATCAGATGCGTTTCAGCAGTGTGTGGGAAAACAGCAGGGAAGGGCGTGCTAGAGCCAGTCTCATGAGGTCAAATCGCCTGCGCTGTTTCCTGAAACAGGACTGACCGCAGGACATCTCCTTGGATCCTGTGGCGGTCACTGTGGAACGACTGACCTGACCTGACATGGTTCACAGCTGTGACGGGTAGTTGCAGGGTTTCTACTGCACTTAATTACACAAATTAGGGGAAACCAGTTTGCAGGGCAAAAGGTCCGGGAGGTTGGGAAAGGAGGGGTTGAAAATAAAGCCTAGGGTGCAGAATAAACACTGGAACAATAATACAGAAACAGTCTGTTATCCTTGCAAGTTAATTAATCACAACAAATATTGACATGACCGTCGCGTGCTCAGTTGGGCTTTGTACTCTTATTGTAATGCTTGCAGACATTTTTTTTTTTTTTTTTACATTTCCACCATTTTTAATAGACTTGATAACTGACCGAATACTTTCCACTGATGTTAGTTTAAGAAGAAAGATAACATTTGCATTTTATAATGAGTCTCCCATCCTGGAGTGTGAGCATGCGGTCATTTTGTCAGCTCCTTAAACCCACTGTGTGCAAAACATTCACTACATGAGAAGTTGACTACATGCATTTTGGCAATGTATCATCAAAAATTCAGCAAAACTAGCATGGACATCTTCATGGATACACACCACTGGGGTTTTGCTTTACCTTGAAGAAGGCATCATAGTTGAATAATGCATTATTCTCAACATTTCACATGCTGCTTTTACACTCCAATATGTGTTTTATCATTCCAAATGCGTATATTTAGTCTTCCGTGACCGGCCACATTAAATATCAAGGCAGCCATTAAAATGTCTGTGTGTCTACGGAGATAGATGGGAAGCCATGAACGGATGTGAGTTTAAGTGAAACCTCTTAAGCAGAGGAGGAATAAGCACTGTCCACAAAATCTGTTAATGGTGTTTTGGTTTTTCAGAGCAAGTAGATTTTACAAAAAGCAAGAACGGCAGTGTGTGCAGGTGAGTCAATATCTAAAAAGACAGAGGCCGGACGGCAGCTGGGCGGAGGATGTTGTGTGCGTGTTGAGATTGTACTGCCGTGCCCTGCAGAAACCTCATTGTTAAACTATTCACACTGTTGGCTATGAGACATTATAAATAATGAGGAGTGTTTGCTTGTGGTGTCTGTCCTGCACCTCGTCAATAAGTAACCTAACTGTTAAAAGTATCAATCTTTAGAACTGCACCACTTCTTTGGGATTGACAACTGTGACTCTCGCATTGTCCTGAGCAGATTGGATGCTGTCCGTATGAATGAAAGCCTTTTCCAGTCTCCTCTTAGCCCTGAATACCATAGCGACAGTGACTAAAATAAATATCAAGGATGATGAAAGTTAACACTGTGTTATTAAATTAAATCAAGGGTGTGAGTTAATCCGTCAAAACTTAATTAACCGACAGTGGCTAAAAATGTTTCTTTGGTTGGAAATTGAATGTAAAGCATGGCTTCTGGGTCACGGCTAGACCACAATACTAACAAAACTGACGGAAGCAGCTCTAGTGGAAGAAACTGGATAAAAAAACCTTGAGCAGACACACTGCTCATATCTGTCTCTGAGTTACCAGAGACCACCTTTCACCTTCAATATCTTTCATAATCTAATTATTTGCTCTAAATGGAATAATGAAAGTAAACTACCCTGAATTGTCCTGAAAAGGAAGCATAATGGACAGGCCGATGTCCAGTTCACACCTATAGACTAATAAAATAATCTAAATATAAAAAAGTGCTCAAGACATACAGTTTGTGAATGCTTAAATGGTGCATTAAATTGCCATTTCTGAGAAGCAATTATTTCAATTGTTAAAAGCCAAAGTAACTACAATTCAACTAATAAAACATAATATCATGAATTATATTACATTTTACATTATTACATTATATAACATTATGACCACTGACAGGTGAAGTGAATAACACTGATTATCTCTTCATCACGGCACCTGTTAGTGTGCGGGATATATATTAGGCAGCAAATGAACATTTTGTCCTCAAAGTTCATGTGTTAGAAGCAGGAAAAATGGGCAAGCATAAGGATTTGAGTGAGTTTGACAAGGGCCAAATTGTGATGGCTAGACGACTCGGTCAGAGCATCTCCAAAACTGCAGCTCTTGTGGGGTGTTCCTGGTCTGCAGTGGTCAGTATCTCTCAAAAGTGGTCCAAGGAAGGAACAGTGGTGAACCGGCGACAGGGTCATGGGCGGCCAAGGCTCACTGATGCACATGGGGGTGAAGGCTGGCCCATGTGGTCCGATCAAACAGATGAGCTACTGTAGCTCAAATTGCTCAAGAAGTTAATGCTGGTTCTGATAGAAAGGTGTCAGAATACACAGTGCATCGCAGTTTGTTGAGTATGGGGCTGCATAGCCGCAGACCAGTCAGGGTGCCCATGCTGACCCCTGTCCACCGCCGTAAGCGTCAACAGTGGGCACGTGAGCATCAGAACTGGACCACGGAGCAATGGAAGAAGGTGGCCTGGTCTGATGAATCACGTTTTCTTTTACATCACGTGGATGGCCGGGTGCGTGTGCGTTGCTTACCTGGGGAACACATGGCACCAGGATGCACTATGGGAAGAAGGCAAGCCATCGATGTGGATGTTACTTTGACACGTACCACCTACCTAAGCATTGTTGCAGACCATGTACACCCTTTCATTGAAACGGTATTCCCTGGTGGCTGTGGCCTCTTTCAGCAGGATAGTGCGCCCTGCCACAAAGCAAAAATGGTTCAGGATTGGTTTGAGGAGCACAACAACGAGTTTGAGGTGTTGACTTGGCCTCCAAATTCCCCAGATCTTAATCCAATCGAGTATCTGTGGGATGTGCTGAACAAACAAGTCCGATCCATGGAGGCCCCACCTCGCAACTTACAGGACTTAAAGGACCTGCTGCTAACATCTTGGTGCCAGATACCACAGCACACCTTCAGGGGTCTAGTGGAGTCCATGCCTTGACGGGTCAGGGCTGTTTTGGCAGCAAAAGGGGGACCAACACAATATTAGGAAGGTGGTCATAATGTTATGCCTGATCGGTGTCTATATATACTGTATATATATTTATATAATTTATATTATATATAAATATAAATATTTTATATATAAATATCTTTTTTTTCTTAAATACAGGCCTACATGTATGTGTGTGTATTTATATATGCATAATAATTATACACAGTACACACACATATATTATGTAAACACAAACTTTTACTTTGGATGCATTTAATCGCGATTAATCGATTTAACAGCGTTACTTAAATTACATTAAACTTAAAAATGATTTGAATCTTGTATAACTTGAAAATTGCTTAACTTATTTTGATGAGTTAAAGCAATGTAAAAACATATGTTGTCATAACAGAATGATCATATAATTTTTACAGTGTTATGCTCACCAAGGCTGCATTTATCTGATCAAAAATACAAACCTTACAAAACTAATTGCAGTCTGTTTTGTACCTCTTTTAAGGACTGATTTATTGCCTCATATTTCATAAATAAAAATAATTTTTACAAATCTGAAACATAATGACTTTAACACCACCCCACATGGTGCCATATCATATTCTCTTTGTATGAGATCAACTTCTATGTGTCAACGACATGTGGTCGAGTGTCTGATGTATTAAGAGTTGCTTTGATCTATTATGCCAAGTATTCATAGTAAAGATAAAGGACTCAGACTCAGAAACCTTCCAAAAGATGGAAAACCAGTTTCTCCATTCTAGCGTTAAACATTTCAGGGGTGTATTCCTTTAAACCGCAGAGGGCCCTTTGATTCAGCTGAGTCATTGGAGAACTGTTTGTCCAGCTTTTCAAAGCGGCATAGCAGTACGAGGCTTACAAATCTCTTATTATTTCCCTGTAAAACATGACCGCCAGAACTCCCGCAGATGGGAATGGATTGGAGAGATTCACATCTGCTCCCTGAATCCGGCGGGCTTTGACCCCATCTACCTATCTATATGAGATAGAGAAAATGTTATATTGAAGGACTGATTATTTTATGTAAAGGATAGTTTACCCAACGACCATCTTTTATTCACCCTCATGCTGTTCTAAACCTGTATAAGTTTATTTCTTTTCAAGCTTCTAAAAGGATTCACTCTTTTGGGATATTTTCAATGAATTGGTTGATTCAGTTCACAAAATAAAAATGAGATTCACTGACAAATTTGACTGATCCAGTTATCAAGTGAATTCACTGGAGGGAAAGATTTTCAGTGAATAATGAAACTTTACACCGTAAAAATTTACATACTGTAAATGCTACAGTAAAAACATGTTAATTGGTTAACTGTAAGTTACCTGACTATATACTAAAATGTAAATGGATTAACATTACATTACATGTAATTTTACTGTAAAACACTGTCAAATATATGGTTTTTGCCAGTAAAAATGATGAATTACCATATAATTTACAGTAAAAAAAAACATTCCCAGAAGTTACACATCATATATGATAAAAAATGTTATAAATAATTTTGTTTCTTCTTATTTTTGTTATCAGCAATGTATATTAGTGTGTTTTGTGTTATATTTTATGTTATTTAATTGATGTTTATTGCATTACTTCAGTGTCATGGTGTATACGAGTATATACATAAAATATTTGTTTTATGAACATGGTCAAAATCGTATATAGCATGAATGAACTCTGATTCATCATGTGACTTTCTATTGTGCCACCTGTATTATTGTGGTGGTTATTTTAAGGTAAAAGGCAAATTTTGGTAGTTAAAGTAAGTATATTATATCACTTAATGACATATACAGTTGTAAAATATACAGGCATCCTGTAAAATTGGAAACTAATTTATTTACAGTGAATTTCTGGCAACCTGACAGATTTTTTTTTACCGCATATTTAACGATATATATTTTTTATAGTGTATTCTGTTCATCAATATGACTTCAGAAGACTTGGAATACAGTGCACAAGTTATGTGGACTATAGGTTTATGATAGTTTATGGTGTTTTGTGTCCTTTTTGAAGCTTGAAAGCTCCAGTCATTGTAATTCCATTCATTGTAATTGCATGGAAAAAAGCAACCAGTACAGTTCTTCAAAATTTCCCATTTTGTGTTTCACAGAAGGCAAAGTCCTTCAGGCTTTTACAACATAAGTAAATGATGACAGGATTCTAAATTAGCTGGGCTGCAGAACGACTGCTTCTCTTTTTAGTGGCACAAAAACAAATCAGATGGGAAATTCAGAGCTTATTGATTCTTCCAGCCTTCCTATTAAATGCCTTTTAAAGAAAAGTTGTGCATCTACATTTGAAAATGCACTTTGTAGATCTCAGGGAATTACATTAATTGTTCATTTATTAATATAGCTGTGCTTGTGAAATGCTCAATTAAACATGCACACATGCAATGTTCAACATCTACGTTGAAGAAATTACAGCGATTCAGATCTAACCCATCCATTTGGGGTTCAAGCTATTTAAATTAGCTGTTATTTTGTTTTTCACTTTATTAAATGTGACCAGTCCTTTCTGCAAAATGATGTTGGCCCTGCAGCGGAACCCTGCCTTTAGCCCGGCTAATTGATTAGGTCAAAGGTCTGAGGGACAGTGGCTATGAGAGGAATGAATTTCCTGTTTCCGCATCTATAATTCAGTGGTTTCCTGAGTATGTGCATCGCAGTGAGTTTTGAGATGGGGCACAAGCTGTGATCTTCAAAACACAACTCTGCCAACACTTACCACAGTGCCGTGGCTTTGAAGGTCTGCTGGATCAAGCCTGCAGCTCACAAAACCCCAAGACCCAGACGTCCAAACAGACACAAGTTCAGGCTTTGTGTGTTTGCTCTGGGATGGTCTAGTGGTCAGGTTGAAAGGAAAACAAAAACTTCTGAAACATTTTCTTAGACTCAGCTGGCGAGAATGGAATTGTTAACCAATGACGCCAATATAGTTTGTTTCTGGCATCCAGCGAATGATGAATGAACCCGCAATCTTTAGATGAATAGTTCACCCAAAATGAAAATCCTCAGTCATCATTTACTCCCCTTCAGGTTGTTGGAACACATGCTTGTGCTGCTTTTTTTTCTCGTTTAGTGAAAGTAAATTTGGACTGTGACTGTCAAGCTCCAAAAATGGCAAAAAATGTGCACTATATTTCAAGTATCCTGAAGCCATTCAATATCTTTGTCTGAGAAACACAAAATTTTATAATACAAAAGTCATTATTGATGTAACCCTAAGCTTACTGTATCATATTTGATACACACATTTCTAAGGCCTCTAAATTATCAACATGACCAAAACTTTGCTGAAAACCTGTTGTACACAATCTTCTACATACCTTCTGCCATCTGATTTATAGTTTATACTTTTTTAGCAAGTAAAAGCAAGTTTTAGTATAAAAATGTTCGTCTTTAGGTCGTGGTACACGATTTGCTGTGAAATCTACAAACCCGATTCCAAAAAAGTTGGGACACTGTACAAATTGTGAATAAAAAAGGAATGCAATAATTTACAAATCTCATAAACTTATATTTTATTCACAATAGAATATAGATAACATATCAAATGTTGAAAGTGAGACATTTTGAAATGTCATGCCAAATATTGGCTCATTTTGGATTTCATGAGAGCTACACATTCCAAAAAAGTTGGGACAGGTAGCAATAAGAGGCCGGAAAAGTTAAATGTACATATAAGGAACAGCTGGAGGACCAATTTGCAACTTATTAGGTCAATTGGCAACATGATTGGGTATAAAAAGAGCCTCTCAGAGTGGCAGTGTCTCTCAGAAGTCAAGATGGGCAGAGGATCACCAATTCCCCCAATGCTGCGGTGAAAAATAGTGGAGCAATATCAGAAAGGAGTTTCTCAGAGAAAAATTGCAAAGAGTTTGAAGTTATCAGCATCTACAGTGCATAATATCATCCAAAGATTCAGAGAATCTGGAACAATCTCTGTGCGTAAGGGTCAAGGCCGGAAAACCGTACTGGATGCCCATGATCTTCGGGCCCTTAGACGGCACTGCATCACATACAGGAATGCTACTGTAATGGAAATCACAACATGGGCTCAGGAATACTTCCAGAAAACATTGTCGGTGAACACAATCCACCGTGCCATTCGCCGTTACCGGCTAAAACTCTGTAGGTCAAAAAAGAAGCCATATCTAAACATGATCCAGAAGCACAGGCGTTTTCACTGGGCCAAGGCTCATTTAAAATGGACTGTGGCAAAGTGGAAAATTGTTCTGTGGTCAGACGAATCAAAATTTGAAGTTCTTTTTGGAAAACTGGGACGCCATGTCATCCGGACTAAAGAGGACAAGGACAACCCAAGTTGTTATCAGCGCTCAGTTCAGAAGCCTGCATCTCTGATGGTATGGGGTTGCATGAGTGTGTGTGGCATGGGCAGCTTACACATCTGGAAAGGCACCATCAATGCTGAAAGGTATATCCAAGTTCTAGAACAACATATGCTCCCATCCAGACGTCGTCTCTTTCAGGGAAGACCTTGCATTTTCCAATATGACAATGCCAGACCACATACTGCATCAATTACAACATCATGGCTGCGTAGGAGAAGGATCCAGGTACTGAAATGGCCAGCCTGCAGTCCAGATCTTTCACCCATAGAAAACATTTGATGCATCACAAAGAGGAAGATGTGACAAAGAAGACCTAAGACAGTTGAGCAACTAGAAGCCTGTATTAGACAAGAATGGGACAACATTCCTATTCCTAAACTTGAGCAACTTGTCTCCTCAGTCCCCAGACGTTTGCAGACTGTTATAAAAAGAAGAGGGGATGCCACACAGTGGTAAACATGGCCTTGTCCCAACTTTTTTGAGATGTGTTGATGCAATGAAATTTAAAATCAACTTATTTTTCCCTTAAAATGATACATTTTCTCAGTTTAAACATTTGATATGTCATCTATGTTGTATTCTGAATAAAATATTGAAATTTGAAACTTCCACATCATTGCATTCTATTTTTATTCACAATTTGTACAGTGTCCCAACTTTTTTGGAATCGGGTTTGCATTTTTATCAAGTAAACGTAAGAATAACTTAAATCGCTAGTAATTTTTAAAGATGAAGACTTAATGCAACTTAGGTTTACTTGATTATCCATACATTTTTTTCATCATCATTTGATGTTAAGATGTGAGTATCAAATATGATCCATCAGGATTTTGAGGAGTGTTTAAACCACATCCCTCCCTCATACTTTGTAAAAAATCCTTCTCTCATTGGTCAAAATGACCCGAAGCCCTAAAATTATCATTTTTTTTAAATTGTCTAGAAAGCTTATTTCATTTTGATAATATTTTTCTATTTTTAAAAGCATTTTTTTTGTTATTTATTTTATTTACCTTTAAATTACTAGATTTTATCAATAAATAATAAATAAATAATAATTTAAGCACATTCTTTCCACTTAAATTCAAAATAACTCATAATTTCATGCATAACCCTTTTAATTCAGCTCAAAATATCTTACAATGGGTGTCTTTGCCGACCTCTTGTGGAAAAAAAAATAATATAATGGCCTTATACATGTAGCTTTATATGGAGCAAATGGGCTGTTCCGCCGGCTCCTAAAGTCAGTTCACTTCAGTATGCATTCAGATACAAATGTAGACATTATAAACTCCTTTTTTTTTTGTAGTTCACATTTTTAGGTTTTTCTATGTATACTGAAGCATTCCATTCATTCCTTAGGGGGTCAAATTGACCCGTGAGGGAAGGATTTGTTATTTTTTTAAAGTTCAAGCACAAAACTCCTCAAATCCAGTTCATTTTTTGTGTGTATTCGTGGTTCAAGTGCAATAAAAGTCCTAGGGTCTTGATGAACACTTAATTTAAAAAAAATTTAAATACAAATGAGTTTATAATTTCAAAATAATGTTGAAAATGATGACATCATTTTCAACATTATTTTGCCCCCCAGAATTAAAACTACAGAGCTTTGATCATAAAACTGAGCATTTAAATATCATCTTACCAAGACATACATTTATATTTATATGCTTTTTATGCATACTCTCATATATATATATCTTATTGATTTACATTACAAGCTATCAGAACTTCATCTTAGCCATATAAATATCAGCAACTGCACTAAATTGCATATTTTTGCTCATTTTGGGCCTCTGAATAAAATGTATGTGTTTTTCCTCCTTGAGCATGAGCTCCATATTCTCATATATCATACTCCATGAGCCATAAAAGCCTGATGTATCAAATATGTTTCCCAACAAAAAACACTTGTATAGATTTTGTGAAAAAGCTGAAAAATTTCCCCATATGACATTTCCCATATATCATTTGCAATTGCATAAATTCAAATGTTGGCATGTGAAGATGTGCCACACCAAGTTTTAAATCAATAATGCCAAACGATATTGGTTTTTGAGTGTCTTGAAACTGAACATGACAATTTCAGTTTGTTCCTCACGCAAAAGAGTTCCTCACTGTTCCACACTTCAGAAGACTTGAAATATAGTGTACGTGTCATAAGGGTCATGTGTCATTTGAGTTTTGACAAGCCTCAGTCCACTTTCACCTTCAATTGTAAAAGAGCAGCATGAACATTTGGCCAAACATCTCCTTTTGACTTCCACAGAAAAAAAGAAAGTCATGGAACAACATGAGGGTGTAATAACAATCACAAGTGACAGGAGTACCTGGAGCAGTGTTGACCCCCAATGTCAGCGCTACATGAAGGCCACACATGGGCAATTTAAGGTCCTCAATCTAAAACGTCCATATGGTCCTCAAGTTGAACAGTTGGTTGGGGAAAAGTGACCTCCACAAGAACCATTTGTCCCCGAGGGGTTGTTCAACCAGCAGAAAGCAACCAGTCACTACAGCCTCAGTCAGTAGAGCGTGCAGCTGCTTATGAACCACAGCCTGCTAAGTAAGGGGGTTTATTTTATATCTTCTCTCTGGGGAGAGAAGAAGCCTTTCACAAATTGAAGGAAATGTCAGTGTCATTGAGGTCGCAGCAAAATGCAGCATTTCCAACAGCCCTGACCAACAAAACCCACAAAAGTGTCCAAGAACTTCTGCTGAATTAAACAGAATCATCTGTCACTTAAGCTGCATTATTCAGTGTCACACTAAACAGGTTTATGTGAAATAAATGCTTGATGTTTCCTGAGGTATTTGCGTGTTCAGGCTGTGTGGGATTGCCTGTGTGGCTCTCTGTGAGTGTGACCACAGACAGCAGCTTTAATCATGTCTCCAGTTCATGTCCCTGACAACTTCCTGTGAGATCTGAGAATCCCTATAGATTGTGCAGTTGATTTTTGGAGATGTTGTGCAGGGAGAAATGTGTACATCTAAACTAAATCTAAAATGTGAGGTCTGAACACAGATGCCCTGCTGTGCCAGATGGAGTCAGAGTTGGCAGATCTAACGTGTCTAGGAACTCAAAGAAGATATTTTGTTTTAGTACGAGAATCAAAGGGTTATGGCTCTTAAATTTCAGGATTTCACTTTTCATCTTATTTGAGCTTTTCACTGTTCAAAAATATAGGATGAATAAAGTATGTAGGTCCCACTTTTTATTAGGTGACTTTAATTACTCTGTGCTCATCAAAAAATAAGCATTTGATGCAATGTATTTGTCCTCCAAAACTTGTTTTCTTCAAGAAGATTTGCATGTGTTCCTGTTAGGGCTGCACTATTAATCATAATAAAACCAAAATCTTGATATGGCTTATGCGATTATCAAATCTCAAAGGCTATGATTTAGTTAAATAAATATCTGTGCTGTGTTTCAGAGCGACGCATGGCACTGTGTTCTTGTACACGAGCAGCTCTTTTTCCGCCTGTTTTTCTTAGCATCTCAGAGCAGATCGGTTCGCATTAAATGTTGCTCTGTATCTGCCCTGTGTTTGGGTCACTTTGCAGGCAGGGATGTCTAAGTATAATTACACATACACACTATATTGTCAAAAGTATTGGGACACCCCTCCAAATCATTGAAATCAGGTGTTGCAATCACTTCCATGGACACAGGTGTATAAAAATCAAGCACCTAGGCATGCAGACTGCTTCTACAAACAATTGTGAAAGAATGGGTCGCTCTCAGGAGCTTTCAGTACCATGATAGGTTGCCACCTGTGCAATAAGTCCATTCATGAAATTTCCTCACTACTAAATATTCTATGGTCAACTGTTAGTGGTATTATAACAAAGTGGAAGCAATTGGGAACAACAGCAACCTACCACAAAGTGATAGGCCACATAAAATCACAGAGCGGGGTCAGCGCATGCTGAGGCGCACAGTGTGAAAAAGGTGCCAACTTTCTGCACAGTCAATAGCTACAGACCTCCAAACTTCACGTGGCCTTCAGATTAGCTCAAGAACAGTGCGTAGAGAGCTTCATGGAATGGGATTCCATGGCCGAGCAGCTGCATCCAAGCCTTACATCACCAAGTGCAATGCAAAGCGTGGGATGCAGTGGTGTAAAGCACGCCGCCACTGGACTCTAGAGCAGTGGAGACGTGTTCTCTGGAGTGACGAATCACGCTTCTCTGTCTGGCAATCCGATGGGCGAGTCTGGTATTGGCGGTTGCCAGGAGAACGGTACTTGCCTGACTGCATTGTGCCAAGTGTAAAGTTTGGTGGAGGGGGGATTATGGTGTGGGTTGTTTTTCAGGGGTTGGGTTTGGCCCCTTAGTTCCTGTGAAAGGAACTCTTAATGCTGCAGCAAACCAAGACATTTTAGACAATTTCATGCTCCCAACTTTGTGGGAACAGTTTGGGGATGGCCCCTTCCTGTTCCAACATCACTGCGCAACAGTGCACAAAGCAAGGTCCATAAAGACACGGATGAGTGAGTTTGGTGTGGAGGAGTCCTGACCTCAACCCGATACAACACCTTTGGGATGAATTAGAGCGGAGACTGCGAGCCAACATCAGTGCCTGACCTCACAAATGCGCTTCTAGAAGAATGGTCAAAAATTCCCATAAACAAACTCCTAAACCTTGTGGAAAGCCTTCCCAGAAGAGTTGAAGCTGTTTTAGCTGCAAAGGGTGGGCCAACTCCATATTAAACCCTATGGATTAAGAATGGGATGTCATTAAAGTTCAAGTGCATGTACAGGCAGACATCCCAACACTTTTGGCAATATAGTGTAATTGCATGCAGGTACTTTAAATTCAATTACACCGAAATGTGTCTACATGTAGACAAAAAGATGATTTTATCAAATGCTTATTTTTATATTTTATATTTTGGGTCCAATGTGTATATACAGTGCGATACAAAAGTCTGAGACTCTGAAAATCCAGGAGTGAAAATTCTATTTTGAACTTGAAAGTAAACAAAGTTTTACTTTATTCTGGAAAAACTACAAAATAAACTACAAATAATGTAGTTAGTGTAGCGGGTAGTTGAAACTGTTGATGCGGGTTGGGATAAAAATTATTTCAAACAATTTAACAAAATAAACGCATGTACAAAATTTAAAGGCCCGATTTCAGACAGGGCTTAGATTAAGCCAGGATTAGGCCTTAGTTCAATTAGGACATTTACAACCACATCCGTAGTGGTATAGGTTGTATCAACAGCAGTCTTTGTACTTGTTATTAGTTTATATTGTAATTCATAGCAGAGTAAGTGGGAAAATTATATTAAATAACATGAAAAAAACTCTATTACAGAAGTTAAAGCTTCAACCATCCCCAGTCTCCTCTTCACTAAATCATGCAAAGAAATTTAATTTAACCATCAATCTTCCTCATACTGATCATATTTTTATGAATGTGAACACAAACCAATGTTGATGGTTTATTTTAATTGCTGTGTAGAATTGACAGACTCCTTGTAAACACTGGACGTCTTTTAGCAATCTTCTATATAATCCAGAGTATGTTAGCAGGCATTACATGCACACAGGATGTAATTTTCCATAAAATAGGGAACCTTATTTACGTCCCATTTAATTCAATCAACGTGACCCATTGGGATGTGATCTTGATTATTAAAACATGAATATATGAATACAATATCCAACTGTGATTCCATTTTCCCAAAGGTCACTCTGCATAATTGTCGGTTTGATTGCATGTGATTGTTTTTAAGTAAAGAAAAGAAAACAATAGAAGTGTCAATCAGCACACATATAGTATGAGAATGAAAGGGTTTGACATGTGAGCTGACAGCTCTATCATGTGTGTGTTTAATACAGAAAGCATGTGTGACAGGCCTTTATTGGAGTCCAAATCAGAGCCTCAAGTGAGTAGGTAATTGAATGTATACATCTATAACTTTGTGGCGTGTGATGTACTTTTGGAAAGATGCTTCCAGCAACACAGCGCAAATATCAATCATCTCATTTGTTCAGCAATCCTAAAGGATTCACTGTTCAAACTGTAGAAAGAGAAAACTTCCTTGCAGATTTTTCTGCAAATATTTCAGCAGAACAGACGGCATGTGAAAGCTGATCTGCTGTGTGGCGTTTTGATGTGTAATCAATTGAAATTGAAGGGGAAGAGCGGTTCAAAGTGGAAAATGTAATGATGTGGTGAGTTTCACTGCAGGGCAGAGCCAATCTGTACCAGAAACACACCAGACCCCTCTGAAAACATGCTAATGAGATATCTGTTTCTCCTCCTAATAAATACAAGTGGAGTCTTACCATTGATCTTAAGAACACCTCAAGGGGATCTCAAGTCTCCCTAAGGTATGTCCATTAGTGAGACAGGAAAGAGAAACTCCCATAAGGATGACAAAACGGTTGTACAAGAGGAATTGGGACAAGAGAAGTCTTGTAGGTCATTCTCATGAAGAACTCTGAATGCAAGGCAGCCATGAATAGCCTTCAGTGAAATCAAACTATGGCCCTACACCTGGTATTAAGATGTGTTTTACCCAATCGGATCACAAGTGGATGAGGGAAACACATTCCCGTTTAAACCTGGTGTTTTAATCAGTCTCTTTTGTCCACTTTCAACCACTTCTGTCCTGATTTCTTTAAGGGGAGGGTCTATGGGCTGGTAAATGTATGGGTTTTTTTTTCAGATCTTTTGTTCACAGAATGCACTACCTGTGTTGAATTTCTTTGAAAAACAATTCAGTAAATTCCCATTTAAACTACAGTTCAACACTCTGTGGACTATTTAATTCAAATCTACACTCATGAATTGAAAAGAAGTTTTAACTTAACCCTGTAATCAATATCAGGTCCAAACAGTATTCACAGTTATTGACTGCAGTAAATACTCTTTAAAGGTTTAGTTCAAACTAAAAAAAAAATTCTGTCATTAACCACGTTTCCACTGTCGGGCCAAAGGCGGGCATGCTAGTGCGTGCCAGGGCCAGTCTCGTTTCCATGGTCACTTCCGGGGCTTGATCGTGGCCTCGTCGGGGCTTCCTCAGGGCCAACGGCCAGTGTTTTTTGGCCCGCTGAATACCTAGGTCCAAAGCAGGCCTGCTCGTCTTAAGGAGTGGTAACAAACAAAGGCAGAGTTTATCTGAGTCTGGAGATGGCAGCACCACAGACGATTTCATATACCAGCTAACATCAGCATTAAAGACTTTTAAAATCATTTAGCTCGAAACTCACTTTCAGACAGCGAGTGTTTGAAATAACTGTTTGTGGATTCTGATCACCGTATAAGGCAGAAATATTCATATGCGATACAAAAGACTATGCGCACTAACCATTCCTATAGTAAACATGGTAAATACGACCGCTTGAAGAAATAAGACAAATCATGTAGGCTAACACAATCGTGTATTTATTTTATCTGTCAGTTATCTGTCTGATATCCATATTTAGCTCCGCATGTGTCATAAAATAAAGCTTCCTCTGTTTCTCTGACTGAAAATATAACTGTATTGGGACTGTCACTGGAGAGAGTGCTAAAGCTTTTTGGTGGAAAATTTGTAGAAATGATCATTCTGTCTAAATGTGATGTACATACTGTCCTGTGACTACCCATAAACAAACAGACGCGACTGAATAAGTACGCATCCTCTTTCTTTTGTGAAATAACGGTAAATACCTCTTTATTTCTGTGGGACTAATGTGCAATCTTGACACAAATTAATTCATTATGATCAATGTATCACTTAATATTGTAAAACTGTAGTAAAACATCAATGCTTGAGTTTTAAATCTTTAAGTAAACGACTAAAAATGCCAACAAACCGCCACTTTTATCATGTGCATTTTCCGATCTCGCTAGTTTCCAGTGATTTCATTCTGATTCGTTTTCTGATAAAACTTCCATTTGTTGGTGAAATGATGGGTTTGCGTGACGTTATTCCAGAGAGGCGTCTTACGGCCGGGTCTTAGTGAAGCGCTGCGGAGCTTCTAGCCCGAAGGTGGAAACTCTGTGTGGTTTTGGGCTCGGTGCTACAGGTCCAGAGGCTATTAGCACAGCCCGGCCCATTGAAAGCCCTGGCTCGCACTGGCCCGACAGTGGAAAAGCGTCTATTTACTCGTCCTTATGTTCCAAAGATACTTTGAAGAATGTTGTTAACCAGACAGTTGACGACACCCACTGACTTCCATAGTATTTTTTTTTTCTACTATGGAAGTCAATGGCTATCGTCAACTGTCTGGTTACCAACATTCTTCAAAATATCATCTTTTGCGTTCAACAGAAGAAAGCAACTCATACAGGTTTGAAACAACATCAGGGTGCGTAAATTATGAGAGAATTGTTATTTTTGGGTGAACTATCCCTTTAAGAACACAGCTATGGCTTGAACCATAATCAGCGCCGACATCAATCAATACCCAACATTAACTAGAGCAGCACGTTTTACAGAGGAAGGCAGCTAATGAATGTGCCTTTAGGTTGATGAATAATAAAACCCCAAAGCTTATAAAAAAAATATCTAAATCCTTTTAAGTCATTTTTGTAAAATGTATAGTCCTTTATCAGGTGCGCTCTGCGGTTAGCAGGATGTCACTGACCACAAAGCATCCTTAATTAAGGTGACTTTATAGTAAAGTGTCAGCGCATTTCATTGAAGTGAGCTCACATCATATAATATTAATTAATCAGTGGAAACTAAGCACGGCATACAAAGATATCCATTTAAAAGAGAAACGGCTGCTTTTGTGTTATTATCAGGCTGGGCTTTAATCGCTTGCCTTTTTTCAAAGAGCTCATTTCCCTTAATGAGTCCAAACAGGTTCAGATATACATCATACTGCACTCAAAACATGCCATATAGACCAACAAAGTCAAGTAATATTAATGACAGTGAACAAATACTGCAGATTTGGACCAGTAAATCTAGCAACTAACATGCTAATATACATTCAAAACACCTTAGCATCGTGATGGTGAGTTTTGCATATGGAAAAAACACTAATTTTTCTTTAGAAAATGTAAAAATCTAGTTTATTATTTCAGCATCAGAGGTTTGTAGTTAGCCTCAGATGAAGGGAGTATTGAGTTGCTAACATCAGCTTATTGTTCGTCAGTCAAGAGTGACATCTACTGAACTGGTCATGCCATTTCCATTGTTTCATTCATGTCCTCTGAACAGGAAGTCAAAATCATAGAATCATAGGATTGTCCATGTTAATTCTGCGGTGGGCCAAACATTTCTGAAATGATTGCTTCATGAATGACCTTTTGTGCAACATAAAACCCAGTAAAAGGCTCGCCCGAGGACAAGAAGGGAGTTATATCTTATCTTTGTGGAATATCTTGCCAACCTACTAAACAGACTCCCAGAATCAGTTAAACATAATTGTTCAGTGTTCCTCCTTTTACATTGCCTTCAACTTCAAAATGCCAAGCAGGAAAAAAAAAAAAAAAAAAAGAGTAGCTTCATTTAACAAGGAACCTGTTGTAATGAATTACAAACCCAGATAAGATCACTGAATGACCAGCTGCCTTTTCACACTTCATGAGTCTCATTGGGACAGCTATGGCCTGGCCCGTGCGGTTGAAATCATGTGTGTGGGCACACTCCAGTTCTTTCGGAAAAACACAGCTTTATTTTGATTGTCTGGGATTCAAAATTGGATAGGGTTGGACAACTTCCGCAAATGTCAACATATTCCAAAGGTCTCAAGCCACTGTTGAGAGAACAGAATAATGAATGAGAGTGAAGCCAACAATCCATTTACTGTGCTAAAAAAAAAGCCAAAAACCCTCACTGTGTACCAAAATGCTGCAAATGGAACACAATCGCCTCCTAACCTCTATGGGTCTCTATTCAAACGTAAAGAAGAAAACAGCAGTGTGAAGCCTACATCCATTAGTTAGAGTCTGAATTTGCTTGAATTAATAAAACATTTTGCACTAAAAAAAGCTGTGTACCTTCGGTGAACCGTGAAAAAAGCTTGTGATCTCCCAGCTGGGACTTTTTTGACGAATCTCCACCATTGTGAACAAAAAAGAATATTTCAGGAATGGTTTGTTGCACTTTCAAGAAAATTAAGCCATTCAGAACGAACGTGAAACAGTGTCTCAATCGCATGACATTCATGGCCCAATTCTGTGGCACTATAGTCTCTGTGTTTATGTCAGCGGAGTCTGGGTAGTTGTGCAAATGAGCTTTCCATCAGTTCCACGGGACAGGAGCAGTCAGTCACTCTGGTTTACAATCTCCCTCCTGGGCGCTCATGGCTTTCACAGCGCTAACAGATTTGGACAGCTCACTGGTGATGGTTTCCATGTGCTTCATACTTCAACTTGAGAAACGGTTCCAAGCAAAGCAGTTCGCTAATTAGTTTTTCATTGTGCAGCGTCTGCATAAGCATGTACATATGTAAAAACCCAAATGCAATAACGCAAGTAAGCTTAGCTCACAAAGTAGCAGGATAGAGGTTACAGCCACAGATGTCTCATCTTAAAACTAAGGGTACGTTTACATGACAACGATGTATAAACTTAAAAGTTTTTCCTTTGCGTTTTTCGACAACAACGTCAAAATGATCCCCGTTCACACGGATCCATGAAAACAACTAAAAACGCATTATTATTCATGCCAGGCCAGTAGTTGATGGAATTGCCCGATTTAAAATCAGGATATGGTGTCACACCGGAGGACATGGTTTTCAGTGACAAAATGTATCAAGATCCTATGCTTTTAGAAATATATAAATGAATAAAATGATTGTCATTTACTAAAATAGACACTTGTAAAATTATGCCTGAGGTATTTAACAACTTTTTTATAAAAATTGAAATAAAAATTATTTATAAAAGTTGTAATTTATTGAACCATGCTTGAGACAATCACACCATAGGACTTTTTGAGATTTGGCTAAAAAAAAATTAAAAATCTAAAGACAAAGCAGTTTTTATATGAATAGGTCCATGTAAGACAAAGAAATATTTAACCATTTACTGCATTTTAAATGATGACAATACTAATTATATTCATTTTTATCTTATCTTATCTCATGTGAAAATGCCATGTCACGTCAACAACCCATAAGACACTTTTTACAGAAAATATTATATTGGTACGGCCTGTAACATCTTGTGATCCATGGCAATGAGTAACAAAGTATTAAAATAATTAAAAATATAACCATTTGAAAAAAGAAGAAAAAAATAATGAGTTTGGAAACCAAATGTACCTTATATAGAATCACCCATATGCATACAAATAACAACATTTAATTAAGACATTTCAAATACTAAAGCTAGGGCGTCTAAAGCCATATGATAGCATTGTGTGTGGAACATATATTTCATATTTAACTAAATTATCACCATGAGAAACAAAAACAGTGACTTAAATTTTGGCTTCAGAATTTTACTTAAAAGTTTTGGGTGTGATTTTATATATATATATATATATATATATATATATATATATTATATATATACACACACATTTATTTATTAAATACCTGAAAAATACATTTATTAATGTTTTAAAATACTGGAAATACCATTTCCATACAATATCTTTTATATTCTTGCAGCGGTTTGAGAACAAGGCGCATTCTCAGCATTCCACTCAAGTTCTGCAAACACTGTTAGAACAGCTTTTCTATTTTCTAAATCAAAAAAAAGATTTTCTAAAAATTTTTAAATCAAAAGAAACAAACTACTTTCGAAATGGCACGTACCACTATACTTAACAGATACTTAACAAAAACTCATGGCACCCACACAATATTTACTCCTTTACAAGTTTCCCTTGAGCACCAGACTATTTATGACACTGCTGATAAAGGACAAAGTTTTGCATATTTTTCCATAGTTGCTGTTCAAGGAAATATGAGCACACGGATTTGTGTTAATGCACTGAAGTGTAACAAATGTGTGCAAATAAGAGCATGCTGCATGCAAGTTAATTACGCACTAAAAAGGGAGCACTCATTAGCATCATCTTGAAGTGTAAACGATGTATATTCATTAGTTACGGACTTTGCAGTCCCTGGTTTGGGTCTAGCGAAGATTTGACTCGTTCGTTTTAAACACACAATGTCAAGTGCTATTTCAGTCACTCTCCTTGAGTTATTTTCGAAATGTAAATTTGGTCCTTCTGGCCTGGGGTTCGTCCAAATAAAGACTTCTTTCTTTCTGTAGTCATAATTGTCTTTCATTTGAGTGTTGCCCTCCTCCTCAACATCGACATCAGCCCTTCCCCTCCAGGGGCACGCTCTCTGACCCGTCTTACTCTGTGAAGAAGGAACTCCGCTTGTTGTGTGGCATTTCTCACAGTGGGTCATTCTGCAAGAATATTTCAAAGTAGACTGGGACGCGCTCCTGCGGGGCTATTGCTGGCCTGAGCTGTCTGGACCCAGCTGGCTTTGTGCTGCCAGCTGCGTCCAGCGGTTATTCCTCACAGGCACAACCCCAGGTGTCCTTCCTTCTGCCCTGTAATTCCCCTCTCTTTCATCCTCACAGGATGTCCAACTTGTATTACGGCCTCATTTAATAAAACAACATCCAGAGGAGCACAGGCAGATACGGGTTCAGACACACAAACAGAGATTGTTTGCAGATGCAACGGGTTTTCAAGAGCTCCGAAAACAAACTTTTTGTCATTTTAGCTCCATCCGGCTGTGAAGAGAGAGACATCACATCTTCCCATCTTGCTAATTAAAAGGAAAAATAAATAAAATAAACCTTATTCATGTAAAATGGGGTGAGAGATGTACTATGTAGCCTACTAAAATAATCACTGGCCTGGTAAGAGAAATGTATTTAATATCACAAGATTAAAACTAGATTTTTGTGGTAAAATAACCGCAGCACAAAACACACCATCACCATTAGCTAATGTGTTTTTAGTACATTACTAATGCTATGTTCTGATTGGTTTGCATGTTGCTAAATGTTTGCTAATCTGTTATGAGTAATAGTAGTAGTATTGATTAGAGTTACGATGAATACTGGATTTTTTGTTTTCATTTCAATTACACATAAAATAAAATGCAAATACAAGTGTTTTAGTCAACAGTCTCTCCATTGAAGTAAAAGTAAGAAGCAATGACATCACATGACATCCCAATCGGAATGTAGGAACTGGAATGGTGCAATAGATTGGTTATATACAGTAATTGATTGTGATTTGAATAACAACAAAGTCATGTTTTATATTGATACAAAAAGAATCATCAAGTCAGTCAGTTCAGATGCATTCATCAAAATGTTTAAAACATTAAATGCTAACAAAAATGGAACAACTATATAATAACTACTAAAGATTCATCACCTCTCTTTTCTTTTTTAACAGATATGCTTCTCTTGCTGTCGGATCATTTTTAATGTGCCCCGTTTCGTGCTGAGTTCTCGTTCCCTCTTAACATTAAGTGTCTTTATCATGTAGGGTACAACGGGGCTAAAGGCACACCTTAAGGAAAATGTGCTTTTCATTACTCCCATAGTGTATGATTGCAGAAAAAATATATATGTTTGTATTGAACATTGATGGAGCAACAGATTTTGTGTGAAAATAAATCATAAAAGTGGTTCATTTTGTTTAAAAATCGTATAAATGTATGAGGTGGCGAGGGGGGCCTTACTCCACAGACAAAAAAAGTAAAACCAGCACAGGACAAAAGGGACACAGTATTGATACAAATACTTTAGCTAAAATAATGTTTTTAATAGTGTCTAAGTTAATACTTGTTCAAAACAATCACTTTAGCAAAGTTTGTACTATTTTCTGTTTATTTTTATAAATAATTCATTTTTGTCCAATAAATATACTGTCATTAAAATATTTTAATAAAAAAATATATATTTTAATAAAAATACAGAAACAAAATTATTTTAAAAAGTAAAGATTTAGAAAGCACTGAAGATGATCCCATACTAATTTAATATACATTTACAGTAGCAACAATAAATTATATTTTATTATATGATATGATTAATATCTTTTTATTATCATGTTTATTATTGTGTCTTTCGCCCCAACAGCAGGGGCGCCTTTTACCCCAAATATCATACTTTTACACATTCTTCCGTTATTAAAAAACTGTTGCTTTATTTACCTTGAACAAAATTATAACGAAGACCTTTGTCTCAAAATATAAACATACATTTTAATTGATTCTCATTTGCTACTTAAATCTACAACATTTTAAAAACATCAAATATTAGATCAAATTAGTGCAGAATCAACTATGCGTTGCTGTCCGTGATCGCGTCAAAGATCAGACAAATTTCCACGTGCATCTTGAAAAGCGGATGTTTTGGAAAGTGGTGAGGCAAGTTTTTGTGCCATCTGTGGTTTAGAGGAAAATAAAATCAAAGGAGCCTTTTCCTCTTTAGCCCCGTTGTACCCTACTAACAACATATTTTACGTTGTACTTATGTTTTAAAAAATGCCTGCATATTACATCTGTAATTAATTTCTGTAATGACAATTACACTGCTGACTTTCCCTTACCCCTTAACCCACCCTTATATACCCATATCAAAGGTGTCCTTACAGTCTATGGTCCTAACTTTACCCGTATCCACCACAATAACAGCACAAGTTTTGCAAAACAACATGAACAAGCAAATCGTACCTAACAATTTTTAATGCGAGTAGTAGTTAATAGAGCTGCACGATTAATCATTAAAATTTAATCGAGATAAATTGATAAAACAAAAAAAAACAATTTATCTCAATTAAAACACACGCCAGCAACGATTCGCCTGTGTCTATTAAACCTTTGACAAAATCTGCGTCGCTGAGCCAGAGAGAGCATATGTCATGTATGAAACAGCTAAACAAACAGTCAATCAAAATAGAGCAAATTATCTTTTGAAGGTAAATTGGCGCTTCAAATAATCAGTACTGGAGGTAACACATTACAAGTAACTTGAGTTACGTAATCAATTACTTTTTTCAAGTAACTAGTAAAGTAACACTACTTTTATATTTACAACAAAATGTCTGAATTACTTTTTCAAATAAGTAATGCGAGTTACTTTTTTTATTTATTGACTGACACCTCTCCTGTCCCAATGTCGAGAGAAATCGTGAGAAAGTGCAGAGGCGTTGTCAGCATCAACTCATCTCACTTGCAAAAAAACAGATTCAGTATTACTCAAAATTAAGTGAAATGCAATCTTCGAATATTACACAAACCTGCAATAATTAAATATATTAAATTACACAAATATATTTCATGTATTTAATCTCACTTTATTAACAAAAGTCTTTGCTGCTGACCTTTGATGATCAAAGATACAAGCAAGCAAAGCAAGCAAGCCCAGCCGAGAAAAAGTAATGCAAAAGTAATGTAACGCATTACTTTCCATAAAAAGTAACTAAGTAACAATTAGTTACTTTTTTAGGGAGTAACGCAATATTGTAATGCATTACTTTTGAAAAGTAACTTTCCTCAACACTGCAAATAAGGATTGTATCGATTACATTGTTACACCAGTAGGTGGCGACCAAGTAATTGTTAAAAATGTATTTGATATTGAATCATTCATTCAAGAGATTAATTCAAAAATGCTGTATTTATGTGTGTGTCATTGAATCATTCATTCAAACTGATTTTTTAAAATTAATTAATCAGATTAATTAAACATTTTAAATAGACTGCAGCAATTGACATTTTGTCAGATACTCTAGTAAATTACGTTATGTTGTTTAGTTTAGAATCGTGATCTCTGGAATCATGATTCTCAGTTTATCTAGAATCGTGCAGCTCTAGTAGTTAAAGACACCTAATATAAAGTGTGACCGATTTGATATGATAGTGGTATCTAAAATTATTTTAGAAAATATCATGAAAATAACAGTGTATTTAACAATAATTAAAAAAAATAAATAAATAAAATAATAATAATAATAATAATAATAATAATAACAACCAATTTTAGCTTAAATGTATTATTTATTTAGCTTAGGTAATGTTTCTTTATTTGCAGTTGCACCACCTCAATTCCTGGTTGCACCACATGACTTTTGCAACTTATTTTACATTGAATAGTCTTCTACTTGGATGCCTGTATTAGCGTTTGCCTATGCTATCAAGCCCATATATAGAATTTTTAAATACAATAAAGACGTTCATGAAAAAATAGTTGTACCACCTGACATGAAAAGTGTACCAACCTACCCATACTTGAAAGTAGCAGTTTTCATCAGTATTTGAGAGAGATCTACAAACCTTTTCTCTCAAGGATTGGGGTCTTCTGGATGCTGCATTATCATGCTTGTTATTACCTTGTCAAGTCATAATAAAAGACCCATGTTTGTTCCCCGACAAATGTTTTTCAACTGATACTGATATTTATAAAATGTGTTTATATGAAAGGTTTCAAACATAACATGCCACATTATTTTATTTTGAATTTCTTATTATTAAAACTCCATTTTAAATAGTTTTTTAGTGTGTTCCTTTGTGCAGACGGTTGTGCCGCCTGACATTTTGGGGGTTTACGATACCAAAACATACACGCTAATATTGGCACCCTTGGTCAACACGTTCTCACTCCCAACTTGTCACATATTGACGCTTGGTCAGGACCCTTCGGCATCACTTTTTAAACGCACAGTGTACACCTTTAGAGTAATTTTTCGACGTGCAGGGTGCTCCATTGCTTTCAATGAGAAACCTTTGGCGTCATACACAGACTCGTTGGGCATGGGAATGTTATCGTCATGATGAAATTATATATTGGGTTATGATTTTGAATCCCCAAAAACGATCAGTGTCTCCATCTGCCGAAGATCATGAACACATTCAAAAATTGCCGCCGGAAGAAACGTTACGTCAGCTTTGATAGTGAAATTGCATTGGCTCTTGTGTGTCTCGTGACCGATCGCGTTATGCTAAAGAGTCGTGTGTATCTTTTGAATGAGATATGACAGTGCGTGCGTGCGTGTGTGCGTTCACGGAGCGCCGGGATCATCATTTCAGCGATTAAAGCATTAAGATCAACTCTGTTCTTTACATGAAGATATCGTATGGTTTCAGAAGACTTGGAATGCAACATGAGTTAATACTTTTATATTGTTTTTGGTCTGTTTATTGCAGCTTTTGGTCAGCAATAAATACCTGACTGTACTTTTATTTGCCTGTTACGTGTTTTATATTGTTGAGAAGTGGGTAGGTTTAGGGTATGAGTGAGGTTAGTTGCTCCAAAATATAAAAGTAGCCTATAAATATTCATAAAATCATGTCTGCTTTTACAAATGCAAAGAATTAAATGCGTCTTGATCTGACGCATTGGGCAGAAAATGACGCTGTGCGTTAAAAAGTGACACCAAGGGGTCCTGACCAAGCGTCAATATGTGACGAGTTGGGAGAACGTGTTGCCTTGGTAAATATAAGCAAAGGCGGCTGAGAAAATAAATCTGCATTGTTTATCCTTTTGATCTTTCATTTAAATAATTCACAGAAGTCTAACCTTTCATTGAAGTAAAACAATTGAGTGGGGGGGAAATCTCATTATGAAATAAATGTTTTTCTCTAGTTCATGTTGGCCACAATTACTGGCACCCAATTAATTGCAACGTCCTTTTCCCAAGATAACAGCTCTGAGTCTTCTGCCTGATGAGTTTGGAGAACACCTGACCAGAGATCAGAGACCATTCCTTCATACAGAATCTCTCCAGATCCTTCAGATTCACAGCTCCATGTTGGTGCTTCTTCTCCATGTTGGGGTTCAGGTCAGGGGACTGGGGCGGCCATGGCAGAAGCTTCATTTTGTGCTCGGTGACACATTTTTGTGTTGATTTTGATGTTTGTTTTGGATCATTGTCCTGATGGAAGAACCAACCACAGCCCATTATAAGATTTCTAGCAGAGGCCGTCAGGTTTTGATTTTTTATCTGTTGGTATTTGATAGAATCCATGATACCATGTGTCTGAACAAGATGTCCAGGACCTCCAGCTAAAAAATAGGCCCACAACATTAAAGATCCATATTTATGGATCATGGGGTATTTTTTATCCTCATCTGGTGAATTTGCTGCCAAAAAGCTTTTAGTAGTTTCATCTGACCACAGGACCAGGTCCCGTCTGAAGTTCCATTCGTATCTGACAACTGAATATGCTGGAGTTTGTTTTTGGATGAGCAAGGAGGATTTTTCTTGAAACCCTCCCAAACAACTTGTGGTGATATAGGGGCTGATTGATAATTGCTTTAGACTTTCTGACCCCAAGACTCAACTAATCTCTGCAATTCTCCATCTGTGATCCTTGGAGAGTCTTTGTCCACTCAAACTCTCCTCCTCACCGTGCATTAGGACGATATAGACACACGTCCTCTTCCAGGCAGATTCGTAGCATCTTTAGTTGATTGGAACTTCTTAATTATTGCCCTGATGGTGGAAATGGGGATTTTCAATGCTTTAGCTATTTTCTTACAGCCACTTTCTATTTTGTGAAGCTCAACCATCTTTTGCTGCACATCAGAACTATATTCTTTGGTTTAACTTATTCTGATGAATGATTAAGTGAATTTGGCCTTTGTGTTTCCTCATATTTATACTCCTGTGGGACAAGAAGTCATGGCTGGACAATGTCATGCTCCTAATCACCCTGGTGTGATATAAACAAAAAAAAAAAAAAAAAACCTGTAAATATGAAGGGAATATACCTCAGAGATATTTCACTCATAAGAATTTCTATTGTGGACAACATGCATTGGAGAAAAATGAAAGGTTCAATGAAATATTAAGGTAAATGTTCAATGAAAGGTTAGAATTTATTTTCACAGCCGCATTTGCTCATATTTACCAAGGGTGCCAATATTAGTGGAGGGCACTGTAAAATAATATTTATTATTTTAATGTAGTGAAAATGTATTCAAACTAAATAGGTTTTATAGAATAAACTGATACATGTCATTAATTTATCAAATTATTTTAAAAGGAAATAATGCACGCGGACACAAAAATATGCATGTCGTCATGTCATTGACCCATACACAAAATTAAAACCAAAAAAAAAAGAAAATTACAGCAGTTGAGATTATACAAGTTGTTTTACATGTGATAAAAATGATCAAACCTTTTTCTGATAAAATCTTACTAAACAAGTCCTTAAGTGAGCTTACTACATAAAAATGTTGTCTACACATTAAATAGGTGTTTTTAGGATGTTATCATATAAATGCTAAGATGTTCTGAGGATTTTTAGCACATTACTAAATGAGCATGTTAACGTGTTTGCTATTGAGTTTAAAGTGCTTTTAACAGGTTACTTTATGATTGCTAATGTGTTCCGAGTGCTTTAGCATGTTACTAAGTGGATGCTAAGGTGTTCAAAGTGTTGACATGTTACTATATGATTTCTAAGGTGCTTTAGCATGTTATTATATTTAGCACTATGCTATAGAGTTGCTCTGGTGGGTGCTAAAGCAGTGCTTTATAGGAGCCCACATCCAATTCTGATATTCTAGTCTATGAGTGGTTTTTCAGTCAACATCTTTGTAGGTTTTCGCAACCATTTTATTGTCCATCAGGTGTAAATCATAATTCAGAATGCATAACCCTTCTCCTCAAAAAGCTGCTAACACCAGATATGCGCAACAGCAATAGAAATGCTTTCCTCATAGCAAGCACCATTAAAACACAGCAATAGTTCAGTTGCGATCTTCAAAGCCAGAAGACTCCTTATCTGTCATTATGTTTAGTTTTGCTTTGAGAACATTCGCATTTATGCTTTATTTAGTGTCTGCACCAGTAAGTGTTTAATTATTTTGGCAGATGTGTCTGATGAGGAAGACACATAGAAATTGTCAATAACATCATCCGTGAAGAGAACAGAGCAAGTGTGAGAGCTGCGAGATGAATTTCATAAACAGAGGATGAAAGTATTAAAAGCTGGAGGATTATGAAAAGAGGTATAAAATGGGATTGGGGATTTTCATACTTTCTGCAACATGGCAGATCGTCCTCACTCGACATCAAAAAGAGAATTGTGGGGCAAAATTCATCAGCTTGGCAGCTAGGACGGCAGCGCTTACTCACGACAGAGCTGCCATCAGTGAGATTAGCAAAGCACTCAAGACTGCAGCAGAACTGAAACAACTGTAATGACAAACAGCAGGTGTATCGCCCACAGGACATGATTGGATGATGGCAAAGCCAATACTACCTGATTTCACCTAATCACACTTAAGACTTTACCAACCGGCTACTTTAAAGTCAACATGAAGCGGCATTTGACTTTCATAACATGCTGTATTTCCAAGCGAAACAGAATATTCAACAAGAGACTTGATTTTATCCATCAAGAATTGATTGGAACGTCAACAGTGGGAGTCTGATAACAGATCGGAGCCAGACGTGAATGTGAGTTTGATTCGGTCCAGCTTTGTATCCCACTCCTACTTCATCTGTTGCTGAGCGACGACCACAAACTACAGCCTACTCAAGCCATACAGTGATGAGCACTTCACTGACCGCTGCCTGCATCATCCCAGTCATTTAGGATGGATTTCAAAGACTATACAAACTACAGCCAACTAGACCCTATAAGAGCCAGACATGACTGACACATCACTGGATTTCAAAAGGCTTTGCATCAACACGGGACTGCCAACCACAGTCTATACCAGCCAGACTGTGAAGAAACACTACATGCATCACCATATCATTACTGGTATATCTTTAGTGTTGCTGTTTGAGCATGAAAAAGCCCTGTAAATGTACAATGCATAAAATCACTCCAAAGGGAGTCATTGAGTATATCAGTATGCACTGTTATTGAAACCCTCAAACGCCTCGATTGTAGTCTTTTCTTCTGGGAACGAACACGTCACATATATCCCTTATTCAATTCCTGTGCAAGGCATATGCGAAATACAGTAAAACAGTAATATGGTGAAATATTATTGCAATTTATAAAGCTGACTCTCCTTATACTCCAGTCTTCAGTGTCACATGATCCTTCAGAAATCATTCTAATATGATGATTTGCTGCTCAATTATTATTGGTTATCTATTATTAATAATGGTTCTTAAGTTTTTGCCACTTATGATATTAGTGGAAACCATGATAAAGTAATTTTTTTCAGTATTCGTTGATGAATGGAAATTTTAAAACAACAGTATTTATATGAAATAGAAATCTTTTGTAACATTATTTACTAACGGCATCTTTTTATGAATGAAGGCCAGTATCACTGATACTAATACTGCTACTGAAGTTTTTCTTTTTTGAAACATTAATGATAGCCATTCAACATTACAGTATAATTGAAAGCTATCAATTTCAACATTTATTAGGCTTTAAAAAAAAAATTACTTTTAATTTAAGTGAACTTAAAACAATCCTCACATAAACCCATTATAATAAATGTCATATTTACCTGTGGCCTTCCTACCTGTTAGACATATACAGAAATTGAATAAAGTTGTCAAACCTTTCTTAACTGCATAAATTATAAATTAAATATAGATTAATCCTTATTAAAGCCACAATTTTCTCTGTTACCTTTGTTCTTTGATTAACATTAATGACAGACATCACAGCAACTGGTTTATTAGGCTGCTGTCACTTTAAGATCTGCCACTGCCAAATACTGTTTGCTGTCACGTGCATCTCATTTTCTCACAACTCTTATTAAACTAATTTAAGGCTGATCTTATGAGAATACGCAACAAAACGGTCATTTTGGCATAATTCAGTGTGTTATTGTTCGTTTAAGAGAGAAAGAGAACTCGATAATGGCACGCGTCTTTCTGTGCATCGTGTGTGTCACATTAACAGGACATTTACAGACAGTGTGTTCTCTTTTGTCTTGTCATGCTTGAATGGTTTAAAAGCATTTGCATGAATAAGAGCGTGATCATATAATGTAACGCTAGCCAAAGGATGATAGAAAAACGAATGCTGCATTAATTGAGTTAAATATTTTTAACACGTTCAACTGAAAAAAATTTATCGCATGCTTTAATGGGCTAATTTTACTAATGTATATATACATACACACATTATACATTTTATTATATATATATATATATATATATATATATATATATATATATAAAGAATGATTTCTGAAGGACACTGAAGACTGGAGCAATGATGCTGAAAATTCAGCTTTGATATCACAGAAATAAATTACATTTTAAAATATATTCAAATAGAAAACAGCTATTTTAAATTGTAATATTTCACAATATTAATGTTTTACAGTATATATGATCAAATAAATGCAGCCTTGGTGAGCAGAAGAGAAATTATTCCAAACTTTTAACCAGTAGTGTTAGCATACAATATGCTAAATGAGTGTGGCTCATGTGTGTTTTTCCCTTCCTCTTTATTTGTTTTTTTACAACAGTCACTTCTGGCTTGCTCACTGAGGGTTTAAGACCGTTTATGTAAAGCTCTTTTTAAGACATTATGTATTGTGAAAAGTGTAATACAAATAAAGATTGTAGAGGACACCACTGACGCCCATGTTTTGAGCGCTTCTTATTGCATATAACTACTGTCATTATTGCCATAGCATTTATTACATGTACATTAACTACTGGCAAGATTTCAGAAAGTCTACTTTAGCTACAATAATTGGCTAAAACAATGGTTAAACAGTTATTTAGTCAAATCAAATAATATTTTCTCCACCTGTGCAACCTAGGTATTGTCAGCTGAAAAGAAAAGCCATTTCAAGGGGTAGAGCTAATCTTTACATACTTAAGAGTATAAAAGACAAAAAAAATCTTTTTTTCTTTTGTAAGAAAGAGGAGAAAAAAAAACAAGTAATATGTATTTTAGAAGTCAACTTGGCTGACTTTCAGTCACTTTAAAGTAACATGAAGCTGGTCACTTCCTCTTTGTACAGTTTCTCTCAGATGTGATAAAATGGACAATTCATGTTCTTTTGGATGGTCATCATCATATAATATATCCCTTAAGCGCACAGACAGATCATGTTTCACAGTTTTTTGTGTGTAAATGTGTGCGTGTGTGTGTGTGTGGAGCTACTTGTGTCTTAAACATTTCAAAAACAACAAAACCGATTAAATTTAAATCCTGCATATGAAACCAGTGTCTTGAGTGACTTATTAAACATAATAAATCTTGCATTATATGAGACATTGCATGGCAGAAATCATGACAAGAAAGCACATGATAAAAATACTGCACTTATATTTTGCATAGGCTTTGATTAAGGTTATAACAACTGCCGAACAACTGTACTGATACTGTGAGTGTGATGTTGGTTTCTCAACTGCTGTAAAGATTATGCCCTGTGGAGGGTATCAGGATCACATGGAACAGGTCCACAAACAAACAAGTGATGTGGTTCATGTAGGCAGAGAAACCTGAGTGAAATCACACATCTGTCATTTCATCCTCCATTTCGTCTCCCTCCGTTTCGCCTTCTCCTTCCACTTCCTCCTCATCCTCTGATGTCATATCCGCATCATCCATCTGGGACATGCACTTCTGACAGGAACAGATGAATAAATAATTCTCCCTGAGAATGAGAGGGGAAAATGGTAATTTATCCTTTAAAAAAGCTAAATTAACATGCAAATTACAATTCTGTCACTATTCACTCACACTGATGTCTCACACTCATTGGCACTCGTTTCGGAAGCATTTTTTCTATTCATTTTTCCCATAGTGATTTTATAAAAGTCTTCATTAAAAAAGTTACAAGCTCTGAACCAAGCCAATCAGCTACGATGTGAAGCAAAAAAGGTTTTGAAAATTTGACAAAAAGACAAAGGTAACAATGGCTTTAGTGAGGGAAAGAACTACAATCCCATGAAGCATTGCAAACAGCATGATCGAATTAAAAAGAAATGTTGATATATTGCATATGCAAAATACATATATACACACATACATTATATATATATATATATATATATATATATGTGTGTGTGTGTGTGTGTGTGTGTGTATGTATGGATGGATGGATGCGCTTTTTTGGGCTTAAAAAAAAAAAAACTGGTACCATTCACTTCCACTATAAAGCTTGGAAGAGCCAGGATATTTTTTAATATAACTCCGATTGTGTTTGGCTAAAAGAAGAAAGTCATATACACCTAGGATGTCTTGAGGGTGAGTAAATCATGGGATAATCAAGCAAAATCGAAGAATGAACTGGTGTGACATTTTGAACAAAATCAGGCCAAACCGAAGTTCTTTACTGAAACAGTTTGCCAAAGGAACTTTACGGCTTGTACATTTGGCTAAAAGCCACTATCAGCGTGATGGGCACTGGGATGTTTGCTAGAAGTATGTCGCTGAATAGGTATTTTGAACTTTTTTTTTTATCCCGAAACGAAAAATGAAAAAGAAATGTCTAAATGTAATAGTTGTTCTTTTGCCCTTTTATGAAGAAGAGATGTGGAAAGATTCTTCAAAAGTAAATAAAATTCAGCACCTTTAATCTTTCAAACTCAAGTGTTTAGACCATATACACTATATTGCCAAAAGTTTTGGGACACCTGCCTTTACAAGCACATGAACTTTAATGACATACCATTCTTAATCCGTAGGGTTTAATATGGAGTTGGCCCACCCTTTGCAGCTATAACCATTTCAACTCTGCTGGGAAGGCTTTCCACAAGGTTTAGGAGTGTGTTTATGGGAATTTTTGACCATTCTTCTAGAAGCGCATTTGTGAGGTCAGGCACTGATGTTGGACGAGAAGGCCTGGCTCACAGTCTCCGCTCTAATTCATCCCAAAGGTGTTCTGTCGGGTTGAGGTCAGGCCAGTCAAGTTCCTCCACACCAAACTCGCTCATCCATGTCTTTATGGACCTTGCTTTGTGCACTGGTGCGCAGTCACGTTGGAACAAGAAGGGGCCATCCCCAAACTGTTCCCACTAAGTTGGGAGCATGACATTTTCCAAAAATGTCTTGGTATGCTGAAGCATTAACAGTTCCTTTCATTGGAACTAAGGGGCCAAACCCAACCCCCGAAAAACACCCCCACACCATAATCCCCCCTCCATTAAATTTTTCACTTGGCACAATGCAGTCAGGCAAGTACCGTTCTCCTGGCAACCGCCAAACCCAGACTCATCCATCGGATTGCCAGACAGAGAAGCGTGATTCGTCACTCCAGAGAACACATCTCCACTGCTCTAGAGCAGTGGTTTTCAAACCTGTCCTGGAGGCACCCCAGCTCTGCACACAAAATGTGCAGGGCTGGGGTGCCTCCAGGACAGGTTTGAAAACCACTGCTCTAGAGTCCAGTGGCGGCGTGCTTTACACCACTGCATCCGACGCTTTGCATTGCACTTGGTGATATAAGGCTTGGATGCAGCTGCTCGGCCATGGAAACCCATTCCATGAAGCTCTCTACGTACTGTTCTTGAGCTAATCTGAAGGCCACATGAAGTTTGGAGGTCTGTAGCTATTGACTCTGCAGAAAGTTGGCGACTTCTGAGCACTGTGCACCTCAGCATGCGCTGACCCCGCTCTGTGATTTTATGTGGCCTATCACTTCGTGGCTGAGTTGCTGTTGTTCCCAGTTGCTTCCACTTTGTTATAATACCACTAACAGTTTACCGTAGAATATTTAGTAGTGAGGACATTTCACAAAATAACTTATTGCAACCTATCACAGTACCACGCTTGAATTCACTGAGCTCCTGAGAGCGACCCATTCTGTCACAAATGTTTGTAGAAGCATCTGCATGCCTAGGTGCTTGATTTTATACACCTGTGGTCATGGAAGTGATTGGAACACCTGAATTCAATGATTTGGAGGGGTGTCCCAATACTTTTGACAATATAGTGTATATCTCTTAATGCCAAAGCACCAGAATACATTAAAGATCTGCCATTAGGGATTTCAATCTACCCTTATTCCATAATAAATGAAGATAAATAATATCCATCAGATCCAAGGGGGTCCATCTCTAATCGTGACTTCACAGCCAAGAAGGTCAGCAGTTCTTTTCGAGGTAAAAGGAATAAAGTGAATATAGATTAAGTGGGATTTCCGAACAAACCCTCATTGGTCATCCAGCCGGCATAGCTGCTGCGATTGACAGGTAAATGATCAATAGGAGAGCAGGGGCCCAGCAGCAAGCCAACAGCCCCTGTGGTTATCCAGGCCGAGAGCTGCTGCCAGAGACCAAGGCCATTGATCCTCTCTGGAGGTAGACTCAGCTGGGCAGTTTCACAGAGAATGCTTAAACAAGGGATTGCATTCGTTTACCTCAAGATCTTGTGCCGGCTATGACGACTCCTGTCTCTCTGGCAGCAGTCCAGGTAGCTGATACAAATTTCCTACAGAAAGAATGAAAGAAATTCATGAGACAATCAACAACTCAGCAACTCTTATTTATTTTATTTATTTGTTTTTTCTGCAGTTATGTTATGACTAGGAATTAAGTTATACAGAAGAATGGTTTTCTGTTTTATAAATTGGCCAAAAAAACCATGAAATCACTCTGTGGGTGTAATGGCTTTCATATTATGTTGTTTCACAGTGGTGTTACTTATTTACAATAGAAAATATAAGTTTTTTTGAAAGTCAAACATTTCATTATTCTACGTACTAACCAACCATTTAATCATTATTCATAGCATTCATTTATTCTCTTTTATCCTTTTTGGAGGCTGAAAGACCCTCAATACGCAGTCATTGTGTGGGAATACACTCCTGTTCAAAAGTTTAAAATAACTTTTCTATTTTAATATATAATGTAATTTATTCCTGTGATGGCAAAGCTGAACTTTTCAGGAACTGAACTGGAATTTAAAAAGCATTCTGAATATAATTCTGATTGGTGCACAAATCTGCCTGGCTATAACGCAAAACACGATGAGAAAAAATGGTCACTATGCCAGAAAACAAAGGTAAAACAAATTTGGCTTTAGGTAACCCTATAAAAATTCATAAAGCTCTACAATGTGAATTCAACACTGACAGCTATTACAAATTCATGAAGAGCTGTCATCCACTGGCTAAAATGATTCAAACAAACAAACCTATGAAATAAATCTGTGCAATGTTCTACCTCTCCAGCATTAAGGCAAGCAGATGTAGGCCTTTTCAATCTATCTGACAAGCTGCCAAAACTGCTCCAATCTTCAGAGTCTAGACTGTAATTCCTACCGACAATGAAACACTCAAGCTTTAGAATATTACGGCCCTCCCTCCGAGCATCAGCTTAGCATCTATTATCCAACATCCTCCTCTGACCTCTCCAGGGCTGATGTCACTGAGGGCGCTGAGGTGAAGGAGGAAGTTGTTGTCGGGGAAAGACGCCTCCGCATTGGGAACGCAGTTGTGATTACCTGTTCAACAAAGGAAACGGTAATAAATCTTCACTTCTTTTAGTAGAGCAAGAAGACAGGGCTCATTTGTTAAGTTGACCTGATTTTTGCTACTCAAAGTCAACTTCTACTGTATGTGAAATTATCACAGCTGTACAAACTGAAAGACATGCCAATATGAATAAAGACAATTCTCACAAGAGCTTTGCAGCAAGAAAAGTCCAGAGCCTTCGCAGTTGAGGAAATCACCGGTTTCTGTAACAGAAAAAATTATATATTTGAAACTTTTGCACAAAACAATACTTTACACAGATCGATGGCTGTCTAAGTGGTAAAATGTGTGTGTCTCAGCTGTGCTTGAGGAAGTAGATGTCAAATGCAGAGGATCAATCTTTGCAGGTATACAGATCAATGTGTGAGCAAGTATGTGAGGATCTAAGCACTAGAAACAGGTGGGAGACTAAGAGAAAAATGACCTTTGTCGATGTCCTTGTACAACTGGTCGATAAAAGCATCCAGTTGCTCCCTCTGCTGGCTGGGAAGCTCCAGTGCATCACACGCATGAACCCACTGACTCAGAGAACTAAAGACACACATCAGATCAGAATCACTTGAGGAACATTATTATACTGGATACATCTCTCTAAAGTGAATTAGTGATTGTTTGTATTGACTGGATATTACCTGGTGCCAATACCCTGACCATTGGTCCCAACGAGCGAAAACAGAGAACGAAATCCTTCTGGAGTGAACCACTAGAACACAAAATACATACATTTTTACAAACATCTGCCCTATCCTTAATTGACCATATGCACGGTTACTTCCTGGTTTTAGATAAGCCAGCTTGGGCATTTCTGGTGAACCGTTATCTGTCATTCTATACTCATTGTACATGCACACAAAACTAATGGCTGACTTTTTAATGTTGTATTTATATTTTAATGCAGCTTTCACACTTACGTTATTGATTGCAATAAAGACAAAGCTAATGGGAACGTTGGAATAAGAAACACAGTGTCTGTAATTGGACACGCACACACAGAACATTTTTCCAGCACTTCAAAATGTTATTTTTAATGTGATGACCAAAAACATTATTTGTTCACCCTTCTAAGATTGTCCCCATTTGTAAAACCGAGCGTTTCAAGATGTAGGAAATACAGCATTTGATAGAAAACACTTTTATTTAAAAATAAAAAAAGACATTAATTACCACTATAACCTGTAGATGGCGGCAGAGGAGCATTTATTGGCTCATATTAGCCATTTCCAGTAATATTTTTTCCACACTTTTCGTTTTTGAATAAATATTAAACATTATAAAAGGTTTACAATTAAATTGTCAAGGTGAAGTATGAAGTACTCACAAAGCCTCATGAAAAACAATAACTTTTATTGCAAATGAATTACACCGCAAGGTCCCTTTATAACCACTGACAGAAGCTGTCAGTCAGTGCAGCGCAAGCTCCCGATTTCAGCACACTTATGAAAACTACCATTTTGTTCAATGAATCTAACTAAAGTGCACAATAAATCTTTAATTTACAGTGTGTTGACACTTCTTTTTTTTTTTTCACACGAAAGTGTGAAAACTGATGGTCGAATTGAATTTTGCTGAGGAGAAACACTGAGAGATGAATCTTCTTTATGTTGTCTTACATTTGAATAACTACATTAATGCTAGGTCTGACTATTTAAGTGACTATATTCTAATTATAAACTAAGTATTACACTATTAATGCTGTTAAAGCTACCTCAGGACATTGACGATACCGACACACCAATAAGTGACACTTGACTGGAAGTTTTCCAGCTGGCTTATATTATTGCGGATGTTCTTAAGAACGTTCCGTGCATATGGACAATTCAGCGGATGTGTTATACTCTGTAGGCTTCATAGGGATGAAAAGTAGTAACACAGAGACTCGCATATGCGACTAAATTGGCCATTGACTGATAAATTGTTGGATTTCACTCTCCAGTGTTTGAGATACGTAGTACCGGTATACCGTGCAGCCCTGGTTTACATTGTTAGGAATAGTACAATTATTATTATCTTAACAGGGTGGCACTTTATTTTACAGTCCTGTTCTCCATGTATATAATATGTACTTATTATAATTATTACAATGACTGGGTAATAACTAGGTACTACCCCTGAACATACCCTTAAACCTAACCCATGTAGTTACCTTTTATTACCCAGTACTTTCTTAGGCAAGTACACTGTAAGTACACGTAAGTGCACATACTGTAAAATAAAGCGCAAACCTTAACAGATATACAGAAACACTGAATGACCAACGTCTCAAGCACCACCAGCCCTAGATTCTGTTAAAATGACAAATATGCATGCATACATGGTTGCCACTTTTTAGGTCTAATTAAGTTCTATCATTAAAAAAAAAATGCTTGATTGACTGATGTTAAGTGTAGTTGTTTTGCTTTCAGATCATATCACATATGAATAAAGTAAAAAACTGTGCCATTTTACAAAGATAAGCTGATTTGGAGGATATATTAGTCTGGCGAGTAAACTAAAAAAATGTACTAGCCAATGGTGATTCTATTGCAAGGTGTGTGTTGAGGGTTGGTAGTGTATGTTTGTTTAATTTTTGTATGACTCTTATGCTTTTTATTAAATCATAGAAAGACAAACGACAAAGACGATGTCTGACCTGACTGAGACGATCTTCGTACAGTGCTGTGGAAAACAAATTACGCAGCAAGGCCAGCTGTCCCTGATAAAAGAAACAACACTGTATTTTGGGGCATTTTTACTGGTAACACTATTTTAAGGTGACGTAGTAACATGTTACGACATGTACCTACTATAGTAATAACAGTAAATTATGCATAATTACAAGTAACTAACCCTAATTCAAACCCTAACTCTATAGTAAGTACATGTCGTTAATATTACTCAGTACTCAAATAAGTACAATGTAACTACGTCACATTAAAATAAAACACTTTATTTTAAGGTGTCTTTGTTACAGTGTAATTATATATTTAAGTACTGAGTAATAATAATAATAATAATAATAATAATAATAATAATAATAATAACAACAACAATAAACTACACGTACTTACTATAGGGTTAGGGTAGGATTGGGGTTTGGTTGAGAGTTAGTTGCATGTAATTATGCATAATTTACTGTTATTACTATGGTAAGTACATGTAACATACGTAACAAGTACACTGTAAAATAAAGTGTTACTAAATAAAGTAACCTTTTTTACTTTATGATTTCTACAACACATAATATTAATAGAATACACATAATAAAAATCACTTATTTGTCACTACCGTGAAAAACTCAAACTTCTGAAGAGCCAAACTTGATGACACAGAGTGAAGCATGACATTGAGATGCTTTAATAACGTAAAAAAGATTATGGACTATTTACCTGAAACTTCTCTCCCAACAATTTATGAACTATTTCCTCCTCTTCATTTGCTGTACGACTACAAAACTTAGAGAACAACCTCTGCCAGCGTCCCTTATCTTGAGTCTGAAACAGCAAAAAATGCAGTTATTTCACACTTACAAACATTTAATTTATGCACACAATCCTCTTAGACACTTATTCAGACCAATAAATAGACAATACATAGAAAATAATAACCTGCTTGATGGTGGCTACCATCCTCGCCATGATCATGATACTGGAGGTTTCTGGAGGGTAGTGCACACTCCTGGGTAAAAAACAATTTAATGCAAGAGCAGAGTCATATATTTCAAGGTTAGCATGCTTAAAATGCCTATGCATCAACAGCCTTCAAACCAAAGCAATCAATTACTGACAAAGCAAGGACCTGCAATACTTCTCTAGTATTCTGCATGATACTTTTAGTATAGACCTTATGTGCCAGAGAAACAAGCACGCAGCCATCTTTCAAATTTTGTGTTTGAACTTCAGCTTTTGTGGTAGCGCTGTATATTTCTATAGCATCACTAGCCAAGTTTCCATCCACGTTTTGCGCTGTTTTGATATAGACAAAGTGAATATGGGTAAAAAAGACTGCGAGATTTGTTGTTTCCATCCAATTGGTCTTTTACCAATAAAATGGTGTGCGCAATGACGTCATCCCTAAAAAACGCATTGTCGCATACATTTTGTTATATTGCTAAAAAAATCTGCTAAAAAAACCTTGAATATTTTCCATACATAATTTCGCGTACATCCCAAATTATATCGCATCTTTCGCATCCCAAATATTTGTAAAATGCAGAAAGTAATGAGACAATTGAAATTCGCCAGTTTATAATTTCGGACAGCTTTTCTGACAGGACTGCATGTAACTGCCTTTATGTGACGAAACCAATGGATTTGGACACAGGGCAGCTCCTTTGTCCTATATGCAAAATTTTAGGATCCATATGGTACAGTAAAATGTTCGGTCATATAGCAACAATCTTTAACATAAGCCTTGAACATGCAGTCAAGCCAGTCGCGGTTTGACGTGGACGATAACGCATGTATTCAGATCATTCATACCAGTTTCAGAGTTCAATAACATCAAAACGATCAAAAACATCAAATCGCTGCTAATTTTTTTTCTCAGAGACAGATGCAGCTGTAACCTAAACTTTTTTATTTGTGTAGGCCTATATTTAACTTTTTTAAATGGTCTATAGAGCTGCGCCTTAATTCTAAAATTAGTTTAGAGCTTTTCGGATTCAACCCACTTTATTCTCCTAATTTGTTGGAGATAAAATTATTACATATTAAAGGGATAGTAGGAAAATTGTCATTAATTACTCACCCTCATGTCGTTCATCTTCAGAACACAAATTAAGATATTTTTGATGAAATCGGCGAGTTCTCTGACCCCTCCGTAGACACCAATTTAATTAACACTTTCAAGGTCCAGAAAGGTAGTAAAAACATTGTTAAAATAGTCCATGTGACTCCAGTGGTTCAGCCTTAATTTTATGAAGCGACAAGGAATATAATAGGTTTAATGCGCCTTTGAACTACAGAGAAATGGTGCTTTAACGGAAGCAACGCCACAAACGTGGACGCTACAGTGGGGAGAACAAGTATTTGATACACTGCCGTTTTTCCAGGTTTTCCCACTTACAAAGCATGTAGAGGTCTGTAATTTTTATCATAGGTACACTTCAACTGTGAGAGACGGAATCTAAAACAAAAATCCAGAAAATCACATTGTATGATTTTTAAATAATTAATTTGCATTTTATTGCATGACATAAGTATTTGATCACCTACCAACCAGTAAGAATTCCGGCTCTCACAGAACTGTTAGTTTTTCTTTAAGAAGCCCTCCTGTTCTCCACTCATTACCTGTATTAACTGCACCTGTTTGAACTCGTTACCTGTATAAAAGACACCTGTCCACACACTCAATCAAACAGATTCCAACCTCTCCACAATGGCCAAGACCAGAGAGCTGTGTAAGGACATCAGGGATAAAATTGTAGACCTGCACAAGGCTGGGCTGGGCTACAGGACAATAGGCAAGCAGCTTGGTGAGAAGGCAACAACTGTTGGCGCAATTATTAGAAAATGGAAGAAGTTCAAGATGACGGTCAATCTCCCTCGGTCTGGGGCATCATGCAAGATCTCACCTCGAGGGGCATCAATGATCATGAGGAAGGTGAGGAATCAGCCCAGAACTACACGGCAGGACCTGGTCAATGACCTGAAGAGAGCTGGGACCACAGTCTCAAAGAAAACCATTAGTAACACACTACGCCGTCATGGATTAAAATCCTGCAGCGCACGCAAGGTCCCCCTGCTCAAGCCAGCGCATGTCCAGGCCCGTCTGAAGTTTGCCAATGACCATCTGGATGATCCAGAGGAAGAATGGGAGAAGGTCATGTGGTCTGATGAGACAAAAATAGAGCTTTTTGGTCTAAACTCCACTCGCCGTGTTTGGAGGAAGAAGAAGGATGAGTACAACCCCAAGAACACCATCCCAACCGTGAAGCATGGAGGTGGAAACATCATTCTTTGGGGATGCTTTTCTGCAAAGGGGACAGGACGACTGCATCGTATTGAGGGGAGGATGGATGGGGCCATGTATCGCGAGATCTTGGCCAACAACCTCCTTCCCTCAGTAAGAGCATTGAAGATGGGTCGTGGCTGGGTCTTCCAGCATGACAACGACCCGAAACACACAGCCAGGGCAACTAAGGAGTGGCTCCGTAAAAAGCATCTCAAGGTCCTGGAGTGGCCTAGCCAGTCTCCAGACCTGAACCCAATAGAAAATCTTTGGAGGGAGCTGAAAGTCCGTATTGCCCAGCGACAGCCCCGAAACCTGAAGGATCTGGAGAAGGTCTGTATGGAGGAGTGGGCCAAAATCCCTGCTGCAGTGTGTGCAAACCTGGTCAAGAACTACAGGAAACGTATGATCTCTGTAATTGCAAACAAAGGTTTCTGTACCAAATATTAAGTTCTGATTTTCTGATGTATCAAATACTTATGTCATGCAATAAAATGCAAATTAATTACTTAAATCATACAATGTGATTTTCTGGATTTTTGTTTTACAAACCCGACTCCAAAAAAGTTGGGACACTGTACAAATTGTGAATAAAAAAGGAATGCAATAATTTACAAATCTCATAAACTTATATTTTATTCACAATAGAATATAGATAACATATCAAATGTTCAAAGTGAGACATTTTGAAATGTCATGCCAAATATTGGCTCATTTTGGATTTCATGAGAGCTACACATTCCAAAAAAGTTGGGACAGGTAGCAATAAGAGGCCAGAAAAGTTAAATGTACATTTAAGGAACAGCTGGAGGACCAATTTGCAACTTATTAGGTCAATTGGCAACATGATTGGGTATAAAAAGAGCCTCTCAGAGTGGCAGTGTCTCTCAGTGGAGCAATATCAGAAAGGAGTTTCTCAGAGAAAAATTGCAAAGAGTTTGAAATTATCATCATCTACAGTGCATAATATCATCCAAAGATTCAGAGAATCTGGAACAATCTCTGTGCGTAAGGGTCAAGGCCGGAAAACCATACTGGATACCCGTGATCTTCAGGCCCTTAGACGGCACTGCATCACATACAGGAATGCTACTGTAATGGAAATCACAACATGGGTTCAGGAATACTTCCAGAAAACATTGTCGGTGAACACAATCCACCGTGCCATTCGCCGTTGCCGGCTAAAACTCTATAGGTCAAAAAAGAAGCCATATCTAAACATGATCCAGAAGCGCAGGCGTCTTCTCTGGGCCAAGGCTCATTTAAAATGGACTGTGGCAAAGTGGAAAACCGTTCTGTGGTCAGACGAATCAAAATTTGAAGTTCTTTTTGGAAAACTGGGACGCCATGTCATCCGGACTAAAGAGGACAAGGACAACCCAAGTTGTTATCAGCGCTCAGTTCAGAAGCCTGCATCTCTGATGGTACGGGGTTGCATGAGTGTGTGTGGCATGGGCAGCTTACACATCTGGAAAGGCACCATCAATGCTGAAAGGTATATCCAAGAACAACATATGCTCCCATCCAGACGTTGTCTCTTTCAGGGAAGACCTTGCATTTTCCAACATGACAATGCCAGACCACATACTGCATCAATTACAACATCATGGCTGCGTAGAAGAAGGATCCGGGTACTGAAATGGCCAGCCTGCAGTCCAGATCTTTCACCCATAGAAAACATTTGGCGCATCATAAAGAGGAAGATGCGACAAAGAAGACCTAAGACAGTTGAGCAACTAGAAGCCTGTATTAGACAAGAATGGGACAACATTCCTATTCCTAAACTTGAGCAACTTGTCTCCTCAGTCCCCAGGCGTTTGCAGACTGTTATAAAAAGAAGAGGGGATGCCACACAGTGGTAAACATGGCCTTGTCCCAACTTTTTTGAGATGTGTTGATGCCATGAAATTTAAAATCAACTTATTTTTCCCTTAAAATGATACATTTTCTCAGTTTAAACATTTGATATGTCATCTATGTTGTGTTCTGAATAAAATATTGAAATTTGAAACTTCCACATCATTGCATTCTGTTTTTATTCACAATTTGTACAGTGTCCCAACTTTTTTGGAATCGGGTTTGTAGATTCCGTCTCTCATAGTTGAAGTGTACCTATGATAAAAATTACAGACTTCTACATGCTTTGTAAGCGGGCAAACCTGCAAAATCGGCAGTGTATCAAATACTTGTTCTCCCCACTGTAAAATAGGCTAATTCTGTCATGTGACACCACATTTATTTGCATTGAAGCCCTTAAAGTGTTTCCAAACTAGCTTTTCACGACATTTAAAGTATCGACATCGACAAGATTTTTGCAAAAAAATTTCCATCAGCTATATCGGTAAACATTTTGATACGCTAAACCTTTTTTCGCCAAAAAATCCTTGGATGGAAACCTGGCTACGGTCGAAGCGTAATTAGCTGGTGAAGTGAATTTACTTATTGTAGAGTTAACGAGAGCATTGTAAAGTTTGAAGCAGATGTCATAACAAATGTCAGTAGACTGGGAAGATTTTAAAACGAGCAGTTCATTCATAAATCCATAAGATCTTCGTGTTGTGGAAATACAAACTGGAAGACAGAAGACAACTAGCTCAGCGCTGAAAAGGGGCGGGGCTACATAAGGTCTATATGAGTGAGCATTTACCTCCATGCGTCCTGCAGCTTGTTGACTGGATGATCTGGATCCTCACTGGAGGGGCCAAGACACAGGACCTTGTGGTATTGGTCCCATGCAGCCTGCCGGCACTCAGTACTGCAGTACATCACCTGAAGGGATCGCATATGAAGTCCATTCAGGGATGAGTCACAAACAGACACATTGGTAGTCCCTGTTTAAAGTACTTGTGTTTATTTACTTAATTTTTTGGAGGGATTTGTACTTTACTCAAATACTACTGAAAATGAACACTTGTACTCTAAAATTTCCAAACGGGAAAAAAAAAACATACTTTTAAAGCACAAAGTACATATTTTGCAGGTCATCATAACTCAGAAATGTCCATGTGCTCCCTAACGTTAACTGAAAAACAGCCAATAAAATCTTTTTTAGTAAACAATATAATTGGTCAGTTATGGTCAGCCTTCCTTGTGAAGTGACATCTGTAAAGCAAAATTATTTAAGCCTATAAAGCCTACAGTATCATATTTGATGCCTGACACTCTAAATTATCAATTATCAAAAGATGTTGTACACAATCTACAAGACTAATAGTTTATACTTTTTAGCAAGTAAAAGCCCTTTTAGTATAATTGTAAAAATGTCCATCTTCAGGTCTTGGTACACGTCTTTTTAATTTAAAATCTTTACTGATTTTTACAGCATAAACCCAAGAATAACTTTTATATTGTTAGTAATATTTCAAGACAAACATTTACTGAACTGAAACAACTTAGGTTGACTTGATTATCCATACAAACATACACTTTTAAAAAAATCATGTTAAATTGTGAGTATCAAATATGATACATAAGGCTTTTGAGCAGTGTTGGCTAAGTTACTCATAAAAGTTACTCATTAAGTTACTAATAAAAAGTAATTAATTACTAGCTACTAATTACAACTTCAACAGTGTAATTAGATTACTCTCTCTAAAAAGTAATGCATTACTTATTAGTAATTACTTTCTAAATCCCATATCAACCAATCAATCTAGTTGAACAATGCCAGGATAGACACGATACTGCACTTTTGATTCTGATTTGATTTGGAAGTATTTAAAGAGAGACGGTTACCTTAAAAACATACCTTTTAACATTAGACGTTACATTTTGATGTTAAATCCACTATTGTTTTATACGGAATTGTTCTTTAGTCAATACAATATTTAATGCAATTACACCAGAAGTAACTAATTAAATTACAGAAAAATTAAGAGCAATCCATTACTTTATCTTTTTAAGGGAAACGTAATAAAATTACAATAATTAATTACTGCTTTTGAGGAATGTTTATTTGTTCATCTCTCACTGATCATTGTACTGCATTTGTTATATGTTTTCCCCCCTACAATAAAAACTGCAGAGCTTTGATATAAAACTAAGCATTTAAATATCATTTTACAAAGACCTATTATTGGGAGTTGTAGAGCGACAACTGATATTTATATGCATTTTATGTAAGTAGTCTGCTTTAAAGATTTCACTGATTTACATTTCAAGCTATCAGAATTTCATTTTACTTTTTGGCCATCTAAATATCAACAACTGCACCAAATTGCATGTTTTTGCTCAGTTTGGGCCTCTAAATAAAAGTAAAAAAAAAAGTATCCTTCCTCTTATGAGCTCAATATTCTCCTATGAGCCATAATATCCTGACCTGATGTATCAAATACAATACAAAACATAAAACACATATGCAGACTCTTTAATATTTTGTCAAAAGTTTCAATTAAAATTATATTTATAGTCTGTTTGCTCATGATGACAACCTTTACCATAAAAACAACAAAAATGTTAATTATATTAATCTCTAGAAAAGAAAATGCGCACATTGCACATTATGAACAACATAAAAATAGTAAGTGAAATGTATTCAGATTATTAAAAAGATTATGAAGACCTAGGTCAAGCACATCAAGAACACATGGAAACATATTAACGTCAAGTGTACCTGACATTGTGGGCAGGCCTGGTGTCGGTCAGGTCGCACCTTACACAGCTCAGGGTGAGGCAGACTCAGAGCTGGCAGACCGCTCAACCTCCTGGCATTCTCCTCTGCTGTCTCCAGAGCACGCAAACAGTACTCACATGCTGAATACGGGAAGAAGAAAACACGCCAGGTACAGGGACACATGAACAACCAAGTAAATAATTACAAATACAGGAGTTGGACAATGAAACTGAAACACTGGCCAATATAGTGTTGGAGGTTCTACACCTGTATACACTACCAGTCAAAAGTTTGGACACACTTTCCCATCAAAGAGAATGGGAAAGTGTGTCCAAACTTTTGACTGGTACTGTATGTGCCGATCTTCACTGATTTTACATTCAATCAGTAAGAGCAGAGTGTGAATGTTGAATTAGCAGAGCAATAGCACAGCTGTACATAAAATAGGCCTATTGCAATCCACACAACATAATGGGAGACATAGCAGAGTTCAGAAGAGGACAAATTGTTGTTTCATGTCTCTATGGCTCATCTGTGACCAGGACAGCAAGTCTTCATGGTGTATCGAAAGCTATGATATCCAGGGTAATGTCGGCATACCACCACATAGGACGAACCACAACCAACAGGAGTAACTGTTGACGTAAGAGGAAGCTGTCTGAAAGGGATGTCCAGGTACTAACATAAAAACATAAAACCACAGCTGCCCAAATCACTGCAGCATTAAATGAACACCTCGACTCTCCTGGTGTTATGTTATGACAGCTGAGATTGACAGCTTCTCTGAGTGAAGTAGTCACTGAGGCGCCAACGGACATTTTCGTGAACTTTGGGAGGAGATTGGAGCTTTAACTTTAATTTCTACATTTCCATAATTGTTTATTTCACAAAAAGTTGTTGATTAGGCGGGAGTGTGGGCGGGACCTTGATATCACGGCTCAACTTTGCGCTCACTACTGCGCAGACTCGGGCTCCAAGATGTCAGCGCCATATTTGGACACTGGCGGTTTCACTTACTACAATGGAAGAGAGTGACGGTGCGTCATCCATCTTTTTTTACAGTCTATGGGCGCGTGACTGCCAAGGACCATTCTGGAGAACCATGTGCACCTAATGTTTCAAACATTGTACCCTGAAGGGGGTGGCGTGTATCAGCATGATAATGCACCGATACACACAGCAAGACTTGTGACAGAGTGGTTTGATGAACATGAAAATGAAGTTGAACATCTCCCATGGCCTCCACAGTCACCAGATCTAAATATTTCTGAACCACTTCGGGGTGTTTTGGAAGAGCAAGTCAGAAAACGTGTTCTTCCACCGGCATCACATAGTGACCTGGCCAGGAATTGACCAGAAAAGGAGGCCCTACACCATACTAATACATTATTGTGGTCTAAAACCATGTGTTTCAGTTTCATTGTCCAACCAAAGCGAAATAATAGCTTGATGTGGTCTTTCATTGCCAACATATGACCAAGAACATCTGGATAAATTGTAAGGAATCTATTCACTCACCTCTGTATTTGTACAAGGCATTCCACAAGAACTGAGATGAGACTAGAGGCTGCTCAATGAAAATAGTGTCACCCTTTTTGAATGATCTTTTGGCGAATAATCCTTTGCCCTGGAAAAATATAATTAGATCATTAAAAAACACACACATTTAACTGCTGATATCTGGAACATGAGATGGGAGAAACCCATTTAAAAATTCATGTCCTCATATGTCCCCACTTTAGAGAACATGAATATGATTATTTGTCAAAGTTTGCATATTGCAACTATATTGCATATATTTTGGGTTTGTTGCAGGTTCTAGCATAATAAGCCGGGTGACGTGGGAGGGGTGCGAGCACCATAATCAAAGCTAAACCTCTTAAGAAAACATGACTGAACTGGGTAATTTGAGGAGGATGCATCTCTATCATGGCACTACTGTTGCATACCTTGACATTATCGATAAATCGGACCTCCACGCAATTATTAGCTTTGGCAGGATCCACGCAGCGAGAAAACATGTCATCTACGGGGGCCGCCATGTTGGATATTTACATATCAACCTCTAACCCCTCGGATTGACCAATAGTGTGCATGTGATAAATCTCCTTTCGCTGTCAACACTCGACTGTATATAGATAGATTTATTCTGGAAGAAAATATCGCGGGATAAATATAAATGCTACGCTTAAAGGAGGAAGTATGTTCTGGTGCTTTTTGATAAAAACGTAGAAATGTGCCATGAAAGGCGGGGCGAGTCAACTGGTAACTAGTGACGTCAAATTCGTGAAAGAATCTTTCTTCTGAGTCGGATCCCGATTTGGAATTCCTTTCCCCACTATTTATTCAATAGATAATCTGTTCTATTCTCTCATTTTTATTGAAGTGTAATTATTCAATCGAGAAAAAAATAACAGTTAAGCTTGCAAAATTTCATAAACAAGCTCTCATGGCATGACACTGGCCTAAGCATAATTTTTCACCTAGGAGATACTATATTTGGAACAACAAAGATCCTGTACAAAAATAAATCTATTTTTTTATTAATGGTTTGAAAACAATATAATATTAGTTAGTCAGCTTTTAAAAAATGATGGAAATTTATTAACATACAATTTCTGAATACATTTAAAATAGCAGTTGTTAGACCTAAGGAATTTACTGTTGTAATGGATGCAATCCCTCGAAATGTATTGATCCTTGTGAGAAATACATCACAGGAGGAAGATCTAAATTTTACAGATATCAGAAGTAAATTATTTATTGGTAATACAAATATTTTACAAAATAGAGTCTCAAATAACTACAGGTCTTGGTAAACAGCTAAACAGTGGATAAATTCTATATAACAAAGTAAAAAAAGTCTACTTTCCAGTAAAACATATGCTGGAACGTTTTAAATTAGATACTGATTACTCTTGTGAAGGTAAAAAGGAAACTATTTTTCATTTATTTTTCCATTCATACAAAACTATTTTGGATTGATGTGGAGCATTTAATTAATAAAACATTGAACACTGCTTTGCAGCTGAGTGGATCTGACATAATAATGCACTTCAATGATCTTGGAATTGAGAAAGCATACTTCATACAATTATTAATATTAATAGGAAAGTTGCATATTCATAATATGAAATGGTCGGACCCCAAACCAAATTTCTCTTACTTTAAAAATGATTTCAAGCTTTATTGTTCTGTTTTGTGTAATTGCACAAGTAAAAAGGCAATTTGTAAGCAGGTATGATGTTGTGCACTTTATTGTTTTACTTTATTTATTTATTTATTTTTGAATGAATATAATTCCTTGTATTGTTCTGGTTTATGGCATTAATTAAAAAAAGAGTGGATCCCAGAAATATGTTTTGTTTACAACTTGAACATGACAGTTATAAAAAATAAAAAAAAAACATACGAGCTGGTTTTAATGAATTACGTAAAAAAATTATCTAAAATGAATAATATACTGGGGGGGTCAATAACGATGAGAAGAAAAAAATATTATCAGGCTATTTCACTCTAATGCTAAAACTCTTATAAATTAATAAAATATCTCCTGAAACCATTTTTTTTCATAAATCATTATTTTTAAGTCTGTGGGTTTGCAAATAATTAACCAATGAAAAGTATTACGACTAAAAGTCGTAACTCCATTGGATCCTCAAACTGTCAGTAAAACCTCATACTCTCACCTGCTTCTATGGTGAAAGAAGTTTGGATGTCTCTGCTTGTTTGCAATGCAAAGATAAATAAAGAATTGTTTGTATGAATAAGTAGCATTTTCTTTACTCAACAAATGTTTTATGTATTTGAGGAGAAGAGAAGAGTGTCTTAGTCTATCATTTGTTTTCAAGTCATAGCCAATACTATTTTAAATAGCCTGTGCAAAACATTTTAATGTCTTTAATAACATGAGATTTTGACCAAATGACAGAAAAAACTGTGCGTCCACACAGCTAACTTTATAACCTGTAAATTGATGAAGATGTAATGCGACGCATTAATGACGGGAAAAAACAGGACATTAGCTGATCATAAGGTTCAATCGAAATTTATTTGTCAATTGAAATGTATTTATTTATTCACTTATACATCCTATATAAGCTTTCAATTGATGCATGGTTTGTTAGGATAGGACAATATTTGGCCGAGATACAACTAAAATCTGGAATCTGAGGTTGCAAAAAATTCTAAATATTGAGAAAATTGCTCAATAACGATCTTAATATCCTAATATCCTTAATATCCTAATGATCCTTAATATCCTAATGATCTTAATATCCTAAAGATTTTTGGCATAAAAGAAAAATCGATCATTTTGACCCATACAATGTATTGTTAGCTATTGCCACACAAATATACCCGTGCGACTTATGATTCGTTTTGTGGTCCAGGGTCACAAATGTTAATAATATAGCTAATGACACGCAATCATACAGGCTTAAAGCCAAAATTTCAACTTTGACAACACAGTGTTTAATTATTTTAAAAAATACAGTGTTTTTCCATTCCCTGGAAGGTAGCAGTTTTGACTATACGGTCCGAAAATTTATTTTGCCTATGTTACAATATGAGGTAAATCCGGATCTCATTATGTGCCTGCAAATTGACGATTGAAACGTTTTTAATTGGTTCTTTTAAACAACTTGTTCTAAAGAACCGATTCGCGGAAAAGAGTCAAACTGCGTCACTCCTGGTAACCAATCAACGATCAGCTCCCTCACGGTAGCCAATCAGCGCCCGGTTCACTCTCTTGAATATTCTACAGCGGGTCGTGTGTTTTGGTGGGTAGGGTGAGAAAATTCCCAAAAAGTTAGAGAGTGCGGACTAACTGACTAATCTTTCTTAAGTAACAAGATACTGTGTATGTTCACTTTTTAGTTTTAATGTGGAATTGACAAGTCTTGTTGCAAATGTTGCTGGCGGAAGTCAAAAAGCTGAAAGTGGCCGAGTTGCGGGCCATGTTATCGGAGCGAGGACTCGACCCGAAGGGCCTGAAGGCCGAGCTGGTGGTTCGGCTCATTTCGGCGATTGAAGCCGGTGTTGAACCTATCGAAAGTGGAGATGAAGGGGAAAATGTTTGTGAAGCGACGAGTACAGAGCCCGCAGAACAGCCGCTAAAGTCTCACTCTCTGGAACGCGAGCCGTGTGTTAGGACGCAGTCTCCAGTATGCACTAGTTCTACTAGCAAGAGCATGAATGCTTATGCTGATCAAAGCACACAGACTGACCCACATCAGCTCTGCTCATGCACTGCCCCAAGAGCCATCGCAGAGCCGCAGACCGTTAGGACACCAGAGGCCGTTACATCCAGAAATGACAGACAACAGCAGAGGAATCCACAGTCTGTACCTCCTGTCGCCTTGGCAACCGCTGCTACAGAAGAAGATGATGCAGTGTCAGGATGCACATCATCAGTCTTGGCCATTTCAGAGCCAGAAGCACCACAGGAGCAAGGCCAGTGTAAGTCACACAATTAAAGAAGTATTTTTTTTTTAGCTGATCATATAATAAAATGATATTTCAAGATAATGCTTATGACTTTGACTGCCTGTCTCCTGCAGTGCTCCATAGATTGTCAGATGGAGCGGAGACAGTGGACTCCAGCCCAGAGGAAAGCACAGAGCTGAAGAGAGGCAGAGATTATTATGAGTTCAAAGAGGACATTCACTACAACAGGTATTGATATTGATCTATAACAAAGAACTGATACTCTGAGGTACTTAAAAGAATGTCCAAAACGTCCTTTTATTAAATGATAAATATATATAGGCAAGTCGGGGTAAGATTCTCCAAGTGGCATGTTGTTACTAGTATTACAATTTTTTTTAAATGTAATACTTAATGTAATTAATGGGGTTATTATTCAGTATTTCCATGAATTAGATGTACATGTCAGACATCTTTGCTTTCATTAAAACCTAGTTTAGTTGAGTGAAATTAAATGTGCATTCATAGTGGTGTCATTATATACATATCTTCAATTAAAGTGCCACTGTTATGCTATTTTAAAGGCTCCTCATTTTGTTTTGAGGTCTCCTACAACAGGTTTACATGCATCAAATGTCAAAAAACACTTTCATTTTCTCATAATATACATTGCACATCACCACATTGTTCAATGATTCTCAAACGACTTGATGGATGAGTCTCTCTAAATCCCTCCTTTCCGTGAGCTATTCTGCTCTTGGGCTACCGCGTACAGCGCGTGTCGGAAGCTAAGCGGCCATTACCATGACTGAACTTCAACTCTGGAGGCTTCTTCAGTCCTCAGCGATTGTACACACTGTAAAGACAGTAACGATGACATCGATTTTACCATATCAATCCGAGCGCGAGTCCGATGATGAAACATTGGAAGAACTAGTTATTCAACCCGAACCTTGAGCAGGACGTTTCTCAGTGATGCTACTCATTTTGAGGTACATTATGAGATGTTGCATCTGTAATTCCTCACCATCAGCATTAACAAGAGTATGACCATCAACAAACCCATGTGGATATTTCTAATTTATTGCGGTGCACATGCGGGAACTGTATCAATAACAGCGCATACGTTAGCCCAGCATAACGTGAATGACTGATGTAACATAAACGTTTGTAAAACAGATCATGCTCCATACTTTATCTTTACTCAAAGTAGTAAGAAGTTAGAACGATAGACAGTTTTAGGTAATAGTGGCCCACAACTGATTAGCAGAAGTATTTCAGTAAGACAGTAATAACCTGATTTAGCTGGAAACTTACACAATATAAAACACAAAACGATGTATTTTGAACACCCGGTATAAAATATATACATCAATAATTATTCATACTTACAGGTTGTGATTCTGAGGAGCAAAGTGGTCCAAATAAACTGGGTACTGACCCATCTTTCAAGAGCAAGCGTTCTGCGAATCCCTTGTTGAAATCTGAGATTTGAGAAGCAGTCGTCAGTAAAATGATGTTTGAGGGCGGGTCAAGTTGTTCGCGGATGGACAACGTACAACATAGGCGTGCATTATGCAGATGTCTTTTCTAGTGACGTAGAACCGCCACGCAGTGAGATTCGAAACAAAAATGACATATCGGCAGTTCAGAGTCTATTCTTTGTTTTGGGAGACAATAACTTTATTTATCGTGCACTTTCGACTTTACAACTTTGCAGAACGTTTACATTCACAAACAGCTATATTACACACTGCATGAAAGGGAATATTCGAAAAACCACAATAGGGGCACTTTAAAATATGGACTTTCCGATGAATCTCTTTTACTGGTATTCTGTTTTCTGTCATCGGTTATTCAATTTTTATCAACTAAATTTTCAAAATAATATATAATATTAATAAGAATTATATCAGAAGTCATTTATACATTGTGTAAAAGTTTATCCACAGGGGTCTTCTTACCCCAGTAGGGGGCCATCTTACCCCTCTTTATATATTATTCAGCAGACTTTACAAAAGTGTTCAAGCATTTCTGTCTTATTTCCCCTGATTTGTTTTTCTTCAGAGCTAAGACTCCAGAGCCGCTGCCAGAGCCTGAGGAAGAAGCTGAAATAGATTTTGAGGATGTTCGACTGGATTCCGGTAAATTAATCAAGATCCAGTCCATGCTCAGAATCAGATATTGAAGAAGTCATTTGATTCAAGATGAAAGCTTAATAAAAGTCTGTCCTCAAGAATAGTGTGTCTGTTTTGTACAGATAACTGTGACCTGCATTTTGAGGTGGATTCTGATGGGAGCAGTGGTCAGCCGCTCTTCTGGGAGAAATTCCCTCTTCTTTGGTCAGGGTGCAGGATGACCCATGGATTTTGTCATGGGAAGGTCGGATTCGAAGCCAAGGTGTGAACTTGTGAATGTGTGAATCCTGTAAATGTTGCGTTGTCGTTTAGCAACAACAGGAATTGGTTAAATGGCACCGTCATTTTCATATTGGTGAATTATTATTTCTTTTTTGGGGTCTCCAGTTTGTGAAACGACTGTCAGCACCTGCAGTAGACACGAGCTACGACCCTGATCTACATGTGCTCAGAGTGGGCTGGTCTGTGGACAACACAAGCCTTCAGTTAGGTGAAAACAACATTATAAAACATGTTGTATTACAGCCCTAAAAGGTTTCAACGATTATAAAGATTATGGAAATTTTAGAAAAGGTTGGGAAGTATACAAATGTATCAGTGATAAGGATCCTGTTATAGATTAAGCTTAACACAGCTATAAAAATGAATCAAATATTAAACAATTTTTTTTTCTGGTTCTCTCAGGCGAGTTGGAGCTGTCATATGGATTTGATGGACGGGGGAGGATAGTAACTGGAGGAAAGGAAGAGGCATTTGGTGAGCCCTTCACAGAAGGAGATGTCATCGGTTGCTATGCAGTAAGTTTCAAAATGAATTGTACAGAAGTAGGTTATAGTATAGCTGTGTCCCAAATCCCAATTCAGAGGCTGCATCCATAGAAATCTGCAAAGGTCGAAGCGAGCGTTGTTAAAAGGATAGTTCACCCAAAAATGAAAATTCTGTCATGAATTACTCACTCTCATGTCGTTCCAAACCCGTAAGACCTTCATTCATCTTCAGAACACAAATTAAGATATTTCTGATGAAATCCGAGAGCTCTCTGACCCCTCCATAGACAGCAATTTAATTACCACTTTCAAGGTCCAGAAAGGTAGTAAAGACATTGTTAAAATAGTCCTTGTGACTCCAGTGGTTCAGCCTTAATTTTATGAAGCGACGAGAATACTTTTTGTGCACAAAAACAAACAAAAATAACGACTTAATTCAACAATTTCGTTCTAGCCTGTGTCAGTCTGCTACACAGTTTACGTTGGTCAGCTCCTGCATCACACGCATGCGTCGTGGTGCTCACGTAAACAACATCGGATGCCGTAGAACTCGAAAGCGCAACGGAAACTGCGTAGGAGACTGACACAGGCTAGAAAGAAATTGTTGAATAAAGTCGTTATTTTTGCGCACAAAAAGTATTCTTTGAGTGACCACTGGAGTCACATGGACTATTTTAACGATGTGTTTAGTACCTTTCTGGGCCTTGAAAGTGGTAATTAAATTGCTGTCTATGGAGGGGTCAGAGAGCTCTCAGATTTCATCAGAAATATCTTCGTGTTCTGAAGATGAACGAAGGTCTTACGGGTTTGGAACGACATGAGGGTGAGTAATTCATGACAGAATGTTCATTTTTGGGTGAACTATCCCTTTAAATGGGACAGTCTAGCCTATGGAGGATTGCTCTTGTCACCTAGTAACTATGACAGTTGCCGTTGATGAGTGGCATTAACGCTTGTACTGGATTTTTTTTTGAACGTTATATTCAACTGTCTGTAAACAAAACGGTTCGCAACCTGTTTAAATATGTCCACCACGGTTCATTTATGTACATAGGAGTATAAGCTATAAAATTACATCTTAGTAAGATATCAGTCAACATTTGAACCACTTTAAAGTTGTTGTTTTTTTGTATCATTAGATATTCAAATAAGTTTTAAAATTTTTAAATAAATAAATAAATTTTTAAATGATCTGGCATTTTCCCTCAAAAAAATCCAGCCGTCACCGGAGTGCAATTAATCTTGGGATAGGCTAGGCTTCGAAGGATCCACATGTTCGCAACTTAGGAAATGAAGGACGCATTTGTAGGCCGCATTTGAAGGAGCCTTCGAAGTGGGACAGCCTTCATTAAGCTGCAGTGATGAATGCAGCCTTTGAAGGATGCAGTGTCTGACATGGGACGCAGCTTAGTTTATGCATACTATGTTCTTTAGATAAACCACATTGCTCTTGAGTTAATTCAGTTCAGGATCATTATTATCGATTTGTATCTATTCCTTATCCAGTTCATCAGTGAGACGGGAGAAGCAACACTTTCATTTCACAAAAATGGGCGTTCTCTTGGAGTGGCGTTTCGCCTGACCTCTTCTGCTCTTAGAGGTCAAGCTCTCTATCCCCACGTACTTTGCAAAAACTGTTCGGTTTCAGTGAATCTTGATCCAGATACTCCCTGGCATCCTTTTCCTGCTGGTTTCTGCACTCTAGTCGTACTTCCTCCTGGTCAAAGGACTCGCACGTCTTTGCCGACAGCATCTAAAAGTGAATGTGAGGTAGGAACGTTTTTAGAAGTGTTAAACCCTAACAAAAATAAACTAAACCCAAACATCTGGATGAATATTGTTGTTATGAGATATAAAATCTTGTCAAGTGTTCTGTCATGTTCACCCTCTTTCTCCATCTGTCAGGTGCTGATGATGGTTGGTATGCCCGGTTCTGGTAAGACCCACTGGGCTCAGGCTCATATGCTTCAGAACCCAAGGAAACGTTACAATCTTCTGAGTACAAACTCCATTTTGAACTGCATGAGGGTAAGAAAATCTATCAAGATTATTGTGTGAAATGGAAATTATCTACACACACATGTCAGAAAAAAGACCTGCTCATACCAAGACTGATGTTCATCACGAAAAATTGGTCCAATTTGTCTGTTCAGATCATTCAGATGTGCTGAATGAAAATGCCAATGCACTCAGAAATACCCAAAAGTAGGAAAGATGAAACTGACTGTTGACTCCCATTTGAGCTGTAATTCCTTGCCACAACAACTCCCTCCTATCAAGATTCTTGCAGTCGCTTTGGCATTTATCAAAAGGCTGAGCAGACCAAACACAGCAGCTGCTCAATTTTCATCTCCAGTTTGGGATTCTTCTTCTGCGTGTTCTCGATATTTTCTTGATAACGATAATTAGACGATATTTTGCTGAGTGTGTTATTGTGCCGATACCTTGGCAGGTTTAGGACTGCCGTGGTCAGCTGACTCCTAAAGTTTATAATATTCTTCATATTCTGTGTGGTGGTCAGTTCACAGCAGTGACAGAAATCATCTTTTTTATCTTTTATAAATTTATTTTTTTAAACCTAATTATATGCATGCTTCATCTTTTGTGTAAATTTCATAAATTTTATAAAAAATAATTAGACACAATAGGGCTGTTACCAATCAAAATAAATATCAACAAAATTCATCTTTGCAGTGCAGAGGAAACACAGAAGCGCATCGAAGTCACATCTGAAGTGGCATTTAGATCATTTACACAGACTGTTTAATGCAGCTCAGAGATGACAAATTAATAACCTGCAGTTATGCATAAATAATGTTTTGATGTTTAAAACATAAAACGTTGAATATTGATATTTGAAATGATTTAAAACATGAAAAGAGACTTTAACTGTGAAATTAAAACCGCCAGTAGGTGGCAGCAAGTCACTGTTAACGAGTGAGTCAATGAGAATCAACCGATTCATTAAAACAGCTGATTCATTCAAGAAATGAAGCATTTGACTGTTTTAATCATAGACTGTAAAAAAAAGATGCACGACGCACCTTCACTCTCTTCCGTTGACGTAAGTGAAGGCGCCAGTGTTCAAATATGGCGCTGACATCTTGGGTCTCGAGTCTGCGCAGTAGTGAGCACGAAGATGAGCCGCGATATCAAGGTCCCGCCTAATCAACAACTTTTTGTGAAATAAACAGTTATGGAAATGTAGAGATTAAAGTTAAAGCTCAAATCTCCTCTCGAAGTTCCCTAATGCCTCAGTGACTACTTCACTCAGAAAAGCTGTCAATCATGATGTCACACTCCCGTTTTTATAGCATCAAATAACTAACTAAAACCAAACTTATTTAAAGGATTAGTTCACTTTAAAATGAAAATTTCCTGATAATTTACTCACCCCCATCTCATCCAAGATGTTTGTGTCTTTCTTTCTTTAGTCGAAAAGAAATTAAGTTTTTGAGGAAAACATTCCAGGATTTTTCTTCACATAATGCACTTCAATTGCAACCAATCCAAATCAATGCAGTTTCAAAGCGCTTCGAAGGGCTTCAGAGGCTCTGCACGATCCCAGCTGAGGAATAGGGTCTAGCGAAACCATTGGTCATTTTCAAGAAAAAATAAACATTTATATACTTTTTAACCTAAATTGCTCATCTTGCGCTGCTCTGCGACGTGCCACGGATTGCGCAATCACATCGGAAAGGTCACGCTAGACGTAGGCAGAAGTACCGCCCCAAGCGAACGTGCAAAGACTAATACAAACGCCCTTTACAAAAAAAAACTCCATCTCCAACTTCAAAATCGTCCGACATCGTTGTTTAACCTTTTTTTTTTTTACTAAAGGATGTTTGTATTAGTCTTCGCACGATCGCTTTTAAACACGGGGGCGGTACTTCTGCCTACGTCTAGCGTGACCTTTCCGACGTGTGTGTTGCAAAGCAGTGATGAGCAATTTAGGTTAAAAAGTATGTACAATTTTTATTTTATTTTTTTAGAAAATGACTGATGGTTTGGCTAGATAAGACCCTATTCCTCAGCTGGGATCGTGCAGAGCCCTTCGAAGCGCTTTGAAACTGCATTGATTTGAACCTTCAACATTTTGGTTGCCATTGAAGTGCATTATATGGAGAAAAATCCTGAAATGTTTTCCTCAAAAAACTTAATTTCTTTTCCACTGAAGAAAAAAAAACATGAACATCTTGGATGGCATGGGGGCGAGTAAATTATCAGTGAATGTTTATTTTGAAGTGAACTAATCCTTTAAAGAACGAACACTTGAACTAACATTAGCGTGATAAAAAAACAGCCTAAAATGACAGACAAACTAATTCAAATTACACTTCAAATACATTTTTTCCAAAGATAGTTTCTATGTCCCATTACATTTCATGGTGGGGCGGGCTTTATGACCTATACTGCTTCGAGTCACCTGTGGGGCGATCGAGACGCGTTGGCTTCAGTTTTCAGGACTCGTGTGGCAGGCTTGGTCTTAATCTATGTTAGTCATTGAATCATTGATTCAACTGATTTGTTCAAAATGCTGATTCATTCAATAAGAAAACACTGCCGTGTGTTGCTCAGAGACGCAATTACAGTGCTGTGTCTTTGTTTTGAACTATTTTCGGTGGCGAAATAGAGCAAAAACAGGCAATATGGAGTCTAAAATGTAAGTCACATAATATTAACTTCTTGTTTAGTAAACTTGCACAAAATCAATATCACATTTGTTATCATGCTGATACCTGGAGAAAAACTGCACTCTTTGTGTGATATTTATTAAGTATATTAAATTATTTAAATATAGACTACATCACGTAGTGTATGCATGCACTCTCTGAGTGTGTGTGAGGGATATACTCGATAATGTCAGATCGCACATCGTTAAAACAATTACGATATTATCGCAGACAATATATATCGCACACCCCTAGTTTTCATCAGTGGTGGACGAAGTACACAAATCAAGTACTTGAGTAAAAGTACAGATACGTATAATAAAATATTACTCCAGTAAAAGTATTGAGTACTCCTTTTCAATTTTACTTGAAAGTACAAAAGTACTTGATTTTTAATGTACTCAAGTAAAAAGTACTGATTGATGAATGTTTATTTTGTAATTTTATATAGGCTACTTATATTATTTAATTTCATATTATATATTTTATATAATCCTATTGCTCAAAATAATTATGAATTGTCAAATAGCCAGCAGTAGTCAGTATGGAAGATTAGTGGATTTGGATACATATGTAATGTGTGTTGACAAACAATAATAACAGACGTCACAAAGGGCTAAATGCATAATGTGCATGCGTTCATTTAATTTGTGTTAGAGCTGCATGATTCTGAATAAAATGAGAATCACAATTTTTGTTTGAAATAGAGATTATGATTCTCCCACGATTCTGAACAGATAACTAAACAAAATAACATGTAACTATTTACTAGAGGACAAAATATTAATTGCTGTACTCTATTTAAAAAATATTTAATTCAATTGAATTATTTAAAAAATGGATTAGAATGATCCATAGAATGATTCAATGACTCACTCATAACTAAAATTTTTTCATTACTGGATGAATCAATGTTTTTGAACAAATCTTTTGAACAAATCATTCCATGTCAAATACATTTTTAACAGTCACTTGTCGCCACCTAGTGGCGTAACGATGTAATCGATACAACCGTTATTTGAAGCGCCAAGTAGTTTTAAAAGGTGATTTGCTCGCTAACATACATGTCCGTGTTTATATCCAAACTATAAACTTATCTCAATACTTCTGCGATTAACTTGGATATTTGTAACATGGAAATAACAATATTGTGGTTCACTTGCTTTCTCCTGCTCAGACACAAGAAAATCGATGTCATTAGAAATAAGATCGCAGTCTTTTTACAATTAATCATGCAGCTCTAATTTGTTATATTGTTGTTGTTTTTTGTGACCTAAATATCATTTTCATTTACAATAATTAATCCTAACATTTGACATTAGTAACTTACTTTTCGCCATCAGTCGCACACATCAGATCCTCCAGTTCATGGCTAATTTTCAGACTTGTAAATTCAGTTCACTGGAGAGACTCGCTCTGAACGGATCATTGAATCAGTGAGTTGTTGACTCGAGAACAGCTGCAATCCGATCAATCCAGTTTGCGAAAGAATTGTTTGATGTGATTTGCGAACCGATTGAACAGGGTGATTTAAAAAGAATCAGAGACTTTTGCATCTCTGAGCATGACGATTTCTTCATTTTAAAGTAAAGAGTAACGGTATGTTTTATGAAATGTAGTGGAGTAAAAAGTACGATATTATGCTTTGGAATGTAGTGAAGTAAAACTATCTCAAAATAAAAATACTCAAGTAAAGTACAAATACTTGAAAAAATGTACTTCAGTACAGTAACGAAGTAAAAATACTTTGTTACTGTCCACCACTGGTTTTCATCACAGTGTGATGGGGGAAAAAAGATCAGCTCCATTAAAAAAAACACCATTGACGGCATACATATTTAGGTTGCAAAATAAAATGTTTGGTCACATTTTATATTAGGTGTTGGAACACAAATGATATTTTTGATAAAATCTGAGAGCTTTCTGAACCACACATAGGCAGCAATGTCATTGCAACTCTCAAAGCCCAGAAAGGTAGGTAAGACATTGTTAAAACAGTCCATGTGACTAGAGTGGTTCAACCTTGATGATATGAAGCGACAAGAATACTTTTTGTGTGCAAAAAACAAATAACGACATTATTCAACAATCGCTTCTCTTCCACGTCATTCTTCTAAGCTGTTCACGTAGTAAACACAGTGCAGCACTTCCGGGTTCTATGGCAGAATGCTGGCTCATTATTGGTCAGCTCTTGCGTCGACATTGCACGCGTGTGTTTAATGGTGCTCACATGAACAGCGTCGGCCAATGGTGAGAACCGTAATTCAGTAGAACCTGGAAGCGCTGCACTTTGTTTACTACGTGAACAGTAGGAGACTGACACAGACAAGAAGAAATTGTTGAATAAAGTCGTTATTTTTGTTTTGCTTTTTGCGCACAAAAAGTATTCTCGTCGCTTCATAACATTTAAGGTTGAACCACTGGAGCCACATGGACTATTTTAATGATGACTTTACTACCTTTCTGGGACTTGAAAGTGGTCGTTGCGTAGTTGTCAATGGAGGGACAGCGAGCTCTCAGATTTCATCAAAAATATCTTCATTAGTGTTCCAAAATGAACGAAGGTCTTACGGGTTTGGAACGACATGAGGGTGAGTAATTAATGACAGAATTTACATTTTTGGGTGAACTAACCCTTAATAAACCTGAAGACATTGATTAGCTTGTTCAGGTGTGTTAGGGTTGGGGGAATTTGGGGGCTAAACTCTGCAGGACAGCGGCACTCCAGGACCGACGTTGCCTATCCCTGATTAGGTTCTGTTTCTATCAGTTTTAATGACAAAATAAAGGCAAGAACCAGAACTATTTGTAGTGCACTGACAACATAGTTTTATATAATTAGTTTAATAATAAGGTTAATAAAAAATATTTAATATTTAAGATAAATACTTATACCTTGGGTTTCACAGACAAGGCTTCAGCTAGTCCCAGACTAAAATGCATGTTTGAGCTGTTTTAACGGAAAGAAACTTGCACTGACATATCTTAAAATATTTGTCTCAAGACGCACAACAGTAATGTTTTTTTATAAGGCATGTTTATAAAAGCTCCTTAAATGTCCTAATTGAACTAAGGCCTAATCCTGGCTTAATCTAAGCCCTGTCTGTGAAACCAGGCCATAGACTTACAAAATTTTGAGCTGCAAATGATAACTTCACACTCGTTTGAAAGTAACCTATGACATCCTATAACATGATATTCACCAGCTGCTGCAGTAAATGTGGCATATTCAAACAATTTTGACGTAGTTCTTTTACATTTACCCGCGTTAATGCACATTGCCCGCAGTGCATAGTTGTCCTAAAGCCACAGGGGTGGCAGTGGCGCTGGGGCTTGGGCCGTCATCGCTGCTTGCAGCTATATTTGTAAAGTGTTACAAATTGTTTTTATCTAACAATTTATAATAGTTTTATTTAACAATAACAACACCGACTAGTACAAAGTTCCCATAGTGCTTGGAAATGAATGAAATCTTAATTCCTAACATAGCATTTTCCTCTAGTTTTTATGAGGACTGTTATATTTTCTTTATTCACATCCTATAGGAACCTCCTGGAGCCAATCACAGAGATCTGATGCTGCAACAGGCCACTCAGTGTGTCAGTCAGCTGATCAAAATAGCTGCAACCAAGCGGAGGAACTACATCCTTGATCAGGTAATCAGGAATATGTGTGTGGTACGGTGGGCCAAAGCTTCGTCAGCTGTCCTTTCATTCATGTGTTCTCACTTTTTCACTTTCATCTCCAAGGCCAACATTTATCCATCTGCCCAGCGACACAAGATGCTCTGTTTCCGTGGTTACCAGCGAAGAGTGGTGGTGGTTTTTCCACCTGACGAGGTGTGGAGGAGACGTCTCACACAGCGGCAACAGGACGAGGGCATGGCAGTTCAGGAAATGTCTCTTCTCAAAGCCAAAGGTCAGACTTTAACTTGAGTTACTCGATCACAAGTATCAAGACACATTGCTGCGTTACAACTTTGTCTTGGACCAGCTGCACACTTGTGAAAGATTTTTCATCTCTCTTCCTGTTTCCAGTGAGCTTCACACTGCCAGAGCAGGGAGAGCATCTGGATGAGGTGACGTTTGTGGAGCTCGGCTCTGACGAGGCCCTGAAGCTTTTAACGCGTTATAAAGAGGAAGCACGCCGCCTCCTACCCACACCTCCCAAACGCAGGAAACACAGACAAGGAAGTCAAAAACGCCCCATTCATCATTGTGGTAAGAAGAAAGGCTGAGAGATGATTTCACTTCTGCTGTTGCATTGAGATTTTTATCCTAAAGCATGATATTGACTTCCATGATATCTTATTCATAAATGACAATGATTCGGCTAAGTCTATTAAACATTTGACAAGTACAATCGCACCGGAACATTCAAATCTGTGTGTGCACACTGCATGAATATACAGAGTTTCCCAGTGTTGTTGCACACCAAACCTCCTTTTCTTTGTTTTAAAAAGCAGACTTAATATTTATCTATTTCGGCTCCTAATTACGCGACGACGAGCACATGAACTAGGGATGCGCCGATCCGATACTCAGTATCGGTATCGGCTCTGATACCACGATTTGCCGGATCGGTTATCGGTCAGACAGGACCGATCCAAATCTGATACTGTGCGTATAATATTCTGTGTTATTGTTAAGCCCCAGTGCCCCAGAAAAGGCACAAAAACATTATAAAGCGTCATCAACGCTTCGTGCACTATATTAAGTGTTCTGAAGCCATTCCATAGTTTAATGTGAGGTACAGATGAATATTTAAGTCATTAAATTCAAGTTCACGTGAATGCGTCCATCTGCTTTCTATCGTGTTACTTTCTACCGGGTGTCTGTTAGATCACAGCACTGGAGTAGAGATTGTATTGTTCTTCACACGTACGGTAACTGAAATGTGAAACTGTTAAAAAAGGCTCAATAAAGTATTGCATAGATAGATACACTACGCATCGACATCTCTTCCCTTTGTGTTTTGAACTTTTCAATGTGGACGGAGAGCTGCGCGCTGTGACTCAAGCTGTGAGTGTTGCTTCAAGCGCATCATCGTGCACACGGGCTTTGTGCCGCTCTGTATTGGAGCCTTTCGTATTATAATACTTTTGCACAATGAAAGATTATTAATAGCCTTTCTTGTTCTGCCCTATCTATAGTATGCTGCTGCCTTATTAAAAAGCTGTGCTATACATTTAAAGTAAATGTCTTTTCATTTCTTAGTATATAGGTCCTATTTCTATAAATATATTTGTCTTTTTCATGAATGTATTTTACAACAATGTGTAACATTTTACCAGATTTAGTGCTACACTTATTCATTTTTATTTGTTCCCCACTAAATGTTTTATACAATTGTGATTTTTCTAGAGTAACTGAATTATCCACCATCTAGTTTATAGTAGTATTTTTGTCATAGATTGTGATTTATATATTTTTTAAATTTGTTGTTTTTCTTTATAATGAAGCTGTCTGTATTTAGTAGATTGTGTTTAACACACAAAAGAGTGATTATCAGTTCAACACTGAGGTACAGAAATTCTACATTGACTTTTTAAACAAAACTGCACTGGTATCGGATTGGTATCAGTATCGGCCGATATTCAGAATTTTTGGGATCGGATCGGTTCTGAAAAAATGGTATCGGTGCATCCCTAACATGAACTGTTATGCTGTGCTGCTTCTATTTATCAAACATTAAAAACACCCATTCCCGTGCCCAAAACAAGGCGTCTGAGGATAAGAGTCCGAAACCAGGACTGGTGGGACGTTGTCCTGCTCCACTTCACAGACGCTGAGTGGAAAGAGAATTTCAGAATAATCATTTATATGACACTTTATTCAACAGGAAGAACAGCTCGTTCCGCGTGTCATACGTCATTATGCTACTTCTACGTCATTGCACATAGGCAGTACTCTCCAGTTTCAGTTTTCAATCCGATCAAGTGTTTATATGCCCTCTCGATCGGATTACAAAAGGAATAAACCACACCTTACAATCGGAATTAAATTTTAATCAGATCTGGCCAATTCATGTGTAGGCATGGGTATCGAGAACCGGATCCAAATTTCCCAGAACCGGTGATTCGATAAGAAACGTGCATTTTGGTTCCGCTTATCGGTTCCTGTGTGCACATTTTAATGGGAATTTTTTTCTTTTTTTTTTTTCTTTTCTTAAACCATTCAAGCTCAAAAGACTCGCGCGCTGTTTTCTGTGCTGCACAGAACGGCTTTTGCAGAACACAATTACGTTATTTTGTTTAGTTCATCATGATCTCTATTTTACACTATTCTCAATTTATCCAGAATTGCGCAGCTCTAATGATGTGCGTTTTCATTTTCCAAGGCTGGAGGGGAGGTCCATTCGGCTGTCACAATCAACACTCCCACTGTGCATTTCAGAAAGCACATGTAAGTTTGTCATTGTGATGATGTGTACTATTGCACATTAGATATTCAAAACAACATCTGCAGGACGTTTATATGATGACTGATGTGGATTATACTCTTAGAGTCGCCGTCCCTCTGCCTTCGGATGCAGCAGTGACCCACAGAGATACAGGAAGTATTACAGACCGTACACTGGACAGGTAAGAAAACGTGTTTGACAAACTATGGCTTATTGAAAAATAGCATTCAAAATATGCATATACTTCATAAATCTTTGTTTTTCTTGCAGTGGAGCGTCTCTGAGCAAAACCAGGGTTGTTATGGTAGCATTTATTATGGCTGTTAAAGTTAGTTGGAAGGCTTCTGAAAAAACCCAAAACTTCTGGGTAGAAAGAAAAACCCCCCAAATCAGCATGTTTTGTGATTAGCGGTGCTTCACCTTTCCAACAGTAATTGGTTCTGTCTGTCTGTAATTTCATTAAGAAAGGTCATTGCTTATAATGAGGAGCTTGAGTATCAGAATGCAGTTTGTTTTTAAAGGGTAGTTAATCAAAATATTCTGTCTTCATTTACTCACCCTCATGTCTTTAGAAACCTGTGTGACTTTCTTCTGTGGAACATAATAGCAGATGTTCAGAATGTCTAAGCTGCTCATTAAAAAAAGACAAATAAGGTCTACAAGGGATTTTAGTCTACACAATGTATTTTTAGTTCCACAGTTCCACATTTTATATCGTTTTATTCTATTTTCTAAAGACTGAGAAATCATGAGAGGAATAGTTTAATTTTATTTCATTGATATTAAGACTACCAGTGTACTGTAAAAAGAAAATACAGTTATTTCTTAACATCCATCTTTGCAATATTTGCACTGAACATCCATTCAAGAACATTTTGTAAATGTGTGTAAATCTACAGCGCTTCTCCTTGCCATTGTCACATTTAGCTCATTGTGGCTTGTAAGGGAATATTCTGTTAAACTGTTTTGGAAAAATATTTATTGTGAAAACTGCTCTATCAATAAATTTGAACCGGAAGTTCTCATCATTCCAGATCCTATTTTAATCATTTGTTTAGCCTTGATAAGTATTTTAATAATTACACACGTGCAATTTCTTTCGTATTATATTTTGTTCCCTTGAGCTTCTTTGAAAGGACTTTCACTGTGAATCCCAAACTTTCATAGCAAACTTGCACCAAATTAAAAGGTCTTAGTCATTTGTTTTTAAACTTTTATTAATTTAATATGAAAGTTGCTTAAAGAATAAATTTCATAGGTACCTCTGCAAAATACACTTTATATATATATTTATTCAGGACAAGAAATTTTATGTATAAATATGAAAATTACTACACCTTTATCATTCACCAGTATACAAAATATATTTGTATGGGATGTTTGCAATTTTTCGAACATGATATATCAAACGTTTAGTTGATGTAATCACTCTGAGGTGGTTGTGCATCTGGTTAAATCAGTAATCGGGCATCACCCTCTGATACAGCAGTACTGCACCTTTAGCTGAAGGACACATCTCTGACCACAGGGGGGAGCGCTCGTTTAATTGGAGCATTTTCTGTAGAATAGAGAAAATGACATAGAATAATTGGAATCTCAAAAGACATTCTGTAGATGAATTTTTGCATTTCTGTTTTTAATGATTGTATTGTAGACATCTTGTATATGTAGAGAGATGTGAATATGAAATAAACAGCACAAAAGGGTGTAGTTAAAACATTGGCTGCATCTGAAATCACATACTTCCCTACTGTCTAGCAGGCAAAAAACAGTATGTCCGAATTCACAGTCTCATAAAAGAGTAGGCAAAAAGTACCCGGATGACCTACTGCTTCCAGTGAGATTCTGAAGTGTGCATACGATGGACACTTTATTATCCCATGAGGCCACGGGAGAGGATTTGTGAATGGCAGTGGTAGGTCACATGATAATGACATGGCGAATGTAGTACGTCCAGATTACATTCATACTCTATAGCAGTGGTTCCCAACCTTTTTTACTCGAAGGCCCCCCAATCATCCATCAAAACCAGTGTCGCTGAAAAAGTTTTCTTTATCCAACTGAAATGTGTAGTTTGCATATCCTGTGTTCATGTGTTCTGCGGTTGGGTGTTTTGAGCCACCATCTGTATTTCACACAGAGCGATTAGAAACGCCTTGGGCTGCTCCGAATCCAAAAACAATCACAGAATACGTAGGTGTGGAACGAGGTGGTTCTTTGTTTCAATTAATTTTTTCAATTGATATAATTTCTCTTTTATTATTTAACGTATTAATAATACATAGACAATCATGGCACCTTGGACAAAGACAGTCCATGCCAATTTTCAAGTCAATCGGACTAACGGTTGCTTGGTTATAGCTATTTTCATGTTATAGCGCCACCAAGTGGCCAATCGCCGTGATTTCTCGCGTGATCAAAGATTGAGCCCATACACGTGTACCAAGTTTAGTGAAAATCTCATTTTGTTTTCGAGTTAAAGCCATTTTAGTAAAAGTGGCGGGAATTAAATCGGATAGGTTTTGTTCGTTTTGAGCCAAGGATTCCAATGACATAAGACACTTGAGTCTATGACAAACGATGAGCAGTTCCGCGTTTTTGATCGCTGTAGCACCCCCTATTGGCCAATTGGGTTCATACCTTGTCAGTCTCTCCCCATGTTGAGACTTACCATCTGGCCAAGTTTTAAGTCTCTAGGCCTTACGGTTTGGTCTGCACAATCAGTTTTACGGCGGAAGAATAATAATAAAAATCCTTACCATTATAATAGGGTTTCAGCACTTTATGCTTGAACCCCTAATAAGTACCTACCCAAGAGAGTATGTGATTTTGGACACACCCAACATCTTGATGTGGTGGACTTGTCTGCATTTATTTAAATGCTTACCGCTCGACTAAGAAACAATATGTCAGTGGACTCATTGGCCTCAGGACCTCCACGTCTATAGAAATCTCTCACTTCCTCCGTCGTCAAAGTGCACCTTCACAGAGTAAAAAAACACAGCTGTGTAAGATAACGGCTTATCTTGTACAGATTAAGACGACATAGGATGGGGTTTACCGAACATAAAACTCTGCGCTGGGGCGGCCTGCACTGGTGTGGTTCAGCGCAATTCCCATGAACATAGGTTTGCTTAGAGAACTGACAGGAACATTCACCTGTAATGAGTAAGAACAACAACAGCAAAGAAAGAGATGAGACCAACGGCCATAGTTTCCCATACGTTATTAAAGAAGTGTGTTTCAGATGTGAAGTCCACAGATACACACCTCATCACTGATCTCTGCACACACAGAAGAGAAGATCTCCGAAACAACGGCTCTCTCCTTACCCTGCAGAAGCTCCACACATATGGCCTCCTCACTGACCCCCGGACACACCATCTGCACACACAGGGACATATTATTGCATTTACTGCATTATATACTCTTAATATATAATATATAATATATACTGATTAAAGGAACACTCCACTTTTTTTGAAAATAGGCTAATTTTCCAACTCCCCTAGAGTTAAACAGTTGAGTTTTACCGTTTTCGAATCCATTCAGCCGATCTCCGGATCTGGCGGTAGCACTTTTAGCATAGCTTAGCATATATCATTGAATCTGATTAGACCATTTGCATCTCGCTCAAATGACCAACGACTTTCGATATTTTTCCTATTTAAAACTTGACTCTTCTGTAGTTACATTGTGTACTAAGTCCGACAGAAAATGAAAAGTTGCGATTTTCTAGACCAATATGGCCAGGAACTATACTCTCATTTTAAAAATTGAGTGTTCATAGGAGTGGTCCAAGACCTTAGGACTTTTGTCGCACTTGAACTTGGAATACACACACACACACACACACACAGGTCCCTCGCAGGTCAATATGACCCCAATAGGAATGTGAGGAATTTTTTTTCATTTGTCAAAATCTGGCACAATCCAGAACAAACACACACACACACAGAACACACAATGCAGAACATTTTTTTTTCTTCCCACAAGAGGTCAAGCAGAGACACCCAATTTTAGGCCTTTTGCGAGTTTTGTATTTAGGTGAAAGAATGTGTTATATAATTTAATTTATATTAAAATTACTGAAAATCTATCATCTTTATATCTAAAATATATAAAAAATATTAATGCTGCTTAATATTATGGTGGAAACTGATTTTTTTCAAGATTCTTTGACAAATGGAAGGTTCAAACGAATAATTATTTGAAATAGAAATCTTTTGTAACATTAATGTCACCATTGATCAGTTTAATGCATCCTCAGCAAATAATATTATATGATTTCAGAAGGATCATGTGACACTGAAGACTGGAGTAATGATGCTGGAAATACAGCTTTGACATCACAAAAATAAATTACATTTTAATATATATTAAAATCGAATATTAAAATACTGTTTTTTTTATTTTCGATTAAATAAATGCAGCCTTGGAGAGCATAGGAGACTTCTTTGAAAAACATTTTAAAACACGCGCACACACACATATCATACACACATATACAGTCATGTGAAAAAGTTAGGACACCCTATTGAATTCCATGGTTTTCTGTATCAGGACATAATTAAAAAATCATCTAGTGCTTGGCAGGTCTTAAAATTTGGAAAATAAAACCTCAGATGAACAACACATGACATATTAAACTGTGTCATTATTTATTTATCAAAAATAAAGTCAAAATGGAAAAACCATGGGTTATGAGTTAGGACACCCTATCATTCCATTGCCTGTAGATCCACTTTCAGCAGCAATAACTTGAAGTAATCATTTTCTGTATGACTTTATCAGTCCCTCACATCATTCTGGAGGAATTTTGATCCACTCTTTACAACATTGCTTCAGTTTGTTGAGGTTTGTGGGCATTTGTTTATGCACAGCTCTCGCCACAGCATTTCAGTCAGGATGAGGTCTGGACTTTGATTGGGCCAGTGCAACACCTTCATTCTTTCTTTTTCAGCCATTCTGTTGTAGATTTGCTGGCGATCTTCGGATCATTGTCCGGTTGCATGACCCAATTTTAGCCAAGCTTTAGCTGTCGGACAGATGGCCTCACATTTGACTCTAGAATACTTTGGTACATTTACATTTATTCATTTAGCAGACGCTTTTATCCAAAGCGACTTACAACTGAGGAATACAGGAAGCGATCCGTCATGAAGAGGCGAAAAATCACAAAAAGTGCCTGAAATACTTAGTTTTGGGCATTACCCAGAGCAGCACAAGCTAGAATAGGAAGGAAAGAAAGAGAAAAGTAGATTTTTTTTTTTTTTTTTTTTAAGATGAGTTTAAGTGCTCACAGAAGAGATGAGTTTTCAGCTGTCTTCTGAATGTTGTCAGTGATTCTGCATTCCGGATGGAGGTGGGGAGATCGTTCTACCAGCAAGGAACGGTGAATGAAAATGTTCTGGAAAGGGATTTCATGCCTCTCTGTGATGGTACCACGAGTCGTCGCTCCTTTGCAGAGCGAAGGCTTCTGGTGGGGATGTAGACTCGTAGGAGCGAGTGGAAGTATGCGGGTGCTGAGCTTGTGATGGATCTGTAAGCAAGCGTTAACGCCTTGAACTTGATGTGAGCAGCGAGTGGTAGCCAGTGCAGAGAGATGAAGAGAGGTGTGACATGGGCCCTTTTGGGCTCGTTGAAGACAAGACGTGCCGCTGCGTTCTGGATCATTTGAAGCGTTATGATCACACACGATGATCCAATACAGAGGAGTTCATGGTCGACTCAATGACTGTGAGGTGCCCAGGTCCTGTGGCTACAAAACAAGCCCAAAATCATCACCCCTCCACCAGCATGCTTGACTTTTGATATGAGGTGTTTGTGCTGATATGCTCTTTTGGTTTTCACCAAACTTGGTGCTGTGCATTATGGCCAAACATCTCCACTTTGGTCTCGTCTGTCCAAAGGACATTGTTCTAGAAGTCTTATGGTTTGTTCAGATGCAACTTTGCAAACCTAAGCCGTGCTGGCATGTTTTTTTTTAGAGAGGAGAGGCTTTCTCCTGGCAACCCTTCCAAACATGCCATACTTGACCCATCTTTTTCTAATTGTACTGTCATGAACTTTAACATTTAACATGTTAACTGAGGCCTGTAGAGTGTGAGGTGTAGTTCTTGGGTTATCTGCAATTTTTCTGAGCATTACACAGTCTGATCTTGGGGTGAATTTGCTGGGACGTCCTCTCATGGGAATATTGGTGTCTGTTATGAATGTCTTCCTCACTGTAGAATGATGGACTTCAAATTGTTTGGAAATAGCCTTGTAAACCTTCGCAGATTGATGGCAGCAACAGTTGCTTCTCTAAGATCATTGCTGATGTCTTTCCTCTTTGGCATTGTGTTAACACACACCTGAATGCTCCAGACCAGCAAACTACCAGAACTTCAGCTTTTATAGAGGTGATCACACTTGCTGGTGATCAGTCAGTCAAAGGCATTTGATTAGCAGTGCCTGACCGTTACTTACCCTCTTAATTCCTATGTTAACAGTAAGGGTGTCCTAACTTTGTCACCCATGGATTTTCCATTTTGGCTTTAATTTTGCTAAACAAATACATATATATATGGTATTATTTAGGAGATCCTGATGATGTGTCTCACCTTCGGCTCGGGGTGACCTCCAGGTATGTCTAGCAGGCCTGCAGCCTCTGCCACTTTCTGACTCCTCCTCAGCAGGACAACATCTCCGTCTGCGGTTGCCATGACAGCGCCCACCCCCAGCGGCTGCGCGAGGAAGGCCTGTGGATCTGCACATTCATTCCGTCCATGACTCTGCAGGTTCCCCGCCTCTCGTGACCAGTTAGTCCCGAGATAGTCTTTATAACAGGTCAGGCCTAGCTGTAACTTTAGGACACATGATTGCTCATCTTTTGTTAATCTGTCCGATGATTTATTGCCACTTTCTAATTGGTCCCCTACACCACCTCGTAAGTGCGTTAGGTTTTGGACAGCCTGTTCTCCCATTGGTCCGTTGTCCATGACGCAGAGCATCGCTGAATGCAGTCTGAATTTAGCGCCATTGAAGAGCCACGGTTCTTTGGTCACTCTGTCACTCCACAAGGCTTCAATGTGCTGCTCGATCTCAGGGATACTCTGTCGGTTGAATCTAGTGTGGGAGTGTAGCACATGAAAGACTATCATTTTTACAGCAGCAAGTATTAAATGTGTATAAACTATATCCTTCTGGGTGCCACTGTCCTCGTACGAGGACATTATATTTTAGCAAATTTCTCTGACACCATACATGTCACAGTTTTAAGTCTGGATGTCCTGTAAAGAGCACATTCAGGGCTTTTCAGAGATACCATTTGTTTGGAGGTTTGACCAAGACAACAACTTCTCCTTGGTCTTTAAAAATTACTGAATTATCAAATTTAGCACTCTTATGGAAATATGATAATATTTTGTAATTATCATTTAAATTAAATCTGACTAATTTTCAAATTGTTTGTTATAAATCAACATCTCAGGAAAATGTTATGGGGTTTATAATCAAAATATGACTTTCTGTTACAAAACAGGGCACTGTAGAGGACACCGGGACTTAAATCATGTTTATCAGGCATTTTGAGAGAATAGGGAAAGAAATTACATATCAATGTTCCTATAAAATATTAGATATTATGATGAAAATGTTGCCAACTATTACTCCCATTATTACACTTCTTTTTTCATTACATGTTGCTCCAAGGACACATTAATATGCAAATTAGATCCAGTGTATAGATACACATTGCATTGAATGGGAAAACCCATGTATGGCCATTTTACCCACATATTGCATAAATTAAAATGGTATATCAATGAATTCCGTTATATCTTTCATAACATAGTTGAGAATCATCTTTAAACAAAGTTTGGTTGAAAATTAAAACCTGAAAATTGATTGGTGAATTTAAAAAAAAAAAAAAATCCCATTGTTTTTGCCTATACATGTCATTTTATTGTTTAAACAACTGAGTCCTAAGGACATAGCATATTAATAAAGCATATTTTCCCCATTTATTTCTAATGCTCTAAACAATGTAATGACATAAAAAAAAATACTAAATTCAAAATACTTTGTTTTCCTGGGTCTTAGGAGGATATGAGGGAAAGATACTGTACCTGTCTGAAATTTCTATGTGTGTTTGATGTTCTCCAAGAGCCTGTAATGGATCACAGTGCAGCATGAGGGACACCTCTGGATCCATGACAAAACCTTTCAAACTGCTCCTAAGTGCACTTTCAGCATGGGTGTCTTCTTAGTGAGGTGCCTACCTAGGCATGCTTTTCTGAACAGTGTGCATCTAGATGGGCTGTATGTTTTGAGACAAAATTAATTAGTTATCAATCAACTGACAGATGCCTTGTGTCGACGTCTGTCCCCCGTTTCCTGTGGACTGTCTCAACTATAAAAACAGTTGGATTAGCCTTACACACGTTTAACAGCGAACAAAGTTTACAAACTTATGCAGTTTAATTCCTAAGAAACGATAAATTAAAATGCACTTTTGAAACTGTCACTTATTCTGATGCTGACAATATACAACTACTAACCAAAACTTACTTCCTTACCTAAAAGGCAGTAGGACTCTTAACTGAACAACTTCCGGAAGCGCCTTACTTCAAAATAAAAGCCTGGATCCAATATTATAGTGGAAATAAAATGAAGATAACCAAACGTACTGTCTGAAACAAACAAAACACAGGGTACGTAGTATATTTTCTGTGATTAATGCTGCCTTCAAGTGCTATCGGAATTATCGTAAATACTAGTTTCCTAGTTTAAAAAAAAAAATGGACATGAACACGCCCTCTAGAGTCAAAATTTGAACGCGATGAGCTCGTAATCACGACTTCAGAAGTGGGAAGTAGGAAATAGCACGTAAAGGCAGTATAAACGAACAGAAAAATGTAAACACTCGATGTTACTTAAACTCAAATGCTCATGAAAAGTACAAAGTTAACATACTTTTATAGATATCTACTTCATCTACACCACACTTATCTCAAGTGAGGAGTAAACCGCCCTTTATCTGAATTTGTCTTTTTTTTTTTTTTTATCAAAACAAACAACTTTCACCATTTATTTTCACACACTGTTACTCCACAGCTTCAATCACCATTTAGGAATCACTTTGAAAAAAGAAAAATAAATCACATTCGTTAAGAGACTTTTAGTCCTGTCAAATATGTAAAAACACTGTAATAAAGACTTAAGATCATTTAAGTCAGCTTTCCTCTGAACTACAAAACTTTCAATGACAATCCAACGTTTGTTTGCTGATTTTTTGTTTTTATTTTATATGGGATTTTTCCCCCTCCTGTACACTTTTTTTTTTTTAAGTGTGAAACCAAAGCCAGGCTGACCAAATTACACAGACATAAATTATATAAATAGGCATGTGACATTCTCATCTATTACTTTCTTTAAAGCAGTTAATACACACATATCAAGTTGCCCACAATTAAGGCAACTTATTTTCTGGACATCAAGAAGAGAGAGGTTGCCCATGAGACAACCATCTGCAATTCCTAGGTTTTAAAATACAATGTAAAAGTGTTCTGATAAGACAATAGAACTACACTTTTCATATTCTGTCCAGAACTAGAAGTATTAAAATTTTGCCATTCACGTTTAAGGAATAGAAAGTGCAAGACAAGACCACCAACCTAAAGAAAAGAACTAAAAACAACATAACTGGTCATCAAAGAAGAAAATGATCCTTTAAGCAAATTAAATACCCTCATATATAAATATCATACAGACAAATGTGTCTAAGAAAACACCAAAACAACACAATTGCATTATAAAAAGTCATATTAATTATCTGATACATGTGCTCAAGTCATTTCATCATCTTCATAATTAGAATGGCCAGTGCAAAAAAAAAAAAAAAATTAATAATAGGACAGTGTTTTACAAAGCAATATAACACCCAAAAAATAGATTCAACAGCCAAATTAATCTTAATCTTATCGACAAGTGCATTTGGTAGCGATCATCTCCTCATACTCCTTGTAGGCAATGGAGCCGTCGTTCTCAATGGTCAGGACACTTAAGGGGTTGTATTCTGAGGGCACACATGAAGGTCTGGGCACAGAGGAGTCTAGCTTCTCGTAAATGAGGTTCTGAACCATGGTGTGCACTGGTGACCCATAGATGTATCCCACGGCCCTTGGACAAGACCCCTTACAGTACCTTGGATTGTACTTGTGAGGCGCTATTATCCAGTGGTCCAGTTTGAGCTGATTGAAGCTCACTCTGAAATCATACAGGTCACAGTCATCTGTCGGAAAGTCATACATGGGGACGAGTTTGGGCATGCTGCTTTCCGGAATCACGTGCGGCAAATTGGTGCTCTTTAGGGTTCCTCGTCGCTTTCGTGAAGTTGACTCCCACATTGGGGACTTTCCATCCAAGTGGTTTGACGTCAGATCTACCATCCTACCTTGCGTGGCTCTTCTCTGGTACGCAACCTCGCTGGTGTCATTTAGGTACAAAAGAAGGGACGGAGATCTGTGAGTTAGCTCAACCGGGCTCTTATGAATCTGGCCTCTGGGTCTGGGGACCATATCTTCAACGCAGGTCAAGTTGATCAGGAGATGGATGTCCTTCTTATGGGCCTGAATAAAAGGCTGGAGGAAGGAGGTCACGTCGACCTCCACCCAGCGGCGACGGACCCTTCTCTCGGTCTGGACGCGGAATCTGATCAGGGGGACTGACTGCTGGGTGCTGAGATGGTGAGAACACATCTGATCCTTCGAGGGTTTCTGCTCCTTTACATCAAGGTAGCAAAGCGATGTGAAAGGGGTGATGTGGTTGTGGTCGAAAGAGTACAGCAGGACTGACTTCAGTAACTGCTCCTGAGTCCTCACTCGATTCAGACTGTAGGAAATATCCTGCATGAAGAATTCTGACAAGACAAAACATACCGTTGAGGAACACATCCTTCTCTTGACCACAATTATACTGTTTATTTATTGCTTGTGAGTGACTTGTGATTGCTTGACTGCAGTCAAAGACTTTATATATAGGAAGACGGTGCACTCCGATTACTTATGAATGGGAGAAAGTGCAACGCCCAATATGGTGAATAAGCCCCGCCTTCTAAATGAAAGAGCCAATCGTTGATTAGTAAAAGTCATCGCGTCACTGCAGCTGCCGTTAGAAGCTCCAGTTGCTATAGAAACAGACATGAGCTTTGTCCAGGCTGAAAAATGCATTTTTTTTTAAAATCATGATTCAAGCATTTAGAAACAAAATTTATGAGACAGTTGTTGTCAGATTTCATTGGTGATTTCAAATATGAAATTTAATCGTAAGCTTGGCGAACAGTTTTGGAGAATTTGATGTTTCCCCATTCAAAGAGATAGGAGCTGCACTTGCATGCCCGAGTCGCGTTCCAAAGACGGCCGCCGAATGAAATGACTTGTCTTAAAGGGACTTTGCTGCAGTTTCATAGTCAGTGGCTTACTAGTATACTGTTAACTGCATTGTGTGGTGTTTACTATAAAGTGTATAAAGCAGTACATACACATTATGCAGCAATTAACATTCCAAATAGTAATGTACTATGCCAGGGTTCCTCAGACTCGGTCCTGGATGGCCACAGTCCTGCAGAGTTTAGCTCCAACCCTGATCAAACACCTTCCTGTGATTTTATAGTGATCCTGAATACCTTGATTAGCTTGCTTAGGTGTGTTTGATCAGGGTTGGAGCTAAACTCTGCAGGACAGTGGCCCTCCAGGACAGAGTTTGAGGAACCCTGTAATATACTGTTGTCGCAGGACCACATTACGTTCATTTTTAATAGAGGGCAACATTCGGGTTCAGGAAGTAAAATTCCCATGCACTCTCTCAATAAAGAAACTGATTTGTAACAATAACATATAAAGTTCACTCAACTTATATACAGTGCTGCTTGAAAGTTTGTGAACCCCTTGCAGAATCTGTGAAAATGTGAATAATTTTAACAAAATAAGACGGATCATACAAAATGCATGTTTTTTGTTTTTTTTATTTAGTACTGTCCTGAATAAGATTTTACATAAAATATGTTTGCATATAGTCCACAAGACAAAAAACATAGCTGAATTTATAAAAATAACCCCATTCAAAAGTTTGATTCTTAATACTGTGTGTCGTTCCCTGGATGATCCACGTCTGTTTTTTGTTTTGTGATGGTTGTTCATGAGTCCCTTGTTTGTCCTGAGCAGTTAAACTGGCCAATGTTCTTCAGAAAAATCCTCCAAGTCCTGCAAATTCTTCAGTTTTCCAGCATCTTTTGCATATTTGAAACCTCTCCAGCAGTGACTGTATGATTTTGAGATCCATCTGTTCACACTGAGGACTATTGAGGGACTCAAACACAACTATTAAAAAAGGTTCAAACATTCACTGATGCTCCAGAAGGAAACACGGTGCATTAAGAGCCGGGGGGTGAAAACTTTTTGAATTTGAAGATCAAAAAAAAAAAAAAAAAAAAAAAAAAAAAAAATGGATATTTAAACAAAATAAGAAGAAGAAGAAGAAGAAGAAAAAAAAAAAAAAAATTTGTTTGAACCTTTTTTTAATAGTTGTGTTTGAGTCCCTCAATTTCCCTCAGTGTGAAAAGATGGATCTCAAAATCATACAGTCACTGCTGGAGAGGTTTCAAAAGGTTGCAAAAGATGTGGGAAAACTGAAGAGTTTGTAGGACCTGGAGGATTTTTCTGAAGAACATTGGGCAGTTTAACTGCTCAGGACAAACAAGTGACTCATTAACAACCATCAAAAAACAAAAAAACAGCCATGGATCATCCAGGGAATGACACACAGTATCAAGGGTTCATAAACTTAATTTTTATTTTTATACATTTATTTTTTTGTCTTGTGCACTATATGTAAACATCTTTTATGTAAAATATCTTATTCAGGACAGTACTAAATTAAAAAAAATAACATGCATTTTGTATGATCTCTCTATTTTGTTCAAATTATTCACATTTTCAAAAATTCTGCAAGGGGTTCACAAACTTTCAAGCAGCACTGTACACAAATGTTCACCAAAAATTCTATAATCATTACTTGCGTTCATGTCATTCCAAACCCTTAAGACCATTGAAGAAATTTTTAATGAAACCTAAAAGATTTCTGTTCCTCCACCGAAACTTTGGCACCTAAAAACATTCAGAGGGATCATTAAAGAAATCTCTATGAATCGAGTGGGTTAAGAGAACGAAAGTCTTATGGGTTTGGAATGACAGATGAGTAAATGAGGACATCACTTTAAGCAGACAGGACTTTGGGTCCACCAATCAGAGAAGGCGTTATCACCATAGAAAGAAGTAGAATCAGTTTCATTAATAAGTTTAGATATTTGTATATATTTAACTATTTTGCAATAAACAAAATATTTCACAGAGAAGGCGTTATCACCATAGAAAGAAGTAGAATCAGTTTCATTAATAAGTTTAGATATTTGTATATATTTAACTATTTTGCAATAAACAAAATATTTCACAGAGAAGGCGTTATCACCATAGAAAGAAGTAGAATCAGTTTCATTAATAAGTTTAGATATTTGTATATATTTAACTATTTTGCAATAAACAAAATATTTCACATTTGTACTTAAATGTCTATAAATCAATAGTTTTATACAGTACCATCATTTTTGTTCATCATTTGCAGTGCTTTATTAGATTCATACTGAAGTTAGATGCATCATAAAAGAAGTACACAGTCTTATGTTCCACTCATACTTTCAAATACGTTTTTGATTTTAACAAAAGGTAATAACAGCTTATCTTGTAGTTGGTTGTTTTGGTTCATGCTTAGATCTCTTTATTGAGTTTTTTTTAATTCCAATGGAGAAAAAGAGTGGAAACATGTCCAGTTATCATCTCAAAAATGCTTAATTTTTCTATTTATTTTTTTGCATTTAATAAATTTGACCTAAAACGCATTACTCATTAATACCTTCTTGTTTTTTGAACAGTAGTATAAAATCAATATAGCACTTGCAATCACGCTGTTGCTAACCTGCTACCAGAGCTGGGTAGATTACTTACAAATTGTAATCGGTTACTGATTACAAATTACATGACAAAAATGGTAGTTAGTAACGTAATCCATTACATTACATATTTAAGGTAATATAATCTGACTACTTTTGGATTACTTTTAGATTACTTTGGACCTAACTTGTTTATCACATTGATTTGAGTAGAATAATCTTGTACCATGTTGATATAAAAATACAAAAGAAGAAAGAAAATATATTACATTCTTTGTCACCAACATGAAGTTTATTAAATATTACATTATGTCAGGGTTTCCCAGACCGGGGTTCGAGATGGAACTGCAGGGGTTCGTGAGTTTAATGACAAGATATTAAGTGTAAATTAAAAAATTAAAATAAAAACAATAAAAATAAAACACTAATAAAGTAATAAGATTTTATTTGTTTGCCTGCATGTCATGTGACCATTAACCGACATCAGAGAACTGTGAACTTAATTATATTATTTATTATTTAATATATTATATTATTTTAATGTGTTTTAAAGACAAAAGCTTTCCAAAGGCATTAATGGATGGTTAAATAACTCACTGAAACTGAGTGATAATTCAAATCACAATTAATGTGTTAGTCAGGAGCTGATTAGATATACAATGTTTTAGAAAACATTTGTTAAAAGTGAAATGCTGTGTGTCTCGGTTTTCACTAGTCACATGACTAATGGCTGGTCTGTGTGTCCAATTCTGCAAACCTGGAAGACCTTCTGAATGTAAACAAGCAGTAGGCGTTTTTAGAAAGGAAAATTCAAAAGTTAAAAAGAAGTAATAGGGAGAATAAATTAATTATGAATATTTGACTGCCATTGTGAGAATAACATGCTATCAATAAAAAAGTAACTGTAGTCTGAATACGATTTTAAAACGAAATATAATATAATTACAAGTACTTAATTTTTGGAATCTGATTATGTAATCCAGATTACATGTAATCAGTTACTACCCAGCTCTGCTTGCTACCTAATACCATACAATAATATCAATATATAATACATCCAAAGCTGTGCTGATACTCAGTAGGCTATACATTTATTATAATTTAACCTATGTGATATTGCATGCAGACGCAGTATGTGACATTTTGGGAAATATAGTGGGTAATCCAAGTATTCCATCATGTATAATTTGCATAGGCCTACTGTGCAATATTTCAGATATAGTATAAGGACAGAATGGCAATGTATACTAAACACGAAACCTGTAATAACGTGAGTTCCAGATTTATAACGCAACCCCATCTATTCAAATAGTTTGTAAACATAGCCTACCTCGGTTTTGCTCGAGACACTCCTCCTGAGGCGTGATCAGACGCGCAGTGTTGTACAGGTGAGAGGCCTCGTGACTCCTGTCGGGTTTGGATGATAATTTATACAGTCTCTTCATGTAACGCACATATCTGGAGTCAGGTTTGGCTCGTGTTGTGAATTCTCCCCAAGGGTTCTGCTCGGACAAAGCCTTCAGCAAAGGGCTCAGGATATTACCATGGTGAAGGGAGACCTCGGGTTCAAAAGACTCGTTTTCAGAGTTGTAGCATGATGTAAATGACAGGCCGATAACCGCGAGAACCATAAAGGATCTGGATAGGGAACAACGCGCGCCATAATTAAAAAGCAGCGTCGCCATAATAATGTGCAGTCCCGGACAAGACTTCAGAGTCTTCGGCCAAACCTCACTTCCGTCGCCCTAACATGACAGACAGGTGTGCGCAATCAGGGCGAATTTTGGCACAAAATACGGTGTAGATATCCACAAACTGTATCAAAGAGTTTGATTTGAAACGTCTCAAACAACACCACATTGCTGTCGATGAGTTTCATCAGGTCTACAATGTAGACTCTACATAATTGAAGTTCAAGTTATGGTTTGGATTTAATGCCGAAAAGAGCGAGTTCGTCTAAAAACAGGAATGGGGCTTTTGGCAACGTGTCAGTAACGTCACGAGGACACAATTCTTCCCAACATAAATGAAAAATAAAACAGAATATATAAAAAAAATATTTATAACCTGTTCTTCTGAGCATCAATGCGCTGCGATTGGTATGAAGCAGGGCGGACCGAGGCCGCTGGAGCGAATACTAATGAGAGAGACCTGCGCGAAACACCGGTCCTGAGCTTTTATTATGCTTATGCTGCTGTCGTCCACTTCCGCTCTTTTTGTTGCGTATGTGGGGAAACGTAGCGCTGTTTAACACGATTAAAACAATCATACTAAATACATTTGAGTGTGTTGAAAGTTATAACGTTACTCTGTACGATCGCTCGGTGGCTGGTATGAGAGACTTGTTGCACTTTGCAGTAATCTAGATCAATATTAGAATATTATATTAATAAAAACAGGTTGACTAAATGACTGTTGCTAAATGACATGCAATTCATTTTAAAATATATTGTATGATTGAGAAAAAATAGTGTTGTCTGAAACATGGTAAAAACGTTACTCGCTGTGAAAACAAGCGATTCAAACAATAAGACTAACCGTGTTGTGCTGTATAACAATGATTCATTTTCTGTTGATAAATGTATATCCAAACAGTTGCTCATCTGTCTAATAAAAGACATACTATATTAAAGCGTCTAAAGTGTTTCCATGGTTTTTACGGAAATCAAGGGTAGCGCGGATATTGACAGGCGATGCAAGGACACGGTCCATAACACTGGTTAAAATAGCTGATTTCTCTGGATTTAAACATTGTTGGAAATGTTTGGGATAACGTAAGTACACAGGTCAACAAAATATACATTTCATGGAATGGGTTTCCATGGCCGAGCAGCTGCATCCAAGCCTTAAATCACCAAGTACAATGCAAAGTGTCGGATGCAGTGGTGTAAAGCACGCCGCCACTGGACTCTAGAGCAGTGGAGACGTGTTCTCTGGAGTGACCAATCACGCTTCTCTGTCTGGCAATCCAATGGACGAGTCTGGGTTTGGCGGTTGCCAGGAGAACGGTACTTGCCTGACTGCATTGTGCCAAGTGTAAAGTTTGGTGGAGGGGGGATTATGGTGTGGGGTTGTTTTTCAGGGGTTGGGCTTGGCCCCTTAGTTCCAGTGAAAGGAACTCTTAATGCTTCAGCATACCAAGACACTTTGGACAATTTCATGCTCCCAACTTTATGGGAACAGTTTGGGGATGGCCCCTTCCTGTTCCGACATGACTGCGCACCAGTGCACAAAGCAAGGTCCATAAAGACATGGATGAGTGAGTTTGGTGTGGAGGAACTTGACTGGCCTGACCTCAACCCGACAGAACACCTTTGGGATGAATTAGAGCAGAGACTGTGAGCCAGGCCTTCTCGTCCAACATCAGTGCCTGACCTCACAAATGCGCTTCTAGAAGAATGGTCAAAAATTCCCATAAACAAACTAAACCTTGTGGAAAGCCTTCCCAGAAGAGTTGAAGCTGTTTTAGCTGTAAAGGGTGGGCCATATTAAACCCTACGGATTAAGAATGGGATGTCATTAAGTTCATGTGCATGTAAAGGCAGGTGTCCCAAAACTTTTGACAACATAGTGTATAACATTGTTCTAGTGGTTTTTGGATATTTTAATCTAAAAATCTTACATTGTGTGCCTTTAAATGCTCAAGCTCTTTAAAGCAGAATGGATTCTGATTGGCTGTCAATGTTTTTATCATTCATGAGCTGGAGAAAAATCGTTCTGAAAGTGATTCCAAATATATCATTATTCTTTGTCATTATTTTAGCTGTGGGTGTGGAATTCACTATTCTCATAGAATTAGAACGATTATTAAAACTTTATAGTTAAAGTCAATGGGCCCTAAAAGGGTATTCCACCCAAAAAAATGAAAACATCATTTACTCTCCCTCATGTAATTCCAAACTTGTATGACTTTCTTTTTTCTGCTGAACAAAAAAATAAGATATTTTGAAGAATGTTGATAACCCAACAGTTTTGGTTCCTATTGACCATTGTATTTTTTGGAATGACATGAGGTTGAGCAAATGATAAAACTAATGAATTTTCATTTTTGGGTGGACTATCTCTTTCAAGGCCAATTCACACTGCACAGAGAGTGGGACAGTGTGTTAGTCCTGTCGGCATCTGTCAGCTCTCGTTTTCTCCTATTGAACATGTTGAATTGGCGCTTGTCTGGTCGTGGAATGTCTGAGAAGTGACATACTGTAATCTGGTGATGGTCTGGTTCTGTTTACCAACATTCTAAATCCAACTGCATTCAACCAAAGACTTTACACTGGGGAGAACAAGTATTTGATACACTGCGGATTTTGCAGGTTTGCCCACTTACAAAGCATGTAGAAGTCTGTCATTTTTATCATAGGTACTCTTCAACTGTGAGAGACGGAACCTAAAACAAAAATCCAGAAAATCACAGTGTATGATTTAAGTAATTAATTTGCATTTTATTGCATGACATAAGTATTTGATACATCAGAAAAGCAGAACTTGATATTTGGTACAGAAACCTTTGTTTGCAATTACAGAGATCATACGTTTCCTGTAGTTCTTGACCAGGTTTGCACACACTGCAGCAGGGATTTTGGCCCACTCCTCCATACAGACCTTCTCCAGATCCTTCAGGTTTCGGGGCTGTCGCTGGGCAATACGGACTTTCAGCTCCCTCCAAAGATTTTCTATTGGGTTCAGGTCTGGAGACTGGCTAGGCCACTCCAGGACCTTGAGATGCTTCTTACGGAGCCACTCCTTAGTTGCCCTGGCTGTGTGTTTCGGGTCGTTGTCATGCTGGAAGACCCAGCCACGACCCATCTTCAATGCTCTTACTGAGGGAAGGAGGTTGTTGGCCAAGATCTCGCGATACATGGCCCCATCCATCCTCCCTCCCCTCAATACGGTGCAGTCGTCCTGTCCCCTTTGCAGAAAAGCATCCCCAAAGAATGATGTTTCCACTTCCACGCTTCACGGTTGGGATGGTGTTCTTGGGGTTGTACTCGTCCTTCTTCTTCCTCCAAACACGGCGAGTGGAGTTCAGACCAAAAAGCGCTTTTTTTTAATCTCCTCAGACCACATGACCTTCTCCCATTCCTCCTCTGGATCATCCAGATGGTCACTGACAAACTTCAGACGGGCCTGGACATGCGCTGGCTTGAGCAGGGGGACCTTGCGTGCGCTGCAGGATTTTAATCCATGACGGCGTAGTGTGTTACTAATGGTTTTCTTTGAGACTGTGGTCCCAGCTCTCTTCAGGTCATTGACCAGGTCCTTCCGTGTAGTTCTGGGCTGATCCCTCACCTTCCTCATGATCGTTGATGCCCCACGAGGTGAGATCTTGCATGGTGCCCCAGACCGAGGGAGATTGACCGTCATCTTGAACTTCTTCCATTTTTTCTAATAATTGCACCAACAGTTGCCTTCTCACCAAGCTGCTTGCCTATTGTCCTGTAGCCCATCCCAGCCTTGTGCAGGTCTACAATTCTATCCCTGATGTCCTTACACAGCTCTCTGGTCTTGGCCATTGTGGAGAGGTTGGAGTCTGTTTGATTGAGTGTGTGGACAGGTGTCTTTTATACAGGTAACAAGTTCAAACAGGTGCAGTTAATACAGGTAATGAGTGGAGAACAGGAGGGCTTCTTAAAGAAAAACTAACAGGTCTGTGAGGGCCGGAATTCTTACTGGTTGGTAGGTGATCAAATACTTATGTCATGCAATAAAATGCAAATTAATTATTTAAAAATCATACAATGTGATTTTCTGGATTTTTGTTTTAGATTCTGTCTCTCACAGTTGAAGTGTACCTATGATAAAAATTACAGACCTCTACATGCTTTGTAAGTAGGAAAACCTGCAAAATCGGCAGTGTATCAAATACTTGTTCTCCCCACTGTATATATAGGAAGACGGTGCACTCCGATTACTTATGAATGGGAGAAAGTGCAATGCTCAATATGGTGAATAAGCCCCTCCTTCTAAATGAAAGAGCCAATCGTTGATTAGTAAAGTCATCGCGTCACTGCAGCTGCCATTAGAAGCTCCGGTTGCTATAGAAACAGACAGTGTTCTGAGACGCTTTTAGGATTGCGCATGCATGTTAGCTTTGTCCAGGCTGAAAAATGCAGTTTTTTATCATGATTTGAGTGTTTATCAACAAAATTGATGAGACAGTTGTCAGATTTCATTGGTGATTTCAAATCATTTGAAATTTAATCGTAAGCTTGGCGGACAGTTTTGGAGAATTTGATGCTTCCCCATTCAAAGAGATAGGAGCTGCGCTTGCATGCCCGAGAGGCGTTTCAAAGATGGCCGCCGAGTGAAATGACTTGATGACTTGAAATGACAATGAGTTGAGGCATCACAAACATTACATCATTCTGAATTTTACCTCTGTTGTTTTTTAAGCCCTTAACTGTCACCGTCCCACTAGCTGGAAGCTTGGCGCTCTTTTTATTTTTTCACCTTTTTTCATATCACATATTTTAGTATTCATCACAAATTAGGTATCATTCAAAAGCTTATGAACACACAATTCATCCTGTGAAAACCGTTTTGAAATTGGATGTTGCCTTACCATGGAAACGGTACTCTAAATTCTTTTAGCGGGCTCCTCCCCTAGTGGGCGGTGTCAGGTTTCATATTACAAGACATGGTTAGACATATGGCTTTGGTTTTATAGTAATTTTAGAGTAAAAATTATTTTGTAAAATATATATTTTATATAAAATAAAATATTTAGTACAGTAGATTTGATTTACAGTATATTAAAACTTAAATAACTTTTTCATACTTTCATTTTTTGAAGTGCATTAATCTGCTGAGTGTCTTCTTTAAAACAAGGCCAAACTTAGGTTTATATTCCAAAGCATTCTTGAATTACAACCATTTAAGTTTGGATATTGCATTTTTAAGTTTGGATATTGCATTTTTAAGTTTGGATATTGCATGTCTATTCTCAAAAAGGGGACAGTTAGAGGGTTAAAAACAAAAAACACCTGGAAACAATGGCTTTCAAATTCAATTGTGCCTCATTTTATGTTTGAAAGGGATACTGTGGAACTGTATACTTCCCCAGCCAAATAAGTTTTTTGACATTTGTATTTTTAGCAACTGCAGTTTTCCCAGTGAACTGAGGCATATTAATGTTAAGGGTGACTGTGGGATCCTGCATAATGGCTGAGAAACGAAAAAGAAAAAAATCCTGGAGGTCGAACAATGGCCCTATAAATTAAAAAGCGAAACACAAAGAACTATTATTATGCTTTCTCTAACACAGAGATACTAAGTGCTTACAATTGTGACATATTGACAATGCTGAGAAAACATAAAATTAAAATGCTTCTAAAACAACTCTTACATTTATTTACATAAACTTGAATTAAATACTAATCAAAGAAACATGTTTTGTCATTTATGCTCAAGATATACTAGTTTTAGTCTGAGTGTGCGGTTTAAGTGCTCAAATTTGGCTCAGAATAGCTTCATGTTCAACTTCTCTGAACTCAAAGGCTATACTTTCTGAAATGACCTTCACCTCACAGTTGAACAAGAGCAGCTCTAACTGAGAGGCAAGGGCACTTGCATCATTACAGATCACTGCACACCAGTCAAAAGCCTCTGAATGAAGTTATGCTAAGCTCCAGCGCCCATGAAATCATGCCTAAATCAATGCCTGACTGTGACAAAGGCCTCATTATATTTTCCAGACTGTTTCTTACATTTATCAATTCCTGGTTAAAACTGTGGTTTTATTCTCACACATTATATAAGTAATGTGGTTATTTGCATAGAGTTTGACCTAATTTAGCCAAGGCCTATTAAAGAACTGAGCTAGAGTGTATCTCTTCAGTATGACAGACATCACATCAAGCGTAAAATGAGTTCAAGGACAACATGCCTACATCCCACACAGAGGCCCCTCGCCCTTCATTCAATGGCACAAGTGTTTCTCTAGGCATTATGCACAGCACAACAATCAGATAAGAAAGATGACCGATTTACTGTTTGAGGCAAACCAGAAAATGCTCTCACAAGTCACACTGTGACATTATTTGTATGACAATTAAGCATATTTCTATGGAGGCTTGTTACCGCCACAGAATAAAACATTTTAAAAGATAATTGCGACTTTTTATCTCACAAATGCGAGTTTACATCTCGCAATTCTGACTTTATAACACGCAATTGCGACTTTATATCTCGCAATTCTGACTTTATAACACACAATTCTGACTATATAACTCACAATTGCAAATTTTTCTAAGAAAAAGGTCAGAATTGTGATATAAAGTCAGAATTGTGAGTTATAAAGTCAGAATTGCGAGATATAAAGTTAGAATTGCGAGATATAAAGTCAGAATTGCGAGCAAGTCAGCATTGTGATATAAAGTCAGAATTGCGAGATATAAAGTCAGAATTGTGAGTTATAAAGTCAGAATTGTGAGTTATAAAGTCAGAATTGTGTGATATAAAGTCAGAATTGTGAGTTATAAAGTCAGAATTGTGTGATATAAAGTCAGAATTGCGTGATATAAAGTCAGAATTGTGAGATATAAAGTCAGAATTGTGAGTTATAAAGTCAGAATTGTGTGATATAAAGTCAGAATTGTGTGATATAAAGTCAGAATTGTGTGATATAAAGTCAGAATTGTGTGATATAAAGTCAGAATTGTGAGATATAAAGTCAGAATTGTGAGTTATAAAGTCAGAATTGTGAGATATAAAGTCAGAATTGTGAGAAGATATAAACTCGCAATTCTAACCTTTTTAGAATTTATATCACGCAATTTTATCACACAACATTTCTGTCTGAAAAAAGTCTGAATTGTGAGATAAAAAGATAAAAACAATTACCTTTTTTATTTTGTGGCGGAAAAAAGCTTCCATATATTTCCCCCCAAATTTGCATTACAAAGACATTTTATGAGCTGTTTGTAATTCTTAATATTGTCAATAATGATTCACAATAATATTGTAATAAAAGTCGTTCCCTTCTTTTCAGCATTGGTACAATTAGTATCATGATATACTTCACAATTTAATAAATCATGCTTAATTTTAAAGTAATTTTTGCATTAACTTTAAAGGGTTTTTGTTTGTTTGTTTATTTGTTTGCATTAACAGTAATGACAATTTTTGAGGAATTATATTTTGGTAACACTTTACAATAAGATTTCATTAGTTAACATTAGTTAATGTATTGACTAACGTGAAGCAATACATTTGTTACTGTATTTGTTAATCTTTGTTAACATTAGTAAATAAAAATACAGCTGTTCATTGTTTGTTCATATCACAGTGCAATGTTAATAAATATGTTAACACTAATGTTAACAAATACAACTTTTGATTTTAATAATGTATTAGTAAATGTTGAAATTAACATTAACAAAGATTAATAAATAAGTGCAGTTCATTATTAGTTCATGTTAACTAATGTTGTTAACTAATGAAACCATATTGCAAAGTGTTACCTATATTTTTATATTAAGAAATTGAGTTATATATTTTTTGGTTACACTTTATTGCGATGGTCCCCTTTAGACATTCTGTTGACTATAAGTAACATTGCACCTACATGTCTTCTAACTCTCATTAGAGTGTTAGTAGAGTATTAGTAGGAGTAGAATAAGTTGACAGTTGCAAAGTTACTTATAGTCACTAGAATGTGTGTTGGGGAGCATCAAAATAAAGAGTCAGCAGATATTAAGCAGACAGTCTACTAATACTCTAATGAGAGTTAGTTGACATGTAGTTACAAAGTTACTTATCGTCAACAGAATGTCTAAAGGGAACCATCAAAATAAAGTGGTATATTTTTTTCTTTCTTTCAATTTTGGGGTAAAATATGACCTGAACATGTTCTGTGTTAGTAGTAAATTCATTTTCTTGTTACTAACCTCATTAACAAATATAATAATCAGTAGAGTGCACACTGTACAATTAACAATTAAATTAATAACAAATATTAAACATACAATAAAGTTACAAAAGTCTATTTTTTGTTTCAAGTTGGGATATTTCATTGTAACAGTTTGCGATTAAGTGCCGTGTTCTTTCTCTCTAATGAAGTGAAAGCTTGGCCGACGTCTGTATTTCTTTTTCTGTCCAGTGATGTAGGGTTGAAATAGTTTACTCAGAGTGTTGAATCCTTTATGGAGATTCTGATGATCCTTCAAATAATTTTGAGCATCCTGCTGCAGACAGCGAGGGTCTCCGAGCATCTTTCTGATTTCAGTTGACACATCTCGACTTAGATAATGGTAGGGTTTTTTCCCACTGTTATCCCGTATGTTAGTGCTGGCACCACATTCACACACCAGCAGTGAACACACACGTTCACGGCTGTGAATGGCGGCAATGTGGAGAGGTGTATATCCGTCATAAGACTTGGCATTAACATCGATCCCAGCACCACTCTGTCTGGAAACATCAATGACTTTACACACCATTTCACCGTTTCCGCTTTTAGCAGCCCAATGCAGGATTGTGAATCCAGACATGAAATTTCGCTTCTCTGCCAGCTGAGGGTCTTTCAGCAGGAGGCTGTGGATCTGACGCCAGCTCCCTGTTGCAGATTTCACAAGCCACTCATGCTCCATTGATCCCAAAGGAATTACATCCAAGTCTTTAGCCTCATTGCCACCAGGTTTGGTGATTTTGCTACACCTTCGCAGTTGTGGAGAACCCTGGGCCTCCAGCTCCTTTCGTTTGGCTCTCAGAGACGTGTATGGAAAACCTTCTCCAGCAACACAGCTCCGATATGCGGTTGCCTTGACTTTCATAGTTCTCTCAGATGGCACTGTAGGTGGCGGTTCGGCATCTGCTGTTAGTGTTTTTCCCCTTTCATCATGTTGCAACTCACATTGTGGATTTGGTGGAGATTTTATGGCAACAAGAGCAAAAACAGACCCTGTTTTTCCACTTCTAGCATCACTTGTCACACTGAGCACTCTTGCTGTCAAAGACTCCATTACATTATAGTCAGCATCATTTCCACTTGTACTGCTATTACCTACACTTTGGATGGAGCAATGACAATAATTGTTATTAACAATATCCACATTCTCTAGTTCACTGGAATCAATCCTACATGGCGATTTTAAGTCGAACAAACTGTTATTCAGTGTAATTTTTTCACCTGCGAGTCCCTGGTACTTTTTCTTCACAGCCACGTACTTTACATCCTCCACTTGTTTAACCACGGCGACGTTGTTGACCAGTCGTTTGAACAGGTCTCTGTTTTGTTTCTTTTCCGCGGGGTCGCTGGAGTTTATGAGTCCTATAAACTTGTTCACAAGCTCCGAGTTTTTCACTTTTCCCCCGTGCTCCAATAAAAAGGTTAAGATCATATCTTGAGTCAGAGCCATTTCCCTGCCGCTGTTTTTTTTTTTTTTTTTTTTTTTGTAGTTATGTGAGATGTTTTGCAATAACAACCTGCTGTTTCCGGTTATCCTCCGAAATCCGCGTGCCTTCCTCTTATCCAAGCCCAGACCAGCACGTGAACGCGCGATAAATGAAGGATGCGGCGCTGCGCGTGCACGGCTGAGGGTAGTGGAGTTCACGCTTAGCTGCATCCTTTAAAGACAGAAAAGTAGTCTTGTAGTTGTATCATATGTGTGTATCTCGTTTTTGTTCACCCCTCTTCATAATTTATAAACCTCTGCCTAAACAAAATATCGTTAACTCATTAAATAAATAAATAATTAAACATTTAATTGTTAATAAATCTAAATAATTATGCAAAGTCAAGAATATCGTGGTTTGCATGTCGGTTAATTCATTTTTATCGCTCCAAAGTAGTAGGCTATATTCTCCAAATCTTCAGTGGTGGTATAATTTTGTCTCCACACTGTAAAAAAAATTATATGACCAATAAGTTATGACATGTTTTTACATTGCTTTAACTCATCAAAATTAGTTAAGCAATTTTCTTTTTTATATAAGTTATACAATATTCAACTCATTTGTAAAGTCAGTTTAATGTAATTTAAGTTGAAATGATTTAAAGGGATAGTTCACACAAAAGTGAAAATTAGCCCATGATTTACTCACCCTCAAGCCATTCTATGACTTTCTTCTTTCAGATGAACACAATCAGAGTTATATTAAAAATATCATTGCTCTTCCTAGCTTTATAATGGTAGTGAACGGCAGTCCTGATTTTGAAGTCCAAAAAAGTGCATCCATCCATTATAAAATCCATATGACTCCAGGGGTTAATAAAGGCCTTCTGAAGCGAAGCGCTTGTGTAGGAAAAATATCCATATTTAAAACTTTATAGACTAAAATAACTAGCTTCAGACAGACGGCTTACGCAAGTCGACTTGCGCCAAAAAAGTAACCCCTGACGCAATGTATGACGTAGGATGTAGTCGCATAAGCTTTGACACCTCTCGCGGTTCAAACAAATAGGGCTGGGCAACAAACTCAAGATCCTCTCCTCTTATATCGAAATCCTCCGACATTTCTCTTTAAAAATTCTCGTTTTAGACTTTCTAATTTGTGACCGGTGTTTTGTTTTGCTCTATCCTCTGTGCTTCTGCATTCGTCAATACGTCATGGGTCAGGGGTTACTCTTTCGCCGTAAATCGATGCATATGGCCGTCTGTCGGAAGCTAGATATTTTAATTTATAAAGTTTTAAATTTGGAGTCAACGTCATGGTTACATCATTTGCAGCTGCGCGCACACTGTGGTGGCAGAAAAACAGTCGTAACAAGTGGAGGAAAATGGGCAAAATTCACAGAATAAGAAAAAATCTCTTGTGCCTTTGGATGTCAGAAACGGAATGCAAAAAAGATGGTCTTCATATTTATAGAGTACCGTCATCGAAGACACTCTGTGAAGCTAAATGCAGACATTTATGGTTGCAAGCCACAGACTGGACTGATGAAACCTGCCATGATTAGTCTACTATTAAAGCATGAATTTGATGTAAACAATAGATCTGCATAATATTCACATATGCAGTTCATAGGGGCATAATAGCTTTACAGTTACAGAATTAAATCATATTTAAACCTGTTTTATATAGGTAACATTTAAAAAAATTTAGGCCACAATTCTGAGTTTTTTCTTGCAACTGCGAGTTGATATCACAATTCTGAGGGGGGGGAAAGACAGAACTGGGGGATATACTCGAAATGCCCTTTTTTTGTTTTATTACGTGGCTTCCATAGAGTGCTACTGCAGAACTGTCATTTTCTGCCACCAGGTAGGCTCCGCCCACAAAACACGTCATCGATGTTTACAAACACAAAATAGGTCTATTAGTTCAATTTCACAAGCAAAAAGAGTCCAGTGTTTATTGTCAATAGCGTAGCAATGTATGAAGCATAGCTTTCAGAAGTCAGCTTTCTGTTGATCAACGCTGCAAACTCGCATGACCAACTTGAACCCATTGCGAAATCTAGACCTATTTTGTGTTTGTAAACATCGATGACGTGTTTTGTGGGCGGAGCCTACCTGGTGGCAGAAAATTACAGTGTCTGTAATTCTGCAGTAGCACTCTATGGAAGCCCTGTAAAAAAACAATAAAAAGATAATTGCGACTTCTCACAATTGTGAGTTTACTTTTTTTTCCGAATTGCGAGATATAAAGTCAGAATTGCGAGATATAAAGTCAGAATTGCGAGATATAAAGTCAGAATTGAGATATAATGTCAGAATTGCGTGATATAAAGTCAGAATTGTGAGATATAAAGTCAGAATTGCGAGATATAAAGTAAGAATTGCGTGATATAAAGTCAGAATTGCGAGATATAAAGTCAGAATTGCGTGATATAAAGTCAGAATTGTGAGATATAAAGTCAGAATTGAGATATAAAGTCAGAATTGCGTGATATAAAGTCAGAATTGCGAGATATAAAGTCAGAATTGCGTGATATAAAGTCAGAATTGTGAGATATAAAGTCAGAATTGAGATATAAAGTCAGAATTGCGTGATATCAAGTCAGAATTGCGTGATATAAAGTCAGAATTGTGAGATATAAAGTCAGAATTGAGATATAAAGTCAGAATTGCGTGATATCAAGTCAGAATTGTGTGATATAAAGTCAGAATTGTGAGATATAAAGTCAGAATTGAGATATAAAGTCAGAATTGCGTGATATAAAGTCAGAATTGTGAGATATAAAGTCAGAATTGCGTGATATCAAGTCAGAATTGTGAGATATAAAGTCAGAATTGTGATATAAAGTCAGAATTGCGTGATATAAAGTAAGAATTATGTGATATAAAGTCAGAATTGTGAGATATAAAGTCAGAATTGCGTGATATAAAGTCAGAATTGTGAGATATAAAGTCAGAATTGTGAGATATAAAGTCAGAATTGCGTGATATAAAGTCAGAATTGCGAGATATAAAGTAAGAATTGCGTGATATAAAGTCAGAATTGCGAGATATAAAGTAAGAATTGCGTGATATAAAGTAAGAATTATGTGATATAAAGTCAGAATTGTGAGATATAAAGTCAGAATTGTGAGATATAAAGTCAGAATTGCGTGATATAAAGTCAGAATTGCGAGATATAAAGTAAGAATTGCGTGATATAAAGTCAGAATTGCGTGATATAAAGTCAGAATTGCGTGATATCAAGTCAGAATTGTGTGATATAAAGTCAGAATTGTGAGATATAAAGTCAGAATTGAGATATAAAGTCAGAATTGCGTGATATCAAGTCAGAATTGTGAGATATAAAGTCAGAATTGTGATATAAAGTCAGAATTGCGTGTTACAAAGTCAGAATTGCCTGATATAAAGTCAGAATTGCGAGACAAAGTCAGAATTGCGTGATATAAAGTCAGAATTGCGAGATATAAAGTCAGAATTGCGTGTTATAAAGTCAGAATTGTGAGATATAAAGTCAGAATTGCGTGATATAAAGTCAGAATTGCGTGATATAAAGTCAGAATTGCGTGTTATAAAGTCAGAATTGCGTGATATAAAGAATTGTGATATAAAGTCAGAATTGTGTGATATAAAGTCAGAATTGTGATATAAAGTCAGAATTGTGAGATATAAAGTCAGAATTGCGTGATATAAAGTTAGAATTGCGTGATATAAAGAATTGTGATATAAAGTCAGAATTGCGTGATATAAAGTAAGAATTGCGTGATATTAAGTAAGAATTATGTGATATAAAGTCAGAATTGCGAGATATAAAGTCAGAATTGTGAGATATAAAGTCAGAATTGCGTGATATAAAGTCAAAATTGTGAGATATAAAGTCAGAATTGCGTGATATAAAGTCAGAATTGTGAGATATAAAGTCAGAATTGCGTGATATAAAGTCAGAATTGTGAGATATAAAGTCAGAATTGCGAGATATAAAGTAAGAATTGCGTGATATAAAGTCAGAATTGCGAGATATAAAGTCAGAATTGCGTGATATAAAGTCAGAATTGAGATATAAAGTCAGAATTGCGTGATATAAAGTCAGAATTGCGTGATATAAAGTCAGAATTGCGAGATATAAAGTCAGAATTGCGTGATATAAAGTCAGAATTGTGAGATATAAAGTCAGAATTGAGATATAAAGTCAGAATTGCGTGATATCAAGTCAGAATTGCGTGATATAAAGTCAGAATTGTGAGATATAAAGTCAGAATTGAGATATAAAGTCAGAATTGCGTGATATCAAGTCAGAATTGTGTGATATAAAGTCAGAATTGTGAGATATAAAGTCAGAATTGAGATATAAAGTCAGAATTGCGTGATATAAAGTCAGAATTGCGTGATATCAAGTCAGAATTGTGAGATATAAAGTCAGAATTGTGATATAAAGTCAGAATTGCGTGATATAAAGTAAGAATTATGTGATATAAAGTCAGAATTGTGATATAAAGTCAGAATTGCGTGATATAAAGTCAGAATTGCGAGATATAAAGTCAGAATTGCTTGATATAAAGTCAGAATTGAGATATAAAGTCAGAATTGCGTGATATAAAGTCAGAATTGCGAGATATAAAGTAAGAATTGCGTGATATAAAGTCAGAATTGCGTGATATAAAGTCAGAATTGCGTGATATCAAGTCAGAATTGTGTGATATAAAGTCAGAATTGTGAGATATAAAGTCAGAATTGAGATATAAAGTCAGAATTGCGTGATATCAAGTCAGAATTGTGAGATATAAAGTCAGAATTGTGATATAAAGTCAGAATTGCGTGTTACAAAGTCAGAATTGCCTGATATAAAGTCAGAATTGCGAGACAAAGTCAGAATTGCGTGATATAAAGTCAGAATTGCGAGATATAAAGTCAGAATTGCGTGTTATAAAGTCAGAATTGTGAGATATAAAGTCAGAATTGCGTGATATAAAGTCAGAATTGCGAGATATAAAGTCAGAATTGCGTGTTATAAAGTCAGAATTGCGTGATATAAAGAATTGTGATATAAAGTCAGAATTGTGTGATATAAAGTCAGAATTGTGATATAAAGTCAGAATTGTGAGATATAAAGTCAGAATTGCGTGATATAAAGTTAGAATTGCGTGATATAAAGAATTGTGATATAAAGTCAGAATTGCGTGATATAAAGTCAGAATTGCGTGATATAAAGTAAGAATTGCGTGATATTAAGTAAGAATTATGTGATATAAAGTCAGAATTGCGAGATATAAAGTCAGAATTGTGAGATATAAAGTCAGAATTGCGTGATATAAAGTCAGAATTGTGAGATATAAAGTCAGAATTGCGTGATATAAAGTCAGAATTGTGAGATATAAAGTCAGAATTGTGAGATATAAAGTCAGAATTGCGTGATATAAAGTCAGAATTGTGAGATATAAAGTCAGAATTGCGTGATATAAAGTCAGAATTGTGAGATATAAAGTCAGAATTGCGTGATATAAAGAATTGTGATATAAAGTAAGAATTGCGTGATATAAAGTAAGAATTATGTGATATAAAGTCAGAATTGTGAGATATAAAGTCAGAATTGCGTGATATAAAGAATTGTGATATAAAGTCAGAATTGCGAAATATAAAGTCAGAATTGCGTGATATAAAGTTAGAATTGCGTGATATAAAGAATTGTGATATAAAGTCAGAATTGCGAGATATAAAGTCAGAATTGCGAGATATAAAGTCAGAATTACGTGATATAAAGTCAGAATTGTGAGTTATAAAGTCAGAATTGCGTGATATAAAGTTAGAATTGCGTGATATAAAGTCAGAATTGTGAGTTATAAAGTCAGAATTGTGATATAAAGTCAGAATTGCGAGATATAAAGTCAGAATTGCGAGATATAAAGTCAGAATTGCGAGATATAAAATCAGAATTGCGTGATATAAAGTTAGAATTGCGTGATATAAAGTCAGAATTGTGAGATATAAAGTCCAATTTTAATAGAAAAAAGATTTTGGCTAATTGAAAACTGGCTGTTTATTTAAAGAATATGATGCAAAACTACAATACCAGACCACATTTAGTGAAACAATCAAGGATGTTTACATCGTCACTCCAACTTTAACACATTTGGCAAAAACAAGCAACAACTAATCATTACTTACTAATGAGTGCACTTGTTTCATTTGAAGACTGCATCACTTAATTGACCTTGAATAACACAGTAACAAAACTTTCTCTGGATAACTTTTTTTTATATTGTGGATACATTTTGAAAAATATTTCAAAAGCTCAGAATGTTGAAGTCAGTAATCTTATTTCAGTAACCTGATCCAAGTTGTGCAGTTTTATTTAATGTTTATGTATCTATTAAGGGCATTAATGCACAAACAGCTGTACACAAATGTGCTCCGCTCATAAAATGTCAGTCTCAGTTCACACAGAGCACTGGGTTTTAAAACAAAGTGAAGCTAGCAAAAAACAATACATTTAAAAGGTAAACTGACAAGAGCAAGTGCACATTTAAATATAGCAAAGGCAGCATAAGTGTTACAAACTGTTTGCTGAACAATAAAAATGAATATGCTTAACGTCTTACAGAGACTTGTAATGGTTTAGCGTTTTCTTGGTTACTAACTTGTGGATCCCTCTGAGCCAACAGGAATGCTGCTTTCTTTGGAATGTACTGCATCTCAACACCCAGTCAAGGATATGTGCAGCTAAAACGGCCTTAGAAAAGTTCATGTGTTCACTTTTAAAAGAAATCTTCACATTCCTTCATGTCCGACAAAGTACATAAAATACTATAAATAAATGATGTAATAAATATTCACTTAATCATTACCATAAAACACAATAAATCACTCTAAAATGGTCATTTTCACAAAAATAAAATTGATTTAAAACTTTTTGAAGACAATCTGCGGTGTAGTTGATTTTGCTTTGGATTGTCATCATAAATCTGCCAGACATGTAAACAGAGACCGTCAGAAAGCCTCTACTATAGCGATGCTAATGGCCGGACAATCAAAGCTGCGTGCGCTGATTCGTGCAGCATCACAGTGAGAGCAGTGGTCATATTCATGAGGAACCTCATTAGACTGAATTGGTCTGCAGGCACTGAGGTAAAGCAAGGCCCCAGAGACACTCAAACGATCTCCTCCTCGCAGTGAGCGTCCCCCACCAGCAGAGAGTGCTTGTCGGGCTCGCTGAGGGCCATGCTGTTCATAGAGTGTTTGTCGGAGCGTAGCGAGTTGATGGAGGCCCGGCTGTAGTTGACGATGCGGTCGAGCAGGCTGAGTTTGGGTGAGGACCGCCGCAGCTCTCCCATGCCAATGTGAACGCTGACATCCGATAGGCTGCCGTGCTTTCTCACCACACCCAGCCGTCTTTCCAGGTTCTCAGCTGTGGGTTTAGTGTAACTGCAGAAACAGGAAATGAAAGTCATATTATCTTTAAGAGGCCATGTTACGCCCTTTTATAAAGTCTTGATTTTGTTTTTGGGCTCTACTAGAATAGGTTTTCATGCTTGATTACTCAAAACTCACATTATTGTTCACATATTTTACATTAGCCGCGTTTCCATTACAGATTTGCGCAAAACTTTCATGATATTTTTCATGATATTTATCTGTCGATAAAAACCATTGCGAAATGACGGCGTTTCCATTAACCAATGTTATGTGACTAAAACGTCATTTTTTCCTCTTGCGATAAGTCATTTTAAAAATCATGGCGACGGATGTTAGTAGGTTAGCATATATCACAGCCACCGCACTAGCCATTATTTTTAATTGAAGGAGACGTAGCCATGTTATCCAAGCATTAATGTCAAGGTGTTTCTCCCTCCTATCTGCATCAAGGTCTTGATAAATTGTGGCATTTCTTTGTTGTTTAGAATCCAGTATTCCCATAATTCTTTTGTCTTTTATGAGTTTAATAAAGAACGGTCTCATCTTCTGTCCAAATATACTGCGTCATCTTTAAAGAATGATCATGTGACTTTTACGTACGGCAGGTGACGTGTAAATGTGAAAAAAACTGTTTCCATTGCAGCTTTGCGAAATGTAAAATTTTTTTTGCGAGATATGGGAGTTTTTGCGAAATTTACGTGTTTACGTGCTATTGTTGCAGCAAAACCTCTCTTTCCGGTGTGTCAGTAACACTATGTTAAGTTCCTGTCTCTATGAAGACCCTCCTTCCGAAAAGTGCAATTTGCTTTGATGGGTTGGGATCAGTGTGTTGTGATTGGTCAACTGCTTCAAGCTGCTTCAATTACCATAACCGCCAGTTTTAACACACTACTAACACAACTCAACCAGGCCTCGTCCCCTTTTGTGTATGCCTTGGGCGGGAATTATTTAAATGAGGATTACTGTGATGTGTTTGTTCCCGGAAGAAAACTCAAGACTACAATCGAGGCATTTCAGGGAGTTTGGGGGGCCTGGCCCGCCCTGTGAGTCACTAGTGCCCACCCTGGATGAGCCTGTCTCCCTTCACCAACTCGTCCTTGCTTGTTTGCACAATATTTTTTATCAATAGGCTACTGTTATCAGAAGTTATCGTTTTGTATATACATAACTCCTGAATAAAAAAAAAAAAATGTGTTTGGTCTGATTTAAATATATATATTTTTTTTTATATTTTTTCAATTTGATTGGTTTGTCGATAGTGAGTGCGGAAATGTTTGAGTGTTGCTGTGAGACGTGCTGTGGTTCTGCTGTGATCTTTGTTTGGAACTATTTTCGCTGCTAAAATAGAACAAAAACAGTCAATATTGCGTCTAAAATGTAAGTAACTTAATATTAATTATTTGTTTATTGAACTGTCATAGAAATCAGTGTCACATTTTCAATCGTGATGGTATTCAGCACTCTTGGTCGTGTTTTGCTGCTTAACTGTATCATATGTTATAAATATAAAAACTCCACATTTTTACCACAGTATGTTAACTGAGTTTCTTTGTGTTAGCTGCGCTCATTTGTTTCGATTTCTCCTCGAGAGGCTGCGTGAGCCTCAACAGCACAACCTTACTGTCAGTACATTATATATTATATTATTATGCACTATCGATTGCCACTTATACAAAATGAATGCAGAATCATTCTCGCGTTTTGGTTCCCTAGTTATTTTTTTGTTATTGGCGTTTTAATCAGGCTAGGCTACTTGTCCGGTCGGGCAAGTAAAATTTTATTTTCCACTTGTCCCGAACAAGCGTTAATGTCGAGCCCTGCGTGTGTTTAGACTGCTTCGGTAGGCTATAGGTCCAATGCTTTACGGCTCCTCTGTTGTATCCCGTCAATGGAGTGGTACGTTAATTCTTCCAGAAACTCTAAATATGCCCCACAGAAGTACAATAACGCAGGAAATCCCTATGAACATCATACTATCGCTGTAGCTCAATAAACAGAATATTGAAACGCTTTGATTAAACATGACCAATAAACACGACTATGACAATATATGGTTTATCTGAGTTCTTCAAGCCTTCACAGGTATTTTCATGATAATAAAGTATATTTACACTTCAATGCTAATCAACATAGCCTTTATCACTGTACAGAATACTATGAAATAATATGTTGTGTGCCTTATTCTGTGTAAGAAGCCACATCTCACAGAAGGATACTCTACTGTCGTTATGAAGTGAGTTTGGAGTAAAAACGTTTTGTTAGAGGTTCATAAATGCTTCTCATGTTTGGAAAGATGTTTGACGCGTGTTGCTTTTTCAAATGCACGTTATAAGCGACTGAAACTCGCAGTGCTTTCAGATGGAGCAGCATTTACTACTGATCACAGAGCCGTGCTTCACTGACAAGCTGCACATAAAAAATAATAAATAAATCGCAGACTTAGCATTTCATGTACTAAGCCAAAACGGTTTAAGCGGAATTTCAGGTTAATTGTGATTAATCGTGCAGCCCTACTTTGCATAAACAGCTTAAACAGCAACATTACACACTAAATCTAAAAAAAAAAAATCTAAAATTTCTAAAATACCTAAAAAAAAATAAATAAAAAAACCCCCATAAATTGCTGCTGATTAAAGCAAGAAGCCCCAGGTAAACTGGGTAAAAACATTAACTAATAGATATCACCATACTTCCCCAGTTGACTGATTACATTATGAATCGCAAACATTGTTTGCATTGCAAGTTTTCTGAAATATTATGTATTTGAATATGCAAATTATCTTACTAAATATGCACTAATTTGCATATATTTCCAGAACAGAAATATGAACATTGGATAAAGCCAGGGTAAAACTTTGTTTTATTCTGTTCACATACTAGAGTTAAAGGTTTTTTTTTTGATATCTCTACTTATCACTCCATAAAATCAGAAAATACTGCCAACAGCCAGGCAATCAGGCAAATGATACATGAACAAAACCCTCTGTAAAAGCCTTCGGAATATAGATAGGAATAAAACTGTAAAGTTTGGTACAAGCGCTACTGAAGTTGAAAAAACTCATTTTGAAAAAACTGCATTTGAAAATATGCATTGTAATTGAACTCTATATGCACACATAGAAAAAAAGTACAATGAAATAAACACAAGTGTATGGTGGATGTTTTCTTTCAGCTAGTCTAAAACAAGAAGTTATGAAAAAAGCCATATAGCACAAAATCTCAAAATTGTGTGCATGGAAAAAATGGTTTTGCTTGTAGTCTTGCCTTAACTCTGTTACACATGTTTAAAAAAATGTTACAGAAATGTTTAATTAAATCCAACTAGTTTACAGTCTTGTGTTAATATCTGAGAGGTTTACCATTTTAGCAGAAGGGAGGACAGCACTACAGACACTGATGAGGCAGCCATAGCAGCAGAGCCCATCCAGGGCTGCAGCACCAAACCCACAGGCATAAACACACCTGCAAACAACAGCAGCTCAATCAACAATACACACTTATATGAGAAAGGAACAGACTGGTGTCCCAATGTTTTTTTTCTCCTTTTTTGTGAGACCTACTTGGTATGTTGAACTATTATCTAACATAATATTTACCTACAATGAAAAGTAGCTCGTTTTAAACACATCAAGGGCCAGATTTACTAACAGCTTGCGTCAGTGGATCTGAAAGGGAAACGCCTCTTTTGGCGTTAAAGAACTACTGTCAGGATTTACTAAAGACACGCAGTGATAAATTAGCACTGAAAAGGCGTGGACAGAGTTATTTTTGCGGCTGACCTTATTGCATATGCATTTGTAGGAGTTTCCCTTTCAGATGCAAAATGTATGGGAGGAGAGTATATAAATGAATCATGCGAGGTGATTTACTAAGGTTTGCGCTCGTCAATTTACCGCCTTAAACCAGACGCTAATTTGCGCTGCTCTTGGTAGATTGTGTTGGTCATTATGGAAATGATTCGGCTGCGTCTGTGTTCTTTAATGTTCGCATTGTCAATAGATCACGCGCAGAACTTTCCACTCCCATCTGCGCTTTTATGGGATTGCGCTCTCATGCTAATTTGTCCTGTTTAGTAAATCTGGCCCCAAATGTCTACAAACTAACACTTGTACATTTGAAAAAAAAATGTAAATCTCATGTATGCTATTATTCAAAAGTTTGTGGTCAGTAAGATTTTTTTTGTGGTCAGTAAGAAACAGTAATATGCTTATTCATAAGGATATTTGATCAAAGGTGACAGTAAAGATAACAATGTTACAAAAGATTTCTATTTCAAATAAATGCTCCTCTTTTGAACTTAAAATCAAAGAATGGTTTCCACAAAAATATTAAGCAGCACAACTGTTTTCCACACTGATAATAATAAGAAATATTTCTTGAGCATCAAATCATCATATTAGAATGATTTCTGAAGGATCGTGTGAAACTGAAGTAATGAAGACTGGAGTAATGATGCTGAAAATTCAGCTTTGACATCAAAGGAATAAATTATATTTTAAAATATATTACAATAGTTATTCTAAATTATAATAATATTTCACAATATTACTGATTTACTGTATTTTTGATCAAATAAATGCAACCTTGGTGAGCAAAAGATAATTCTTTTAAATTCTTACCAACCCCAAACTTTTGAACAGTAGTGTAAAATGAATAGAAAATAAAATAGCTAATATTTAGTTTAACACCATCAACATTTTCTGAAGATCAACAGAAAATGCACCTTTTTCCCTCCCCTCACACCATTTGCTGACTTAATTTATGAGCGTTTCATGTACCCTATTTGAGGAAAGTGCCAATAATACAGAAACACTTGTTTTTTCTAGCAGTCTTGCTTAGTTTAGTTGCCGTTACCTGCAGCAATGGGAATTCCCACAAGATTGTAGATTAGTGCAAATACAAAGTTGATTCTGATTCTTCTTACGGTCTTCTTAGAAAGGTCGATACTCGCAACGACATCGAGAAGATCATTCTGTTTATAACAAAAAAAAAAGGCAAAATGAATCAAAAAGACTGAGACATCTTCAGGTGAATGCAAAAATCCAAGGCCAACAAAGATGTTATGTTTATCTAAACAAAGGCCTAAAATGGTTTAAAAAGCTAGTTGTGTTAGGCAGATTTTATACTTTAATTTGACATTTGAGTGCAAGCCTTCAGATCAGCAGTTTAAGACCATAATAAATATTAATTCAATCAAGTGTGTTCAAACTTTTGACCTGCAGCATATATGTGTATTTAACAAAAGCTTTTTACCGTGTACGTCAGCTTTGACAGCTTATCATAGTTTTATTATCCACAACACGACTCAGCATACTGTATCTAACCAAGCCATTACAGTGTTCATACCCTGATAAGCACCACGTCGGCAGCCTCAATAGCTACATCTGTGCCCGTGCCTATTGCAATGCCAACGTCTGCCATGGCCAGTGCGGGGGAGTCATTTACTCCATCGCCCACCATGGCTACGCGTTTTCCCGCCTGCTGGAGCTGCTCCACTTTCGCCACCTTGTGAGATGGCAAGACCTCCGCAAACACCTTCCTGATGCCCACCTGGACCAAAGAAAGCACAACCTCAGCTGTTAAAATTCACTGCTGCATGTGGACAATTATTATTCAAGGGAAGATTAAAGGGTCCTTTACCTGGGCAGCGATAGCTCGAGCTGTTCTGCTGTTGTCCCCAGTCATCAGCACGACCTCCAGCCCCATCGCTGTGAGTATGTGGACGGCCAGCTCAGCCTCAGGCTTCACGGTGTCCGCTATGGCCACCATGGCACACAGCTCATCTGAGAATCACATCCTCAAAATAAACATTGTGCACTATTTGACAAAGTTATTTTTATTGGTTTGTTATGTAGTTATATTCAGTTTTTTTTTTCGATTAATTTGCAATTAATTAACCTCCATTCCAATTAAAAACACATTAACCCCATAAATCAATGAATCCAATGAATGTAGCCAATTTGAATAACTCCTATGTAGTGCTGAGTTATTTGCTGATAAATAAAAAAAGTTTATGAAATACTTTTTTGCACTAAGTACTGTAATATGTCAAAAACATCCTACAGCTCAGATAGTCATGTGTCATATGTCATTTGAAAGGCCTCACGGAGTATATTACAAGAAGCATAATTGTTTTGGGCTTTGACTGAACTTGAGCGAGTTTTTGTATGTGAATCCCCGCTAGGCTTGCTGCTATAGTCTGTGTTGCCGGTGTTACCGGTGTTCAGGTGAAACACCGTTTACATCACTTGCCCACCGCGGCACCGCCCCCACCGTCGTTTTGATTTGTATAGTAATAAAATAATTGAGTTCAGTTAGAGAACAGACACTACAATTAAAAACTGAACATGTCTGCTCAATACAGTGTGAGCCGAACGAGAGTCGCAGCAGGAGTCAGATTTCATTCATCACGAGAGTGAGGAGCTGACAGACAAGATGATCGCGGAATATTTGGTTTCAAAGCGTAATGTAAAAGCGCCTATTTAAGTGAGTTTGTCATTGTACTGTGCTGTTGTTGTGTTTTTCATTAATAATAATAGGCTAATGAACCCACAATTCAAGCAACCTGTCCACGAATGGCGCTAATTCTAAACCGAACGTAAAATGAGCACGGCCGCACGGGCATTCATTCACGGCCACACAGTCATTCACGGTGCGTGTTCAGTCTGGCGTGTTTTCAGTTCATGCCTATGGAAGCTTAACTTTCATAGGAATTCACTGAGAACACTCGCTTTGCTCCGCACAGCTCCGTTTTGAATGCCCGAGCGGCCGTGCGCATTTTACTTTCGGTTTAAAATTAGCGATTTGAAAAGCCCCCGCCGGTGATACCGGTTTTATCTGTGTTGTCACACGTCGATTAACCGGTGGGAAAATTTCCTCACCGTCACATCCCTACCCGCATTTATGTCATATTTTCACTTGTAACTTCATGAGACATGCTATGATCGTGGAAAATGGCAGATCATTATTTACAGCAGATTTTCATGATCAGGCACGTGCAGAGGGGAGGGCTTTGGGGGCTCGAACCCCTGCCCTTTTTGATCCAAAGTGCCCCTCAACAATTATCATCAATAATATTGTGGCCAATGAAACAGAATTTGAATTATATGTCAACGTGTACAAAACAATTACAAAGCTCTCAAAAGTCGGAAAACACCCATTTATTTTTTTACGTATCTGTCAGTCTGAGATGTTGTTGCCATGACGTAAAGTTACAGCAGGTTGCCTAATTCACTTTTAACAGACCCGCCAAAGTCGCGCTATGATTGGATATGATCGGTTTATGACTGGATATGATTGGTTCACGCGATAAATCCCACCTGCTTGCATGTTCTCGAATCGGCCTGAATGGAAGACTAATTGAAAAGTAAGTAAACAACTAACTAAGCCATTTGGATATCACCACTTTGTCACGTCAAAATCTAACCTGAAATGGCCTGAAAACATCATGACTGGGAGGGTTTTAGTGAGCAATCAGCTTTGTGAAATTAAAGATACATCTTTGTTTCTGTGTCTGTGACAGACAGTGTTTACCGAGTTTGACGTAAATAAGTTGACTATTAAAAAGAAAAGCTGAACATTAGTTTACAAATAAAATATATTGTTTAAATTGTTACTGCCTTTAGTTATTATTTTGAAAAAAATTTGTAAAAACACTAACTCGAAACACTATACTTGGTTTTAATAAATAAAATATTACATAGTGTAAAAATAGAAAATAGAATTGTAATTGGTCTTTCTTTATGTAGCCTAATGTTTATTTAACCAGGAAAATGAAGTGTAACAGGGACATATATTTACATTTGATATGTAAAAAAAAAATGTGCCTCCTCATTTTAAAACACTACCACACACACCTACTATTAATTGTTATATTGGAAGTGATAGATATATACGCCCATTTTTTTACATTTGAGCCCCTGCCCCTGAGGAACTCTCTGCACGTCCCTGCTCATGATTATAAAATTAGTCAATATGAGTCAAAAATCAACATCATGAGATCACGAGATATTCCTCACAGGGTTACGACACAAAACTCCACAGGCGCACACAGCTAAGCAAAATCAAATGTAGCTTTCACGTGGTGTTTTTTGCTTGTAACTTCATGAAACATAGAAGCATAGATCATAGAAAATTGCACATTACATACAGTGGATGCTCCCGATTGAAATGAGTTCAAAATCAACATAATCCATTGTGCCGATCACAAGATATTCCTCATGGATTCCGTTTTAGGATTTTAAAAATGCCCATTAGGGTGCGTCAAGGTCTATACAAAAAGGCTACCTTGGTTCCAAATGCTGTAACTTTTGATTACTTTATGCTATCTCCACAAAATTTGATCCAGATGCAGCTCACATATAGGGGAATTTCACCAAAAAATAGCTCACCTTCCTGAGTTATTGCATGTTAAATAAGAAAGACATGTAAAATTATAATAGAAAATTATATATTTTTTTGTCTTTTATCAGCAGTTTCTCACCATGAGAATGTCCAAATGTAATTCTTAGAAAAAATGTATATATATATTTTTTTATATCAAACGATACCTATCTTTTGACTCTCCTTGCTATAGTTTTGGAGTCATAAGTCTTTACTTTTGTGTATGTCAAAAAAACAACTCTAAAAATGCCTTCAGGGCTTAAAGGGTTAAATGGTAAAAAACATTTGTTGCAGTATTGCTCTTAAAAGCTGCATCTCAAAAACGGAAATGTGTTACTCAAGAAGAAAAAAAAAAAAAAAAAATCAACTATTTTTTGAACTGTAGTTTTACAATCAATCTCACTCATAATGTTCTCATTGAAACTCTTAGTGATCAAAGTCTGGCTGAAATAAGTAACCCAGTCTCACTCACTGTCCACAGCAACCAGCACTGCAGTGCGTCCTCTCTTCTCATGCTCCGTCATGGCTTCATCAACATCTGCTCGCACCTGCAGCGCGTTCCTCCTCATCCACTCCCTGTTCCCTATCAGCACTGTGTACGAGGCCGTCTGTACTACAGCTGAGACAGCACAACAGACGAACTACCATTACCAGACCATTCAAAGCCAAGCATTAGACATTAAACCAAGCATTAAACCCTTCCCCCGGTTTCACAGACAAGGCTTAAGCTAGTCCCAGACTAAAATGCATGTTTGAGCTGTTTTAACTGAAAGCAACTTGCACTGACATATCTTAAAATATCTCAGTGCCATTGTTTTGTCTCAAGATGCACACCAGTAATGTTTTTTCTAAGGCACGTTTATAAAATGTTTATTTAAATGTCCTAATTGGACTAAGGCCTAATCCTAGCTTAGTGTAAGCCTTGTCTGTGAAACTGGGCCATAATGTGTTATGTAAATAACAGTTTAGCATTCAAATACACTGCAATTATGGAAACATTTGGATTTGTGCTGAATGACCGAGGTTGTCTATGTAAGCCCAATGGCTTTCTGTTTCAGCTGCACTTTAAATTATTTTGTTTTAGCTTGCCATTTATATCTACTTACATTTTTCTGTTCAGAATGCTATTAATTTTGGAGGATTTGTTGTGGAGTGAGGGGAACTAAAATAGCTTATAGCTGTTTATAGTGTTTATAATGTTTGTAAACATTTCGCTTTATTTACAAGTATTTTACATTATTTCTGAATGTAATAATAAAATGCAATTTATCTTATCTGCTTTTGTTTTCTCAAAAGTGCAATTTTATGTGTAGCGTATTTTTTAACCATGCAGCAAATGTTTTAAAAATTCTTGAAAAATGACTTACTTTTTAAACCATTTAACTTATTAATCAGTCAAATTTCTTACTGTCGGTTGACGGTTAACCAGTTAATTATGAGCATCCCTACTGTCATGTGACACTCACTGAGTGGCTGCGGGTCCATGATGAGCGGGTGTTCATTGCTGTGGGATCTGGTATCGCTGATCTGAATCAAGACAGCATTGCGCTGGTTCTCCTCACTGTCGCTGTCCTCCCTCTTCAGCAAGTTCTCTGTGTTGCTGACCAGACACCTGATCCCACAACCTGGCACAGCTTGAAAATCCGTACAGGTGCCAAGAGACTCCGTACCCAACTCCTGAACACAGAAGAGCCATTGTGAATCCAAATGCCAAATAAAGACTATCATGCACTTCAGAGGAGCATTTGAGCAGAGAACTGATGTTTATACCCAATAAACACTGTTTATACTCAATGTAAATACCCAAAAAACAAGCTGTAGGCTACTGAAAAATAAGGCACTGAGAGAGCAGGAGTTTTGGGTTGGTAAGAATTTTAAATATTTTTATAATTTAAAATACTCTTATGCACACCAAAATATCATTGTGCACTATTATTACAATTTAAAAGAGCTGTTTTTATTTTAATATATTGTCAAATGTAATTTATTCCTGTGATCAAAGCTGAATTTTCAGCATCATTACTCCAGTCTTCAGTGTCACATGATCCTTCAGAAATCATTCTAATATGATGTGCTGCTCAAGAAACATTTATTATTATTATCAATATTGAAAACAGTTGTGCTGCTTAATATTTTTATGACAACTGTGATACATTTTTTTTCAGGTTTCTTTGAATAGAAAGTTTAAAAGAACAGCATTTATTTGAAATATAAATATTTTGTAACATGTCTTTACAGTCACCTATTGGCTGAGTGGCCTTGTGCACAATTGTTATTATTATTGTTAAGTTTTATATTTTGCTATAGTTGAGTGTGTGTGTGTGTGTGTGTTGTGTTGTCTTGTGTATAAGCTACTGGATGCCTTAAATTTCCTTCAGGATTAATAAAGTATGTATGTATGTATCTATGTATGTATATATCTATGTATGTACAGTGGGGAGAACAAGTATTTGATACACTGCCGATTTTGCAGGTTTTCCCACTTACAAAGCATGTAGAGGTCTGTAATTTTTATCATAGGTACACTTCAACTGTGAGAGTTGGAATCCAGAAAATCACATTGTATGATTTCTAAGTAATTAATTTGCATTTTATTGCATGACATAAGTATTTGATACATCATAAAAGCAGAACTTAATATATGGTACAGAAACCTTTGTTAGCAATTACAGAGATCATATGTTTCCTGTAGTTCTTGACCAGGTTTGCACACACCGCAGCAGGGATTTTGGCCCACTCCTCCATACAGACCTTCTCCAGATCCTTCAGGTTTCGGGGCTGTCGCTGGGCAATACGGACTTTCAGCTCCCTCCAAAGATTTTCTATTGGGTTCAGGTCTGGAGACTGGCTACGCCACTCCAGGACCTTGAGATGCTTCTTACAGAGCCACTCCTTAGTTGCCCTGGCTGTGTGTTTCGGGTCGTTGTCATGCTGGAAGACCCAGCCACGACCCATCTTCAATGCTCTTACTGAGGGAAGGAGGTTGTTGGCCAAGATCTCACGATACATGGCCCCATCCTTCCTCCCCTCAGTACGGTGCAGTCGTCCTGTCCCCATTGCAGAAAAGCATCCCCAAAGAATGATGTTTCCACCTCCATGCTTCACGGTTGGGATGGTGTTCTTGGGGTTGTACTCATCCTTCTTCTTCCTCCAAACACGGCGAGTGGAGTTTAGACCAAAAAGCTCTATTTTTGTCTCATCAGACCACATGACCTTCTCCCATTCCTCCTCTGGATCATCCAGATGGTCATTGGCAAACTTCAGATGGGCCTGGACATGCGCTGGCTTGAGCAGGGGGACCTTGCGTGCGCTGCAGGATTTTAATCCATGACGGCGTAGTGTGTTACTAATGGTTTTCTTTGAGACTGTGGTCCCAGCTCTCTTCAGGTCATTGACCAGGTCCTGCCGTGTAGTTCTGGGCTGATCCCTCACCTTCCTCATGATCATTGATGCCCCACGAGGTGAGATCTTGCATGGTGCCCCAGACCGAGGGAGATTGACCGTCATTTTGAACTTCTTCCATTTTCTAATAATTGCGCCAGCAGTTGTTGCCTTCTCATCAAGCTGCTTGCCTATTGTCCTGTAGCCCATCCCAGCCTTGTGCAGGTCTACAATTTTATCCCTGATGTCCTTACTCAGCTCTCTGGTCTTGGCCATTGTGGAGAGGTTGGAGTCTGTTTGATTGAGTGTGTGGACAGGTGTCTTTTATACAGGTAACGAGTTCAAACAGGTGCAGTTAATACAGGTAATGAGTGGAGAACAGGAGGGCTTCTTTAAGAAAAACTAACAGGTCTGTGAGAGCCAGAATTCTTACTGGTTGGTAGGTGATCAAATACTTATGTCATGCAATAAAATGCAAATTAATTATTTAAAAATCATACAATGTGATTTTCTGGATTTTAGATTCCAACTCTCACAGTTGAAGTGTACCTATGATAAAAATTACAGACCTCTACATGCTTTGTAAGTAGGAAAACCTGCAAAATCGGCAGTGTATCAAATACTTGTTCTCCCCACTGTATATATCTATGTATGTATGCATGTATGTGTGCATCTATCTAGCTATCTAACGCAGCGCTGTTTTATCATATTAGACATATTTGAGTGTGTTGAATGTTATATTATAACGCTACTCTGTGCGTTCTCTCGGCGGCTACTATGAGACACTTGATGCTCACTGCAGTAATCTAGATCGATATTAGTCATGGTAAAACATGGTACTCGCGGTAAATCAAGAAAACAAGATTTAAACAATAAGACTAACTGTGTTGAGCTGTATAACAATGATTAGTTTTCTGTTGATGAATGTATCCAAACAGTTGCTCACCTGTCTAATAAAACACATAATATATTAAAAGCGTTTTTGGTGTTTCCATGGTTTCTAAAAAATAAAACCAGAAATCGAGGGTAACGCAGGTATGATGTCATTGATAGGCGACGCACGGACACGGTCCGTGTCCTGGTTAAAATTGCTGATTTCTCTAGATTTAAACATTCTTGGAAACATTTGGGATAATGTAAGTACACAAGTCAACAAAATATATAACATTGCTCTAGTGGTTTTTGGATATTTTAATCCAAGAATCTTACATATTGTGCCTTTAATGCATTCTTGCCGAAAAAAAAGTTAATTTCTTTAAAAAAAACATATTACTGACCCCAAATCGGTTTAAATATATATAACTTCTTCACTTTTTTTATATTTATAAACTTACAATATATATATAAACTTTTGGTATGATTCACATCTAACGCAGACACACTTCGGTAATTACAATTATGGCTTAAAAATGTTAAAAATTCACTTAAATTTTTTAATAAAAAGTCAATAAATGTGCTTATTTAAAGCTGCACAATAGAAAATATTTTAATATTTACAGTAAAGTTCATGTCATTTGACAACAGTTTGGAAATTAAAATGAACTTGGTCATAGTTTTACAAACACAGCAATAAGATTTTATTAACTACCTATAAATTAATATAAATTAAATTGTTTTTATATAAAAGTATTAATGGCTTTTCTGTTTTTATGATATTTTGTACGACCATTGCATTTTATTATTATATTTTAATATAATGTGTAACTTAATGTAACCCCACAGTCTGTACACACCAGTAAGTCAAACAGACCTGTTTGCAAAATTTGGTGATGGCAGCACCCAGCGGATGTTCACTGTTATTCTCAGCGGTGCCAACGATCGCCAGCAGTTTAGAGCGTGGTATCCGATTCCCTTCTGCCAGCATCTTCACCTGGACCACTTTGGGAGCTCCGTATGTAATGGTCCCGGTTTTATCAAACACCACTGACTGAATCTAAAAGCGCAGACAGATTTTTTAAAATGGTCTTCTTCCACAAATACTGTAGCTACACAACAACATTAAAATCTCTAGACTGGAGCATCTCTGACCCTGTGTGCCATCTCTAACGGCTCTCCTCCCTTGATGAGGATCCCATTCTGGGCTCCCACCCCTGTTCCCACCATTACCGCTGTGGGGGTGGCGAGACCCAGCGAGCAGGGGCAGGCGATGCAGAGGACAGTGATGGAGGCCTGGAAGGCAAAGCGGATGACGGCCTCTGCCTCAGAGATGCTCTTATCATAACCCTGCAGAGAGAGACATTCACCATTTCAATGTGTTCAAAGAGAGAGTATAAACCTGGCCTAGTTTAAAAGGACCTGATGGACCCTGCAGTATAAATATTTTAAAAGGGACATCATGGAAAACAGGACTTTTCTTGCTCTTCTGAAATAAAAAAGTTCAATGTACAATGTAGAATTTACACACAAAACTCTCAAAGCAAAGCTTGTTGAAACCTAAAGAAACCTTGACTTACATTGAAGTGGACTTAATAAAATGCTACAAAAGTGTAGGCAACAACATTTTGAAAGGATTTGAAGAACCCTAGAAGAACACAAATGTACAGAGACAGGCTTCACTCACAGGGAAATACTTTTCCACGAGTGGAAAGTTCACAAAGCCGATCAGAATCCAGGCTACGAGAGTCAGGGCAGAGATCCCAACGATGAACGGGACAAAGTAGCCACTGATCTTATCTGCAAACTGCTGGATGGGAGCCTGAGATTGGAAAGTTAAAATAAAAAAAGGTTATATAGGCCAAAGGTGAGGTTAGATAAGCTGATGCATTATATTGGATAAAAAAAAAAAAAATACACACTAACAGACAAACTGCAATGAATTTCGCATGATATTAAATGCATTCATGAGAGCACCATGATGCATGCGTGTTGTTGACACGAGAGCAGACATTGCGTGAACGCGCAATGTTGATGTAATTTCCACTGAAACAGGGAGACAGGACGGGACATATTGAACAGCCCCTCCCCTTTTTTAAAATAGCCAATAGCGTTTAGTTTATATCACAGTTCGGGCAGAGCCATTCAGCTCGGTAAAGTCAGAGTTTCCTCCTAATCTCTAACAGTTTCTCCTACTAATCTACTCCAGTTCGCTTTATAATACAGCATTCTGTGTAGAATTCAAATGAGTCCGATACGTTTTCTGGTCAGCGCTGGCTCGTGTGTATGATCCGCTCTGTGCTATCGTGTCTCTGGACCGGAGCTGACTGTGCGTGCGATGTGGCTGTGCGTGTGACACTAACATGAAACCAGACTTCATTCGCCCCAATGGAAAACATATTTACACTGTCTGAATCATTCCCTATCCCCTATGTCGTGCACTATGTGCCATTCACCATGTAGAAAATAGTAATTGTGTGAGCGCAGCACACACAAAGAAACTCTGTTAACATACTGTGGTAAAAAAAAATCTGAATGTGTTTTTTTATTTATGGTATATGATACAGCTAAGCATCATCACACGACCAAGAGTGCCGTTTTCCTGAATATCATCACGATTGAAAATGTGACTGATTTCATACAACAGTTCAATAAACAAATAGTTAATATTAAGTTACTTACATTTTAGATGCAATATTGACTCTTTTTGTTCTGTTTCAGCAGCGAAATTAGTTGCAAACAAAGATCACAGCAGAACCACAGCGCATCTCACAGCAACACCTTGACCGTGTTTCATTACTGAGTGATTCAGTATTTTAAACAAATCGGTTGAGTCAAAGATTCAGTGACCCATTCATAAACAACTGCCTCATATTTGAATGAATCAGCCGCTTGAATGAATCGTTTGAATGAATGACTCAATGGCTGCATCCGAAATCACATACTTCACTACTTTATAGTAGACGAAAAACAGTATGTGACAAAATAAGTATGTCCGAATTCACAGTACTCATAGAAGAGTAGGCAAAAAGTACCCGGATGACCTACTTCCATACAATGGACACTTTATTATCCCATGAGGCCACGGGAAAGGATTTGTGAATGGCAGTGGTAGGTGACATGATAATGACAACATGAATGTAGTACGTCCAGATTACATTCATACTACACATATTCATACTATATAGAACATAATTTTAGAACATAGACGGCCGTGAAGTAATTACTTATTCAAAATAAGTACTTACCCAAGAGAGTATGTGATTTTGGACGCAGCCTATGACTCACTCATTAAGACGGTCACCTGCCGCCACCTACTGGCGGTTTAGTTTCATGGTTAAAAGTATCACTCTTTCCAACATTTCTTATTTGTATATTCAAAAAATATTTAAAACAATCTCATAACAGTGCAAATGATTTACACAAATTTTTAGATCAAATTTAAGAATTTAAAATGAAAGATGAAGCATACATTTAATAAGATTAGGGGAAAAAATGCTCTTTATAAAAAGGTAAAAAAAAAAATGCCCTCAGAGTAAATATGCAGATTTAAATATCTCAAAGCTGATGAGAATATTGCTTCAGAATAAACATAAAAATCCTATTTTTTTTAAGCAACGGACAAGGCTTAATGTCGAGCCCTGATATTTTTGTGGAAACATTTCTTTTATACTAAACTATTCTTTTATACTTTCTTTTATAAATCTCCGAACTGTTCAACGGTAGATCACACTGCATACTATATAATATTTTTTATTATTCTGATATTGTCATTAATTTAAAAATAATTATTTGAAAAGTAAAAATGCAAATCAATTCTTAATACATAATTTCACTCCTCATAGGTATAAAGGCATAAATACAAGTACATAAAAGTACAGAACTACCATCTGTCAAAAATATAATACAAAAAAAAAATATATATATATATATATATATATATATATATATATATATATATATATATATATAAAGGAGTAAAAAAATAAGGAAGCATTCTTCTGTGATAATCTGAAGAATCAGAAGCTGTTATTTTCTAAAGACATGATATGATAGCAAAGCTGAGTTGACAGATGCACCTTTGAAGTCTGTGCTTCCTCCACCAGTTTGACGATCTGAGAGAGGGTGGTGTCTGAACCCACATGAGTGGCTTTGATCAGCAGAGAGCCGTTCTGATTGATAGAGCCTGCGATAACGGTGCTCCCCGGCTTCTTAGTGACAGGCATGGCTTCACCTACACCACAAGACACACATCATTAGACCACCACAGTTCAGTGACTGCACAAATTGGAAAATGAAGGGAAGAAACATTACACTGAAATATTTCTAGATTTTTTTTCCCTGAAGAACATGTGAGAGGTGTTTGCTCATGCTAGGAGGATTGTGGGTGGTTGGATTGCTTGGCTATTGCTATGTGGTTACTTACTGGCCCAAGTCAAAAGAGCACACATTCATATGTAATTCTGATCATTAGACAAGGCTTGGCTCCCTCAAAATCCTATGGGAACTTTATTACCCACAGAGATATCTGAGACCACACTGAAAATCAGGGATTTAAAATGTATTGAATCCCGGAAAAACATTCAAAATAACGTTGACATAAATTGAGTAAGAAATATTTTGGGTTAGTTCACCCAAAAATGAAAATTATGTCATCATTTACTGACCCTCATGTCGTTCCAAACCCATAAGACTTTCGTTCATCTTGAAGACATGAAGACATATGTACCATACTTGCTTGACGCATGAGAATGAACCTCATTGGTTCTTGCGGAAGCTCAAACGTGCTGAGCAACGCGATAATAAACCTCATTGGTTCTCGCAAGTCAAACAAGCATGATTGAGCTTCCGTTTACCAAATTTGAATGAAATCTGTTCATCCTACAAAGTGACTGTTTCTTCACAAGACTTGGATTAAGTCAAGTCTTCAAACTCTTTATGAACATTTTGAAGCGTCAGAGTTTTGGGTAAATAGACTTTCAATGGAGGGACAGAAACCTATCAGAATTCATTAAAAAATATCTTCATTTAAGTTTTATGAATTTTGAACGACATGAGGATGAGAAATTGATGACAGAATTTTCATTTTTGGCTGAACTATCCCTTTAGGGTTCTACACTATTTCTACAAATAAGCAAATTTGTGACATTACGCTATTTCGTAGAAAAAGGCAGATGTTCTTGCCTCCATTGTTACAAAAATCTTGTACTTCATTTTCAAATCATACTGGATAAAGTTAACATCTGATTTTCTAATGCCCATGCTCTAGAGATTATGTCATTAAAGTAGAAAGGCAACATACTAAATACTAAAACATTTTCACATTCAACAAATAATTATCTTATGCTACTAATACCATTCAGAGTGAAAAACTTCACAAAATGCAAAAGAGAAATATTTTACCAGTGGTCTCAGACTTTTGGACATCACTATATATGGAATACACAACAATTATCCTGCCTCCTTTGTTTGTACTTATGTTAGTAAGGAGAAAATTGCTCTGTCGAACCCGTAATGAGAGACTCGTCTGCCATGGAGTGTCCTTCAATTACTCGGCCATCCACTGGAAACTTGCCTCCAGGCACAACCTTCAAAACATCCCCTCTCTGCACCAGCTCAACATCCACCTGCTCCTCACTGAGAGAGACAACACAAGGTCATATGTGGAAGGAAGTCACCTGTGATTTCTGTTGAAAGGAAATACAAACTACACAGCACAAGAATCACACAAACCTTAACACAGACATATCATCATTCAGTGTAACAACAGTGGCCTCTGTCGCCTGTAAAGACATCAGCTTGGACAGAGCCTCAGAAGTCTTACTCTGCAATAAAAGACAATACCACATCAACATTTGTGCAGAACGATGCAGGAAATTAAAGTGCCCCTATTATGCTATTTAAAAGGTTCCTAATTTTGTTTTGGAGTCCCCTACAACAGGTTTACATGCATCCAAGGTCAAAAAACACTTTAATTTTCTCATAATATACACTGCAGCATCACACAGTGTCTGAAACGATTCAACAAAGGATTCGATCTCTCTAAACCCCTTCTTTCCAAGAGTCTACTCTGCTCCGATTGGTCAGATGGCCCAGTCTATTGATTGGTCGATCGCTTACGACACGTGGCTAAAATAAAACGGCCATTACCGTATCTAAATTTCAGCTCTGGATCTTCTTCAGCGCTTGATACACTGTGATACGAACAATAACGATGGCGTCGGTTTTACTGTTACAGTTCCAGCCTGAGTCCTCATCCTTTGGAAGTGCATGCAAAATGGATTTGCTTTCACATAGCAGAAAACAGCGTCTTTTTGAGATGTCGACAACACAACCCAAACTCTTCCAGACCTCGGCTACAACAACAGTGTTTGAGGGTCAAAGTAGACGTTCACGGGCAGCCAATGAAGACCACAGACTGGCATTATGCAAATTTGTTACAAACCCACGTAGGTTTGAGCAGGAAATAAGACTGGAATTACTGACGACTCGTTTCAGGCAGTTCAGAATCGGTTCTTTCTTTTGGGAGACAACTTAATTTATCATGCACTTCTTTGAAAAATTGTAGACCTTTTACATTCACAAACAGCTATATAACACTACATGTAATATCCAAAAAGCATAATAGGGGCACTTTAAGAGATAATATTACAAGCAGGTAGATGAATAGCTTGTGTAACTGGAAATGCTTGTTCACCTTAGCTATTTGCTCCAGCCACCTGCCCAGTGAGATGAAAACAAACAGCATGGGTGGAGTATCGAAGAAGGTGATGGGGTTCACCTTTGCCTTCTCTACCATGGCAACCACAAGAATCACCAAAGAGTATGTGAATGCGATCGTTGTTGCCAGTACAATCAGCACATCCATATTGGCCGTCCGGTGCTTGACAGCTTTGTAGGCTTGACAGTAGAAATACCGCCCACCGATAAACTGCAGAGAGACAAAACCAGTATCAGTCACTAAATACAAAGAGATATATCATTCAGTACATAAAGTATCTGCATATTTTCGGTAGATAAAGAACTTAAATATATAAAGTAAGATATTGATAATAGTGAAACTGGCAGGTAACCAACCTGCACAGGAACACAAAAGAGAAATGAAATCAGGTTCATGATGGAGAGGCCTGGCAGAAGCTGTTTCTCCAGGAACATGGTGGAGTGGTACTTCTCTCTGTCCTCGGCCGTGGTGTTATGGTGGTGGGACATTTCCATCATGTGATCCACGACCATCATATAAATCATCATGCCCATAACCGGCACACAGAAAAACAAACTGATGAGGAATGATCTTTTCCACCTAGGAGAAAACAGCAAAGTGAACTTATGCACAAGGGTCATATTAGCTGTGTTTGATCAAAAAGCTGAAAGTAGGTAGTGCAGGCAGCTCACTAGGTTTTGGAACAAAGCAGCAAAGGAGGTTATGTTGAAATTCCATGATTCTTATTTTAGGTAATTCTGTTTTAAAGTGCCTCTTTTATGCTTTTTCCATCTGACCAATGAGAGCAGAGTAGTCTCTCGGGAAGGAGGGGTTTACATAATTTATCAAACCGTTTCAGACACTGTGAGAAAGAGGTGATGCTGCAATGTATATTATGAGAAAATTTAAGTGTTTTTGACCTTGGATGCCTGTAAAACTATTGTAGGAGACCTCTGAAACAAAATTAGGAACTTTTAAAAAAGCATAATTGGGGCACTTTAAAAACAGATTCATTGCAGAAACTTGCAGTATTCCTCTTATTCGCTTATTTACTTACTGTTGTATCTCGCGGCTGTGATCCAAGTGACTTCCAGGACGATCTTTCTTCACTAGAGAGGCTGTAAATCCCATGTTCTGTTCATCGAAAATAGGGAAGTTCACACAAGAACACGCTACAAAGCAGATTTCATAGTTCCCTATAATATTATTTATAGCTCTGTTCCTAAACATAATAAGCAGACACTTAACTTAATAAGTAACTGATTCAGAACAGCAACTCAAAACAGTGCTCCTTACGTAAAACAAACAACTGATTCACAATTATTCCAGTAGAGTTTTTGTTAGCAAACTGCTAAGTTAAATGCTGTCTATGTGGGCAGCTCACTAAGTTTTGGAAATCAACTTTTCATTCAGACTTTGATATTTAAAAGTTAATCGTGATATAAGAATATCCTGTAAGTTTCGGAGCTGAAAACTTCCTTGTTAGTCAAAGAAAAGCTTTTATTGACACCATGCCCAGCAAACGCTCGATCTCAGAATATGCCAACCCTTGACGTCATCGTGTGGTTAAACGCCACCTCAACATAAGAATAAGTACGCCTGATTCTGTAGCCCCGCCCACCGACTCGTGGAGCTAAACGGATCGCGCTACCGAGCAATAAACATGCCGAAGATAGCAAGATATTGCGCTGTGCCTGGTTGTGGAAGAACACAGTCGCTACATAAGTTTCCTTCGGATTCTAATATTAGGAATGTGTGGTTGAACTTTGTTTTTAATGAAGTTCCAGCTCACGTGCGTAAGGCATTGCACGTTTGTTCGCTTCATTTCACCGCGGAACCGTTTGTAAACAAGACACAGATCGAGACTGGATTTGCAGACATACTGAGATTAAAACACAATGCTGTGCCTTCTATATTGGATCCGACAGGAATGGTGCAACACACTTATGTGTGTAAAACATGTTTTTTATATGTGATAGTATTGCATTGTTACAGATCGTTTGATATCTACTGATTATGTGTACGTGTATAATCAGTCACATAAGGGTGACTGACTGCTTTCAAAGGGTGATCGTTTTTAAAACAATTCCGCACGTGTACTGACGGGGGAGTTGAAACTAATTATAATATGCAAAACTGTTATCCAATCATAGCAGTGGGCGTTTACTTCCAAGTCTTTAATACGGCACGCCCATAAAAACGTTCCAGGAGAGAGGCTCAAAACCAGGGTAGAAAATAGCCTATTACTTATTCATTATGATGTTTTTGAATGTAAAAACCACGCGAACCTAATAAGTTGACCTCAGACAACAGTTTAAAATTTTTTTAAAAAGCCAGTTCATGACACCTTTAATATATATTTGAACATATTTATTCACATTAAAATGGATGTGAATTCACCTCGATCCATCTGATTACATCTCGAGGGCCGGTCACTTCTGGGTCATATTGGATGTGGGCTTTATTAGTTGCCAGGGCAACTGAAGCATAAAGGATGCCCTTCTGCTTCATCAAGTTAGACTCAATTTTGTGAACACAGGAGGCACATGTCATCCCTCTGACCTATTGAAAAGAGACACGCTTGTCCACAAACTTTTGTTGATAGAAAAATGGGTCACAGATCAACAATAGTATCTTGATGAAATACTAACCACAAGTTCCAGGGTTCCATCTGAGCCGTCATAATTCTCCATGACTGTGGCAATGAAACCGAGCTCTCGGATAAACTCAGCTATTCTCTGAGGATCAATGATTGACGGGCTGTATCGAACCTCGGCTTTACTGGCCATCAGTGCAACCAAAACAGAGTATACACCTGTGGCAGACAGACATAATGACAAATTAATTACAACCATGCTTTTTTATATTATATATATATATATATATATATATATATATATATATATATTCACATTTGCTCTTTTTTTGTCAATTTTAGACACAACCGCTGTGTGTAAATATAATCTAGCATTTTGTTTTGGAAAGATCAGGGATTACCATGCTCATTCTTGAGGTTCCTCTCAATGTTGGCCACGCAGGAGGCACAGGTCATTCCTCCAATCTGGATATAACATTTAGAAATAGTGTTTGCTGAAGGCTCAGCATCACTCTCTGCTTCAATCTCTTTCACAGTTGACAAGACTGGAGATAACGATAAGCTGTGGACAGACGGTGCTGGCGGCAATGGGCTTTTAACCATTGAAGGCACCAATGAATTTGTCTCTGTAAAAATGGCAGGACAAAGTTAAAAGTGCCCAGGTTTCAGTGGAAATGGCAATTTAGGACATACATCTAGAACTACAAAATACCAATAACTGAAAAGACAAAGGTTTAGTTGGTTATATAGATGTTGTGCCTTCTTAAATTTAAAGAATTCCCTCAGTGATCATATACAGTTAGGGCAAAGTCAAACTATACAGCTTTGCAAAGTACAGTCAAATGCTAACAGAACAAGACAAACGTTCAAATATGGTTGTTGGGTGAATCTCAAAAAACCTGCCAAGAAAAACCTCACCAAAAAGCCTATTAGAACTATTGTTGGATTCTTACCAATTCTTATCCCCCTTTATTTATATATTTATTGTGTTTACATAATATGTGTGTACTGTGTATCATGTATATTTGAATACACACACATGCATGTATATATTTAAGAAATTTTTTTTTACATATAAAATATTTATATATAATATATATATATATATATATATATATATATACATACATACATACACTCACCTAAAGGATTATTAGGAACACCATACTAATACTGTGTTTGACCCCCTTTTGCCTTCAGAACTGCCTTAATTCTACGTGGCATTGATTCAACAAGGTGCTGAAAGCATTCTTTAGAAATGTTGGCCCATATTGATAGGATAGCATCTTGCAGTTGATGGAGATTTGTGGGATGCACATCCAGGGCACGAAGCTCCCGTTCCACCACATCCCAAAGAGGCTCTATTGGGTTGAGATCTGGTGACTGTGGGGGCCATTTTAGTACAGTGAACTCATTGTCATGTTCAAGAAACCAATTTGAAATGATTCGAGCTTTGTGACATGGTGCATTATCCTGCTGGAAGTAGCCATCAGAGGATGGGTACATGGTGGTCATAAAGGGATGGACATGGTCAGAAACAATGCTCAGGTAGGCCGTGGCATTTAAACGATGCCCAATTGGCACTAAGGGGCCTAAAGTGTGCCAAGAAAACATCCCCCACACCATTACACCACCACCACCAGCCTGCACAGTGGTAACAAGGCATGATGGATCCATGTTCTCATTCTGTTTACGCCAAATTCTGACTCTACCATCTGAATGTCTCAACAGAAATCGAGACTCATCAGACCAGGCAACATTTTTCCAGTCTTCAACTGTCCAATTTTGGTGAGCTCGTGCAAATTGTAGCCTCTTTTTCCTATTTGTAGTGGAGATGAGTGGTACCCGGTGGGGTCTTCTGCTGTTGTAGCCCATCCGCCTCAAGGTTGTGCGTGTTGTGGCTTCACAAATGCTTTGCTGCATACCTCGGTTGTAACGAGTGGTTATTTCAGTCAAAGTTGCTCTTCTATCAGCTTGAATCAGTCGGCCCATTCTCCTTTGACCTCTAGCATCAACAAGGCATTTTCGCCCACAGGACTGCCGCATACTGGATGTTTTTCCCTTTTCACACCATTCTTTGTAAACTCTAGAAATGGTTGTGCGTGAAAATCCCAGTAATTGAGCAGATTGTGAAATACTCAGACCGGCCCGTCTGGCACCAACAACCATGCCACGCTCAAAATTGCTTAAATCACCTTTCTTTCCCATTCTGACATTCAGTTTGGAGTTCAGGAGATTGTCTTGACTAGGACCACACCCCTAAATGCATTGAAGCAACTGCCATGTGATTGGTTGATTAGATAATTGCATTAATGAGAAATTGAACAGGTGTTCCTAATAATCCTTTAGGTGAGTGTATATACACAGTATGCAAACATTTCTTAAATGTATATACATGTATGTATATATACACATCACACACACATATATTATGTAAACACAAACTTTTATTTTGGATGTAATCAGTCTGGTCAGTTGTTTGCCAGCACTAATTTAATAACATCAAGTCATGATGACTTGCATTTCTGTAAATTCAAAACCCAAAAATAAAACATCCAGACACAAGACAGTATTGAGAAATGGGAAGGAAATGTGCGTCACTGTAATGACAATGCCAAAAAATCTTAACCCTAAACTAGACTTCATTGTTTTAATGCAAAGCATAGTTTACTGCTTTTGTATTTTTGACTGTGTGGTGAAACATGACCAGGACATGAAATTTACCAGAGATGTTCTGCAACATTTTTTTTTTTTTTTTTTTTTTTTTGAGGGGTCACCAGTGTCAGTCATGGCTCAAATATGGTATCAGAATCTCAAATGTACTTGCTTGACACACAAGAACAAACTTCATTGGTTCTCGTTTCACGGTTCACGTTTGAGCTGCAGTGTTCACCATATTTGATGAGCTCTATATATGTGCGTTGATCAATGTGTATATGTCAATAAAATTAAATGTGTTCATCATATAAAGTGATTATGGATTTCTTTTATGATGTCTTTTTTAACACTTTGAAGCATCAAAGTTTTGGTGGAATAAATTTCAGTGGAGGGAAAGGAATCTGTCAGATTACATTAAAAGTATCTTCGTTTGTGTTTCAAAGATGAAAAATCATATGGGATTGACAGAATTTACATTTTTGGGTGAACTAACCCTTTAACCTGCTTTTTTTTTTTTTACCTACAATAATCATACTACTTAATTACCAGACAGATTCACCCAGTTATTCTCAATCTTACAATTCAGGTTTGTTATATGAAGTGCTGCATCAGAGGTATTTAAGACCAAAAAGCACCATAAATGGGACAATGTAAAACTGTTAACCAGCCTATATTTGTCAGTAGTGAAGGCATACAGAAGGGAAGATATGCCCCCATGGAATAGAAGAAACATTTACCAGGCAGAAAAGCATCAAAGCCCATGTCCTCTATGGAGCCCCTCAGCTCTTCAGGGGAAGTCACTAAAGGGTCATACTCAAAGGTTCCCTGATGATTGGCCAGTGACACTTGGGCCGATCTCACTCCTTTCTTCTGAGAGATCATGCCCTCGATGGACTGAACACAGGAGCCGCAGGTCATGCCCTCGATGTGGATCTCTGCTACTGATACCAGAGGCTGGAGGAAGCTTGGGATAATAGCTTTAAAATTCCCTGGAGGAAGGGCCTCAATGGCTTTCTGTAGCTCCACTGCTGAGACTTGTTTTGGGTTGTGCTGAATTGAAGCTTGTCTGTTCTCCAAAGATACGACAACTGAACTCACACCAGGCAGCTTGGATATATTGTCCTGAATATTAACCACACAAGACTTGCAGTGCATTCCTGTAACCTGAATCAGTGTAGCGATGGTGTAGTCTGTGGACGGTGCAGAAACCTTCTCCTCTGGAGAGGAGGCAGTCTGTTTGGGAGAGCCGAGCAAACGCTCTACTTCACTAGCTGAAAGCTTTAATTGACGAGGTTTGGACTTAACAATGGCCTTGAAACCAGCCACCTCGATCTGTTTCACAATCTCATTCAGCGTGATGACATAAGGCAGGTAAAGAACAGCGGCTTCCTGGGAATCTAGAGAGACTGAAAAAGCATGGAAAAACACAAAATCAATACTCAGAAATGTTACTTCAAGAGTTAATAATAAGAACATTCATCGTAAAGATCCAGTAAGCAATTTCTAAAAAACGCTGTTGAAAGTGGATCGGACCAAGCAGCATACTTGTAGCCAATCAGCAGTAGGGGGCGTGTCCACTCATGATGAGGGTGGAGAGAGAATGAACAAGAGGGAAAAAGACTGTAGAAATAGAGATCGCTGAGAGACATTACAAAAGAGAAAAGCTCAAAGGAATATCGTTGAAAAGGAAGGGTTATGATTAGGCAAGAGCTTTAAGGCCCTGATATACTTATATCGAACAATGATCTGATGTGACGTCAGTTTATAAACTTCGTTTGGAGTTCGTTTTGGGAGTACAAAATGGCTTGCGAAAGCAAACTTTCCGGTAAACACCTTTGTACTTCCATTGGTTCATGACGATTACGTAATAGGTAGGTGTGCACGGAGGCTCTGCCTTCTTTCACGTCGAAAACTTTTACGAACACACTGGAGAGCTGCTTTATAGTAGAAAATTAAGTTGTACTGCTGATGAAATGAGACACTGACACTGTTTTTCATGTTTAATACAGTAAAGCTGCTTGATTTGAAGTTATTTATTGTATAAAGTGTTATATAAATGAACGTGATGTGACTTTACTAGAGTGCCGAAATGCAGAGCTCGTGCAAACATCCACGTTGCTATGATCAGATAAAAAAAAAATGCTTGCTGTTTTCTCAATTTCGTTGCGTGTTTATTTTATTATTGAGAGAGGAAAACGTGCAGCACATATTTATCTAACGGTCGCTCTCAGCAGAGTGGGCGGCATCGGATGTTCGCTTACAGTATATCGCTGGTCACATATTTCAAAATTCTTTTTACTCCTAAGCGAAGAACGAAAAAGAACTTTGTCGTGAGTATATTGGGTCCTTTAGGCCCAGTGTTAATATTAAAAAAGCTTTCCAGCGCTGGAGAGACCAAAGCGGGAAGGCCTAAAAACGGATGCAGAGGTTGCGTTGTTTCTGCTCCATACGTTATTAACACTGGTTTTGTGTGTGTGCTGCTGGCGACTAACAACAAACTTTTGCTTGTATATACTCTTGTGTACTGCATGTAAATTTTTTGTTCTTCCTTGTCACCTGTTTGTCATCTTCCCTTTTTTTTTTTTTTTGCGAATCTTTATTTTGCTTCACTTCAGCTATGACAGAGAGACATGCATGCTTGCATTGTTTTTTTATGCATTTGGGGGCGGCACAATGAAGGGAGGGGTGTGTCTGTTTGGGTTAATTTGAAATATCAACAGTTTTCAACAATAATTCTCAGAAATCGCTTACTGCACCTTTAAGTCATTATTGCTGACTAACAACAATGGTCTTGAACTTTATACTGACACCTATTGGTGTGGATACAGCATAGGGTTGATAAAAACATTAATTCTGATTATTTGAAATGGTTTAAATTTTCCAGAGTATACACCGACATCAGCTGCACTTTCTTGCTCTTTCTCTATCCGACAGCAAGTTGAAAAACACTGCTGTGTGTTTTAGTTAAGTATATATCATGCTGCGTGTCTGAGAGCATCTCAGTTCACAGTGAATGCTGCAATCTCCATCTCTGCATGTGTTGTGATTTCCAACATTTTTTTGTGGACAGATGATTGCAGCATTTTACTAGATTTGTAATTAGAAACATTTGAAACTTAAAGGTCTCCCCGCAAATTTCCGCCAAAATAAAACTTTGAGGGTTTAACTCTTTCAAGTGAAATTAACTATTGTATTATCAAGTACTGTAAAATAATTTATATAACTACGAAATATTTTATTATTTTACAGTGCAGCTGCATGCCTTAGAAATTATAATAATAATATTTTATTATCAATATTGTTATATAATCCCTCTTAGAGCTGTCAGGCCTGAGGAATCTCAAACAGCAGAGTTTCAGTTAATAACACTGTCTATAAATCAAGTTCTACTCAGCTGGTCATGTGATCTCAACATGGCAGACTAACCATAAATGGGACAATGTAAAACAGGGAGCGACCCAGCTTATGTAGAATAAACTTCTAGAGCACTGTACACAGTCACTTTCTCTCATAATTTTTAAACATTTGTCCAAAGTACTATCATTTATGTAGGGATAAAATATTTTCAGTGGAAAAGAAACTTGTGCAACTTTAAGCAAGCTATGAGAAAGTGAAGGTCATCTTCATTACGTCAACCTAAATGTATGGATTGTGTAAGATCTCATTTCTTATCTATAGTTACTGGCAGCATCAAGGTCAATGAGTTTAAACTTCATTATACCATGTAAACTTCACAATGCATGACACGATTCACCAGTCAATGTTAAAAGTTCAATGTGACAACACTGGAGATTGTTTCACTCAAGCAAAGGTAAATAATCACAGGTACCTTTAATCTTCTCAACCCCTTTTAACTTCCCAATCTTGCCCTCGATGGTTGTGGTGCAGGACAGACAAACCATTCCTTCAATACGCATTTTCACCGCCTCTACCCCGCTCGAGCTGCGAGAAGTCGGCCCTTCCTGTGGACTGAGCGCTGGGCCGCTGGCAGCATCAGGAGCCAGGAAGCGCATCACTTCCCCGAGTTGCTCCACACTGACCAGAGACGGGACAAACGTGACAGCCAGGCTTTGGTTATCAGCACTCTCTTGCGTCTCAAGCACCCCTTTCGTCTGGGCCAGTGCGCTCTGTGCCTGTAGGACAGAGTCTGTGCTACAGCCTGCTTTGCTGAATACTTTGGTTTCTGTTTGCACTGGTGTTGACGTAGCGTTTGTCAGGCTGGACTCGAACCCCATATCTTCAATTGCCTCTGCTAAGGATTCTGGACTATGGCGAGTGTGGTCATATGTCACAGTTGCGTTGCTCAGCTCCAGAGACACCTGTGGTACAAAAAAGGTCATAATGTGATAATCTGTGCTCTATTACAGTACACTTCACAGTCAAATTGCCCAATAAAAGCCATAGTTACTCGTAGAACAGCATTGTTCCAGTAACTAGAAATGGCATACGTGCCGTGGTTGCACAACACTTCGTTAACCAGCAGATATTTCCGGTCCTGGATGCTGATTGTTTGCATTCCAGCTGTATTGAATAACATGATATGTATGTGTAGCACTGAACAGCACCCATAACATAAATAACTTTCTTGAGAACCTTTCCACCAAGCTAGGAAGCTGAAATGTGGATATGTTCAACGTAGAGCAGTCTCTAAAACTCTCCACCTATGGCGGGCCAGAAGGTCCAAAAATAGGACTAATGATTTGTCGTGGGAAATCACTATACTATAGCCAGTAGCTACTGACTTTCCCACTGATAGGCCGCCGGTGGATCTGTATACGCACTTTTCTTCACGTGGCGGGCGACTCACAGAAAACAGAATCTGCATCAGAGGTGGCATTAAGATGTATAAAAAAGTGAGTCGCCGTGTGAGGAGAGTGAGTCGCCGTGTGAGGAAAGTGAGTCGCCCACCGTGTGAGGAGAGTGAGTCGCCCACCGTGTGAGGAAAGTGAGTCGCCCGCCGCGTGAGGAGAGTGAGTCGCCCGCCGCGTGAGGAGAGTGAGTCACCTGCCGTGTGAGAGTGAGTCGCCGTGTGAGGAGAGTGAGTCGCCGTGTGAGAAGAGTGAGTCGCCGTGTGAGGAGAGTGAGTCGCCGTGTGAGGAAAGTGAGTCGCCGTGTGAGAAAAGTGAGTCGCCGTGTGAGGAGAGTGAGTCGCCGTGTGAGGAAAGTGAGTCGCCGTGTGAGGAGAATGAGTCGCCCGCCGCGTGAGGAAAGTGAGTCGCCGTGTGAGGAGAGTGAGTCGCCCGCCGTGTGAGGAGAGTGAGTCGCCGTGTGAGGAGAGTGAGTCGCCCACCGTGTGAGGAAAGTGAGTCGCCGTGTGAGGAGAGTGAGTCGCCCGCCGTGTGAGAGTGAGTCGCCGTGTGAGGAGAGTGAGTCGCCCGCCGCGTGAGGAGAGTGAGTCGCCCGCCGCGTGAGGAGAGTGAGTCTCCCGCCGCGTGAGGAGAGTGAGTCGCCCGCCGCGTGAGGAGAGTGAGTCGCCGTGTGAGGAGAGTGAGTCGCCGTGTGAGGAGAGTGAGTCGCCCGCCGCGTGAGGAAAGTGAGTCGCCGTGTGAGGAGAGTGAGTCGCCCGCCGTGTGAGGAGAGTGAGTCGCCGTGTGAGGAGAGTGAGTCGCCCACCGTGTGAGGAAAGTGAGTCGCCGTGTGAGGAGAGTGAGTCGCCCGCCGTGTGAGAGTGAGTCGCCGTGTGAGGAGAGTGAGTCGCCCGCCGCGTGAGGAGAGTGAGTCGCCCGCCGCGTGAGGAGAGTGAGTCTCCCGCCGCGTGAGGAGAGTGAGTCGCCCGCCGCGTGAGGAGAGTGAGTCGCCGTGTGAGGAGAGTGAGTCGCCGTGTGAGGAGAGTGAGTCGCCCGCCGCGTGAGGAAAGTGAGTCGCCGCGTGAGGAGAGTGAGTCGCCCGCCGTGTGAGGAGAGTGAGTCGCCCGCCGTGTGAGGAAAGTGAGTCGCTGCGTGAGGAAAGTGAGTAGCCCGCCGCGTGAGGAAAGTGAGTCGCCGCGTGAGGAGAGTGAGTCGCCCGCCGCGTGAGGAGAGTGAGTCGCCCGCCGCGTGAGGAGAGTGAGTCGCCCGCCGCGTGAGGAGAGTGAGTCGCCCGCCGTGTGAGAGTGAGTCGCCGTGTGAGGAGAGTGAGTCGCCCGCCGCGTGAGGAGAGTGAGTCGCCCGCCGCGTGAGGAGAGTGAGTCGCCCGCCGCGTGAGGAGAGTGAGTCGCCCGCCGCGTGAGGAGAGTGAGTCGCCCGCCGCGTGAGGAGAGTGAGTCGCCCGCCGCGTGAGGAGAGTGAGTCGCCCGCCGCGTGAGGAGAGTGAGTCGCCCGCCGCGTGAGGAGAGTGAGTCGCCCGCCGCGTGAGGAGAGTGAGTCGCCCGCCGCGTGAGGAGAGTGAGTCGCCCGCCGCGTGAGGAGAGTGAGTCGCCCGCCGCGTGAGGAGAGTGAGTCGCCCGCCGCGTGAGGAGAGTGAGTCGCCCGCCGCGTGAGGAGAGTGAGTCGCCCGCCGCGTGAGGAGAGTGAGTCGCCGTGTGAGGAGAGTGAGTCGCCGTGTGAGGAGAGTGAGTCGCCGTGTGAGGAGAGTGAGTCGCCGTGTGAGGAGAGTGAGTCGCCCGCCGCGTGAGGAGAGTGAGTCGCCCGCCGCGTGAGGAGAGTGAGTCTCCCGCCGCGTGAGGAGAGTGAGTCGCCCGCCGCGTGAGGAAAGTGAGTCGCCGTGTGAGGAGAGTGAGTCGCCGTGTGAGGAGAGTGAGTCGCCCGCCGCGTGAGGAAAGTGAGTCGCCGCGTGAGGAGAGTGAGTCGCCCGCCGTGTGAGGAGAGTGAGTCGCCCGCCGTGTGAGGAAAGTGAGTCGCCGCGTGAGGAAAGTGAGCAGCCCGCCGCGTGAGGAAAGTGAGTCGCCGCGTGAGGAGAGTGAGTCGCCCGCCGCGTGAGGAGAGTGAGTCGCCCGCCGCGTGAGGAAAGTGAGTCGCCGCGTGAGGAGAGTGAGTCGCCCGCCGTGTGAGGAGAGTGAGTCGCCCGCCGTGTGAGGAAAGTGAGTCGCCGCGTGAGGAAAGTGAGTAGCCCGCCGCGTGAGGAAAGTGAGTCGCCGCGTGAGGAGAGTGAGTCGCCCGCCGCGTGAGGAGAGTGAGTCGCCCGCCGCGTGAGGAGAGTGAGTCGCCCGCCGCGTGAGGAGAGTGAGTCGCCCGCCGTGTGAGAGTGAGTCGCCGTGTGAGGAGAGTGAGTCGCCCGCCGCGTGAGGAGAGTGAGTCGCCGTGTGAGGAGAGTGAGTCGCCCGCCGCGTGAGGAGAGTGAGTCGCCCGCCGTGTGAGAGTGAGTCGCCGTGTGAGGAGAGTGAGTCGCCCGCCGCGTGAGGAGAGTGAGTCGCCGTGTGAGGAGAGTGAGTCTCCCGCCGCGTGAGGAGAGTGAGTCGCCGCGTGAGGAGAGTGAGTCGCCCGCCGCGTGAGGAGAGTGAGTCGCCCGCCGCGTGAGGAGAGTGAGTCGCCCGCCGCGTGAGGAGAGTGAGTCGCCCGCCGCGTGAGGAGAGTGAGTCGCCCGCCGCGTGAGGAGAGTGAGTCGCCCGCCGCGTGAGGAGAGTGAGTCGCCCGCCGCGTGAGGAGAGTGAGTCGCCCGCCGCGTGAGGAGAGTGAGTCGCCCGCCGCGTGAGGAGAGTGAGTCGCCGTGTGAGGAGAGTGAGTCGCCCGCCGCGTGAGGAGAGTGAGTCGCCCGCCGCGTGAGGAGAGTGAGTCGCCCGCCGCGTGAGGAGAGTGAGTCGCCCGCCGCGTGAGGAGAGTGAGTCGCCCGCCGCGTGAGGAGAGTGAGTCGCCCGCCGCGTGAGGAGAGTGAGTCGCCCGCCGCGTGAGGAGAGTGAGTCTCCCGCCGCGTGAGGAGAGTGAGTCTCCCGCCGCGTGAGGAGAGTGAGTCGCCCGCCGCGTGAGGAAAGTGAGTCGCCGTGTGAGGAGAGTGAGTCGCCCGCCGTGTGAGGAGAGTGAGTCGCCCGCCGTGTGAGGAAAGTGAGTCGCCGCGTGAGGAAAGTGAGTAGCCCGCCGCGTGAGGAGAGTGAGTCGCCTGCCGCGTGAGGAGAGTGAGTCGCCCGCCGCGTGAGGAGAGTGAGTCGCCCGCCGCGTGAGGAGAGTGAGTCTCCCGCCGTGTGAGGAGAGTGAGTCGCCCGCCGCGTGAGGAAAGTGAGTCGCCGTGTGAGGAGAGTGAGTCGCCGTGTGAGGAGAGTGAGTCGCCCGCCGCGTGAGGAAAGTGAGTCGCCGCGTGAGGAGAGTGAGTCGCCCGCCGTGTGAGGAGAGTGAGTCGCCCGCCGTGTGAGGAAAGTGAGTCGCCGCGTGAGGAAAGTGAGTAGCCCGCCGCGTGAGGAAAGTGAGTCGCCGCGTGAGGAGAGTGAGTCGCCCGCCGCGTGAGGAGAGTGAGTCGCCCGCCGCGTGAGGAGAGTGAGTCTCCCGCCGTGTGAGGAGAGTGAGTCGCCCGCCGCGTGAGGAAAGTGAGTCGCCGTGTGAGGAGAGTGAGTCGCCGTGTGAGGAGAGTGAGTCGCCCGCCGCGTGAGGAAAGTGAGTCGCCGCGTGAGGAGAGTGAGTCGCCCGCCGTGTGAGGAGAGTGAGTCGCCCGCCGTGTGAGGAAAGTGAGTCGCCGCGTGATGAAAGTGAGTAGCCCGCCGCGTGAGGAAAGTGAGTCGCCGCGTGAGGAGAGTGAGTCGCCCGCCGCGTGAGTAGTCATCAGTCGTCTGCCATGTGAAGAAAAGTGCGTATACAGATCCACCGGAAGCCTATCAGTGGGAAAGTCAGTAGCTACTGGCTATAGTATAGTGATTTCCCACAACAAATCATTAGTCCTATTTTTGGACCTTCCGGCCCGCCATATCCAGCACCTACACCTTACTGACATCTGGTATAATAGCTGAAAATGCATATGTAGACCTTTACAAAGGTTATGAAATTTCATCATGTTCATGTCAGAGCAGCCCTTGACACTACAGACTTTCATTAGGCTATGAACTTTCATTAGGCTATAAATTTAGTCCTGGAGCATTTGATCTATGATATACTAAACAGACTCTCTGTTGTTTGAATAACATTAAATTGTTAACAGCTAAAACCTGCTGTTTTTCTGCAACATTAAAAAAAAGAGAAAGACGTCATAATTGGGGAAATTTATTTTCTTTTGGAATGCTGCCAATTTTCTTTTGCCATAACGGAGTACTAAGAAAAAAATATTACAGGTAAGGGATCATCATTTACTCGCCATCAAGTTGTTCCAAACCTGCATGAATTTCTTTCTTCTGCTCAACACAAAAGATGATATTTTGAAAAATATGGGTAACCAAACATTTGATGGACCCCACTGACTTCCATTGTATGGAAGAAAAAATACTATGGAAGTCAATGGGGTCCATCAACTGTTTAGTTACTGACATTCTTCAAAATATCTTCTTTTGTGTTCAGCAGAACAAAAGAAATGCATGCAGGTTTGGAACAACTTGTGGGTGAGTAAATGATGACAGAATTTTCATTTAAGTTTTCATAAAGTTATCCCTTTAAGTTATGCATTGATTACAAAGTATTGCTACTGACCTATAAGGCCCTAAACGGTTTAGCTCCTGTGTATTTAACCAGTCTTCTATCGCGCTACAATCCATCACGCTCTTTAAGGTCACAAACCTCTGGACTTTTGGTAGTACCTAGGATATCTAAGTCCTCTAAAGGAGTGAGAGCGTTTTCGCATTTGGCTCTTAAACTCTGGAATAGCCTTCCTGATAATGTTTGGGGCTCAGACTCACTCTCCCAGTTTAAATCTAGATTAAAGACGCATCTCTTTAGCCAAGCATTCAATGCATCTCATAACCTTGTACTCCAGTTATATCAGATCAAATGCACATGATTATCTTTGCTTAATGTTATGAACAGCAGCTACGCTAATTATTTTTCATGTTTTTTCCTTTTCTGTTTTATCTCGGGATGTCCATCCGGAGGTAACAAGAGAGTACATCAGCTCCAGTTTGGATCCAGCCCCTTACGAAGACTTAAGATACCCCAACACCTATGAAGAGATGACTCCAACTTCTGACAGGACTTCACATGACGCCATCTCTGAATCAATATGCACCAATGCTAAATTTTCTATATTGTAAGCATTATGTTCACAACTTGTAATAATTACGTCAATGAGCTCATTGTTTCTGCCTTAAATTAATACATTGTTAGCTAACTGTGTGATTTGTATATGCGCGTTTCTGAAATACATAACTTGGATACAGTCACCTCTGTTCTGATAACAGATCACTCTAATTGTAGTGCAGACATGCATTTTCTGTAAAGCTGCTTTTAAACGATATGCATTGTGAAAAGCACTATACAAATAATGTGAATTGAATTGAAATACTGGCAAGATATGGCTTAAAATAGTCACAATGGTATAAGTAAGCAGCATTTCAATGCATCATTCAAAACAGATTTGAGAATACCAATTCAATACCTGAATTGGCAAATAGGATACAGAACAAATATACAACTTAGAATTAGAAGTAGAATTACAATTAATTAAAATTCAAAGACACTACAACGAGAGTAACTGTTGTTAACATTTTTAACAGGATAAACTAAATTTTATCATGAAAACCATCTTGACAGCCTTGTTTGAAAATTATTAAAATTATTAACTTTTTAACAGGCCTTACAGACAGACTAGCAGATTTAAAACAGGGTAGAAAGACACTTGATTCATTCCATTTCAAATTCCTGTGGGGCGTGAATACTTCAATTATAATTCTTCATATCTGAATTTTTCCAAACCCTGCGTGGTAGTGCCCATGTTGTGTGACTTTGGCATGTTGGGAAATTCAAATTGTAATTACACTATTGTTAAAAAGCTTGGGGTTAATAATTTTTTTTTTAAGAAATTAACACAAAGAATCCTAAAAATGTATCTCAGTGTATCCCACAAAAAAAATATTACGCAGCACAACTGTTTTCAACACTGATAATAATCAGAAATGTTTCTTGAGCATCAAATCATCATATTAGAATGATTTCTGAAGGATCATGTGACACTGAAGACTGGAGTAATCATGCTGAAAATTCAGCTTTGATCACAGGAATAAATTACATTGAGGTTTCACCAGGACAACAACTTCTCCTTGGTCTTTAAAAATGACTGAATGATCAAATTTAGCACTCTTATGGAAATATGATAATATTTTGTAATATGTTGTAATTACCATTTAAATCTGACTAATTTTTTGTTTGTTATAAATCAACATCTCAGGAAAATGTTATGGGGTTTCTAATCAAAATATGACTTTCTGTTACAAAACAGGGCACTGTAGAGGACACCGGGACTTAAATCATGTTTATCAGGCATTTTGAGAGACACAACAAGTGAATAGGGAAAGAAATTACATATCAATGTTCCTATAAAATATTAGATATTATTAAGAAAATGTTCCCAACTATTACTCCCATTATTACACTTCTTTTTTCATTACATGTTGCTCCAAGAACACATTAATATGCAAATTAGGTACAGTATATAGATACATTGCATTGAATGGGAAAACCCATGTATGGCCATTTTACCCACATATTGCATAAAGTAAAATGGTATATCAGTTCATTCCAATATACACTCACCTAAAGGATTATTAGGAACACCATACTAATACTGTGTTTGACCCCCTTTCGCCTTCAGAACTGCCTTAATTCTACGTGGCATTGATTCAACAAGGTGCTGAAAGCATTCTTTAGAAATGTTGGCCCATATTGATAGGATAGCATCTTGCAGTTGATGGAGATTTGTGGGATGCACATCCAGGGCACGAAGCTCCCGTTCCACCACATCCCAAAGATGCTCTATTGGGTTGAGATCTGGTGACTGTGGGGGCCATTTTAGTACAGTGAACTCATTGTCACGTTAAAGAAACCAATTTGAAATGATTCGAGCTTTGTGACATGGTGAATTATCCTGCTGGAAGTAGCCATCAGAGGATGGGTACATGGTGGTCATAAAGGGATGGACATGGTCAGAAACAATGCTCAGGTAGGCCGTGGCATTTAAACGATGCCCAATTGGCACTAAGGGGCCTAAAGTGTGCCAAGAAAACATCCCCCACACCATTACACCACCACCACCAGCCTGCACAGTGGTAACAAGGCATGATGGATCCATGTTCTCATTCTGTTTACGCCAAATTCTGACTCTACCATCTGAATGTCTCAACAGAAATCGAGACTCATCAGACCAGGCAACATTTTTCCAGTCTTCAACTGTCCAATTTTGGTGAGCTCGTGCAAATTGTAGCCTCTTTTTCCTATTTGTAGTGGAGATGAGTGGTACCCGGTGGGGTCTTCTGCTGTTGTAGCCCATCCGCCTCAAGGTTGTGCGTGTTGTGGCTTCACAAATGCTTTGCTGCATACCTCGGTTGTAACGAGTGGTTATTTCAGTCAAAGTTGCTCTTCTATCAGCTTGAATCAGTCGGCCCATTCTCCTCTGACCTCTAGCATCAACAAGGCATTTTCGCCCACAGGACTGCCGCATACTGGATATTTTTCCCTTTTCACACCATTCTTTGTAAACTCTAGAAATGGTTGTGCGTGAAAATCCCAGTAACTGAGCAGATTGTGAAATACTCAGACCGGCCCGTCTGGCACCAACAACCATGCCACGCTCAAAATTGCTTAAATCACCTTTCTTTCCCATTCTGACATTCAGTTTGGAGTTCAGGAGATTGTCTTGACCAGGACCACACCCCTAAATGCATTGAAGCAACTGCCATGTGATTGGTTGATTAGATAATTGCATTAATGAGAAATTGAACAGGTGTTCCTAATAATCCTTTAGGTGAGTGTATCTTTTATAACATAGTTGAGAACCATCTTTAAAAAAAGTTTGGTTTTTTAAAAACATTTTTTTTTTTTAGATTTTCATTTGATCTAAAACCTTGGTGAACATAAGAGACTTCTTTCAAAAACAATAAAAAAAAAAATCATATGGCATGCTAGTTAATGTTCCTGACAAACTTGTTATGATACATTCCTGAGTATGAGCTGCTGTTATATGTAGTTTTAAGTGAAAAATAGCTAGTTTAGTTTCTTTAAGCAAGTGCTTTGCTGATGTGGCTCGATCATCGCATACAGTGTGTGTGAGACGATGAAGCCAATGTGATTCCTCAGGCAGCTCACACTGGTGATTCACTCATATCATCATATGACCCTTAAACCCTCATGAGGAGACAACAGGAAGTTTGTTTCGCACAATAAGCACAATTTTAGACCGAGCTGCTTTTTGTGCTCAGTATATTGACTGCCCGCTTGGACAAAGCCATCTAACAAAAGACATTTATAGTATTTGGCATTTGACAGTACTGGTCAATAGTAATACCACCAGTTTGCTTTTCAAAGGTTAAAATGGCATCTTAGACAAACAAATGATTCAATTATCTGCTTGTTTGACCCATGTCTGCAGGGTAACTGTGTTTTAAGGGAAAGGGCAGGACGAATTACAACAATTAGGCTGTCTCTCTAAGTTCAACATACGAGTGGCTTTCTTCAATTACGTGGAAGTCGCTGGAGGGAAGGCTCTGGTAAATATTATTACCACCATATATTGCTGTCAGATTGCTCTGTCAGCCACCCAGAGAGGCCCTCTTACACACTGATTCATGGAAAAAGGACACCTGGAAATTTAATCTGTGGCTTAGCTAGGTTTATATGTATTTGTTTAGGGATAAAGGATGAAATTTACACTGATTATCATTGTGGAAAAGCCCAAGCTGGAAAGGTACATATATAATGTGTTGTTAAAAATAATAATAATAATAATAATAAAAAAACCATAAAATTAACCATAAAATTGATAGTCAAAACAGTAAAGTATTATACAAAATTAAATTCGAGTCTTCATTTTAATATATTTAAAATAAAGTAATGTATTCCTGTGATCAAAGCTGAATTTTCAGCATCATTACTCCAGTCTCCAGTGTCACATGATCCTTCAAAAATCATTCTAATATGATGATTTGGTGCTAAAGAAACATTTCTGATTATTATCGGTTGAAAACATATTTAATATTTTTTATAAACATTCATTTTAAATTATACAATTATAAAAAATAATGTAATAATATTTAACAATATTATAGTTTTTACTATATTTTTGATCAAATACACACACACAATTTGACACTAAAACACGTTTTACTAGGGCTGTGTGATTAATGGTAATTCATTCTTCAATTTCCATTTTGGCTTCCAACGATTATGAAAACAAGATAATCGAAGTTTTGCCATTTTAGTAATTATCCTCGTAAACACAGTTGGTTATGTCTTAAATCAATGAGAAAGAGCGCATGTGTAACAGTATATTGGATCTGTGCATTAGCTCTTAAAGTGACAGCAGCCTAATAAATCTGCTGCAGTCATTATTGTTAATCAAGCGACAAAAGATAAAATCAGTCACTGCTTTTTTGAATGAATAAACTGTAGTTTTTAGGATTAGTCTATATTTAATGTATACAGCAGTGTTATTTTACATTTGATTACTTTCCTGTTGTAGGCTATTATTTATCTGAATAACACTGTTAGTTCATCTTCCTGAAAAACCTACAGCACTGTTTAATTAATTTGTAATTTTGTTCTGCTGTATATTTTTTGTTGGTTTTGTTTGCAATTTAGTTTCTTTGTTCTTATTGTATTGCTGACTGTTTACTTGTCTTCTGTAACTGTTTTGAGGACTTTTACTTAAATTAATTAACCTGGTATTAGTTTTTGCTGAAGTATCGATAATTGTGAAATTTCACAGACATTTAAAATCACTCATATCATGAAATAAGACTTTGATCATATCAACCACCAATAATTGTGTTAAATTATTGTGATTTCAATATTGAGCAAAATAATCGTGATTTAGATTTTTTACCATAATTGAGCAGCCCTGTTTTTTACACAATGTTAATTTACTAAAAGAAAATATTTATAGGGTGTTGGTATATTTTGGAATTCACACAGGGAAGAGTTAACTCTTTTGTTAATCGGCCAAGCAGGCAGTTATAATTGCACCAATTATATTCATAAAAAAATAATTTAAAGATAATAACAGAGATAAATCACATTTACACTCACTCGTTTATTGCGTTTATTTGACGTGATGGCATTAAAGTCACTCTCACCTTTATATGAATGACACCAGGCAGACCCCCAATCCGGCCCTCAATGGACTGAACACAGGAGCCACAGGTCATACCCTCGACCCCCAGAGTCACACGACACAGTTTAGCGCTCAACGCCATTTCTCCTATGGAACAAGACAACAGGGCTTGTGCAAATGTGTATGTAAAACTAACATACAAGTGTCCAGCACTGGGCACACAGAGCAAACATCAGCCATTCCATGCATACAACCACTTTAGACAACAAACAGTGAAAGCATACACGACTAAACTAAGTGATTCTGGGCAGTTTTGCTGGATGTTTGGAATGCAAAAGCAAACTATGAAAAACAATTAATATAAAAAGCACGATATTTTCAAGGTACCATGGTGTTACCAAGATGTATGCCTCACTTCCAGGTGACACAATGTGTGAACGTGACTACGGGAACTTACAACAGAATAAATCAATATTTACACAATTCTTATTTCACAAGCATGAGTTTCTGTATTTTAAAACAAGACGTTTAAATCGTAAAAAAATCAAAATAAACTCAAAGTGGATATTTTAGCTCACTTGATAACATAAGAATTATCATTAACGGTAAGACTTTACAATAAGGTTAAATTTGTTTAATTACATATTTAATTTAACTACATTAGTCAACATGAACTATCAATAAAAAGCATTTCTTTTTCAAATGCATTATTAAACTTACGTTTCAAGCGACATTATCAACAACACTTGACCAAGTTACATGTAAAATATTGCAAGTAATTAATAAAACCAAGCTTTGACACGTTATTTACAAACACTCATAAATCTTCTCACTAGTAAAGGAGGTAAGCGATGTGTACCAGGCAAAGATGTAGGGAGATGTATTAACGATAAGTTACTCGTTTGAGCTCTCTGCCCCGCAGCTAACATAAACAACAGACATGAAGAGCACAAAACAGCATGATTTCTTTACCTTTCATGCGAAGTGATGATCCAGAATCACAGGAACAGCAGGTTTAATCCTCACAGGACGTTGCAGTCACTTGATAGGGAAGTTTTACTGTCACTTTCACACTGACAGTAGTTAGTTAGCTGGCTAACATATACTTTCCCTAGACTCTAGCAGCCTTTAAGCACCTCACGTCCTCATAACCTGCCCACATCGAACAAAACACAAACCAAACGTGTGTGTGTGGTGACTACACACACACAGCAGAGGAGTGTGTCCTTACAGATGTCACGCTGGAGATTGTTAAATCCATGCGGAATATTGGGCTATCGCACGGACGCGAGGACCACAACGCGAATCTTTCCCAGTGTGTGTTCGAGAACATCAACAGCCGCTGCAAACTGCGCAGACGTTAATGACGTCGTGGCAGATTCAAGGGCTTCAGTAATGCGTAGTCTTGGAGCTACCGCACGCGTGAGAAGTTTGTAGTGTTTGGTTTGTGTCCACGTTAGTTAACACTACACGACTTTTGGCTGGATTTTGCTGTAGCAGACAGATTTCCAAGATCTGCGACAAAACCTAGTGATATTGTTAAGTATGACACTTAAGCTTCGAGGGACACAGCACACTCCCCAGTGAAGCCCCCGGCGTATCGGGGCGTCCACAGAGTCACGTGATGGACGACAGACTGTGTCCAATCACGTGAGCGATTCGCTTTGCGTGTTGGAATGTTCGAGACCCAGGGGCCAGTTGAATAAACTTGGCCACAATATGTTAAGACTGTGTATTAAGAACTAGCTCGACCAACTTGCAAGTCTTACTTTTCCATTATACAAATATACCTTTTTATGTAACTTTAAAAAGTTTAAAAAAAAAAAAAAAATACTTAATGACTAGTCTAAAGCAGTTTCTGCAACCGGCCCCAGGCGCCCAGATCTTACTTTACGAGTCATACAAGAAATACAAGTGAATACAACAAATATTTCAAGCAAAATACTTGCCATATGCAACTCTGTTAGTCATAGCCTATATGTGTATATTATTCTTCTGTTACATCATATTAAATTTAGTGCTGTTAATTAAAATTTTATTTTTTTCTGTAATTATTCACGATTAAAAACATCTGAGTGTTTAGTTTATTTTTATATTGTAATAATTTCACAGTTACTCTCCAAATTAATGTACTCACTTAAAAATGTTGGGTTAAAAAAATAACCCAACGGTTTTTACTGTGTAGAAACAACTTGAAGACAGTTTAAATATTTGTTTCTATGGCATCTTTTTATGAATGAAGGCCAGTATCACTGACACTAATACAGCTACTGATGTCTCAATTAAATCGATTTTTTTTTTTTAAACAATTATAGACATTCAACATTACAGTATAATTTAAAGCTATCAATTTCAACATTTATTAGGCTTTTAATATTTTCTCAACTCTTTAAGTTAATTTAAGACATTATTTAACTTGTGTAAGACTTCTCTTATGAGAATACTCGATAAAATGGGCATTTTGGCAGTTCTGTTTTATTGTTTGTTCAAACGCGAAAGAACTCGATTCTGGCACGCTGTCTGTGTGACAAAACCTAGTATGTATGTGTACGAAAGGCCAAACAGTTCAAAAATGTGAATTTTAACACGTTAACAACAAAAAACATGCATATTTCGTGTTGTTAAAAAAACGTGTTTGCGCGTTGTGCTGATTTATCGCGCAAATAATTCGTGTTTTTGAACCTTTTGGCCTTTCATATCTTGTGTGTCAGGACATTCACAAGACCGCGCGTTCTCTTTTGTCGTGCTTGAATGTTTAAAAGCTTTTGCATGAATAAGAGCGTAACGCTTGCCAAAGTATGACAGAAAAAAACAGATGCTGCCTTAATTGCATTAAATATTTTTAACGCATTAAATTTAAAACATTAATCACATGCGTTAACGCGCTAATTTTGAAATTGAGTACTATAGGCGAAAATCAGTATGTGACAATAGTATGTCCGAATTCAGTCTCAAAAGAGTAGGTAAACCCGATGTAACCCGATGACCTACTGCTTCCGGTGAGATTCTGAAGCGTGCAACGGACACTTTTTCCCATGAGGCCATGTGAGAGGATTTGTGAATGGCAGTGAAGCAACGCTGGTAGGTCATGTGATAATGACAGCATGGCAAATGTAGTACGTGTGGATTACATTCATACTACACACATTCATACTACATAACTAAACTTTTCCAGCACTCACAATGTAGGCTACTTATTAAAATTAAGTACCTAGTCAAGAGAGTATGCATTTTGAGCTGATAATATACTATTTATTAGTGTTTACTTGGTTGTAGTTTCAGTTCTAAAAAAAAAAAAAAAGAGAGTTTAAACACAATTCAATTCAACAATTCACGCAAATGCACAAATAAACAAATATGCACAATAATAACAGTTATCCTAAATAATGATCAGGGGCCTATACGATGAAACAGGTTTAGGTGGCTAGCCAGGTATGTTTCAGTTTAGTACTTTGCGCCAACCCTGAGTTTTAGGGACCATGAAAGTGGTTTGGCTTTTTTTAGCAGTGTTCAATGTTCTGGATAAGAGATCTCAAACTGAAATTGGACCAGTCAGCTGTGAGCAAAGTGACATGTCTGACTAAATAAAGTCACTCCCCCAGTTTCTAATCCAAATTAAAGCTCACTACATTGCAAATGATTTTTAAAGAAAAAAATTGTCAGGCTTTAGCAAAGCCTATTCATAATAATAATTTTGTATGATTTAGACATTATTTATATAATTATTATACCCTTATTCCGTTACCCATGTACAGTTTTAGTCGATCCAATTATTAAGCACTTAGGTTAAATTAATATAAATATAGCCTATAAAGGTCATATAAAAAGCTTTAGAATCAGTAGGTAAAGCTATAAAAATGACTACATGTAGTTTTATTGTTCAGATCTCTCTATATCAACTATATAAACTAACTTCACAACTTTTACTTGCACTGATATAGCAAGATTTTTTCTTTTAGTTGTCCTCTTCCAGCTCTTTTCTTCTTGCTGTGTAACTTTGTTTAAATTCTTAATATTTTTCAATCTCATAATATTCTGCAAAATATATTAAAATGGAAATCAGCTATCTGAAATCGTAATAACATTTCACTCTATTGCAGTTTTATGTATTTCTATGGAGCCTTGGTGACTGAATCTTACAGACCCCAAATGTCCATATTATATGTAGTACCAACAAAATAGTTCCCATGTTGTCCTGTTTGAGCCAAAAAACACAAAGATGAGAGGGCCTATTTATCTTGTCAACTGCACCAGATTATTAAACCCGTTTCCACCACAACTAAAAAAATATAATTCTTTATTCTTTAAATAATGACTTAACATCTCATAATAATGAGAAACGTTCTCGTAATAAAGACTTAATATCTCGTAATAATGAGAAACTTTCTCATAATAATGACTTAACATCTCGTAATGAGAAACTTTCTCGTAATGAGAAACTTTCTCGTAATAATGACTTAACATCTCGTAATAATGAGAAACTTTCTCGTAATAATGACTTAACATCTCGTAATAATGAGAAACTTTCTCGTAATAATGACTTAACATCTCGTAATAAGGAGAAACTTTCTCGTAATAATGACTTAACATCTCATAATAATGAGAAACTTTCTCGTAATTATGACTTAATCCACGCATGCGCAATTTGCACATGCGGGCAGCAACTTCCAGCACATCAAGCGAGGCGGGCAGCAAGCATTATATGTGCTATCTTATTCATTTATTTTTATTCTTTATTTTTTATTTTACTATCTGCGTACTGTTGTCTCTGTGTAGCTTCCTCTGTCACCAAAACAAATTCCTTGTGTGTGCAAACATAGCCTATAAAGCTCCTTTTGATTCTGATATTGATTAAATAGGCTACTCTGGTTGAATTTGTCACGTGCGCCATTTACTGAAACATACAATATCATTTTTACAGGAGTATAAGCTATATTTACTGTTGAATGAAAACTGCTGCCCGATCACAACCTCATATTTCTGTTGCAACTGTTCGGCAGCAGAACTCACTGTTTCCCTGTCGGTTACAACACCATCCAACCAACATGTGTGTGTGTGTGTGTGTGTGCGCGCGCAACTGCGCATCAATAATCATGACATTGGCCAGATGTTTGAAGTTGTTCAATGAATGTTGCCATCTCATGCAGCCACCTCTGTTCTGTTCTTTCTGCGCCAAAGCTTGTTCTTGCTTAAAATCCTCTCAAGAGCGCGTTTGAGTTAGTAACCGAGTCGTTCCCTTTCGAGAGTACTCTCGTATTGCGTAAGTTAGCTTACCCTATGGGAACCCAATTTAAAACAACGTGCGTGCTTAAAAAAAACTTCGCCCCATACTATGGTCTGGGACGAGAGCCCGAGGCCCGTAGAAGAGTAAAAGTTATAAGTCCCAAAAAGAGGCCAACGAGTGGTGAGCCTCATATAAGGGTATATGTAGGGCATGAATATTCCTGTCATATCACGTAGATAAAAACTAGACCGGACAGAGTTGGGCCTATAATTATTGCAAATGTGTTATACATTTGTTTATATGAAATTTAGATAAAATCTAGACCGGACAGAGTCGGGCCTATATTATTGCAAATGTGTTATACATTTGTTATATTGAATTTAGATAGAAACAAGACCGGACAGAGTCGGGCCTATAGTCATTGCAAATGTGTTATACATTTGTTTATATGGAAAGAACCCTAGCTTGCAAAGAAGGAACCTCCTCCTTAACCATTTGTTAAAGTTATAAAATTTAACAAATGTGGACGGAGAGGCCCAGCCTGCCGCCGCACAGATCCAGTGGTATTCCACTGGACCAAGCCCACGATGAGGCCATGCCTCTAGTGGAATGAGCTCTATGGGGCAGCAGAGACCTCTTGACTCGTAAGCCAGCGAGATAGCATCTACTATCCATCGCGACAATCTTTGCCTTGTGATCGCGCACCCTCTGGTGCGACCGCCAAAGCATACAAAGAGCTGTTCCAACTGCCTGGATGCAGCGGAACGTCCTAAATAAACTCTAAGAGCCCTGACGGGACAGAGTAAATTCGCGTCTCTTTCGTCCTCAGACGAGGGAAGAGCTGATAGCGAAATGATCTGTGCTCTGAACGGAGTGGAGAGCACTTTGGGTACATACCCGTGTCTTGGTTTGAGGACAACTCTGGAGTCGTTAGGCCCAAATTCAAGACAGGATGCGCTCACCGAGAGCGCATGTAAATCGCCAACTCGCTTGACTGACGCTAGTGCAAGCAAGAGAGCAGTTTTGAGCAAAAGGTGCTTCAGACTTACAGACTGAAGTGGCTCAAATGGGGCACCTTTCATGGCCTCTAGGACCGTGGAAAGGTCCCAAATAGGAACCGATGAGGTTCGAGGCGGGTTCAGCCTCCTAGCTCCTCTGAGGAAGCGCACGATTAGGTCGCTTCTCCCCACTGACTGTCCGGCCACATGAGTGTGAAACGCTGCTATGGCCGCCACATATACTTTGAGCGTGAAAAGGGAGCGACCCGCGTCCAAAAGCTCTTGAAGAAAGGAGAGCACTTCTGCCACTCCACATGAGTGTGGGTCCAGGTTCCGCTCTGTACACCAGTTTGAGAACACTGACCATTTTAGAGCGTAAAGCCGCCTGATTGAGGGCGCTCTAGCTTCAGAAATAGTATTCAGCACCCCTTTTGGGAGGTTCCCGGGCATCCTTTGATGGGCCATACATGAAGGGCCCACAAGTCGGGACAGGGATGCCAGATCGTCCCCTTCGCCTACGTAAGTAGGTCTCGCCTCAGTGGTATCGGCCATGGGGCTGTTCTAGCAGCTGAGCCAACTCGGAGAACCATAATTGGTTCTTCCAGAGAGGGGCTATTAAAAATACTGCACACTTGCTCTCCCTGATCCGTTTGATGACCTGAGGTAACATCGCGACCGAAGGGAATGCATACAGCGGGCGGCTGGGCCAGTCGTGGGCCAGCGCATCCCTGCTTTTGGAGAAATATGTTGGGCAATGAGCATTGTCTTCTGAGGCAGAGAGATCGACTTCTGCCTTGCCGAAGACGTTCCAATTAACTGAACCGTTTGTGGGTGAAGAGACCAGTCCCCTGGGGGAATTTTGTCTCTGGATAGCATATCCGGGCCCTGGTTCAGAATGCCTGGCACATGCGCTGCCCTTAGCGAGCGCAGGTTGTGCTGAGTCCATAAAAGGAGGCTTTTGGCCATGGTGTGCAGGTTCCTTGACCTGAGTCCACTCTGGCAATTTATATAGGATACCACTGACATGTTGTCCGTTCGAACTAGATCGTGGTGACCTTATATGTATGGGAGGAAAGCTTTTAGTGACAGATCGACCGCTCTCATCTCTAGACAGTCTATGTGCAGCCACCTCTCTGAGCTTGACCAAAGGCCGGAGATGGGCCTGCCTTCGTGCATGGCACCCCAACCTAGGTTGGATGCATCTGTCGAGATCACTTTCCATTCTGAGACCGTGCCCATACTCACGCCAGACTGGTACCAGTCGGCTGCTTTCCAAGGAGCCAGGGCTTTGATACAGCCATGGTTCACTTTGATGCATAAGTGGCTGACTGCCACGCACGAGCCGGTGCGCGGGGTTTTAACCAGCGCTGGATGGGGCGCATATACAGTAGGCCTAGTTTGATACTGCTGATGCTGAGGCCATGAGGCTTAACATCCTCTAAATGTTTGAGAGGAGTGTAAGTGTCAGCTTCAAAACAACGCCGCTAGGCACTGGATGGCAAGCGCACTGTGACGTAAGCCGCGCTCTTATCTGTATCGAGTTCATGACTGTTCCCAGAAAATAAATATTCTGGCTGGAAGACAGAGTGCTCTTGCAGTGTTGATCTTGAGACCCAGACATTCTCAGGACCTGTGAGTTATAAACTGCGCCTCTGATTGGGCTATAACCAGCCAATCGTAGAGGTAGTCCAGTACTCGCACTCCCCGTAGTCTCAGGGGGGCAAGGGCTGCATCCATGCACTTCGTAAATGTACGGGGTGCTAGGGATTTCTTTGGAACAAGGAAGTAGCGACTGTAAAAGCCTGACTTGTTTATTGCTAAGGGGACAGTTTCCACAGCTCCTTTTTCTAACAGTTTTGACACTTCAGTGCGAAGCACGTGACTCACATCGCTATTCACCGATGTCTCGACCACGGCGCTAAAGAGCGGGGGTCTGTGAGCAAACTGTAGCGAGTAACCTCGTTTTATTATTATGTTCAACACCCATTCTGATATACCGGGGATGGCCTCCAAGGCCTCAGCCCTCATAGCAAGGTGTTAAATTAAGTTTGGAGACGGGCCGCTCTCTAATAGGGACCCAGTCGCCCGGCTGGTTTGTGCTTGTGACACTGTGGGGACAGCGCGTATGTGTAGTGGCGTGCACTTAGTGGGCGCTCGCTCTACATTCAGAGCGCTCTCGGCGCGAGCTGGAGAGCGAGTCAACGGGATAATCTGTGTGAACAGTGCTTATGTGCAGGGGTGCAGAGGAAAAACTTTGTATTTTATTAGGGTCGTTGTTAAAATGGCATGCAGGCGTGCGTGTTTGATAACAGGCTAGTTGACTGCAATATTTATATCTCCAGCCACCTGAATAGAGGGGACTGGGAGAATGTAAAGGAAAGTCTGTGGTGGTAATCCGGCCGCGGCAGGACTTTTGTGTGATTTTGTGGCGCTGAATTAACAGTGCTTATGTGCATACTGTATAGTGGGCACACTGCCTACAGTCAGAACAGAGGAAAAACTCTTTTTATGGTTTATTAGGGTCGCTGTTAATACAGCGCTTGTGTGCAGGCGTGCGTGCTTCATAACAGGCTTGTTTACTGCAATGTTGACCTCTCCAGCTGCCTGAATAGAGGGGACTGGGAGAAGTGTAAAGAGAGTGAAAATGGCACAAGGCTTGTGACGCCTTCTGTGCTTCGGTGAAGCACTCGGCTCTGTGTGAAGTGCTTATGTGCAGGGGTGCATACTGTATAGTGGGCACACTGCCTGCAGTCAGAACAGAGGAAAAACTCTTTTTGTAATTTATTAAGGTCGCCGTTAATACGCCGTTTGTGTGCAGGCGTGCGTGCTTCATAAAAGGCTTGTTTACTGCAATGTTGCCGCCTGAGTAGAGGGGACTGGGAGAAGCGTAAAGAGTGAAAATGGCGCATGGCCGCCATTTTACGACGGCGGTAGGCGCTGGACAGTGAGCACGCGCTGTGACGTAAGCCGCGCTCTCATCCGCACCGAGTCTATGACTGTAGGAGCCATATTCATTTTTTGTTTCTTTAACTTTTTTATTTGTTATAAATATTTTAAATTTAGTTATTATGTTTTCTTAGTGTGTGCACCTCCTGCAGGCAATGGGTGAAATCTGTTGTAAAGGCTGTAACTCCAGTCCAGCAGGGGGTGCTGATACCAGCGCAACAGTCATTGACCGCAAGATGAGTGTGGAGGAACGTTTGGAAGCATGTGTTGGAGTAACAAGCTTATAGGACTTAATGTTTGTTTTGTTTATTTACCTTTTTTTTTAAACAATAAATATCATTGAACGGTATGTAATTTGAACATCTCATTCTTATGAGTCAAGACGGATCAGCATCACCACAAAGTGCACAAGAGCATCGGCAAAAACAACAAAGGCTGTTTCTACCAGTACATTATAGTCAATGACTTGCTGTTTGGATTGGAATGTGGATCATTTGTGGAGCAACATGGACGGTAAATGTTGAGGATTAGTTGCCGACTGGATGACTGGAAGTCTGGATTGTTTGAACAACCTGCATGGCAAAGGAAACAAAGGAATCAACAAACGCGATAACAGCTAACAGGTATGTGCTTGCGATATGACTGACTGAAATGTGTGAACTTAAGAGGAACCTGTTGCTGCATATGTTTGAAAAAGAAAGAGTTTGCTAATGGGCGCAAACAAGAACGGATTATGGACTTTATTGTCATCACCACATTATAAATTGATGCATGTAGCTTGTGGAATGTAACTCTTAAAGTGGAGATAATAAAAGAGCAAAATGGCTGGCTCTGAAAGTGGTGAATCTTCAGGTCTACCTGAGCAGTTGGATGAAAGAGTGGCTAGAGTACGTGCCTCCAGGACTGGAAAAATGTCGCACTTAACCCGACAAATGAACATTATTAACACTCTAATGACTGATAAGGAATGCTATGATGAAGTGAAAGGAAATTTGCTGAAATTCAACCAAATGTTTCACGAATTCAAATCGTTGCAAGCATCGTATGTTGAAATGTTAGATGAAAAGGATAAAGTGGAGGATGTGAAAAGTTGGTATGAACCAAGACTGGAACAAATAAATGCATTTCTCAACGATGTTTCAAAATGGATATCTGCAATAGAACGTCCTGAAATCAGTGATGCTGATAAATCAGAAGAGTGTGTAGACGAAGAAAGCAAGGTGTCAGTGGCTGGGTCAGTGCGTAGTAATTTATCTGGCAAATCAAGAGCTAGTGTAGCATCAACATCATCCTCTGCACGTATCAATGCTGAAGCTGAGAGGGCAGCGTTACTTGCCAAGGCAGCTGGATTACAACGCAAACACGCTTTAGAAGAAGAACAAGAAAAGCTTAATAAAAAAAGAGAAGAAATAAGAAAAAGAAGAGAAACTCTTGAAATTGAAACTGAAATTGCAGCTACTACAGCCAAAATTAATTATTTCAAAGGTGTAGAAATGTCTGCTAAAGGAAGTACAGTGTATAAATACTCTGATGATGTAAACGCTTACTTTGATGAAAATATGGAGTTCTATTCAATTGGTGAACATGCTCCAGTTACACGCCAGAAAGAAGGTGTTGCAGTTCAGTTTCCCGATACAAGTCCACAGCATACATCTGCACAAGGCAGCAGTACTGTGAAGATAGAAGAGCATCAAACTGCTTTACGTCAACCTGGTCAGTCTACACAGGTGTTAGCAGGCGCTTCAAAAGATCAAAGAAGGGTCATGCATACTCCTAGCACAACACAAGAACATCAAGAACAAGATTCAAGAAATGATGGTGTTAAAGAAATTCTAAGAAGACAAATTGAATTGACAAACATTCTAGTGAAACAACAATGTTTAACCACTTTGCCTAAAGGTAATTTGCAAGTCTTTGAAGGAGAAATTTTTCAATATAAGAATTTTATCCATTCATTTGAGCACATGGTAGAAAACAAGACAGACAACTATCAAGACAGATTACTCTTCCTCCTTCAGTTCACAAAAGGGAAGGCTCAAGAGTTCATTAAAAGTTGTCAACACATGTCTCCAGAAGAAGGCAAAAGATATATTGAAGGAACAATTTGGCAATGAGTACAAGATATCCTGCGCATATATGGAGAGAATCCTTAACTGGCCAACTATTAAATCTGAAGATCAAAGAGCTTTGCAGGAGTTTGCACTGTTTCTCAGAGGCTGTTGTAAAGCAATGAAAGAACTAAAATACTTGGAAGAACTTAACACGGTCTCTAACAAGCTTAGGGAGAAATGGCGTGCAAAAGCATTTGAGCTGCAAGGGCGGCAGACAAGAAGAGTAGCAATGGATGACCTAGGCCACTTCATTGAAACCCAGGTCAGCATAATTTCTGATCCAATTTTTGGAGATATACAAGATTCAAGCATAAAATCAAAAAACAAAGAAGCAATAAAACCTAAATCAAAAGGCAGCTTCGCTACTAGTGTAAATATAAAATCATCACAGCCACCAACACTCAAAATTACAAATCTCTCGTCTATTCTGCAGTGGTGAACATGAATTAGCCGGTTGCCCACAGTTTGAGAAGCAAGTACACAAAGAGAAGATAACTCCATTCTTTCTTAGAAAAGTTTGTTTTGGATGTCTCAAACAGGATCGACACATGAGTAAGGACTGTACTAGACGTCTCACTTGCAAACTTTGCAGCAAGCAACATCCAAGTCTGCTTCATATTCACTTCAAGGCAAAATAATCAGCAGAATCATTCCCAAAAACACCAGTAAGCAGTGCACATGTGCATGTTGATGAGCGTGCAGGGGCAGGCAATGTACAAAGGGAATGTATGCTATCTCTAGTCCCAGTGCAAGTAAAAAGTTCTAAGGGAAGTACTGTTATACATAGTTATGCATTTCTCGACCCTGGTAGTAGTGCAACTTTTTGCACAGAGAAACTAATGCACAAGCTCAACATTCCAGGAAGAAAAAGCAACATCATGCTTCGTACGATGAGTCAAGAAAAGTCTGTGCCCACATATGTTGTCACAGGGTTAAAAGTCTCTGCTCTAGATGAAAACAATTTCATCACGTTACCAGAGGTGTACACACAAAAGAACATGCCGGTAGATACAAACAGTATACCTACAAAAGATGAACTTTTCAGATGGCCTTACCTGAATAAGGTGAGAATTCCAGTCATAGAAGCTGAGGTTGATTTACTGATCGGAAACAATGCACCCAAAGCTATTGAACCACGGGAAATTGTTAAAAGTCATATATAAAGTCATTGCATATGGTCATGACGGACCATGTGCAGTGAAGACCCGACTGCGATGGGTGGTTAATGGTCCTCTTGGAGAAGGTAGCATCACAGGCAAGAGTGGCTTTCCTTGTTACTACAAACAGAATTTCAATAGAAGAACTATTGATACAGCAATATAACCATGACTTTAACGAACATTCAACTGAGGACAACTTGGAAATGTCAGTGGAAGACAAAAAATTCCTTAAGATGGCTGAAGAATCTATTCAATTGCAAGACGGGCATTATAGTTTAAACTTACCTTTCAGGAGGAAGGACCCAGTCATGCCCAATAACTACCCAGCGACAGTGCAACGCCTCTCAAGTCTGCAAAGACGATTAAAAAGGAACAAACCGTTCAAAACAGAATATATAAACTTTCTAACTGAAGTAATAAATAAAGGACATGCAGAAGTAGTGCCCCAAGAGGAGCTAGAAAGATCTGATGGCAATGTTTGGTATATTCCACACCATGGTGTATACCATCCCAAAAAAGGGACTATCAGGGTAGTATTTGACTGCGGTGCAACATTCCAAGGTACATCTTTGAACTCAGAACTACTCCCAGGTCCAGATCTGACCAACACACTGTTTGGTGTTCTCACAAGATTCCGGCAAGAGCCTGTTGCTGTAATGACAGACATTAAGTCAATGTTCCATCAAGTCAGGGTGTCCAAATCTCATGTTGACTTTTTGCGCTTTCTTTGGTGGCCTCATGGTAATCTCAGTAAACCGCCCGTAGAACATCGTATGGTGGTGCATCTCTTTGGTGCAGTGTCTTCTCCAAGTTGTGCAAATTTTGCATTAAGACAAACTGCTAAAGACAACAGCAACTACTTTTCACCTAAGGTGGTAAACACTATTGAAAAGAGCTTTTATGTGGATGATTGTTTGAAATCAGTGCCCACAGAGCAGGAAGCAGTAGAGTTGGTGAAGGATCTCACCACACTTTGCCACAAGGGTGGATTTCATCTCACTAAATGGGTGAGTAACAGCCGCAAAGTACTCTAGCATTCCAAAGGAAGAAAGAGCTCAGGAGGTAAAGGAGTTAAATTTGGACAAAGACAAACTACCCATTGAAAGAACACTTGGATTGCTGTGGTGTGTAGAAAATGATGAATTCAAGTTTAACATTATTATTCAGCAAAAACCTCATATCAGAAGAAACATGTTATCAGTAATAAGTTCTATCTATGACCCATTGGGTTTCCTATGCCCCTTTACATTGCCTGTTAAGTTACTTCTCCAGGAACTATGCAGAGGCAAACATGGATGGGACGAGGAGATACCTGCGTTGACAGCAAACAAATGGACAAGATGGATTGCTGACTTGGACAAACTAGATGACTTCAAGGTGGCTCGTTATGTAAAACCAGCAGGATTCGGTATGCCAACACAAGCTGAGCTGCATCATTTCTCTGATGCCAGCAACAATGGATATGGCACAGTAAGTTATTTAAGGCTTACCACTGACAAGAACAGTGTGCATGTTTCATTCATGCTAGGAAAGGCTAGAGTGTCGCCTCTCAAGCAGATTACCATACCATGCATGGAACTTGTTGCTGCTGTACTTACGGTCAAAGTAGATAAGATGTTCAGAAAGGAACTGGAGCTGAATCTCAACAGTTCAACATTCTGGACAGACAGTCAATCAGTTCTGAAGTACATAGCCAACGAGCACAGTAGGTTTTGTACCTTTGTAGCCAATAGAGTAACAACCATCAGAGAGAGCACAGATGTATCACAATGGCGGTACATTAAAACAAACCAAAATCCGGCTGACATTGCTTCAAGAGGAGTAAGTGCCAATGTTCTGGCAAAGCATAAAGAATGGATAAATGGACCAGAGTTTCTGTGGAGGGCAAAAGAGGAATGGCCTCAGGACTGTATGGAATCCAGTTCACTCTCGGCAGATGATCTGGAACTCAAAAAGACCTCCATGGTGTGCAATGCTATCATCAAAGATGATGAGAATCCTACAAGCAAGCTACTTGCCTACTTTTCAAGTTGGGAAAAGTTAAAAAGAGCAGTAGTCTGGTTTTTGAAATTGAAAAATATCCTGCATTCAATCAGTTCAAAAAGGAAAAAGTCAAATCTTTGCATAAAAACTAGAAGCACGAACGAAGCAGTGTGTGAAGAATTGAAACGTTTCAAAGATACACTTGGTGTACAAACTGTCACTATGGAAGATTTATTGCAAGCAGAAAGAGCCATTGTAGAGTTATGTCAAAGACAAAGATTTGCAGAGGAGATTACAAAGCTCAAGGTATCACCTAGTGGTAAAGGTGTGAATAAAAACAGCAGCTTATATAAACTGGATCCCAGTTGGAAGATGGCATTTTGAGAGTGGGAGGGCGTCTGAGCAAGTCAGCAATGCCTGAGGAGGCCAAACGTCCAGTTATCCTGCCAAAGGATACTCATGTCTCGTCTCTAATTCTACGACACATTCATGAGCATTCACATAGGACATGGAGGCAGAAATCATGTTTTGTCACAACTCAGGAAAAAGTTTTAGATTATAAATGCCAATTCTGCAGCCAGAAGCATCTTATCTAAATGTGTTGTATGCAGACGTGTCAGAGGAAAGACAGGGCTACAGAAGATGGCAGATTTACCACAGGAGAGACTTAGAGCGGATTTACCGCCATTTAGCAATGTGGGAGTGGATTACTTTGGACCTTTTAAGACCAGAAGAGCAAGAGGTCACATAAAAAGGTATGGCGTTATCTTCACATGCATGTCAAGCAGGGCAGTACACCTAGAAGTGGCTAATAGTCTAGACACAGACTCTTGTATTAATGCCCTAAGACGCTTCATATGTAGAAGAGGTCAAGTTACACACATACGTTCTGATAATGGAACAAATCTGATTGGAGCAAAGAACGAGCTGCAAGATTCGCTGGCAACTTGGAACCAAGGCAAGATCCAAAAGGCCATGCTTTAAAAGGAAGTGCAATGGAGCTTTAACCCACCAGCAGCATCACATCATGGTGGAGTGTGGGAGAGACTAATCTGCATGGTGAGGCAAATTCTATATACTATCCTGCAACAACAAAGTCTTGATGATGAAGGGTTGCAAACACTCTTTTGTGAAGTGGAAGCCATTCTAAATGGTCGTCCTATTACATCCTCATCGGACGACAGTAACGACTTGGAAGCATTGACTCCCAACCATATTCTGCTTCTGAAATCCGATGTCAACCTTCCACCTGGATTATTTCAGGTTTCAGACTTGTGGAGACAGGTCCAGTATATGGCTGATTTGTTCTGGAAGAGGTGGACTAGAGAATATTTATCCTTGCTTCAAGAAATACAAAAATGGGTGGTCATCAAAAGAAGCTACAAAAAAGGAGACATTGTGATGGTGGTGGACAAAAACGCTCCACGTGGTTCTTGGCCGCTTGGAAGAATAATAGAAGTCCAGCCTGATAACCAAGGATTGGTGAGACAAGTCAAATTGAAAACAAAAACTTACATTCTTGAAAGACCAGTGACCAAACTCTGCCTCTTACTGGAAATGGAAGAGGACATAACCTGTAAATGAATAGTCAAGCCATATTGGATGGATAATTAAAAGATAAGTATTCACTTTCATATATATATTATTATGCACTTAAAGTGTAAAGTGATAATTGTAATGGCTCCTTATTTGTTTACACATTTTAATTGGTGCTAAAGGCCCAATTAGGGGCCGGTGTGTAGGAGCCATGTTCATTTTTTGTTTCCTTAACTTTTTATTTGTTATAAATATTTTCCATTTAGTTATTATGTTTTCTTAGTGTGTGCTCCTCCTGCAGGCAATGGGTGAAATTTGTTGTAAAGGCTGTAACTCCAGTCCAGCAGGGGGTGCTGATACCAGCGCAACAGTCATTGACCGCAAGATGAGTGTGGAGGAACGTTTGGAAGGATGTGTTGGAGTAACAAGCTTATAGGACTTAATGTTTGTTTTGTTTATTTACCTTTTTTTTAAAACAATAAATATCATTGAACGGTATGTAATTTGAACATCTCATTCTTATGAGTCAAGACGGATCAGCATCACCACAAAGTGTACAAGAGCATTAGCAAAAACAACAAAGGCTGTTTTTACCAGTACAATGACTGTTCCCAGAAATAAATATTCTGGCTGGGAGACAGCGCTGACACCACTTGTGGCTTGTGTAGAGCCGAAGCAGCCTGGCCAGCGGAATGGGTGCGTCGCTTTTGACTGCCGTCCCCTAGCGGAGGGCGGGCAAAGATGTGCGGCGACCGCTTCCTCAAGAGGGGGAAGGACTCTCAAAACCTTTTCTCTTCGCGCCGTCGAGTGACGAGAGCGCTTAAGAAGCCGAGGATTTGAGACGAGCTGAAAATGGGGCTGGGTGGTGTTATTCGTTAGCTCGTCGTGAACTTTCAGGGAAGAAGGGGGCGGGCCTCTGCAGAGGGGCCTGACAGCGGCCTTGCAGAAACCACTCGTCCAGCCAGCTTCGCGTGGGTTCCTCGGGATGAGACCAATTGAGTCCGAGGACTCGACGGCCCTGGTCAATGAATAAGACCGGCGAAGAGGATTCTGAGAGCGAGACACGCGGCGAGAGCTCCGGTGTGGGCTTGCGCGTCTGCTCTGGCATTCTCTGTCCACGCCGCTTCTTTCTGCGTGGCCCGAGCAAGAGAAGAGGGAGAGCGGAGGGAACGGCGTCCTCATTGAAGTTGACAAGTTGAGCCCGCAGGGTCGACAGCGCCATTTCGTCGCACTCCGGGCAGCCGCCCTTAGAGAGTGCAGCTTCGGTGTGGTCACGGCCTAAGCACGCGGTGCAAGGAATGTGACGATCCCCGCCGAAGAGAGGGCCTCTGGCAGGATATATGAGGCATTTGGTCTGGGGAACCATGCAAGATCTCACCTCGTGGGGCATCAGTGATCATGAGGAAGGTGAGGGATCAGCCCAGAACTACACGGCAGGACCTGGTCAATGACCTGAAGAGAGCTGGGACCACAGTCTCAAAGAAAATCATTAGTAACACACTACGCCGTCATGGATTAAAATCCTGCAGCGCACGCAAGGTCCCCCTGCTCAAGCCAGCGCATGTCCAGGCCCGTCTGAAGTTTGCCAGTGACCATCTGGATGATCCAGAGGAGGAATGGGAGAAGGTCATGTGGTCTGAGGAGACAAAAATAGAGCTTTTTGGTCTAAACTCCATTCGCCGTGTTTGGAGGAAGAAAAAGGATGAGTACAACCCCAAGAACACCATCCCAACCGTGAAGCATGGAGGTGGAAACATCATTCTTTGGGGATGCTTTTCTGCAAATGTGACAGGACGACTGCACCGTATTGATGGGAGGATGAATGGGGCCATGTATCGCGAGATCTTGGCCAACAACCTCCTTCCCTCAGTAAGAGCATTGAAGATGGGTCGTGGCTGGGTCTTCCAGCATGACAACGACCCGAAACATACAGCCAGGGCAACTAAGGAGTGGCTCCGTAAGAAGCATCTCAAGGTCCTGGAGTGGCCTAGCCAGTCTCCAGACCTAAACCCAATAGAAAATCTTTGGAGGGAGCTGAAAGTCCGTATTGCCCAGTGACAGCCCCGAAACCTGAAGGATCTGGAGAAGGTCTGTTTGGAGGAGTGGGCCAAAATCCCTGCTGCAGTGTGTGCAAACCTGGTCAAGAACTACAGGAAACGTATGATCTCTGTAATTGCAAACAAAGGTTTCTGTACCAAATATTAAGTTCTGCTTTTCTGATGTATCAAATACTTATGTCATGCAATAAAATGCACATTAATTACTTAAAAATCATACAATGTGAGTTTTGTTTTAGATTCCATCACTCACACTTGAAGAGTACCTATGATAAAAATTACAGACTTCTACATGCTTTGTAAGTGGGCAAACCTGCAAAATCGGCAGTGTATCAAATACTTGTTCTCCCCACTGTATACCGATCAGGCATAACATTATGACCACTGACTGGTGAAGTGAATAACACTGATTATCTCTTCATCACGGCACCTCTTAGTGGGTGGGATATATTAGGCAGCAAGTGAACATTTTGCCCTCAAAGTTGATGTGTTAGAAGCAGGAAAAATGGGGAAGTGTAAGGATTTAAGCGAGTTTGACAAGGGCCAAATTGTGATGGCTAGACGACTGGGTCAGAGCATCTCCAAAACTGCAGCTCTCGTGGGGTGTTCCTGGTCTGCAGTGGTCAGTATCTATCAAAAGTGGTCCAAGGAAGGAACAGTGGTGAACCGGCCACAGGGTCATGGGCGGCCAAGGCTCATTGATGCACGTGGGGAGCGAAGGCTGGCCCTGTGGTCCGATCAAACAGATGAGCTACTGTAGCTCAAATTGCTCAAAAAGTTAATGCTGGTTCTGATAGAAAGATGTCAGAATACACAGTGCATTGCAGTTTGTTGCGTATGGGGCTGCATAGCCGCAGACCAGTCAGGGTGCCCATGCTGACCCCTGTCCACCGCCGAAAACGCCAGCAGTGGGCACGTGAGCATCAGAACTGGACCACGGAGCAATAGAAGAAGGTGGCCTGGTCTGATGAATCACGTTTTCTTTTACATCACGTGGATGGCCGGGTGCATGTGCGTCGCTTACCTGGGGAACACATGGTACCAGGATGCACTATGGGAAGAAGGCAAGCCGGCGGAGGCAGTGTGATGCTTTGGCCAATGTTCTGCTGGGAATCCTTGTGTCCTGCCATCCATGTGGATGTTACTTTGACACGTACCACCTACCTAAGCATTGTTGCAGACCATGTACACCCTTTCATGGAAACGGTATTCCCTGGTGGCTGTGGCCTCTTTCAGCAGGATAATGCGCCCTGCCACATGGCAAAAATGGTTCAGGAATGATTTGAGGAGCACAACAACAAGTTTGAGGTGTTGACTTGACCTCCAAATTCCCCAGATCTCAATCCAATTGAGCATCTGTGGGATGTGCTGAACAAACAAGTCCGATCCATGGACGCCCCACCTCGCAACTTACAGGACTTATAGGATCTGCTGCTAACATCTTGGTGCCAGATACCACAGCAGACCTTCACAGTTCTAGTGAAGTCCATGCCTCGACGGGTCAGGGCTGTTTGGGCAGCAACAGGGGGACCAACGCAATATTAGGATCATAATGTTATGCCTGATCGGTGTATATATGATATAATGATAACACATGAAAATTCATTCAAATCTACTCAGCCTGAAATTCCCCTCCATCATTAAAAAAAACCATTCAACCGAGCAATAGCCCTCAACCTCCTTATCTGAATAAAATCCACGCAGGACTCCCCTTCTGCCATCACCAACATACCCAGGTGGGCAGTCCTTGAATAGTACAGTGCAGTGCAAGCACCGAGTCAATAAGTAGGGCATCCAAAACTCTTGCTTGTGTTGTGTGGAAAATGCACACCAGTTCACGACACCTAATTTAGATACAGAACAAACAATATTGAATCATTTTGAAGAAAGGCATTAACATAGTACAGGGTCATACAAGGACAATATTTTAAGTATTTTTAAATGCATTATAGGAAGATGTCAGACAAAGATATGCTTGAGTGTTATTGGATTTGCCTGTAAAGAGACTTACTTTATGAACAAGTAAACAAGATAAAAAAAAAAAATGTCAAGACAAACTTTAGATTGAGAAAGCCTAGCCTGAAAGTTTGAAATAGTTTTAAAAGCTTAAAGTTTGGTTTTCAAAGGTTAAAAGGTTTTGAGTTTGAAGTTCAAAGTAGTTTTCAAGCTGAAAGTTTGAAGGTTTTGAAGGCAACACAGTCTATCAGAAAAAAACAAACAAACAGATGAGTTAACACACAGACAGACATTACAGACAGGCAGACAGACAGGCAGGCAGGCAGACAGACAGGCAGACAGACAGACAGACAGACAGACAGACAGACAGACAGACAGAGCTACAGACATTACAGACAGACAGGCAGACATTACAGACAGGCAGGCAGACAGACAGACATTACAGACAGGCAGACAGACAGACAGACATTACAGACAGGCAGGCAGGCAGGCAGGCAGGCAGACAGACAGAGCTACAGACAGACAGGCAGACATTACAGACAGGCAGGCAGACAGACATTACAGGCAGACAGACAGACAGACATTACAGACAGGCAGGCAGACAGACATTACAGGCAGACAGACAGACAGACAGAGAGCTACAGACATTACAGGCAGACATTACAGACAGGCAGGCAGACAGACATTACAGACAGACAGGCAGACATTACAGACAGACAGACAGACATTACAGACAGACAGACATTACAGACAGGCAGACATTACATACAGACAGATAGACATTACAGACAGGCAGACAGATAGACATACAGGCAGACATTACAGACAGACAGACATTACAGACAGGCAGACATTACATACAGACAGATAGACAGACATTACAGACAGGCAGACAGATAGACATACAGGCAGACATTACAGACAGACAGACAGACAGAGAGATATTACAGACAGGCAGACAGACAGAGAGACATTACAGACAGACATTACAGACAGGCAGACAGACAGACAGAACAGACAGACAGACAGACAGAGAGATATTACAGACAGGCAGACAGACAGAGAGACATTACAGACAGGCAGACAGACAGACAGAACATACAGACAGGCAGGCAGACAGATAGATAGAACGACAGATAGACAGACAGATAAATAGATAGACATTACAGACAGACAGATAGACAGACATTACAGACAAACAGACAGACAGAGAGACATTACAGACAGGCACACAGGCAGGCAGGCAGACAGACAGATAGAACGACAGATAGACAGACAGACAGATAAATAGATAGACATTACAGACAGACAGATAGACAGACATTACAGACAGACAGATAAAAAATACAGACAGACATTACAGACAGACAGACAGACCAGACAGAACATACAGACAGACAGACAGGCAGGCAGACAGATAGAACGACAGATAGACAGACAGACAGGGAGACATTACAGACAGACAGAGAGACAGACAGAGAGACATTACAGACAGACATTACAGACAGGCAGAGAGACAGACAGACAGAGAGACATTACAGACAGACAGAGAGACATTACAGACAGACAGACCAGACAGAACATACAGACAGACAGACAGACAGACAGGCAGGCAGACAGACAGATAGAGAGACATTACAGACAGACAGAGAGACAGACAGAGAGACATTACAGACAGACATTACAGACAGGCAGACAGACAGACAGAACATACATACAGACAGACAGACAGACAGACAGGCAGGCAGGCAGACAGACAGATAGAACGACAGATAGACAGATAGATAGACATTACAGACAGACAGATAGACAGAGAGACATTACAGACAGACAGACCAGACAGGCAGACAGATAGAACGACAGATAGATAGACAGACAGAGAGACAGACAGAGAGACATTACAGACAGACATTACAGACAGGCAGAACATGCAGACAGGCAGGCAGACAGACAGACAGATAGAACGACAGACAGATAGATAGACATTACAGACAGACAGACATTACAGACAGACAGATAGACATTACAGACAGACAGACAGACAGAGAGACATTACAGACAGACATTACAGACAGACAGACCAGACAGAGAGATATTACAGACAGACAGACAGACAGACATTACAGACAGCAGACAGAACAGACAGAACATACAGACAGACAGGCAGGCAGGCAGGCAGACAGACAGAAAGATAGAACGACAGATAGACAGACAGACAGATAAATAGATAGACATTACAGATAGACAGAGAGACATTACAGACAGACAGACCAGACAGAACATACAGACAGGCAGGCAGACAGACAGATAGAGAGACATTACAGACAGACAGAGAGACAGACAGAGAGACATTACAGACAGACATTACAGACAGGCAGAGAGACAGACAGACAGAGAGACATTACAGACAGGCAGACAGACAGACAGAACATACATACAGACAGACAGACAGACAGGCAGGCAGGCAGACAGACAGACAGATAGAACGACATAGACAGACAGACATAGATAGATAGACATTACAGACAGACAGACAGACAGAGAGACATTACAGACAGACATTACAGACAGACAGACCAGACAGACAGACAGGCAGGCAGACATATAGAACGACAGATAGAGAGACAGACAGAGAGACATTACAGACAGACAGACAGGCAGAGAGACAGACAGAATATACAGACAGGCAGGCAGACAGACAGACAGATAGAACGACAGACAGATAGATAGACATTACAGAGAGACAGACATTACAGACAGAGAGACATTACAGACAGACAGACCAGACAGAGAGATATTACAGACAGACAGACAGACATTACAGACAGGCAGACAGAACAGACAGAACATACAGACAGACAGGCAGGCAGACAGACAGACAGATAGAACGACAGATAGACAGACAGACAGATAAATAGATAGACATTACAGTCAGACAGATATACAGACATTACAGATAGACAGAGAGACATTACAGACAGACAGACCAGACAGAACATACAGACAGACAGACAGACAGGCAGGCAGACAGACAGACAGATAGAACGACAGATAGACAGACCAGACAGACAGAGAGACATTACAGACAGACAGAGAGACAGACAGAGAGACATTACAGACAGACATTACAGACAGGCAGAGAGACAGACAGACAGAGAGACATTACAGACAGGCAGACAGACAGACAGAACAGACAGACAGGCAGGCAGACAGATAGAACGACATAGACAGACAGACATAGATAGATAGACATTACAGACAGACAGATAGACAGAGAGACATTACAGACAGACATTACAGACAGACAGACCAGACAGAACATACAGACAGACAGACAGGCAGGCAGACATATAGAACGACAGATAGACAGACAGACAGACAGAGAGACATTACAGACAGACAGAGAGACAGACAGAGAGACATTACAGACAGACAGACAGGCAGGCAGACAGACAGACAGATAGAACGACAGACAGACAAACAGGCAGATAGACAGACATTACAGACAGACATTACAGACAGACATTACAGACAGACAGATAGACATTACAGACAGACAGACAGAGAGACATTACAGACAGACAGTCAGACAGGCAGGCAGACAGATAGAATGACAGATAGACAGACAGATAAACAGAGAGACATTACAGACAGACAGAGAGACATTACAGACAGACATTACAGACAGGCAGACAGACAGACAGAACATACAGACAGACAGACAGACAAACAGATAGATAGATATATAGATAGATAGATAGATAGATAGACATTACAGACAGACAGATAGACAGACATTACAGACAGATAGATAGACATTACAGACAGACAGACATTACAGACAGACAGACAGAGAGACATTACAGACAGACAGACCAGACAGAGAGATATTACAGATAGACAGACAGACATTACAGACAGGCAGACAGAACAGACAGAACATACAGACAGACAGGCAGGCAGACAGACAGACAGATAGAACGACAGATAGACAGACAGACAGATAAATAGATAGACATTACAGTCAGACAGATATACAGACATTACAGATAGACAGAGAGACATTACAGACAGACAGACCAGACAGAACATACAGACAGACAGACAGACAGGCAGGCAGACAGACAGACAGATAGAACGACAGATAGACAGACCAGACAGACAGAGAGACATTACAGACAGACAGAGAGACAGACAGAGAGACATTACAGACAGGCAGAGAGACAGACAGACAGAGAGACATTACAGACAGGCAGACAGACAGACAGAACAGACAGACAGGCAGGCAGGCAGGCAGACAGATAGAACGACATAGACAGACAGACATAGATAGATAGACATTACAGAAAGACAGATAGACAGAGAGACATTACAGACAGGCAGACAGACAGACAGAACAGACAGACAGGCAGGCAGGCAGGCAGACAGATAGAACGACATAGACAGACAGACATAGATAGATAGACATTACAGACAGACAGACCAGACAGAACATACAGACAGACAGACAGGCAGGCAGACATATAGAACGACAGATAGACAGACAGACAGAGAGACATTACAGACAGGCAGACAGACAGAACAGACAGACAGGCAGGCAGACAGATAGAACGACATAGACAGACAGACATAGATAGATAGACATTACAGACAGACAGACCAGACAGAACATACAGACAGACAGACAGGCAGGCAGACATATAGAACGACAGATAGACAGACAGACAGAGAGACATTACAGACAGACAGAGAGACAGACAGAGAGACATTACAGACAGACAGACAGACAGACAGGCAGGCAGACAGACAGACAGACAGACAGATAGAACGACAGACAGACAAACAGACAGATAGACAGACATTACAGACAGACATTACAGACAGACATTACAGACAGACAGACAGAGAGACATTACAGACAGACAGTCAGACAGGCAGGCAGACAGATAGAATGACAGATAGACAGACAGACAGATAAACAGAGAGACATTACAGACAGACAGAGAGACATTACAGACAGACATTACAGACAGGCAGACAGACAGACAGAACATACAGACAGACAGACAGACAAACAGATAGATAGATAGATAGATAGATAGATAGATATATAGATAGATAGATAGATAGATAGATAGATAGATAGATAGATAGATAGATAGATAGATAGATAGATAGATAGACATTACAGACAGACAGATAGACAGACATTACAGACAGACAGAACATACAGACCAGACAGAACATACAGACAGGCAGGCAGGCAGACAGATAGAACGACAGATAGACAGACAGACAGATAGACAGACAGACAGAGAGAGAGACATTACAGACAGACAGACCAGCCAGAACATACAGATAGGCAGGCAGGCAGACAGATAGAACGACAGATAGACAGACAGACTGATAGACAGACAGACAGACAGGCAGACATTACAGAGAGACAGACAAGCAGACATTGCAGACAGACAGGCAGACATTACAGACAGACAGATAGACAGAGAGACATTACAGACAGACAGACAGACAGAACATACAGACAGGCAGGCAGGCAGACAGATAGACAGACAGACAGACAGACAGACAGACAGACAGAAAGAACATACAGACAGGCAGGCAGGCAGACAGATAGACAGACAGAGAGACAGACAGACATTACAGACAGACAGACATTACAGACAGATAGACAGGAGCATCCCATGTAAATGCATCTCTGTTTAAAGATGTTTAAATATCTGTTTTTTTAAAAACAGGACAAAAATACTGAGAAACAAGTTTTTTTTGTTGCAATTCATGCAACAATCAATGACATGACTTCATTAATTTAAGTCTTTCTTCTCTATTTTAAGACGTCTTTAAAGCCCTAATTTGTTTAAAGGCGAATTAAGACTTTTACAGATCTTTTTAAGACCCGAGAAACCTTGTAATTTCGAATGCTAACAGGTATCATAAAACATGTCATAACTTTTTTTTTGTTGAACTCTTAAACATTTATGACGCTCTCTATGGCATCCCTTACAATTAAAAGCCGTTAACACAAACGCACAATTGTTAAAACAACATAAATAATGCTTATTGACTTACTGCCATGGAATCCATCGCTTTCGAACAAGCGCTAACATCACCCGAAGTGATTGAAATGAATTTACGAGCATGCACGGTGACACAAACGTGACGTCATTCTTCATATTAAATACAGACGATAGGTCATTCTTTGTGCATGCATACCTGACATCACTGCACTACAGTCTGCAGCGCAAGTATAGGTCTCTGCAGGATAGTAATAGGAGTTACTAGATCAGTGGTAGAGGCCATATACATTGGGGCGTTTTTCACTGCGTTACCTGATTTGCCCACGTCACACTGTGGGTAGGGTTTAGGGGTGGGGTCGGGTGAAGGGGCTCATTTTCATTGCATGGTTTATAAACACCCATCAGTTTGAAAACACCCACAAATTTAGAAACGCCCACCTTAGTTCTGCAGAGACCCCATACTGCAGCGAGGAGTACTTGGAGAAATTGAGTAAGTTTACTCAATTAAAACAATGCACCCCTACCCCACCCTCTGACGTGACCACAACTCGACGTTTGAGTGGGGGCTGTTTGAATTCTCTTCAGTCTCCAGAGCAGTTCCTTCTTCTCAGCGTCACAGAATTGGTGCATTTCCTCTGTGAAATTCAGGTTTGTGTGTTTTATTTTATCTACAAAGTCATTAATCTGTTTTAAATTATTTTATTTAATACAAAACCACATACAGGGACGCAATGTGAGTCACCTAAACAAATGTGGTGTCTGTCTTTGAAACGCCTGGTGCCTTGCTCAAAACACACGACTTTATTCCTAAAGATAATGAATATAATTAATTTGGATGATAAAATATTCTCAGAACTATGCACTGTTTGTTTATTGGCAGGTTATGGAGTCTCGACTATGAGTGAAACGCAGGACGGCGGTCTGAAGTTCGAAGTTCACCCGCAGAGCGCGAGTCCCACTCCAGCACGAGAACCAGCGCTGATATGGTGGAAATGGATAACAAGACCGGTTGATTACACCTGAACAGTGGTGCAATGTAACGGCAGTACTTATTATTTTTTGGCAGAATCTGTACTTTACTTGAGTTTTTATACTTCTGTCAACTTTTACTCCACTACATTTCTTAAATAAAATGTATACTTTTACTCCGATAAAGTCGGAAGAACACAGACTGCAAGCAAGCAAGTGCTCGCACAACCGCAGTTGATTTCATTTTCCGGGATGTGTCCGTTGCTGGAGCGGCTGAGAAGGGTCTGCTGTCATTATACAGTACGAGAGCGGCCTCTAGAGGATGAAATAAAAACTATCACTGATGCCTCTTAGAGTTTGTTTTGACACGTGACGTGAGGCTGAGCGCTGCACAGAGCGGGACACTTCAAAAACGGATTTAAAACATAGACAACAAAACGGTATGTTATACAGTAAATTACTTTTGAAAATGTAAAAAATACATTTTTTTATATCACTATAAAGTAATTAGTTTGTTGACTAAATGCTGCATTAGTGAAGAACAGCAGTGTGTTCGCCGAGGCTGAGAGGAATATTTGTAGTACCTCAAGCGATTAAAACAATGTGACAAAAACACACGCAAATCTGACCAAACTGTTTAATGTCAGGATTGTTACCATCTAATTGCATTAGTTTTTATCCATTTGTTCGCTTTTATGCATTCGTTATCCAGCGAAATTGCATATTTAAACTGTATCCTTATCATGCAGCCGACAGAAACATAACGTATCAGAAATGCATTCGATTTCAGTTTTTTTTTTTTTTTTTTATCGGCACTGTAACACGTTTTGATTACATAATTATCAAGTGTTCTGAAATAGAAGCAAATAACGTGTTAAAGTATACATATAATTTTCATATGTGTCTAATTTCAATGCTATGATTCAATGAATTGGTAACACTTTACAAGTCCATTTGTAAAATTAAATAAGCTTAATAACAGTATTGTTCATTGTTAATTTCAACATTTACTAATACATTTTAAAGTTGTCTCACATTAGTTACTGTACTATGAATGAATGAATGATCAAGGTATAATTAATATATTAGTATTTTTATATTTAAAACTTACAATAAACATTTTGCCATTTTGTTTTAATTAAAAGAAATCAAAATGGAAGAGAGTTAAAACTGAACACAATCTTGCTGCTCAAACTGTGTATAGAACAATTTTTTATTATTTTTTTTTGCTTGCTCCTTTTGTATTTTGCATTTACTTGTACTTTTACTTTCAATACTTAAGTACGTTTAATATTTTAAAAAAAATACTTTTCATACTTAAGTACAATAAATATCACATACTTTAAAACTTTTACTCAAGTAATATTCTAAACAGTGACTTTAACTTCTACCAAAGTCATTTTCTGGTAAGATATCTATACTTTTACTCAAGTATGGCTTTCAAGTACTTTATCCACCACTGCAACTTAATTACTTTTAAATGTTTCATTTTTACTTCAATATGTTTGTTACATGAGTTTAAATGTAGCCAATATTGTATACATGTTAAAACAGTATAAAAATATGCTGTATTGCTGTACTCATCGACAGTAAAGGCCAATGTCATGTATACCTGTGGTTATGTTGAGTATTTTACAAAGGTTTAGAGGAAATTAAAAAAAAGTTAATATTAATACTATAAAAGTTAATATTACTCATAATAAAAACAGTTAATTGTCACATGTCTGTCTGGTTGGTTGGTTTTGATTTGTCACGTTCCTTTGTCACAGTTTCCCGCCACTTGTCTGTTTCCTTGGTTACCTTAGTTAGTTTAGTTCAGCTGTGTCCACTTAATTATCTCATTTCTGTTTGCTATTTAAGTTCTTCCCTGTTCAATCATTCTTTGTCCTGTAACTGTTATGTAAGGCTGTGTTTCCGTTGCCTGTCTGCATGTTCCTGTGAAGTTAAGAATAAAGTTTATGTTCAATTCAGATCTTCTGATTCTTCAGTTTGTTCCTGTGCTTCACACCGTGACATTAATATTACTCATAAATATTGGTTTTTAGATGTTTCTCCCCAGTTATTTCTACTCAATTTTATTTGTTAATGTACCAAATGCAGTTACTCAGATCTACTTATTTTTTTTACTTACATTTACTCATTTCATACGGTCTATGTAATTGATTTCACTGCTTGTAAATTTAATCAGTTTTTTTAGTGTAAAAATGTTTCACCAAAAAAATTGAGTAAATCATAGTAAAAGTTTTTAGAGTGATTCCAATTTCAAGTGTGAAAAAATTCCTTAGGTCTTGGACCACTCTGTGCAAAAATTGTACCTTTAGGGGTGCAACAACTTGTCACTGGGACATCTTTGTACCTTTTTTTTTTTTTTATACCCCTAAAAGGTTCATAGTAGTTTTGCTACTTTAAGGTACTAATATGCACCTAAAAAAGGTAAAAAACGTACAAAGATGTCCCTTTAAGGGTACTGCCCCAATGACAAGCTGTTGTACAAAGGTACAATTTTTACACAGAGTGACTCTGCAAAACCATGAGCATTTACTGTACACTAGTGTTCAAAATGTCGGGGTTGGTAAGATCTTATAATAAGTTTATTTTTTATAGCGCCTTTCAAGAACCCAAGGTCACTTCACAAAGTAGTACAATAATACAAAAAATAACTACAGATAATTAACATAAGAAGTTATCCACCTTGTTCCTGACGAGCCTACTACGTTTTGAATTATGGGTGGCACTTCCGGTTTGGGGAACTTCCATTCAAAAAGACTGAAACGAGTCATTTCAAATCATAAGGTTGCGCAACAAATAAAGTTTATCCGTCAGTTTTACTGAATGAGCGGTCAATTTTCCTTCATGTTTTATTTTCAGACATCATGAGAATAATGTAACGCTTGGTATTTTAACGTGTTGAAAAGTAACGTTACGTTATATGACATGTTATAACTATGGCAAGAGCAATATTCAGTCGCTGCATTCTTTTCCTCGTGATTATTTTCTTTTCCCCCTTTGTATTCCACTGTAACAAGATAGATAAAGGACAACATGTACTGCACATTTGTGGTATGTTCTCCCGATTTAATTTACGATATATCCAATTAATAATTAACTGGAATGCAAGAATCTCTCGTTTTTCTCCTCCTTTCTCCTTTCCAGGTTTGTTTTTACAGGTAAATACAATTTATTATCTTTCAAAATGACGGAAAACACTTTGAAATAGTATCCCGCAATGATGAAGTTAATAAACATTTTTCATTAAGGCAGCGTACATAATACAGACATATATTGTGATATTTAACCCGTCCGTTATTGCTGTGGAAAGAATCACGCTTTTGGGGTTATTCATGGTCTGTTGGAAGTACCTTGTTGATGCTTTTACACTTTTAAATGTGCATTTAATGTTTGATGGTTGAAGGGTTAGGTATTATTGCGTTCAGAGAGCCTTTCACTGATTGTTTACAGTTTAACTGAAGTTACACCCATAATTTGCGCAAAGCGTCATGGGGCGTGGGAATAAGTTGGATAGAATCAAAGAAAACATCAAATAAAATAAAGTAATCATGTAACATAAAAAATTTGAAAGTGGAAGACAGAGAAGTAGAGTTAATGTTCTTGAAAGAAGTCTCTTATGCTCACCAAGGCACAAATATAGTAAAAACAGTAATATTGTGAAATGTTTTACAATTTAAAATAACTGCTTTCTATTTGAATATATTTTAAAATGTAATTTATTCCTGTGATCAAAGCTGAATTTTCAGCATCATTACTTCAGTCTTCAGTGTCACGTGATCCTTCAGAAATCATTCTAACATGATGATTTGATGCTAAAAAAAAACATTTTTTTATTATGTTGAAAACAGTTGTGCTGCTTCATATTTTTGTGGAAACTGTGATACATTTTTCTTTGATGAAGAAAGTTCAAAAGAACAGCTTTTATAGAAATCTTTATAATCAACATTTTAAGACACTACTGTCACATTTGATCAATTTAATGTATTCCTGGTGAATAAAAGTATTAATTTCTTTAAAAAGAAAAAGAAACTGACCCCAAACGTTTGAACGGTATTGTACTTGCACTGAGGATCACATCATTCATGTGATCACATGATATTAGTTTGCGTGATCAATGGTCAGACTGTTTTAAAACCTATGGTGTGTGTAATGTACAGTATGGTGTTGAAAAGTAGTTTAGATAAATTATTATCTAAAAGATAAAAGATCCATCTGATCTGAATGTTTAAAGAAAATGTTATGCATGAGCAGTATATAGTTATAAACCCTCTAGTGCTGTTCGTAATTTTTGATCAAAAAAATGTAACTTTTATTTATTTATTTTAAATTTTTTACTTCTTCGGAATGGTATGGAACTTGGTAAAGGTTTTGGCACTTGCTGTGTGTTTTAGGTCGGGTAGAATCTGCGATCTCTGACCCAGTTTGTTTGCTGGCTTCCATGGCTGCAATATGCTGTGTTTTCCGCCAACTGGCAACCTGTGGTGTCAAAATACTATTGGGTAAACTGGCAATGTGCAGTTTCGCACAGAGCAAAACAAAAACAGACATTCCGACACGGAACGCACATTTCAAAGTAGAATAACTGGCTGTAGTATTGTTTTTCTGAGAAACAAGTAGGTGGATTCAGCATGTTTCCTACATATCTGCAAACATATTATGGTATTTTAATGCTTTAGTACAGTCAAAAACTTACATACAGCACCTTTAAATGATCATGAAAAAAAGTCACGCTTGTGTTGTTCGTGGTCAAAAATGACCCCCATTGGAAATGAATGGGATGTATTGGAAACATCTTACTGAAAGCTCATTTTTTGCGATATCAACCTCAAATTTGGAACACAGCTTGTTTAGATTTATTTTTGATTTTGATTTTCTCATAGTTTTATAGTAAAAAGTTTTGGAAAATATATACTTCATATAAAAACTGAAAATAGTATTTATTTTTTATTTTTTCATAACAATAAATGTAAATGTAAACTTTTTTCAAGTTCACTTTTTAAAACTTTTTTCACTTCAGCAGTCGTCTTTAAAAAAGAGACCAAACTTAAGTCTGCGCTCTAAAGCATTGGAAATTTCATTTTCAGGTCCATGCTCAAAAAGTTGATAAATGGATTATAACTACTGTATAATAATCATTTAGTACCATAAAATCCCCTAAAAGTACAAAATATTAAATAAAAAATATTATTGAACTAAAATATAGTACAATCATTTCATTGAAATAAAAAAAAAATCTGTCATTCTGTCTTGACCGACACAAGAACAGTACCAGAGGGTTAAGAAAAAGATCAAAATTGTCATTTTAAAAATGATAAAAGAATTTAAAAACGAAGGTTAAAAAATAAACAAAAAATATCAAATCTAAAAAATATATTTCTCCAAGTTGATAGCTGCACAAAATCTGCGGAAGCAGCCTGCGACCTTCTCTCAGAGCTGGTGAACTGCACCATTAAGACACTGGGTCTGATTTCTACAGCACGACCAAGCTTCATGGACGTGTCTCAGGTAACAGAAACTCGTTCACCCTTGCCATGAGACATCTACCAGCTGAACATGACATCAAACATATTTTTTAAAACCTGTCACTAGTTGAAAACTACTAGAATGTCACAGCTGTCAAACTTCTGTACCATGTAATTTCACCCTTCACAAAATCCTGACAGTTTGAAACACTGCATAACCAGTATTGAAAGTGACATGTTGAGGCTCGTTGTGGCTTACTAAGTCACAAAATATTTAAAAACAAAGAAAACTGTACTTCTTTATTTAACTGCACAGCACTCAAAAGTACCAATTTGATGGAGGGGATTCACAAGATTTATCACACATCAATGTGATGGCTTCCAGATGGCTCTGTTGTTTGTGTCCTTATTGTTGTCACACAATACAACATCCAGAAAGATCTGGATGAGTCAGTGCCCTCACCTGGAGGCTGGATTATCCTTCAGTCATCATTTCTCTGTTGAGGTCAGGGCCATTTTCTCTAAGGAGGCAAGAGAGGAATGCAACAGTCAGGTTCCAGAAGTAAAAACCAATTCATTTTCTCCATAGGGAAATTTTTAACGATTACTTTTAAACCATTGAAGACAGACCTAATGTGAGCTCAGAGGTTGTTAATAAATGGTATATGCTTCTGTTGAAGCCATCTGTTTGCATTATTTCAACTTATTTATTAAAATGTTGTGTTTAACATATAACGTATGTAACCGACGACTTGGGATCACTTCTGGGAGCCCCTATCAGCTTTGAGTGTATACAGAACAGGCCAATGGCGATTGGCGTGCGAGATTTGCATCGCGGGTATAATTACGGAAGCGGATGCAGCGCACATTCTGAGGAGCCGAATTAGTGACTCGGCCCTGTAGTGATGGTACAGCAACCGTGGCGACGGGACGTACGTCTCCGTTCCCTTCTTCAGGGAACGAGGGTTACATACGTAACCGAGACGTTCCCTTTCAGTCGGTCACGTTCGACGTACGTCGGATGTATCAGACGAATTGGGATCCCTATGGAAAACGCCACAGCTGTTGCCACTTCCAGCGCCCTGCGTGAGCCCCTTTGGACCCTCACCTTTTTGGGCACATATCCGGGCCGAGGTCTCAGGATCACGTGAGAATTAGCCGGTCCGAATTCCAGGCACGATTCGTCAACCGAAAATGCCTGCAGGTCCCCTACCCTCTTGATAGAGGCCAATGCAGTCAGGAGCAGTGTCTTCCAAGACAAGATCTTTAACTCAGCTGACTGCAGGGACTCAAAGGGTGCTCTCTGCAGTGCGGCTAGCACCAGACATAAGTCCTAAGAGGGTATAGAGTGAGAGCGAGAGTACAGAGTTATTCTCCTCGCTCCCCTCAGGAACCTGACGATCAGATCGTGCTTCCCTAAGGACTTACCATCAACCATGTCGTGATTCGCGGTGATAGCGGCAACATACACTTTGAGGGTGGAGGGAGACAGCCTTCGCTCCAACCCTTCTTGCGGGAAGGAAAGCGCTGAACTGATCAAACATCTTCGGAGGTCTTCTCGGCGAGAAGAACACCATTCGACGAACAGGTTCCACTTAAAAGCATAGAGGCGCCTCGTAGAGGGGGCTCTAGCAGAAGTGATGGTGTCTACCACAGCCTGTGGTAGATAGGTAAATAGGTCTAACTGTGCGGTCCCGAAGCGTCTCCAGATCAGCTGGACCACCTGGGGATGGAGTCTCCACTCTCCTGGAAGCACATGCTGTCGTGAGAGCTCGTCGGCTGCATGATTGAGCAGGCCGGGAATGTGAGTGGACCTCAGATGCTTCTGACTCCAGAGGAGGAGATGGCGGGCGAGTTGCGACATGCGACGGGAGCGTAGACCACCCTGTTTGTTGATGTACGCAACGGTCGCAGTGCTGTCCGTACGGACCAGAACGTGCTTGCCATGTAGCGGCCCCTTGAGGCAGCCCAGTGCAAGACGTACTGCTAGCAACTCAAGGCAGTTGATATGCCATTGCAGTTGGGGCCCCGTCCACAGACCCGAAACTGCAAGCCCGTTGTACGTGGCCCCCCAGCCGGTGGCAGAGGCATCCGTGGAGACCACAGCATTATATTCAAACACCATGCTCTCTCATGGGAGCAATGGCTGCCTCCGCGACTTTCGTGAAGACACGGGGCGACAGGGACAGCCCGAAGGTTAAGACTTTGTACTGATATGCCCGTCCCTCGACCGCAAAGCGTAGGAACGGTCTGTGTCGAGGGAGAATCGTGACATGAAAGTACGCGTCCTTCAGGTCGATCGCTGCAAACCAATCTTGGGGACGGATGCACCTGAAGATGCGTTTCTGCGTTAGCATCTTGAACGGCAGCCTGTGCAGGGACCGATTCAAATATCGCAGGTCCAAGATTGGCTGTAACCCACCGCCTTTCTTGGGTACAATGAAGTACGGGCTGTAGAAGCCTGTCTTCATATCGGCTGGAGAACAAAACGATTTCTCAAACAAAAGATTCTCCCCCGGCCCTCCTCCGAGGGAGGGAGTGGTGCGGACACCATCTCCCGAAGAGCTGTCCCCTCCATCTCTGGGTGGCCCATCACAGGGTCGTTTGCACTGTCACTTGCCACCTGGTTTGGCAGCGGCCTGAACGGGCTGGACGGACGGCTCCATGCCGGCGCCCGGATGGAGGCTGCTGCTGGGCTTTGGTGGGAGCAGGGGCGGCGGTGGGCGGACGTCCTCGGCGACGAGCAGGCGGAGGATCTGCAGCCGGCGGGCGGGTGGAGGCAGCAGCGGCTCGCCGGGGCAGGATGTGCTTAATCGCCTCCGTCTGCTTCTGGGCGGCCGAGAACTGCTGGGCAAAGCTCTCGACCGCGTCACCGAACAGCCCAACCTGGGAAATGGGGGAGTCCAGGAACCGATACTTATCAGCCTCCTTCATATCCGCCAGGTTGAGCCAGAGATGGCGCTCCTGGACCACCATGGTGGACATCGCCTGACCAACTGCACGGGCGGTGACTTTCGTCGCTCTGAGAGCAAGGTCCGTCGCCGCCCGGAGCTCCCGAAGCAGTTCTGGGTCAGGTCTACCCTTGTGCATGTCCATGAGTGCCTGGGCCTGGTGCACCTGGAGCAACGCCATGGCATGCAGGGTGGACGCAGCCTGTCCACAGGCTCTGTAAGCCTTGCCCGTTAGACCGGACGTGAACTTACAGGCCTTGGATAGGAGACGTGGATCGCCATGCCGTGCCGCCGGCGGGATCACCACGTACCCCTTGACTGGCCCGCCATCGAGGGTAGTGAGGAGTGCAGAGCCACTCGACCGGTTTCGGGCAGAAAAAGGTGCCTTCCAAGATCTTGTGAGCTCTGCATGCACTTCCGGGAAGAACGGTATGGTACAAATACCAGTCATCCAACCTTGAGGGTTCGGGACACGATGGAGGGTTCCACGCGAGCCCTACCCTCTCGGTGGCCCGGGCAAGCATAGCTGTCAGTTCTGGGTCGGTCTCGGGCAATACTACTCTCCCAGAGGGAGGCAACGTAGCCGAGTCTTCATCCCCAGACGACATAAGCTCCCCCTCCGATGCAGCGATCGACATACTTTCCTCCGCTGGAGCACCGAAAGACACGGGTGGACGCCCATCGGAGGGGCCACCACGGTCTTCCAGCAACTCAACCGGCTGCGGCGGTATGGAGGGATTAGGGGCCTGCGGAGTTGGCCTCGGCGGGGTAGCCCTAATCGTAATCCTCAGGTCACCCTGACCACTCGCCGAAGTAGCTCTACCCTGCTGGCCAGCGGGGGTAGGACTAGGACGGGGAATAGGCAAGGGGACTCCACCTTCCCGGAGGTAGGCCATAATTATTGGCACCCTTTTACTTTTGCAACCCCCTTTTGCCAAGATACCAGCTCTGAGTCTTCTTCTATAATGCCTGATGAGTTTGGAGAACACCTGACCAGAGATCATAGACCATTCCTCCATACAGAATCTCTCCAGATCCTTCAGATTCACAGCTCCATGTTGGTGCTTCTTCTCTTCAGTTTTCTATAGGGTTCAGGTCAGGGGACTGGGACGGCCATGGCAGAAGCTTAATTTTGTGCTCAGTGGCACATTTTTGTGTTGATTTTGATGTTTGTTTAGAATCATTGTCCTGATCCAACCACGGCCCATTATAAGATTTCTAGCAGAAGCCGTCAGGTGTTGATTTTCTATCTGTTGGTATTTGCTAGAATCCATGATACCATGTATCTGAACAAGATGTCCAGGACCTCCAGCTAAAAAATAGGCCCACAACATTAAAGATCCAGCGGTATATTTAACCGTGGACATGGGGTACTTTTTATCCCTGTTTGCACCAAACACATCTGGTGGCTTTGCTGCCAAAAAGCACTTATTTTAGTTTCATCTGGCCACAGAACCAGGTCCCTTGTGTCACAAACAACTTGTGGTGATTTATAGGGGTTGTTAGATTTTTTTTTAAAGGCTTTCTGACCCCAAGACCTAACTAATCTCTGCAATTCTCCATCTGTGATCCTTGGAGAGTCTTTGTCCACTCAAACTCTCCTCCTCACCGTGCATTAGGACGATATAGACACACGTCCTCTTCCAGGCAGATTCATAACATCTTTAGTTGATTGGAACTTCTTAATTATTGCCTTGATGGTGGAAATGGGAATTTTCAATGCTTTAGTTATTTTCTTACAGCCACTTTCTATTTTGTGAAGCTCAACAATCTTTTGCTGCACATCAGAACTATATTCTTTGGTTTTACTCATTGTGATGAATGATTAAGGGAATTTGGCCTTTGTGTTTCCTCATATTTATACTCCTGTGAAACAAGACGTCATAGCTGGACTATTTCATGCTCATAGTCACCCTGGTGTGCAAAAAAAAGTAAATATTAATGGGAATATACTTGAGAGATATTTTACTCATAAAATTTTTTAGGGGTGCAATAATTATGGCCAACGTGTTTTGGAGAAAAGCATTTATTTCATAATGTGATTTACCCCCTACTTTCAATTCTTTTATTTCAATGAAAGGTTAGATTTTTGCGCATTTTTAAATAAAAGATCAAAAGGATAAACATTGCAGATTTATTTTTACAGCCATCTTTGATCATATTCACCAGGGCTGCCAATAATTCTGACCACAACTGTATATATATACAGTGCCCTCCACTAATATTGGTATCCCTGGTAAATATGAGCAAAGGCGGCTGTGAAAATAAATCTGCATTGTTTATTTTTTTGAGCTTTCATTCAAAAAATTCACAAAATTCGAACCTTTCATTGAAGTAAAACAATTGAAAGTGCGGGGAAAATCTCATTATGAAATAAATGTTTTTCTCCATTGCATGTTGGCCACAATTATTAGCACCCCTAGAAATTCTTATGAGTAAAATATCTCTGAAGTATATTCCCATTCATATTTACGTTTTTTTTTTTTTTAGCACACCAGGGTGACTATGAGCATGAAATTGTCCAGCCATGACTTCCTGTTCCTCATAGCAGGTTGAATTGGTTCATGGCTTAAACACATTTAAGAAGACTTATTTAATTCCCTATGGAAAAAATGAATGGAAGTAATACTTCCAGAACAAATGCCACTGAAAATGCGGGTGGAGTCGGACACTATAGAACAAATAAAACAACATAAAACAAAGCAAATATTAGTAACACTGTCCAATAGTTACTCCAGTGGATAAAATTCCAGAAGGAGGCAGCATCTATTGGCCTGATTGGGTCAACTGGTGGAAAAGGATGGAATAATTAGTTAATTACCACTTCAACTAATCAAAATGAGCTTGAAATTACTTTAAACACAAGATGTTTGAACAAGGCTGTTTTTAGGGGCCATTTACACGACACCATTTTTAACTTGAAACGTAAAACATTTTATGCTTTTTGGCTGCTAATTTACACGACAATGACATTTTGGGGGCCTGAAAATGCAACCTTTTGAAAACAGGTTTCTAAGTGCACGTTTTTGAAAACGATAACGTTATCATCTGTGTAAACAACAAAAACATGAATTTGTGAAAACGGTGACGCCATGCATATTATGTGTTCAGTCTATAGGCGCATAGTGTTTCTTTACAAAGTGACATCGTTTTCAATCATTTTCAGTGATCCGTGTGAACGGAGATCATTTTGACAACATTGTCGTCTATATGCGAAAAATGCAAAATAAATACTTTTCCGTTTTTAGTACATCATTATTGTATAACAATACTCTTAGTGACAACTCGCGGCATCTAGTGGTGAGTTTGCAAATTGCAACCGCCCACCGCTCAACCCTCCCTTTCGAAGCACATAGAGAAGCTACAGTGGCCAACACAAAGATGTCATCATCTGAGACCACAGAGAGTAGCTAGTGCTCTGTAGAGAAGTTTGTCTGTTTAGGGCCACTGTAGAAACATGACGGAGCAAAATGGTGACTTCATTGTAAGGGGACCCGCGGTGTAAGTAGATAGAAATGACTCATTCTAAGGTAATAAAAACATAACGGTTCATTATATAAGATCTTTATTCACCACTGAAAACATAGTTATGTATATTATATTGCATTTCTGTTAATAAATCCTCATAAATACTACACACTGCACCTTTAAATTGTGACACCTGTGGTGTTTACTGAGGATTTGATGACAAATAACTAGAAAAAAAAGAAATTAACAATACATGAAACATGATTTTCACTCTATTGTATTATGGTAGTTATTATTTTTGAAGCAATGTAAAAATGCTTAAACTGCCCCATCTAGGGAAAGATTGCAACATGAAAGATTCTGAAAATGCAGTGAATTTTAACCCAAAAAATAAAATAAAAATACAATACACAAACTGGGTCAAATGGGTCAAATATACCAACAAAATTCCTCAGTACAAACAATATTCAACTCAAACAAACAAGCAATACTCTAATGTCTCTAATGCTCTTAACACATTCAAACTCTCCTAACGCACACAAACTTTATACAATCAAAACTCTCTCTGCTCAAAATACAAGATCTCTAGAGGAAGTGTCTGTGCACCAATCAGGACATGGCATCAATTAGCCTACAGGAACCAATCAGATGACGTTCCTAGACAGACACACACAGACACTCAACAAAACAAACCATATGGTCGTAACATCACTTTGTTTTAATAAATAGCATGTCTATGTATTATATTTAAAGATATGTTTGTAGTTTTATGTTTATAGTTCAATACATGCTAGAAAATCTATCAAGAAAATGTATCTAAAGCTTTTGATACTGTAAATCATGAAATACAGAAGAAAAGGCTTCTCAGTGCAGGTTTATCAGTGAAAGCTATTGGATGGTTTGTGAACTATTTATTGGGTAGAATTCAATGTATATTGGGGGATCACTTCGAAAACCTTGAACATGACTAAAGGCATACCACAGGGATCGGTCCCGGGGCCACTATTAATATTGGGATTAACATTATACATTCATATTTTCATTTATAATTTCATTTCATTTATGAAAGCAAGTGTACAGGAGTCCAGGCGTTACAGTTGGCGATGGTTTCTAAAGTTGCACGGCGCTGCGGAAAAAGACAGCGAGGATGTCCGAAGTGTGGTCCTCAACATTTTAGGGAAGATTGCTCCTGGAGTCAGAGATGGGCTCCAGGACAGTGTCGATGTCGTTCATCGTCTGGGTCCGAAGCGGGCGGATGGAAAGGCCAGATCGATCATAATTCTCTTCTCACAGCGCCGCATTCGTGACATCATTTGGGGTGCTGCTAAAGGGTGCAAGTTTCTAACTGACAATAAACTGCGACTCTCTGAGCCTTTGTCTCCTGAAGCTAGAGTAGCATGGGACAAGCTGTGGCCTCTCGTTAAGAAAGCAAGGGAGGATGGCAAGAAAGCAACCTTCCGTAACTCATTTGCTTTGATTGACGGGAAACAAATCTTCTATTCGGATGTAATGTAAGCTAAACAGCTGTTTGCACTTGTAGCTTCTCTCATGCAAAAGTCAAAAGGTGAAGCTTGACTGACAATATAATCCGTACAAAAAACTATTAAGCTGTGCACAAATATGAAGGTTACTATATTTGTTCTTTAATTGTTGTCACCTCAGTATTAATCTCCTTATTTGTTTATCACCTTGACACTTAAGTTATTTATGGGTTATTTCCTACCTCTCCCTTCTCATTTAGGGTAAATCAAGGAAACTTTTTATCTTTACTCAATTTGTTTTGTGGGTTCTTGTTATGGAGTATATGTTTAAATCCTTGTCGGTTGTAACTCTAAATGTTAGAGGTTTGCGGGACAATCTGAAAAGAAAAGCTATTTTTTTATTTTGTAAAAGAAGTGCAGCTGATCTTATTTTTCTTCAAGAAATTCATTCAGGGGAAACAGATGTTAAGTTTTGGAGGACGCAATGGGGAAACTCAATTTTCTTTAGCCATGGCAGCAGCCACTCGGCTGGGACTGCTATTATGTTACATCGGTTTAAAGGGACTGTATTGGAAACTTTGTGCTCTGAGGAAGGCAGATGGGTTTGTGCTGTAATAAAACAAGATAACGCCACCTTTATAGCTTGTTGTGTATATGGACACAACTCTCGTGCATCTAATAGGGTAATGTTCTCTCATCTAGTGGATAAACTTCAAAAGTCACACAAAAAATATAATAACGCTTATTTTATTTTGGGAGGAGATTTTAATGAATGTATGGATGATAAACTGGATAGATACCCCTCCTAGACTTGATAGCATGATGAATAATGATTTAATTTTTTCCCTTTGCGCTGATCTCTCCCTCACTGATGCATGGCGGTTCTTTAATCCTTCTACCAAAGATTTTACCTGGTCCAATAGAAGCTTGTCTCTTAGATCTAGGATTGACTTTTTTCTAATCTCGTTTTCTATCCTTAACTATGTAAAATATACTTCTCACATCACTGCCCCCTTATCAGATCATAAATTAGTTTAAATAAAATTGAGCGACATAAATGATAACCCGAGACTGAGGGGCTATTGGAAGCTTAGTATCATAAATCTTACGAGAGAATTATTTACCGGATTAAACAGAAAAAAAATTGGGAGTTCTTTAAATACAAAGCTAGATATATTGCAGTTAGAAGAAGTAAGGAATTTAAAGATATTAAACATCAAACTGACTCAGACTTGATTAATAGACTTAATGTATTACTAGCTAAAGATAAGAAGAAGAGGTTTGGAAATAAAAAAATTAAATCTGGCCTTTGACAGAGTTTATTTAGAGTTGGCTAAGGGTGCATATATAAAGTCTCGGGCCAAATGGCTCGAGGAGGGTGAGAAGAATTCTAGTTATTTTTTTGCCATGGAAAAAAGAAATGGCCAGAGGAAAGCTTTTTCAGCACTTAACATTGATGGAGTTATCTCTAAAGACCCCCAAAAAATATCAGAATTTGTTACAAAATTTTATAGCAATCTTTATACCTCTAAATTTGACACTGACATTTGTGAAAATGTTATTGATATAATTAAACACCGTATTACAGATTACAGATTAATGTATTATCGTGATTATAGTCAAATTTGTGACGCTGATTTGTCAATAGATGAAATCAAGAAAGCTCTGCAATCAATGAAAAAAGGTAAATCCCCTGGTATTGACGGGCTTTCAGTAGAATTTTATCTCCACTTTTGGGAGATTATTAAACTGCCTTTATTTCATATGTATAAGGAATGCATCAGTCAGGGAGATATGACTGCTATACTATGAAACACGGAGTTATCTCCCTTATACCTAAGCCAAGCAAGGACCCTTTATTAATCGACAATTGGCGGCCTATTACTCTATTAACATTAGATTATAAAATATTAGCCTCTGTTTACGCTAAAAGATTAAGTAATGGTCTAGATCACGTTATCTCAGAATCTCAGTTGGGATTCATGAAAGGCCGTCACATACAGTGGGGAGAACAAGTATTTGATACACTGCCGATTTTGCAGGTTTGCCCACTTACAAAGCATGTAGAAGTCTGTCATTTTTATCATAGGTACACTTCAACTGTGAGAGACGGAATCTAAAACAAAAATCCAGAAAATCACATTGTATGATTTTTAAATAATTAATTTGCATTTTATTGCATGACATAAGTATTTGATCACCTACCAACCAGTAAGAATTCCGGCTCTCACAGACCTGTTAGTTTTTCTTTAAGAAGCCCTCCTGTTCTCCACTCATTATCTGTATTAACTGCACCTGTTTGAACTCGTTACCTGGATAAAAGACACCTGTCCACACACTCAATCAAACAGACGCCAACCTCTCCACAATGGCCAAGACCAGAGACCTGTGTAAGGACATCAGGGATAAAATTGTAGACCTGCACAAGGCTGGGATGGGCTACAGGACAATAGGCAAGCAGCTTGGTGAGAAGGCAACAACTGTTGGCACAATTATTAGAAAATGGAAGAAGTTCAAGATGACGGACAATCTCCCTCGGTCTGAGAGAGCTGGGATCACAGTCTCAAAGAAAACCATTAGTAACACACTACGCCGTCATGGATTAAAATCCTGCAGTGCACGCAAGGTCCCCCTGCTCAAGCCAGCGCATGTCCAGGCCCGTCTGAAGTTTGCCAATGACCATCTGGATGATCCAGAGGAGGAATGGGAGAAGGTCATGTGGTCTGATGAGACAAAAATAGAGCTTTTTGGTCTAAACTCCACTTGCCGTGTTTGGAGGAAGAAGAAGGATGAGTACAACCCCAAGAACACCATCCCAACCGTGAAGCATGGAGGTGGAAACATCATTCTTTGGGGATGCTTTTCTGCAAAGGGGACAGGACGACTGCACCGTATTGAGGGGAGGATGATGGGGCCATGTATCGCGAGATCTTGGCCAACAACCTCCTTCCCTCAGTAAGAGCATTGAAGATGGGTCGTGGCTGGGTCTTCCAGCATGACAACGACCCGAAACACACAGCCAGGGCAACTAAGGAGTGGCTCCGTAAAAAGCATCTCAAGGTCCTGGAGTGGCCTAGCCAGTCTCCAGACCTGAACCCAATAGAAAATCTTTGGAGGGAGCTGAAAGTCCGTATTGCCCAGCGACAGCCCCGCAACCTGAAGGATCTGGAGAAGGTCTGTATGGAGGAGTGGGCCAAAATCCCTGCTGCAGTGTGTGCAAACCTGGTCAAGAACTACAGGAAACGTATGATCTCTGTAACTGCAAACAAAGGTTTCTGTACCAAATATTAAGTTCTGCTTTTCTGATGTATCAAATACTTATGTCATGCAATAAAATGCAAATTAATTACCTAAAAATCATACAATGTGATTTTCTGGATTTTTGTTTTAGATTCCGTCTCTCACAGTTGAAGAGTACCTATGATAAAAATTACAGACTTCTACATGCTTTGTAAGTGGGCAAACCTGCAAAATCGGCAGTGTATCAAATACTTGTTCTCCCCACTGTATCTAATAACATTAGATTAGTATTAGATGTGCTAGATTATTCTGATCTGATTCATTCAGATGGTCTCATACTTTTTCTTGACTTTCACAAAGCTTTCGACTCCATAGAACACAAATTTCTTTTCCGCACTCTAGAGTTATTCGGATAGGGTAAATCATTCATAGATTCTGTAACCATGTTTTATAGAGGTATTAACAGCTCAGTGATCATTAACTTTGACACGTTCAAAAGGTTTGACATCTATCGTGGAGTCAGACAGGGCTGTCCAATCTCGCCTTTTTTATTTCTTTTAGCCACAGAATTGCTTTGTCTAAGGATTAACCAAAATGAAAATTTGATAGGAATTTCTATATTTGATAGGGAATTTAAAATTGCACAGCTAGCCGACGACACCACATTATTCTTGGAAGATAAAAAACAGTTACTTAATGCTCTGGATTTGGTGGAACAATTTTCATGTGCCTCAGGTCTAAAACTTCATATTCCAAAATGTGAAATTATTTCAATTCATGATATAGATGAGACATCACTGGAAGGCATCCCAGTTAAAAATACTGTAAAATATCTAGGCATTCATATCACTAAAAACCCAGTTATGAGACATCAGTTCAATTTTTCTGATAAAATGATAAAAGCATCTTTAACATTTGGCTTCAGAGAGATCTTTCTTTATACGGTAGAGTTCTTTTATCTAAGGTGGAAGGGCTCTCTCGCTTTGTATACCCCGCTCTCTCTCTGTTTATCAATGATAAAGCTATAAAGGAAATTAACAAAATATTTTTGGATTTCATTTGGAAAAATAGGCTTCACAAATTAAAAAGAGAAGTACTCTTTAATTCCAGAGGTGAAGGTGGCCTTGACTTTTTGGACTTTGCAGATACTATAAACACCTTTAAAGTAAACTGGCTGAAAAGATGCCTTATGAACCCAGTGTCATTATGGTTTTTCATTCCAAATAATATCTTCAACAAACTTGGTGGTCTGTCTTTCCTATTAAAATGTAACTTTTTGCCTGGCAAGTTACCCATTTCCTTATCTAATTTTCATCAGCAATGCCTTCTCTCATGGAAACTGAGAAATGGAAATTTGGAAATTTTGTCCATAGCTTTTCCCCGCACAAAGTTCTCCTTTGGAACAACACTGATATAACTGTTAGAAATAAGTCCCTTTTTTTCCCCTAGATGGTTTAACAATAACTTTAATTGCATTCTATCTATTTTTGATGATTTTGGTAATATTCTAAATTATAAGCAATTTTTGAATTTCCGTAACTTTCCAGTTCCACCAAAGGAATACAACACCTTGATAAAAGCAATCCCAGCAGGTTTAATCCAATTAATTGAAAATCACCTTAAGTTCAGCAAAGGTAACAGAGTTTATCCGGCTTTATGCTTGGATGGTATTGACATTTTAGATCGGAAGTGCAACAACAAACATATACGCAAAATCTTTCAAATGAAGAGAAAGATTACTCCAAAGGGTAAATTCTATTGGGGTTCTCTTTAGCCCTACAAATACGACCCACACCTTCATTCTCAAAGAGATTATCTTTTATTATGAAAACACAAAATTGCTGTCCCTTGAATATATCGTTAATTTCTTTATCTTGTATGCTAAATTCTTCATCCACAAGCAAAAATGGCTTAAGTCTCCTTTAAGCTTTCCTCTTTTTCTTGCTGAATTTAACTCTTTTATTTCATCCCTTAAACTTATAAATAACAAAAAAAGTGCAGAATTTTTGATGCATTATGAAGATTTATTAAGATATGTCTTAACCTTATCATTATGCTTTTCTTTCTGTGTCTATTATGATGTATGCAAATCCAGGACATTCATGTTTTCTGTTCCTTGTTATTATTCAATGTAAGATTTACAACCTCACTTCATTTAGCTGGTCTTATTGTGTGTTTATTAATCTAGTTTATTAATCTAATTCGCTTACATAGAAACTAATATAAGCTAAAGTCATGTCATTGACAAGGTGCATACTTTAAACTCACACTTGGATATCTTTTTTATTATATTATTATCATCCAAATGATTCTATAAATTATTACATCATAACTTGCACAATCCCAAATAAGCCTATTAATTTTACTGTTGCAACAGTTCTTCTTTAGGCATATATGATATCATTGTAAAACTGAACGCTGTTTGAATGAAAATGAATTTTGTAAGTTACGGCAATGTGTCAGAAAGCATTCCCTTCTCTCTTTGAAACCTTTTTGAATGAAAGTTTAGTTTACAAAAAGTAACCAACCAAAATGTTTCACAATACAGATTCCAATAATAAAAAATCAATATTACATCCACACTTGATTTTGTCTGCTATGATTGGTCAAGAGGATATGTTGCATAGATTGTTGGCTAGTAAACCACTGTGAGGCTGCAATGATGCCTTGTCCCAAATGTGGCACGCTTGATATGTACTTAAGGATCAGACACACCAAACTGACATCAAAAAACTAGTGCCGATTATGGTGTCGCCTCATGTCGCCTGCATCTGGTGCAAAAAGCTCACGACAGCCAATGGCCAACTCACACGTTCTAGTACGTTCTTCACAAGCATGAGAGAAAATAACTCTCCATACCAGCAGGTGGCAGTAGTCTGTATTCGTCATTCAAAAAGGGAAACTGGAAGAGCTGGGACTGCGTATATACAAATCGCTTGACATTTCCACACCAATCTCGTTCACTGCAGACGGATTCATAATATAGTTTTTTTGAATATGTCTGATAAGTTGCAAATGAGAAGAGCCTTCTGTGTGTAGGGCAAGAAGGCTTGACTTCTTTTCGTTGTTTGCTTGCTTTTGTCATTTTCTTGTGCATTGGTTCACTAAGCTGAACAGCCAATCAGATCTCTCTCTTAACGATGGGCTCTGACACTGATTCAACATGCTCAGTTGGCCAAAATAAAACACAGACATCAACGATCTAGAACACACTGCAAGATCTAGGCCGACAGATGTTCAACAATGGCCCGACATTGGCTGAAGGCCACCTGTTGCTTTGATGTGCCTTTACAATGGTCGTTGCCACTGTTTGAAACCATGAATTTGTAATTTTATGAAGACTGGTCATGAATGCCCACTTTGCAGTCGCTATGCACCATCAATGCACCCATTTGCCAAGCATGTCCTGATGTGGACTACATACACCATTGTTATTTTAAACCACTTTTTCACTGGGCAAAACCTTTATTATTGCTTAAAGTGCCCCTGTTATGCTATTGTAAAGTTTCCTAATTTTGTTTTGAGGTCTCCTACAACAGGTTTACATGCATCAGAGGTCAATAAATCACTTTCATTTACTCATAATATACACTGAACATCACATTTTTCAATGATTCTCAAACAACTTCTGATGAATCAGTCTCTCTAAATCCCTCCTTTCCGCGAGCTACTCTGCTCTGATTGGCCAGACGGCCCAGTCTGTTGTTATTTGCCTACTCTGCTCTGATTGGCCAAACGGCCCAGTCTGTTGTGATTGGGCTACCGCATACAGCACGTGTTTCGGAAGCTAAACGCCCATTACCATAACTGAACTTCAGCTCCGTCTGGAGGCTTCCTAAAGCTCAACGACTGTACACACTGTAAAGACAGTAACAATGACGCTGACTTTACCAAATCAATCCGAGCGCGAGTCCGATGATGAAACATTAGCTATTCAACCCGAACCTCCATCGCAAGGACGTCTTGAGCAGGCTGTTTCTCAGTGATACGCTACTCAGTTTGAGGTACATTATGAGATGTTGCAACTGTAATTCCTCACCATCAGCATTAACAAGAGTATGACCATCAACAAACCCATGTGTATATTTCTAATTTATTGCGGTGCACATGCGGGAACTGTATCAATAACAGCGCATACGTTAGCCCAGCCCTAACGTGAATGACTGATGTAACATAAAAGTTTGTAAAGCAAATCTTGCTCCATCTTTTATCTTTAATCAAAGTAGTAAGAAGGACAGACAGTCTGCATTAATAGACGCAGTTTTAGGTAATAGTGGCCCACAGCTGATAGTAAAAGTATTTTAGTAAGACAGTAATGACGTGAGTTAGCCGGAAACGTACACAATATAAAACACAAAACTACATAATCTGAACACCCGGTAGAAAATATATACATCAATAATTATTCATACTTACAGGTTGTGATTCTGAGGAGCAAGCTGGTCCAAATAAACTGACCCAGTACTGACCCATCTTTCAAGAGCAAGCTTTTCGTGAATCCCTCTCCTCTGAGAAGCACATCGATGTGGTGAGCGAGAACCCGGGCCGAACCCAGTTTCACACCATCAAGAAGAGCAGCTGGGACGCCCTCATCTGCCACTCGCCCCAGGTCAACATCGTCATATACTTTTTCCTGTACGAGGAGGAGTTCGAGCCCTTCTTTCACGAGGAGACGCCCGTCACGCATCTGTACTTCGGTCGGGTGGTCAGTAAAGACATGCTGGGCCGCATTGGGCTGAACTGCCCGCGTCTTGTGGAGCTGGTGGTGTGCGCCAATGTGCTTGAGCCACTGGACAAAGAGTTGATCCGTATCAACGACCGCTGTAAGAGCCTGACGGCCATCGGCCCAGGCGAGCGCAGGGTCACCTGCAGCGGCTTCATGGAGTTCGTGAAGATGAGTGGCGGCCACTTGAGCCAGCTGTCCATCATGGAGGAGGAGCTCATCCCTGACAACACGTACAACATCGAGCAAATCCACAGCAAGGTCTCCAAACATTTGGGTCGGATTTGGTTTCCTGATATGATGCCCACATGGTAGATGCATCAAAGCATTTAGAGATCCACTCTAGTCTACCTATGTGAACAAGCAGTCTGCATTTGGCAGACACGGAAGCCATTAGACAGAACTGGGTAATTAAAATTTAGTATGGGAAATGGAACATCTGACTACACATCTGGATCATTAGTGTGTAAGAGCTGCTGTAGTGGAAACATGATTTGTGAATGGAGCTCAGAGATGGGATTTGAAAGCAGTTTTTTTTGCAGATTTGAAAGTGTTTACAGTTCCACACAAGTGCACACACACATAAAACCAGTTCTTTATGTAAAATTCATTGGCCACCTGGGACTTGATAGCTCATATTTTATGGCCTAACCTTTCTTCTATTGCCTAACCAGAATATTTTAAGCTACTAGTTGTAGGAAGAAAGAAAGACTTTTTTCAGTTTATAAAAATTACAAATCCTAACAAGCAATTTGGTAACACTAAGGTTTCAATGGTTAACATTAATTAACTACATTAGTTAACATGAACTAACAATAAACAATATTTCAGTAACACTTTACAATAAGGTTTCATTAGTTAACATTAGTTAACTACATTAGTTAACAATAACATGAACTAATAATGAACTGCACTTATAAAGCATTTATTTATTTTTGTTAATGTTAATTTCAACATTTACTAATATATTATTAAAATCTTGTTAACATTAGTTAATGCACTGTGAACTAACATGAACAAACAATGAACAGCTGTATTTTTATTAACTAATGTTAACAAAGATGAACAAATACAGTAACAAATGTACTGCTCATGGTTAGTTCATGGTAGTTAATTTAATGGATTAACTAACATGAACTAACCATGAGCAGTACATTTGTTACTGTATTTGTTCATCTTTGTTAACATTAGTTAATAAAAATACAGCTGTTCATTTTTTGTTCATGTTCATGTTAGTTAACTTTGTTTCACAAATACATCTAATGTTACTAATGAAATCTTATTGTAAAGTGTTACCAATATTTCTACTGAATGGATGCTGTAAAAATATATTTCTCATTGTTAGCTCATGTAATGCATTAACTAATGTTAACAAATGAGACCTTATTGTAAAGCGATACCAGTAATCTTTACAGAAATAGTATAAACAGGTTAATTTATGAAGTAGGCTATATTTCACTACATTAAAAACAATCATTCTCTGGCAATAGAATAACTTTGCACGTAACTTATTTTATTTGTACACTATATATATATATATATATATATATATATACAAACCCGATTCCAAAAAAGTTGGGACACTGTACAAATTGTAAATAAAACAGGAATGCAATAATTTACAAATCTCATAAACTTATATTTTATTCACAATAGAATATAGATAACATATCAAATGTTGAAAGTGAGACATTTTGAAATGTCATGCCAAATATTGGCTCATTTTGGATTTCATGAGAGCTACACATTCCAAAAAAGTTGGGACAAGTAGCAATAAGAGGCCGGAAAAGTTAAATGTACATATAAGGAACAGCTGGAGGACCAATTTGCAACTTATTAGGTCAATTGGCAACATGATTGGGTATAAAAAGAGCCTCTCAGAGTGGCAGTGTCTCTCAGAAGTCAAGATGGGCAGAGGATCACCAATTCCCCCAATGCTGCGGCGAAAAATAGTGGAGCAATATCAGAAAGGAGTTTCTCAGAGAAAAATTGCAAAGAGTTTGAAGTTATCATCATCTACAGTGCATAATATCTTCCAAAGATTCAGAGAATCTGGAACAATCTCTGTGCGTAAGGGTCAAGGCCGGAAAACCATACTGGATGCCCGTGATCTTCGGGCCCTTAGACGGCACTGCATCACATACAGGAATGCTACTGTAATGGAAATCACAACATGGGCTCAGGAATACTTCCAGAAAACATTGTCGGTGAACACAATCCACCGTGCCATTCGCCGTTGCCGGCTAAAACTCTATAGGTCAAAAAAGAAGCCATATCTAAACATGATCCAGAAGCGCAGGTGTTTTCTCTGGGCCAAGGCTCATTTAAAATGGACTGTGGCAAAGTGGAAAACTGTTCTGTGGTCAGACGAATCAAAATTTGAAGTTCTTTTTGGAAAACTGGGACGCCATGTCATCCGGACTAAAGAGGACAAGGACAACCCAAGTTGTTATCAGCGCTCAGTTCAGAAGCCTGCATCTCTGATGGTATGGGGTTGCATGAGTGCGTGTGGTATGGGCAGCTTACACATCTGGAAAGGCACCATCAATGCTGAAAGGTATATCCAAGTTCTAGAACAACATATGCTCCCATCCAGACGTCGTCTCTTTCAGGGAAGACCTTGCATTTTCCAACATGACAATGCCAGTCCACATACTGCATCAATTACAACATCATGGCTGCGTAGAAGAAGGATCCGGGTACTGAAATGGCCAGCCTGCAGTCCAGATCTTTCACCCATAGAAAACATTTGGCGCATCATAAAGAGGAAGATGCGACAAAGAAGACCTAAGACCTAAGTTGAGCAACTAGAAGCCTGTATTAGACAAGAATGGGACAACATTCCTATTCCTAAACTTGAGCAACTTGTCTCCTCAGTCCCCAGACGTTTGCAGACTGTTATAAAAAGAAGAGGGGATGCCACACAGTGGTAAACATGGCCTTGTCCCAACTTTTTTGAGATGTGTTGATGCAATGAAATTTAAAATCAACTTATTTTTCCCTTAAAATGATACATTTTCTCAGTTTAAACATTTGATATGTCATCTATGTTGTATTCTGAATAAAATATTGAAATTTGAAACTTCCACATCATTGCATTCTGTTTTTATTCACAATTTGTACAGTGTCCCAACTTTTTTGGAATCGGGTTTGTATATATATATATATATATATATATATACAAATAACAGTTTATTTGTGCTGGTAGGGGAGGTTTTACAGATAGAGTCGATGGTTGGATTTAACAATTTTGACTTTCCACAATAGATTAAACTATTAAAAAACATACACAATTGAAATGAATAAAAACGTAATTTTATAGTTTTATATTCCATTCACCTATTACAGAATCAAATAGCATCATTTAAAGGGGTCATGAAGTGCATTGTTTTATTGTTTTATAATGTTTCCTGTGGTGCACTTATAATGTTAGTACGATTTTTACATCAAAAATGGTCATAATTTAGAAATAAAAGGCATTTTTCCTACCCTGATTTTACCCTCTGATTTGAACGCTCTGTTTGAAGGGGTGTGTCTACTGTGAGACTTCAGTGTAAATGCCCACTGCTGTGATTGGCTGCTGTGAGACTTCAGTGTAAACGCCCACTGCTGTGATTGGCTGCTGTGAGACTTCAGTGTAAACGCCCACTGCTGTGATTGGCTGTTGTGAGACTTCAGTGTAAACGCCCACTGCTGTGATTGGCTGCTGTGAGACTACAGTGTAAACGCCCACTGCTGTGATTGGCTGTAGTGAGACTTCAGTGTAAACGCCCACTGCTGTGACTGGCTGACATCTTTGCATCTGAAATAGCTAGTATTACATATGGAACTTTCTCGAAAACTTTTAGCAGGTTTTTACTATTACAGCTCTCAAGATTAATCGTGAAAAGTGTTGATTATATCATTATATTTAGATCTATAGCATTATATTTAGATTGTTGTATGAAAAGTTGCAGTGATGAGCATTGTAGCCGATCACAGACATGTTGAGCTCATGAATGCAGTGCTCTCGTCATTGTAACTGGATTTCTGCACACTAACGAATGCTTTCATCATAACTAACAGTGCAAACACGATGTAAATAAGATATTTATTGAATATAACGGGAGTTTTGGCGAGAGTCCAGAACTCAGTCACTGATAAACTCGCGCTGTTTGATTGACAGCTCCAGAGATTGTAAAGGGAGCGTTCTTTAATCGCTTTCTATATATAATTTAATCACAGTTTAAATAACGCACCAGATATTTACTTTTTTTTTGGACCCCCCGGGACCCCCCCGGCCCGGACCCCCCCATACCCCCCCAATACAGTAAAACTGCACATTTTAGAGTGGCCTTTTATTGTGGCCAGCCTAAGGCACACCTGTGCAATAATCATGCTGTCTAATCAGCATCTTGATATGCCACACCTGTGAGGTGGATGGATTATCTCGGCAAAGGAGAAGTGCTCACTAACACAGATTTAGACAGATTTGTGAACAATATTTGAGAGAAATAGGCCTTTTGTGTACATCGAAAAAGTCTTAGATCTTTGTGTTCAGCTCATGAAAAACGGGGGCAAAAACAAAAGTGTTGCGTTTATAATTTTGTTCAGTGTATGACATCATAAATGGGCTTGGTTTCAATAAAAGCTGTTTTTGAACTAACAAGGAAGTTACAGGATATTCTTCTAGTATGATGACCTCATATGTCAAAAGCTCAAGGAAAATTTGATTTCTCAATTCATGACCCCTTTAAAGAACATATTATAAACATGAATCATAATGTAAATCTCATATTTCAAAACCCATACTTTTAAATATTGCTTCTTGAATTGTTTTAAAATGTTTAATTTTTCAAACATAATATTTCATTACAAATGTCATCACACAATGTCATTACAAACATACATATTACATATAGGTGTTTTATTAAATATTATTTTAAATTACCTTTTTCACAAAATAATTGACATTTGTTTGGGGGAATATATAAAACACAAATGTGTGCATATCAAATAATAAGAAAATACCTAATTTGTATATATTAAAAGTTTAAAAATCACAATATAATTTTTTTTATGTATAATTTAATTTATCAGTTTAATTTTGATTAAAGCCTATTCAAGTTCCTGCCCTTAAAGAAATCCTTCAGTAAGTGACATGAAACTGTCACATGGCTTTAATAAATGGATGATTGTGTTTGCAGTTCATCAGACTGCCAGCAGAGAGCAGAAGCTGCCCGTCAGAAACACGTCTGACATCATTACATAAAACCACCCTGGGTTTCTGCAAATAGAAGCAGCCATGGACACTTTTTTTTCGTACTGAGCCTTGACTGTGGTGTATGTTACACACATGCTGGAAGGATGGGGAAAAGAGACACGCTCACTCGGCTATGATCTGTCTGGGCGTGAGGTCATCACTGACCCCGTCATGAGTGAAGAACGTCAGCCAGACGTCAGCAGTGCAATTAAATATTCAAATGTCAGCGCAGGACTGTGTGATCTAGTGTATTACACGCATACGTACACAGACATCATCAACACGCCTTATGAACCAATTCATTTTTTAGGAATTAAGAAGAAGATCCAGCCTCCTTAATCTCACTGTGGTGCTTGTATTTCTGTCAGCATGCACAGAATGCTCTGAATATATAATATTATGTAACATCTGCAAACCTCAATTATTGCATGAGCAGCTCAAAGCGCAAATGCATACCAATGTGGTCCACATGACAACAGGAAGTTGGTTTCACAGAAGGGAAAAGGCTCAGCTGCATCCACAGAACAGATTACATTCACGCCTTAAAGAAATGATGTGCAAGTATTGATCAAGTGTGGACTGAGTTCATAACAGCCGCCCAGAAACATGTGAAATTCATGCAAATGGTTTGTGAGAGCAAAGAGCACATTCGATATTGAAAAGCACAGCTTCATTCCTTGGAGTGCTTGAACACTGTAAACTTGGCATCAGATGCAGCTGGATGCTCCCTCTGCAGCGCATCCATGTGTGCAAAACATAAATATCGGTTTCGGTTTTGCCCGTTGGCTATTTTCTGTATTGAAAAATTCAAGCTTTGCGGCATTGTCATTCTCTGTGTGGCATGCCGGACTGCGGTGTGTACTTTATGCAATGGGGCAGGGAGAGGAGCTGTGTTCCTGGGATCTGAGAGAAGGAGAAATACACGTGTCTCGGAGACCACGCCACTCTCTGATCCGCTGCTCCTGATGGGAGGGGGGGAGCCGCTCTAGCTGCCGTGCCCGGAGGTGAGGGGAGGGTGCCAGAGTTCCCCTTAGGACATGCCAGGTGTACCTGGAAAAAAACAGTGGTAAATAAGGGGCATGTTGAGAGGAAAGACAGAAAAAGGAGGATATTGCATTTGAAATCCTGTGTTCATTAGGGGTGTAATGATACATCGTTAAAAAATCGATTTTTTCATCGATACAGGATTTGTAATTTTTAGAGAGTTCAATTAAATGTGTGTGTTATATTTTGGTTGCATTTTTGAGTTTATAAAAATGTAACTGGTTGTGTAAAATAAATTCTCAAAGTTGGCATGAAATGCAAGTTGCGATGGTATTTCTTCCCTATTGTGACGTATATCCTAGTGAAACGGCTTCTCGAACAAAAACAAATGTAGGGCAGAGCTTGAATTTGTCCATGGGGTATTGATTGAATGGTTGTGGTTTGCTATTGGTGGATCTCATGTGAGTGACAGGTTGTCCCGCCCTCATCAGAGAAAAGATGTTGCTTCAAGAGGGAGGAGAAGTTATTTTGATTAAAGATTACGAGGACACATGAATTTGAGTGCTGTCAATCGATTAAAAAAATTAACTAATTAATTACACATTTTTCTGTAATTAATCGCGGTTAATCGCACCTAATATTAAAGTTTTTTTTTTGTAATAATTTCACATTTAATGTCTAAATTAATGTAGAAACAACATAAAGACAGTTAAAATATTTGAAATTGAAATATTTGTTTAAAGGGATAGTTCACCCAAAATGCAAATGCAAGTTCACCCTCAAATTGTTCCAAACCTGTATGAGTTTCTTTCTTCTGCTGCACACAAAAGAAGATATTTTAAAGCATGTTGGTAACCAGACAGTTGATGGTAGCCATTGACTTCCATAGTATATTTTTCTTACTAGGAAGTCAATGGCTGTCAACTGTTTGATAACCAATATTCTTCAAAATATCTTCTTTTGTGTTCAGCAGAAGAAAGAAACTCATACAGGTTTGGAACAACTTGAGGGTTAGTAAATGATGACAGAAGCCATTAGCCATTAATTATAGGCATTCAACATTACAGTATAATTGAAAGCTATCAATTTTAACATTTATTAGGCTTTAAAAACAACTTTTAATTTAAGTGAACTTAAATCAATCTTCACATAAACCCATTATAATAAATGTCACATTTACCTGCTCTTCAATATATCAGGGCTTTTTCTCTTGGCCCAGTCAGACCGGTTCAGATTTTTACTTGCCCTTTCAAAATGCACAAAAAGTTATTGTTTTTGTTGTTTTTGACCCATGTAACAATGTAAACAGTGCTTTAAGATTTGTAGGTCGTTCTAACAGGTAGGATATATGAAATTGAATAAATTATCAAACACTTCACAGTCTGCACTGCATGAATTATAAATGAAATATAGATTAATCCTTATTAAAGCTGCAAAAGTTATTCAGTCAAGAGCAGTGAGTGATTTTCTTTTTTCCTTTTGTTCTTTGATCATCTTTATTGACAGACAGAAGTAGGTTTATTAGGCAGTCACTTTAAGCTGCTGCACATGACGCGGATCTGACACATTTTCTCACAACTTGTACATTCATTCAAGACTTCATTTAACTCTTTTAAGACTGTGCTTGCAATGATACTCGACAAAACAGGCATTTTGGCATAATTTTGTGTGTTTTTGTCCGTTCAAGTGCTGTCTGAAGAGGCTTTCTGTGTGCGTGTCACACAGTGTTGTGTGTGTGTCACACACACAGGAGATTCACAGAAGTACTGCACTGCCTTCTCGTTTGTGTCTTTTATCGCTTGAATGGTTTAAAAGCATTAGCATGAATAAGAGCGTGATCATATAATGTAACGTTAGAAAAAAACGGATGCTGCATTAATTGCGTTAAATATTTTTTTGCATTACCATGTTAATTTTGACAACATTAATGAATTTTTAAAAAATTATGTGCAAGGATAAATCATTCATAATAAATACATTTTACATTAACAGGATGCAATAATAACATAGAGTGTAAATGATTATATTTATTAAAATTATTAAATGGATGCCGCCTTAATGGGACAATAAAAGCCCTCCCTACACCTACCCCTAACCATACCCAATAAATATTATTATTAAACATTTCGTTAGGCAATTTATTTCCACTTATAGAACATTTTCTTAATTTTTATTGAAAGTAAATGCCTTTCCGATGTGATGTGTGATGGAAAAAGGGAGAAGAGCGAGCTCAGCAAAAAAGGCGGATTCGAACCTCGGGTCAAAAACCAAGATCCAAAACCAAGATCCATGAGCCTTCTGCTCTACTGAGTACGCCACTGAAGACACTGAAATACATGCGTCTTTTTTTAATCTTGTTTGGCCCAACCAGGCATTGTTAGGCGAAGCTAGTGCAAATAGCACTTGCCAACAAGGCACGCTATTTGCACTTGGTGTAAATAGACACTCCGTAAAACTTTGCAGGATGTTTTCATTCACTTAGAGCTATGTTACACACTACATGAAAGGTCATTTTCAAAAATCCATAATAGGGGCACTTTAAAAATAAAAGGATTCCTCTCTGGAGAAGCGTTCAGTCTTTATGCTCGCAAATTCCTCCATGTAAATAGCGAATCCGCCATGGAGCAAGCACAACTGGCTTTTAAAGGGAATGGGAGATGAGACTCTGATTGGTTTATTGCACGTTACGCCTAAAACACACCCATGACTCATTAAGAGACTACAGACAACCCTTTTAGATCATGCACCGACCGTTTTTCCGTCGTTAACTAGCAAAAGTGGATTCGGACACGCCCTAAGTGCACCTGCGCTTCAAACCATCATTAAAATAAGGCCCCTAGTGTTCATGTATGGCATCTAAACAACATCACTGATATGATGCTATTATACACATAATGGTAATGCTAATGCTTTGGTTACCTTGGTAGTAAAGCAACAACAGTTGTTAAAATGCAGACAAGGTAAAACATGGGATCGGCCATTTGTTTGTGCATGATCCAGTAGGGGTCAGAGGGAGGGTTGCAGCTGATACAGATGGCGCTGTAGGCCAGAGTCATGATGAAGTACACCAGCACACTGCCGACCATGATCACCCAATGCACCACCGTCTGCAAGTCAAACAAAAAAAGGGGTAATTTCATGAAAAATACTTTTAAAAAAGTTTTAATTTAATAAATCTTATTGACCCCAATCTTTTGAATGGTAGTGTATGTAACAAATAATAAGAGTAAGATGCAGGCAAAGCAAACATTGTGTTGTGGCTGAAGGACAACGGCAACTTTATTGAACACGACAACAAACACACTGAGCCTTTTAAAAACCATGATTGATCAAAGTGTTATCATTCACAATCATTCTTTTTTTAAGAATATATTTTAAATGTTAATCAGTAAAGAAAATGTTGCACTAATAGACCTTAGTCAGGTTAGAAGCCAAATTTAATTTACCACATTTGATTTATTTTCATCTACAGAATTTGAAGATCACATTTTTGTATACTGAAAGTTTCTTTTTCTGAAAGACTGAACAATTGTATTGTTGTTAAACATTACAATCCACTGAACGCACTGTATTCTATCCCTCACAGCCTCGTTTTCATTCCTGTCAAGGATTAAATATGGCGGTACCCTGACCACGGTCTATACAAAGTGAATGTGAGATGATAGATGCCGTGTGATGGTGTTCTGCAGTGATGAAGTGGAGCGTAAACCCACCCAGCTCTTGATCTCAATGGCCAGATGCAGGATGATGGTGAACAGAGAGACCGTGTTCATGGGAGTGCCGAACGAGAATATGCCGATGTCTGAACCGTTGTATGTCTTGAGAAAGTACAAGCAGCGATCAGATAACACGTTACTCCCAAACACATGATACAGAGACTGAACAGATGTTCTTACCCAGTAAGGAATAAAGAAGCACACTAGACTCTGATAGAAAGCATCTAGAATTGCGATCCAAAACGCTGAACGCCTGTAGCCCTGTAATCAAACATTTAAATACAATGCATTACCATGGTTAGGTACTTGTTCCTATAAAACAAACTATGGAATTTGTTATGAAAATAATAGCTGAATGCATTTAGAAAATATAACTATAACTGCCATGGTTGAATTAAATTGATTCTCTAACACTCCTAATTCATTTTAATATGAATTTTCAGTAACACTTTATTTCAATGGTCCACTTTAGACACTACTAACTATAAGTAACTTTGCAACTACATGTCAGCTAACTCTCATTAGAGTATTAGTAGACTGTTAGGTTAGGGTTAGGGTTAGTAGAATAAGTTGAAATGTAGTTGCAAAGTTACTTATAGTCAACAGAATGTCTAAATCTAAATAAAGTGTTACTGAATTTTCTAACAAAAAAATACCTTACTGAGTTAATATAGTGGTATAGAGAAATGATAGATTGTCATAAGTGAGTGCGATTCCACACCTCTGAGTGCTGTCCTCTCTTATAGAGCTCGGGCAGGCTCAGTAAAGTGGAGTCTGACACCTCCTTGTCCATTATCCCAAACATGATGGGAGGAGCCGAGGTGAAGAACAGGTTGAAAAATATCATGAGCCAGTAGTCGATCATGGCTGTGGCAGAGAAGCCACAGAAGAACTGATACCAGAACAGCAGATTCACATACGCCTGAGTGAGGTGACACAGGTTAGTTAGTGAGTGTTGGTGCTAATCTCTCATGTTTCATAAGTGTTTTTAAGGAAGTTATAACTGATGTAACAGAAAATAATTGAATGTGATGTACACTACCATTCAAAAGTTTGGGGTCTGTAAGATTTTTTTGTTTTACGTTTTTGAAAGAAGTCTCTTATGCTCACCAAGGCTGCATTTATTTGATCAAATATACAGTAAAAACAGGGATATTGTGAAATATTATGACAAGCTAAAATAACTTAAAATAACAAGCTTAAACCAACAATGGAACACTCAGGAGATCGCAGGAGCTAATCGTAAACACAACGATGCTAATACTGACGGTACCGGAGGCTGAACAGAAAGAACTCAAGGCTTAAATACACAGGGAATGCCAGGGAAACTAACTAGGAACTCAGGTGTAGCTGTTGTAGGCCAGCAAGAGCTGTGTGCGTAAACCTCACTCCCCTGATCTCGACTGACGCTAGAGGCTGCGGTCTTTAGCATTCTTGTTAGACCCACCTCCCACGCTGGAGACCCCGGTTCAAGTCCTGCTCAGAGCGGGTTGAGTAGGACCGGTTACATTTGGTGCCGTGACCCTGATGGGAGTGAGGTTTAGGGGATTGAGTGTAACTGTCGTAGGCCAGTAAGAGCTGTGCGTGTAAACCTCACTCCCCTGATCTCAAGAGGCGCTCTAGTGACTGACGCTAGAGGCTGTGGTCTTTAGCTTCCTTGTTAGAGTGCCCGCCTCCCATGCCGGAGACCCAGGTTTAAATCCCGCTCGGAGCGGGTTGAGTGGGACCGGTTACATTTGGTGCCGTGACCCAGATGGGAGTGAGGTTTAGGGGGGTGTAACAGTAAGAGCTGTGCGTGTAAACCTCACTCCCCTGATCTCGACTGACGCTAGAGGCTGCGGTCTTTAGCATTCTTGTTAGAATGCCCACCTCCCACGCTGGAGACCCCGGTTCAAATCCTGCTCAGAGCGGGTTGAGTGGGACCGGTTACATTTGGTGCCGTGACCCTGATGGGAGTGAGGTTTAGGGGATTGAGGGTAACTGTCGTAGGCCAGTAAGAGCTGTGCGTGTAAACCTCACTCCCCTGATCTCAAGAGGCGCTCTAGTGACTGACGCTAGAGGATGCGGTCTTTAGCCTCCTTGTTAGCTCGCCCGCTTCCCACGCCAGAGAACCAGAGACCCCGGTTCGAATCACGCTCAGAGCAGGTTGAGTAGAACTGGTTACACAGGCAAACACGAACAGAGCAAACAGAGTGAAAACTAAACCAACACAGAACATAACAATATATACACGTTACACAGAGCAAGACATCGACGAATAGTTATACATCCTCGCAACATAGGCTCCACCCACTGGCAATCAGTCGCTTAACGGCTGACATTTGCCTGCACTAGATGTGAGCGTCGCGTCAGAAGCAAATAGAACCCATTATAATCACTGATGCTGTCTACACAAACAATATACAGATGCGAACAGCATACAATTAATAAAAATAAAAATAAAAAAAACTTACTGACTCCAAACTTTTCAATAGTAGTGTAGGTTATTTTTTGTAATAATGGCAACACTTTGATAAACTTGTAAGGAAATAACAGAGCCAACAACAGATGTTCTAAAGATACATATGTGAGTGGTGCTTGTTTGTTAAAAACTAAATCCCACAATGTTAGGATGTTGCCAGGACATTGCTATAAGTTTGCTAAGGTGTTCTGAGAGTTTTTAGCACGTTGCTGTTTTGGGTGGTTACTAGGTTGTTGCTAGGTGGTTGCATAATCGCTCAAGTCAAGCATCACTCATTTCTTAAACAGTTTATATTAAATGTAGCAAAATTTGTTGCCATGGTGATAATTACCACATTCTTGTAGAAGAAATAGATGACCATGTTGGCCAGTCTTGAGTAGCACCAGTGTCCGTGAACTAGCAACAGTCTTTGCAGGTGTTTAAAGCGTGTGATGGCAAAATCACTGGCCATGACGGCCTGTAAGACACAAACACAGCACTTACCACAGCACTTCACCACCATGAAATCTAAACTGACAGTTCATTTTTATGGAAAATGGTTTATTTGTGCACATCATTATTAGTATTATTTCAACTCTTTCCTCAGCAGCATTTTTTTAAAAAGTTGCCAGCCACAGTCAGCATTTTTGCACAAAAATTTCATGGCCCCCAGAATATTTTGTTGTATGAATATCTGAACATGCAATATATCAAAAGAAAGAAAATAATTTTATTCAAGCTTCATGCATTCTTTTTTATATCAACAGCTGAATGTGGGTATGGTTCATTAAAAAAGCAACATTTTGAACAAAAATCTTTTTCCCCCAAAGACTACAACGTGCATAAGAAATGTTTTTATCGCTTGTTTCTGCTTCTTTTTTTTGCATGTTTTCATCTGAAGATTCAGTAATCTTTCAGAATATTCGTAATAGTGCCCCCTACCGTATAACAGTGAAAACACAGAAAGACGGAAATTTCTGTCAATGGCGGGGAAAGAGTTAAAAAAATGTAGGTAAAAATTTTTAATTAAAAACATTAATGTGTCCCTCCATCAATTCCCGATGGACAAAATCAAGTCTAGCCCATTTTTTTCTTTTCATAAGCCGTTTCACTCAGACATTCATCACAATAGGGAAGAAACAATGACCACAATGGCGACTTAAAACACACCTGATCCAGTCAATCAAAAAAAGCCCTCTTTAAAATAAAGGTCTTCTTGACTGATACATTTAAGTGCCTTAACTTCACATGGGAGTGGGTTACAAAATAAAAAAAATACAAACCTGCATTCCCTCTTGTCCAGAAACCCCAATGCCAACATCTGCAGCTTGAATCATGTTCACATCATTGGCGCCATCACCTAAATCGACACAAACCATAATGTATCACAACAGAAAACCAATGTACTTCACAAACCTGCACAAAAGTAATCTTATAAATGATTTCATAACCCTTCCACCTCAAATCAAAGGTTTCATTACCTACAGCGAGGGTCATGACCCTCAGTTTCTGCCGTATGAGTTTGACCACACTGCTCTTCTGCAGCGGCGTCACTCTACAGCAAAGCACCGCACAACAGTGTTTGCAAAGCTCCACAAACTGCTCCACCAGGTCGTCTGACATGGCCATGCTCAGAGTCGGCCCATCTATCACCAGCCCGATACTGTGCTCCATCAGCGTAAATGCTGAGTTACAACCCCTGAACTGGGCTTCCGCTTCACATGAACTCCGACGCAGCTCTCCCAGTGTGTCTTCTAACCTCATTTTACACACAGACTGCAATATAATAAGGATTGTGTTAGTATTTTATTTACAAAAACATAAACTACATTCATATTATTTATTGCAGTGGAAAACGGATGCATTTGCAATACATAGACCTGATGATGTATATGATAAACAGGCAATTCAGTGTAGGGTACAACGGGGCTAAAGGCACACCTTAAGAAAAAAATGAGCTTTTCACTATTCCCATAGTGTATGATTGCAGAAAAAATATATATGTTTGTATTGAACACTGATGGAGCAACAGATTTTGTGTGAAAATAAATCATAAAAGTGGTTTATTTTGTTTAAAAATCTCATAAATGTATGAGGTGGCGAGGGGGGACATTTTACCCCACAGACACACGGGGTAAAACCAGCATGGGGCAAAAGACACACAATATACAAATACGTTAGCTAAAATAATATGTCTTTAATAATGTCTAAAGATACATACTTATTCAAAACAATCACTGACACAGAAAAGTTTGAACTATTTTCTGTTTATTTTGATAAATAAAATAATTCATTTTTGTTCAATAAACATACTGTCATTAAAATATGTTAATTTAAAAATATATTTTAAAAATACAGAAACCAAATTTTTTTTTACAGTAATAACAATAAATTATATTTTACTATATGAAATGATTAATATCATATTTTTAAATATGATGGTTTCATTATAAATATGGGTATTATCTCTAGGGTGGACACCCAACTTAATATATGATATTTATCCTTTTAATCTAACCATGTCATGTCAACAAATGGAAAAGTCAGCCGGCTGTTTATTATCATGTTTATTATTGTGTCTTTCGCCCCGACAGCAGGGGCGCCTTTTACCCCAAATACCATACTTTTACACATTCTTCCGTTATTGAAAAACTGTTGCTTTAATTAGCTTGAACAAAACTGAAAAACATTAACAATACATTTGTCTCAAATTTCAGCATGATTACTCCAGTCTTCAGTGTCACATGATCCTTCAGAAATCATTCTGATATGACGATTTGATGCTCAAGAAACATTTCTTATTATTATCAATGTTGAAAACAGTTGTGCTGCTTTATATTTTAATCGTGATGCATTTTTTTTCAGGATTCTTTGATAAAATGGATTTGAAATAGAAATCTTATGTAACATTATAAAAAAAAATTCTTTACTGCCCCAATTAAACAAATTAATGCATCCTTACTGAATAAAAATATTAATTTCTTTAAAAGACCCCAAACTTTTGAATGGTAGGGTACTTTACCTACTATTGTATTGTATTCTTTTCACATTAATTTTTAGTCTAAATGAAATAAGAGTTAAAAAACTAACATTTTAGATAAGCCAAAAAAAAAGACTTTAAGCTGTGATGTTAGTAAGTCATTTCACATCATGCCTTCAGTTTGCGGTGAAGATAAATTGCAGCATCCGACTCTGAAAACTGCAGTCTTGTTATCGCAAGATTATTGTGGAACACGTTAGCATGACGTCACATCAAGTTGGGCTGCATTTCAAATCTTATCTTAAATGAGATTATGTGAATGGACAGGTTATCTTGCAATGACAGCATGACCTAATTAATATTCATGAGTTGTGACATCACAATGTCATGAAGTGCCCCATACTTCACTGCTGTATGTTTCAACGTGACTGGTTTGAGAATATATCTAGGTTAAGGTTATGTCTAAATTGAATTTCAGTTGCTGGCCATTTCACTATGTTACATAAATGGCTTATGAGTCTCTCATTTTCCACACATATTTCTATTTAGGGAATAAACTAAGATGACAAATAATCTTGTACCTTAAAAAAATACTCCTTGGACAACAGAAAGAGAAGGTTTTAGATGCATAAGATGAGGCATTTTATAAAAATGTGTGTAAAACAATATGTGGAAGTCTTCAGTAAGGGATTTAACGTTGAAATGAAACTAGAACGGTTTCCTGCCCTCCTCAGAAGTGTGAAAATGGGATTACAGAGCAGCAATATGAGCCATTCAGAATGGTGAATGCACTTTTTCTCAGGCAGACATAAAATGAAAAACAGCATATCTGACAAATTATTGCAAGCGCATTTACAGTGGGGAGAACAAGTATTTGATACACTGCCGATTTTGCAGGTTTTCCTACTTACAAACCATGTAGAGGTCTGTAATTTTTATCATAGGTACTCTTCAACTGTGAGTGACGGAATCTAAAAATCCAGAAAATCACATTGTATGATTTTTAAATAATTAATTTGCATTTTATTGCATGACATAAGTATTTGATCACCTACCAACCAGTAAGAATTCCGGCTCTCACAGACCTGTTAGTTTTTCTTTAAGAAGCCCTCCTGTTCTCCACTCATTACCTGTATTAACTGCACCTGTTTGAACTCGTTACCTGTATAAAAGACACCTGTCCACACACTCAATCAAACAGACTCCAACCTCTCCACAATGGCCAAGACCAGAGAGCTGTGTAAGGACATCAGGGATAAAATTGTAGACCTGCACAAGGCTGGGATGGGCTACAGGACAATAGGCAAGCAGCTTGATGAGAAGGCAACAACTGTTGGCGCAATTATTAGAAAATGGAAGAAGTTCAAGATGACGGACAATCTCCCTCGGTCTGAGAGAGCTGGGACCACAGTCTCAAAGAAAACCATTAGTAACACACTACGCCGTCATGAATTAAAATCCTGCAGCGCACACAAGGTCCCCCTGCTCAAGCCAGCGCATGTCCAGGCCCGTCTGAAGTTTGCCAGTGACCATCTGGATGATCCAGAGGAGGAATGGGAGAAGGTCATGTGGTCTGATGAGACAAAAATAGAGCTTTTTGGTCTAAACTCCACCTGCCGTGTTTGGAGGAAGAAGAAGGATGAGTACAACCCCAAGAACACCATCCCAACCGTGAAGCATGGAGGTGGAAACATCATTCTTTGGGGATGCTTTTCTGCAAAGGGGACAGGACGACTGCACCGTTTTGAGGGGAGGATGGATGGGGCCATGTATCGTGAGATCTTGGCCAACAACCTCCTTCCCTCAGTTCCCTTCCAGCATGACAACGACCCGAAACACACAGCCAGGGCAACTAAGGAGTGGCTCCGTAAGAAGCATCTCAAGGTCCTGGAGTGGCCTAGCCAGTCTCCAGACCTGAACCCAATAGAAAATCTTTGGAGGGAGCTGAAAGTCCGTATTGCCCAGCGACAGCCCCGAAACCTGAAGGATCTAGAGAAGGTCTGTATGGAGGAGTGGGCCAAAATCCCTGCTGCAGTGTGTGCAAACCTGGTCAAGAACTACAGGAAACGTATGATCTCTGTAATTGCAAACAAAGGTTTCTGTACCAAATATTAAGTTCTACTTTTCTGATGTATCAAATACTTATGTCATGCAATAAAATGCAAATTAATTATTTAAAAATCATACAATGTGATTTTCTGGATTTTTGTTTTAGATTCCGTCACTCACAGTTGAAGAGTACCTATGATAAAAATTACAGACCTCTACATGCTTTGTAAGTGGGCAAACCTGCAAAATTGCCAGTGTATCAAATACTTGTTCTCCCCACTGTATATGTTTGAACATGCTATGTAGAACTTCACTCTTGAGGGGATGAAACCGTGTAACACTGAAGCGTCTGTTGTCCCAGATAAACCAATTAACCCTTTTTCTTTTGTGCGGGTTCAGTGTTTTAAATCCCAAACACATGAAAAACACTCAACATGCTCATATTGAGATATCAGATATGGTTGATCCTGTTGAAAAGACCCAATTTAAGTATGTTAATGTCCCCCTGTAGTCAATAATTTTATCCTTTAAATCTCATCTTTGATCACCTAAATGACATATTTAAACGTTTTTTCCTGTGAAAAAAAAATTTCTTCATGGCTTAAAGGGGGGGTCTAATGCTGTTTCATGCATTCTGTTAAAGAGTTGGATTCTCATGCTAAACATGGACAAAATTCAAAAAAACGAGTTGGACGTATGACGGAGTATTTCTGTGCCAAATACACTCCTTCAGGATTCTAATAGGTTGTGTACAAGTATGGCCTTGTATGACGTCATAAAGGGCGGAATGACTTCTCCCGGATGAGCGCGTGCCACATCAACCAGAGCAAGAGAAAGAGCACATCCATCAACGAGCTTCGTTCTGGCTACGGAAGCCGTCGGCAGCGCTGTCATTTTGTTTTTAGACCGAAAGATCGCCTTGTTCAGCTTCCCAAATAATCCAGCGTTAAGGAAACAGTGGATGCAGTTTGTTTTTCCGGAGCAGCAACGGAGTTCTGCAAGTGTGTGTTTGTTTGTTCCCGGTCACGAGTTGAAACCGCAGGTGGTGAGTGAAACTGCATCAAATGTCTGTGTTTTGTTGGCAATCAGCACGTAAGTGCATATAATGTCAACAACACGAACGTATAGTGAATCGAAAGTTATCCAGGGATAATGCCATGATGTATTGTGTGTGTGTGTGTGTGTGTGTGTGTGTGCTCATGACTCTTTAGCCCCGCCCACTGCATGCTTGCACAAGCTCTGCTGTTTTCGGAAAAAATCGGTACAGCGTATCTGTCTTTTATAAATATGATAAAACTAAAGACTCTTCGGAGATATAAAGGATGCAATACTACTCTATAGCAGTGGCGTAACTTTGTTTTAAAAAGTGGGTGGGACAGGAATGGGGGGTGGCGGTTTTAATACAATGATATGTACAATAACAATTGCAGAAAAAATAACATTACAATGTCAAGAAATCAATTTCAATAGTACACAAGTTTAATTTATCGACACAGAAGTCATGTTTAACGTGATAGTATCATCCTTACATCTACTATAGCCTAATATAACGGATGTGATAAATGCATAAATTCACATGGAATGCTTGTGGTGTAGTGCTAGTGTTTTCGTTTAGCGCGTCAGAGGTTCTGAGTTCTAATACGCCCTCGTATAGTTTTTTTTTTTCTCATTAAACTAAGTTCATCAGTGATTCTATATCAAGAGCAGGGACACGTTTGTGTGCATTTTGTTTTGTGATTTCACCAGAACGAATAGAGAGTCTCCGCAACGGCGTTAAGCGATAGATTGAAGCGCTCGTCTGTGTGAAGACTGCACGAACGCCGAGAGAGAACTGATAACAGTGGCAACGAGCACTCGCAAAAGCAACACTTCTCCTCTTGTTTAACACAAACGAACAAATTGCTAATCAAATGGAGATGTTTCTTTCTATTAGGTACATCGGTGCTGCGAGATATTTCAAAAAGTGGTGGGGACAATATAGACCCTGGCAAAAAGTGGTAGGGACATGTCCCACCCTTCCCACCCGCAAATTACGCCTATGCTCTATAGGTACTCAAGATTAACATGAGACTGGCAGACACTGTGTGTGTTATGTACCCTTTAAAATAGCTTGAATGTAACTCTACACCCTTGCTTCATTTAGTATACGCTGATCTATGAATATGCAAATGACCCCCGCCTCTGCTCACTCACACCAGCCCAGAGATCCACTCGCTCAACTTTTACTCAAGTTACTGTAGTAAACGCTGCACAAAGGTATCGCTCTTTACAACGTCGGACACATAACGGTAATTAATATGATTAGCTTTTTGCTTAACTACGCTATCAAACAGCTAATAATGTGTTGCTAATGTTACACAAACCATGTTCTTGTTTGCCATCTCAGTATCAGTCTTAGAAACGCTTTGAACAACGTCAGTGGAGAAAGGCATATAGTTCATCATAACATTGTAATATATATCATATACAAATTCACTTCTCTTGAGACTCCCCTGCTTCAGAGCGGTCACAGTTAATGATATGCTAAAGCCCGCCCACACTTTGACGTGATTGGTTACAAGGTAGTTTGTGGCATCAGAAACACCAGCGATTTCAAACAACATTTTTGAGTCTTTGGTTCACTGCAGTTTTAAGGAGAAAATACTCAGCAATGGTGTTGACTTATGAATTTGCACATGGTTTGTCTGAAAGAATATTAAAAACTCCACACAGACATTTAAACAACATTAAAAACCTGATTTTCACCACAGGGGGACTTTAATGCGATATTAAGCATAATCTTTCTTTCATAATCTGGTTGACTAATGGAGGTCAAATCATTGTAAGGAGTGTCTCTCTGCTCAGTTATAAAAGCATTAGTTGGTTGGCACCGACTGACACAGTGCCAGATCAACTACCTTCCTGTTTGTGCTGAAGGTGAACACCAGGTCTTCTTGGTCTAGCAGCTTGCAGGAGTATGCGATGTTGATAGCCGTCTCGGGTTTGTCCCCCGTCAGCACCCACACCTGCATGCCAGCCCGTCTCAGAGCCTGGATGGTTTCCGGGACATTTTCTTGGAGACGGTCCTCAATGCCAGTGGCCCCTGTGGGCATACGAGTTAGTTAGGGGAATTAAAATTCATTTCATGTCACTAAACTGTCAATACTTTAACGTTTTCAGTAACACTATGACTTCGAATGTTATTTGGAAGTTTAAGAAGACAATCATTAAGTGGTACATGACTGTACCCAGCAGAGTGAAGTTGTTCTCTATGTAGGTTGCAGTGTCCATAAGACGCTCTTCTTTCTCATCAATGGCTGACAAAGCCTCCTGTCTGATAGCAAACCAGGCCTTGAACTCCTTTTCACTGATAACCTTCAGAGAAAAACAGAGCTTTTCATGAGCAAGACTGTTAAGCTGTTTTCTGATAGATTTAGCCTTACTACATTGATTCTGCAAAACTTCTACCTTTTTGGCAAAGCACAGCGTTCGTAATCCATCCCTGGCGTACATGTCAAGGTCTTTTTGAGTTCTTACAGCAATTTGCTTCGGCACACTATCCACTTGTGACATATCTGTGGAAAACAAACGACACACTTACATTCAAATCTGACACATTGACAACATTTCAGTTACAACATATTTCAATGCTGGAGGATTTTCATGAAAAAATTTAGCATGTACTTCACTATCATAATATCATATGATGAACAGAAGACTTGGAATATAGTGCACATAAGTCATATGGGCCATTATTATTATACTTATATATTATATATATTATATTATATATGTGGCTTTTGGAGATTGTCATTCACTATTAGCATCTTTTCATATTTTAAGTATTTCTATTTGTGTTCCATGAATAAAAAAATATTTCCAAATAAAAGTAAATAATAATAATTTTTTTATTTAAAACATTTTCTATAATTAAGCTATTTCCTTTATTCAACAGAAAAAGACAAAAGTTGAAAGAAAACAAAAAATGAGGACATGATAAAATAAAAATTTGAAAATTTGGGGTCATTTTTTTGGTACTTTTATCCAACAAAGACACATTAAACATTACAATTTATAATGTTACAAAAACATATATTTAAAATAAATGCTGTTCTTTTGAACATTGATGATAATAAGAAATGTTTTGAGCTGTTGAGCAACAAATCATCATATTAGAATGATTTCTGAAGGATTATGTGACACTGAAGACTGGAGTATGATGCTAAAAAAAATTGAAAACAGTTATTGTATATTTACTGTAATAATATTTCACACTTTATTTAAGGGTTCAATTCTCACTATAACTAGTTGCTTATTAGCATGCATATTACTAGGATATTGGCTGTTTATTAGTACTTATAAAGCACATATTAATGCCTTATTCTGCATGACCTTATTCTACATCCCTTAATCCTACCCAATACCTAAAATGAACAACTACCCTATTAACTATTAATAAGCATTAATTAGGAGTTTATTGAGGTAAAAGTTGTAGTTAATAGTGAATGTGTTCCCCATACTAAAGTGTTACTGATTTCACAATATTACGTTATTTACTGTATTTGTGATCCAATAAATGCAGCCTTACCGACCCCAGACTTTTAAATGATGTATGTTGGTTCATGTTTTTGATCAGGAATAGTCCAATCTGAATGCTCACCTGAAAAAACATTCCCCAGTCTCTCCATGATGCCTGAATCAGCTCCTTTAGTATACATGATGATTTCATTGGTGTGTGGGTGTCGTACTATTATGGACATCCTCCTCCGTGTTGAGTCGAAGGTCAGGACGTCCAACACCTCAAACTTCAGCAGCGTATCATCAGGCAGCTTGACAGTCACGTAATGAGGAGTGCGTTCCACCATGGTGAACCCATAAGCCTTTGCTGCATGTATCAGAGCGGCCTCATCTGGGCTGTGGGCCTCATAACACACCTCCTCTGACCCAGACAGACCGCGTTTAACCTTGCTTTCACCTGAAATGACCTTCTGCCCTGTGGTTGAGTCTGAGACATCAGAGCTGTGAAACATGTCAGGCTCGTCTCCGTCTTTGGCGAAAGGATCTGCGAGTGTCTCGCCGCCTCTCTTGAAGAACTTAATGGAGCTTAAAACTTTCCGTAGAGAACCCTTTCTGAACCACTGTCCCATATTATGAAATGAACCACCTGAGTATGCAGTGTTACGGCGCCCTTTGACCTGGAAAAGTACAAGTTTATTAGCTTAACGGATGCTCTGTGGAATACTAGCATACTGCTTACTGCATTATTACGTTTTGTTTTTTAAAAAGAGCATGTGAGACCTTGTCAAGTTGCATGCAAATTTAGAGAGTAGAGTTATCACATCTGAAATAAATATGGCTATTTTGATAACACTTTATTGTATTAATAACTACAAATTATGCATAATTACATAGAATTAACCCTAAACCAAACCCTAAACCTAACCCTATAGTAAGTACACGTAGTTAATTATTATTACTCAGTACTTAAAGCTGCAGTCCGTAAGTTTTGCCTCTTTGTCGCCATCTCTGTTTGAAACCTGCATTTGCAGTTATTTGTGGAATTATCATCTTTACGTGGGTTGTGCATCGGCGGCTCCTCAGCGTGGATGAATCTAATGTTTTGAGGAGTATATGTGGCTGTCATTCATTCACCGCACCGGTGTGGATACTGTACTTCAAAATCACAGATTCAACGTCTTGGAAATATGACCAAAATAAGAATTTTCACCAGAAAATGTCATCTGAACAAGTAAGTAACATGTCTTTCACTTTTGTTCTGACCAACTGAGAAAAAAAAGCATTACAATAAATCACACTACCAACGGTGATTAAATCTAACGATCGCTTAACTCATATCACATCAAACCATGCAAATTATTATTATTGTTATACTTTGTTCTTAAATTGTTCATGTTAACAACATCAGCATAGCGTGACTGTGTATTTAGTGTGTATTAGTGTTACCTGTAGATTTCAATTTCCGTACAGTTTAATCTTTTGCTTTTGACTACGGTGAATCTCCAGTTGTCACTGATGATTGTCGTTTGGCCCTTTCTAGATTACAATCCGCCATCAATATGATACGTTTAATTATTCCAGCTGCTGTGAGAAAAGGCTATAAATGATCCGCCACCTTCAGCATCCTCACATGCGATAGCCTACTAGCCGGACTCCTTCTTTATGTATACAGACATGATGTAATGACACAAAGACGAATGGCGCCATGCTCGAATTTCCCACGGAAAGCTACCAGTACCACTCAAATTAGAACACATTATTACTATCTTACCGTTGTGAATCGGACTAAGGTAAGGAGATAGTTTTGAACACTGGCTTGTTATGTACCAAAAAAAGTTATGGACTGCAGCTTTAAATGTATAATTACACTGTAACACTGATCAAATAAAGCGTAACCCTATTTTTAATTTCGAGTGTGCTTAATTAAGTCTTTTTATAAAGTCATTTTTGGCAGTCTGTTCAAATGATGACTCAAGGAAGAAGTTAAAAAACTATGGCTAATATTATTTCACAAGTGCATTGCATTGTGGTATACAGTATCCATGCAGTGCATTGGGATCTGTTGTACACAACACTTTTTGACAAATGCAGTGGCTATTTTTATTCTGTGCTCAGTATACATGCTACAGAAATAGCATGCTTTTTGAACACAGCCTTGTTTTTTCAATGCATGTGCAAATTACATGTGCAGTGAAATGAAGCTGTGTTTTAGACTACTGTTCAAAATTTGTGATCAGTATGATTTTTTTAAAGAAATTACTACTTTTATTGAGAAAGGATGCATTAAACTGATTAAAAAAGTGACATTAAAGACATCTATAATGTTACAAAAGATTTCAGTAACACTTTACTTAAAGCCCTTATGTATAATGCATTATAAAGGTATTCATAATGTACATTATAAAGCATTATATCTTTTTTATAATTAATTGTAACCAAAGTTAAAATGCATTATAATATTTGCAGCTTCTGAAACTGATTGTTTTTCATGTGTTTTAATGCATTATATTATCTAAAGGTGTGTTCAATGAATAGATAAGTTATAATGTATTATAACTGTGGTTAACAATTATTCATGAGACCATACAATGCATTATAAAGTGCATTACAAGGCATAATTACTGCATTAAAAATACTTTTATAATGCATTATATATAAAGGCTTTCAGTAAAGTGTTACCAAGATTTCTATTTCAAATAAATGCTGTTCTTTTGAACTTTATATCCTGAAATGTATCAAGGTTTCCACAAAAATATTAAGCAATTTTCAACATTGATAATATCAGCATATTAGAATGATTTCTGAAGGATCATGTGACACTGAAGACTGGAGTAATGAAGCTGAAAATTCAGCTTTGATCACAGGAATAAATTATGTTTTAAAATCTATTAACGGACAAGATATTTTAAATGGTAATATTTCACATTACTGTTTTTACAGTACTTTCGATCAAATAAATGCAGCCAAAAATTGTACCAACCCCAAACCTATGAATAGGACTGTACATATTGATTATCTGTAAAATTACAAATTGATTTTCTGTAAATATAATGGTAGAAGTAGTAGTACTTATTTGCACCTTTATTTTAAATCATTGGTAAAAACCCATTTCTGAAATGAATCAGATTTTCTGTATAACTGTGTGTTCTGTTAATTATGATAAAACTGAAATATTGCAAATATTGAAACTGAGCCCATGTTCCCACATAACGCTCTAATAATCTAGTTCTTCAGGTACTGTGGATCTGCATACATTGTGACTGCCTCTTAAGTTGTGATGGACCCAGGGTGATACAATCATGCTCCATTGGTAATCAACTTAATTAACGTTGACCCAATGTCTTTGAACGTCTCAGTGCTACAGGTCTGAGGCCAAATATAATTTCTACCCTAGACAAAGTGCTTTGCTCGGGGTCCTCAAGTGCAATTTGGGAAATTAGCACTGACCAGCAGTGAAGGATACTCAGCTACGGTAAACTTCTCTCTCAGACTCAACTCATTACAGACTTGTGGGGTGGACTTGGGGGACGCCATCCGCCCGACTGATGAAAAATCTAATTGCCTCCACCAAGTGAGCAATTGGCGCTTGCTTGAGAATTAAAATGTAGTAATTATAAAACATACCACTGGGCTGCGAAGCACTAGCCAAAGAAGAATTAGTCATGCAGGGGCAGTAATAAAATATCTCAGGGCAACGAGTCTGCGGCCACAGGTACTAATTTACATAATTTACATGGTGGGCTATTATTGTTATTGTTTTGACATGAGGGCAGTTTTTGTGTTGTGAGTCAGAGAGCTAAGCATGTCCCCAACCCTCTCGGCTCCAGCAAGGTCAGTGCCGCCGCACGCTCTCACCCTCTGTCTCTGGGCCGTCACTGTGGAAACCACCACGGTGTTGCATATGGCCAAAGCCAGAAAAAAGTCCAGGTAGGGCCCGCTCTGGATGCTCGCCATCTGACGGTCCACCTCCAGCATCAGTTTCCTGTCTGGAACCACCACTGTTTCCTGTTTGAGGAAATACAGACTGTTAGGCGCGTACCTAATTATATCATGCACAGCCAGACCATGTGGTATGTTTCCATAGACGGAAAATGACACGATCATACAATGACAAAAGACGCAACGTCATACGTAGAGGCAGCGGGACGTGAGACAATCTGTACAGTATCAGTAGCCCATGTTTAATGCACCCCAGCAGCCCCATATGTCAACAGATCGAAACATAGCGGATCATAGCCAGCATTGCTGTGCTCATAACTGACACCAAACTGCTCGGCCATCTGCAGGGCAGACCGTGAGCATGCAGGAGAATGGAAGGAAGATGGGTCAGGGACGAGACGTTAGAAATTACACACTTCAGCTTTATTCAAATGATTTAAACCCCGATTACCATGTGTCATTTCCATTAATTGATCATTTAATGGGTATCTGTGTGTACAGAACCAAACTGAAGAACTAGTTGTTAATGCCCATCAGGGATGTGTCTTTTTTGTATGCACAAGAAAAACGAGCCTAGACTCGTTTGTTTTGCCAGATCTTGCAAGAAAAAACAACAAAAAAGAACAAGCCCATAATAAGCCTAAATAAATCTAAATGCACATTGAGAAATATTAAAAATATGCACCTACCCACTTGAACAGGTGCTCACTGCAATGTCAAGTGATGTCCAGTTCCCCCTCTCAGGACGTAATGGGTGGAGCTTGACCTAGTTATGTTTAGGGATAGGGTTTTTGGGGGTGTGGCTGGACCTTAAGCTCCCGTCCAGAGAGGGGGAGCTGGATGTCAGGAGCTGCATTGAGCAGTCTCTCCTTTAATATCTCCATAAAATGGATCGCTTTATAAGCCAAGCCCAAACATCAAGCCCAAAAACATTTATAATAAGACATGGCAAAACTTCAAGAGCACACTCTGTGAAGCAGCCTTCCCAAGCATAAACAAAACACGACGTCTCTGTTGACGGTGGTTTCACAAGTTCACACTTGCATATAGAGTAAAGGTTATGTGTATTTGGCGTGCTGTCCGAGTGGAGGGCTCCGGAATAGGAATAGTTAGGAGTGAGGAGATGGGGTGGAGGAGGGATGCTGGAAAACTGTCATGGGACAGAGATAAGTGAGCTGTATACCTCCTGTCGCGCTAATTGAGCAAAATGATTGCCGAGCAAAATGGGCTTCTCGTTTATCTACTCGAGGCTGTTTACAGAACACCGTTTTGAACTAAAATGGTAGTTTTGGGGACCTGAAAACAGAAACTTTTTGAAAACAATACTGTTATCATCTCCATGTAAACTACAAAAACGCAAATCTGTAAAAAACGGTGACGACATGCGCATTCAGTCTATAGGCGCATAGTGTTTCTTTACAAAGTGACATTACCACCTACTGGCCTGACATGAATAATACAGCGTTTTTAGTCATTTTCACTGATCTGTGTGAACGGGGATCGTTTTGACAACGTCTGTATGTGAAAAACGTAAAGGAAAAGCTTTTCTATTTTTAGCACATCTTTGTCGTGTAAACGTACCCTAAATTGCCATTACGTCAAAACATGAAAGAGACGTTTCTTTCAAAACAAGTCATCCTGAATTCCCAATCTTCACCGTGAAACACACATATCAGCGTCTTCTGATCTATGATCTCACCAGAGGACTGCTGAAGGCCATGTCACTTTGGGCTCCCGCTGCCACTTTTGATCTGCGTCGATTGGCAGCCGTGACTTGAATGTTGGCGTGATTTTTGTCTCCCGTGTGGCCGTCCTGTAATTCTTCCAGAGGGAAGAGAGGAGGAAGCTTTGTCTGTTGGTAGAGAATGACCTCCTCCTCTTCATTTGCACCACCGACAACCGCCAAGCGAGCAGCTGAGGAATGCCAACAATAAAACCTGTCCTTATTATTCCAATTTATAACAATTAACAGCAAACAGAACAAAACATTTAACTAAAACACAAAAATAATAATAAAAAATACAGCAAAATGGTCATAAACAAAATCAAAATAGAAAAGATAAATATTGTGGAACAATTTAAAGGGGTCATGAACTGAGAAATCAAATTTTCCTTGAGCTTTTGACATAAGAGGTCAACATACTATAAGAATATCCTGTAAGTTTCAGAACTGAAAACTTCCTTGTTAGTCCAAAAACAGCTTTTATTGAAACCAAGCCCAGAGAACGTCTCGTTGTGGAATGTGCCAATCTATGACAGATAGTTGAAAGACCGCCTCTGCAGAAGAAAATCAACGCCTACTTCATCACTGCAACTTTGGCCCCGTCCACTGGCGTGTTAGTGAGATGACGAGGAGAGAAGAGCGATATAGGATCACTGGACTAAACATCATTATCTTTCAAAGGATCCTAATGCTAGGAATGTGCTTATTTATTTTCAACAATGTGAATGTCTCAGTTGAGCATTATTTATTTTTTATTCGGTACATTTCACTGTGGATTATTTGGTAAATCAGTCACAATTTCGGCGCAGGCTTTGCAAACAGACTTTTACTATATGGACTCGACAGTAATGCCACAACATGTAAGTAACCGTGTTAATTCTAATGCCTGATCTGTGACCAGTGATTTCTGATATGATTCATGTACAGTCAGATGTTCTAACCAAACCAGTGACTAAACGGTCAACTTCACATTGTTTCTCTTAGTAGGATGAAAATAATCTGTTATTTAAACTGTGATTAAATTATATATAGAAAGCGATCAAAGAACGCTCCCTTTACAATCACTGGAGCTGTCAATCAAACAGCGCGAGTTTATCAGTGACTGAGTTCTGGACTCTCGCCAAAACTCCCGTTATAATCAACGAATCTCTTATTTACATTGTGTTTGCACTGTTAGTTATGATGAAAGCATTCGTTAGTGTACAGAAATCCAGTTGCAATGACAAGATCACTGCATTCATGCGCTCAACATGTCTGTGATCGGCTACAACACTTATCACTGCAACCTTTCACAATCTAAATATAATGCCATACATCTAAATATAATGCTATAATCAACACTTTTTTAATAGTTAACCTTGAGAGCTGTAATAGTAAAAAAAAAAAAAAGCTAAAAGTTTTCGAGAGAGTTCCACATGTAATACTAGCTATTTCAAATGCAAAGATGTCAGCCAATCACAGCAGTGGGCATTTACACTTAAGTCTCACAGCAGCCAATCACAGCAGTGGGTGTTTACACTGAAGTCTCACAGCAGCCAATCACAGCAGTGGGCGTTTACACTGAAGTCTCACAGCAGCCAATCACAGCAGTGGGCGTTTACACTAAAGTCTCACAACAGACACGCCCCTTAAATCAGAGCGTTCAGATCAGCGGCTAAATTCAGGGTAGAAAAATGCCTTTTATTTCTAAATTATGATCATTTTTGATGTAAAAATCACACTAACATTATAAGTGCACCACAGGAAACATTATAAAACAATAAAACAATGCAGTTCATGACCCCTTTAAAATATATAAAAACTTATAAAATATATAAAAAAGAAAAGAAGAAGGAAGCTAGCAGGAGCACAGAGATAAACTCTCCAAACGCACCATTCTCTTCGTGAGAGTATTCAGTCCCCATGATGGTGCAGCGCCTGAATACCATCTTGTTTTCTGTAAGTGTCCCTGTCTTATCTGAGAAGACATATTGGATCTGTCCCAAGTCCTCTGTGATGTTCAGAGCACGGCACTGGACCCGACTGTCCAGCTCCTCATCGTAAAGCTCCACGTCCTGAGTGATGAAGTAGATCTGCCCCATCTTCACCAGCTCAATGGACACATACAATGACACAGGAATCATCACCTAGAGAGAAAGTCCTGGAAAAATTAGTGTTAAGAGCGAGATAAACACCTGAAATCTCAATCTTTGCCAATTTTCATGAACAGGGTACAATATAAAGCTTAATAAAAAATGTATTAGCTGAAAGAAAATGCTTAACCTTCAGCAAACACTGTCCTTAATGTCAAACTCAAGAGGTGAAACTAAATGTTATGAGCTTATTTTATATTTATTTTATATGAGGTTGGCAACTTGTGTAAAATTTTGGGACGTCTAAATACAGTTTAAAATCATAAGCCGTGTTGGGTAAGTTACTCTAAAACTAGCTACTAATTACAGTACATCTTCAACAGTGTAATTAGACTGCTGTACTAATTACTCTCACTAAAAAGTAATGCATTACTTATTACTAATTACTTTCTAAATCCCATATCAACCTCGACCAGTTGAACAATACAAGCATAGACACGATACCACACTATTAATTCTTTTAAATAAACAATATAAAATTGCATTAATTATTCTTGAACTGAAGTATTTAAAGAGAGACGGTTACCTTAAAAACATACATTTTAATTTTTATGTTAAATCCACTATTGTTTTATATAGAGTTGTTCTATAGTCTATACAGTATTTAATGCAATTACACCAGAAGTAACTAATTAAATTACAGAAAAATTAAGAGCAATCCCATACTTTACTTTTTCAAGGGAAAAGTAATTCAATTACAGTAATTAGATTACTTAGTAATTAATTACACCCAACACTGATCATAAATGTAAATATAAAATATATTTAAAACATGGCTGCAATAAACAGCAAATAAATATAAAAAAAAAATTAAATAGATAAATAAAATGAAAAAAAAATTATTAAGAAGGTTGCAAACCTGGCCTAAATTAAGCTGTCACTTAGTTGGGACCAGCTAGTTTGGGACTGATTAACCTATATTTCCATAAATTAAAAGAAAATATTTTTGATCATTTTTTTATTATAGTAACGTGCGCACCACTACAACAAATTAACAACGGAAAAAATGAAATGATTTATTTTACTTGTGTTTCCACCATGCTGCAGAAATTGTCTAAATGATGTTACTTGGGTGTCAAAATTTTAAATGTTAAATGTTTGTAATGGAGAAAAACATGCGGTAACATGGATTTGCACAAAATATGGGACATAGTGTTTTGGGAATTAAAATTAGTTGATAATTAAAAATACTGCTTTACTACAATGACTTGAACATCAAAGTCAAAATTATAACATTGTTTTGAGTGGGTTTTTCTTCATGGAACCATCAATGCCAATAAAGAACCTTTTATGGTAAATTTATGTTAGTGTACCCTGTTAGTGGAAAGTGCCCATTACTTTTTTACAAAATGCCGTGTAAGTGACAGATTGTGTACCTGTAGTAAGATTATCATTGTGAAGAACATGTAAAATCCCGCTAACAATGAAGGGGTATGATTGCCATTACGGTCAGGGACGACGTATGAGGGCATGGTAGTAAAAGTTTCCAACCAGATAGAATGGCCTGAGAGACAGAGACATTTACATTCATTAATGTCATTGCTTCTGTATTTCAATACAGATATTCCAATAAAGCGTCATTGAACTTGAACCACAGAGAAAGAGAGCGAGAATAATCATTGCTTTCAAAAGAGGCCGGTGTATGAGTGAGCTATTCTGGGTATAGTGTCCTTCTTTGGCTCATGCCTTACAGAAGGAAAAGAGAGCATGAGGGTTGCGTGTGAGGTCGTAACAGCACTTTATTCTTTATCTCTGTGGACTGTTGTGAGATCAGCCGCGGCTCAGAAGAACAGACACAGCCTCATTTTTCGAGTTCAGAATCAAAGTGTCATTTTGGAGCTTATATGTTGAAGTAATGTGTTCTCTGCAGGGTGTAGTGCGTTGTGAATTATCGAGGGGGATGTTCCCCGTACTGTACCCAGGGCTCCGATGAGACACATGAAAAATAGAAGAACCACACAGAAGAGAACATCCGTATTCATCTTCCTCTCAATCTTGCTGCGTTTGTACCTGGGCCCGCTGTTGTTTAACATGGATTTGGTCTCTTGTCCTGTAATGAATAAATCACATTGTAAAAACAAGGAGATTTGTAAAATAGCAACACCCATTTACAAGCCATGCCATGTGTATAATTTATCAAGACAGAAATAGTGGGCTACAGAAAATGCCATTTTTAAGTCACAAGTACAGAGCGAACTATAATGCCCCATTATAATAAACTAAGCTGTTGCATGCGTTTGCATTATAGACGGCTTCATTGATTATAATGGGAGAGAGTTCTAGTTTGCTGCGTCACTGCCAGCGTAAATGGGATGTTAAAGACTTAAAAAAAGAGTGTGGCTGTATAGCATGGGCTTATTGCACTATTAGATGTTAGAGTCACAGTATATTAGGCTTTATCGCTACAAATGAGGATGGATGATGATGAATGGAAATGTGATTTATAAAAACAAAACAGCTTACAGATGAGATATGGGAAAACTAAAGAAAAGTTTGGGCTTGGTAATATTTTTCAATGTTTTTGAAAGAAGTCTCTTATTCTCACCAAAGCTGCATTTATTTCAACAAAAATGCAGTAAAAACAGTAATATTATTATAATTTAAAATAACTGTTTTCTATTTGAATATATTTTAAAATGTCATTTATTCCTGTGATCAAAGCTGAATTTTCAGCATCATTACTCCAGTCTTCAGTGTCACATGATCCTTCAGAAATCATTCTAATACGCTGATCTGATGCTCAAGAAATATTTCGTATAATTATTATTGTTGAAAACAGTTGTGCTGCTTCATATTTTTGTGTTAAACCATGATAAGGGATTTTACTATAGTGATGTTGATGTTACTATGATTCATTACTTTATTAAAAACAATAAATATGTTCTAATGTGCATCTCCACAAAATAACTGTGTATGGAAGTAGGCTATATGTAGTGTATTTTAATGTATCCCATGTGAACACACAGTACTATGGAGGGTAGTGTGATGATGAAATGTACCTGCGTACACCACTATTCCAGCTGCGTCATCAGTATTTTTCACTGTGCACCCGCGCAGCAGAAGACTATCGATGCCGAAGCCTGTTCTCCTCTTATCAGGCCTTTCCCTGTGACATCAAACACAGCATCTTCCTTAGTCACCCAGACTAATTACCTCAGCGTGTGCCACGTGAGTAACGGGCCCATTTTTGAATGGAAGAGGAGGATAAGAGCTTTATAATGCTTGGGAACATCAGAATCATCTCTCAGTATGATAACCCAGTTAATATGGCTGCAACGGGACCAAAAAAGGGCCAAAATCTGTTTGTCAGCCTACCTTATGTCATGCTGTGTGGGGAAACTTTGCAACAGTAACTTAACCCTCTGATGGTGGTGTAGGCAGATGTTACATCCATGACCTTTCAACCTTACCCATTATTGTACATGAATGTCCTCTTTATATGTTGTATTTATTATTTATAACAATATGAATTCAACATGGCAGATGACATGGCAAGTGCTGATGCAACAACCTCAAAATATATTTATATTGCAATGGACTATGGAAGCCCATTTCATGCTTTGGTAAATCAAAATAATGGCATACTTTTCATAATTATGAGATAAAAAGGCAAAATCATTACAAAAAAAGTCAGAATTATTACATACTAAGTCATATTTATGAGATTAAAAAAATCAAAATTGACAAAATTGAAATTATGAGATTAAGTCAAAATTATGACATACTAAATTTTAGGCCTAATTATGAGATTAAAAAATCAGAATCATGACAAAATTGAAATTATGAGAGTCAAAATTATGACATACTAAATCCTAATTATGAGATTTAAAAAAAAAAAAAAATCGGAATTATGACAAAATTGAAATTATGAGATAAAGTCAAAATTTTGACATACTTAAATCTTTGTCATAATTTCAATTTTTTTTTTATCTCATAATTAGGCCATAGAATTATGACATAATTCTCCTTTTTTATGTCATATTTCTGACATAAAAAGTCTAAATTATAAGATAAAGTTGTAATTATGACATACTAAGTAATAATTATAAGATTTAAAAAAATTTAATTACGACATACTAAGTCATAACTAAGACAAATCATATTTGTGACATTATAAAGTCAAGATTATGATAAAAAGACAAAATAATGACTTAAAATTATGACAACTTTTCATCTCATAATTACGACTTAGCATGACATGATTTGACTTTTTATGTCATAATTATGATTTACAAAAGCATTTTTTTAATGCTGGGCAATTGATTATTCGCGATTAATCTCATCCAAAATAAAAGTTTGTGTTTACATAATATATGTGTGTGTACTGTGTATAATTATTATGTATATATAAATACACACACATGCATGTATATACTTAAAGTCCCTGTAAAGTCAAAATGAAATATGTGTTCTGAGTTTGTCGCACCACAGAAAAATGTGTTATTAACCACCCAGCCAAATTTGAATGATAAAAAATCCGTAAATAAAGTAAATAAAATAGCTAATCAAAATCATTCTCAGCTCTCAAACGCTGGGGGCGTGTCCACTGTCGGCGCTGAAACCATGCCCACTCGTGGGAAAGCTGCCGTAAGCACTCAAGACAACACTCATTGGTGGGCACGTACTGCTCACGATGGCACCAGATGTCGGCGGGACGGGAGGATGAAGGCCGGGGCGGTGAATCCCAGTGAATCCCAGTTGTCTCCGATGAAAGTTTGTAAAACTATCCGGTGTAAAGTCACTGCAGAGGCAGGTGTTGGTGGTGATCCTCAGCTCTCCATCAAGGTAGCTGTTCAAAAAATTAATCCACCTCTTCTTGATATCATCGTTTTTGTTTTGTAAGTTGTAGACTGTATTAACTAACGGCACTGACAGCAACTCGCGAATGAACGGGCGAACTGATGCGAATGTGCTCTAGTTATGATAGTGTTAGGGGAGGGGCCAGACTCAGTGGCTCCAGTGCGTCATCGAGCCACCGTTTTAGCCCCGCCCAAAAAATCCTGAACACAGAAATGGTGAAAAACTGTTTAAAGGTGCAATATGTAGGATTTTTGCAGTAAAATATCCCAAAACCACTAGGCCAGTGTTATATATTTTGTTCAGTTAAGTACTTACAATATCCCAAATGTTTCCAAATATTTGTAAATCGTGAGAAAATTGCGATATTAACCAAGGAACCGGGACGTGTGAGGGAGTCGCCTGTCAATGGAGTCATATCTGCGTTACCCTCGGTTTCCGCTTTTACTGCCGTAGAAACCATGGCAACAGATGTGGACAACTGCGTAATGTCTAGCGCTGTTGTAGTTTCTTTCAAACATTATGGACCATGGCAAGCAGACTTTGGAGCAAAATGAGAAATCAAAAGAGGACCTATCGACGTGGCGTTTTCGAGATGGCGAGAGCTTCGCGATAAACTTCGACTTGACAGAGATGCCGTTCTTGCATGTGCTTTATTAGACAGGTGAGCAAATGTACATAAAACGAATCAATGTTATGTAGCTCAACACGATGAAATATTAGAATATCATCAGTATGATGTTCTAATGTTGATGTAGCTTACTGCTAGTCTCATACAGCCAACAAACTAATACACAGAATAACATTATAACTTTCAACACACTCAAATGCAGTTTAGATAGTGTAGACCAAGTCAACGGCATTGAGTTTCCTCACAATTTTAATTCATCAAATAAACTGACCTGTATGAGTAGTAATTCAGCACTTGCGTGTAGTTCGGTAGAATGAAATGTCCTCATTTCTTTATATCCCCCGGGACTCGTGCGTGTGGCGCTGATATCTGTCTCTTATTAGTAATCGCACCCTGCTTCATACCACAGTCATGTTAAAAACATAAATGCATTCACTCATCCATAAACATTATTTCCTCATAAACATTATTAGATCCATCGGTATGACGACAAGTTCCATGATTCCACACTCATTCACTGCGTCATCAATCTACGCCTTTGTTATTGTTTTAAAGAGGTTAGCAACCCCTAGCGGCGAAAAAATACATAGTGTAGCTTTAACGGTCTAACTCCACAATTCAGTACTACACAGTTCACAGTCTTTGTAACGTGTTTCAGCAATACATTTCTAACATTTATAATGTGTTTAGAAACAAATCTCAGAATTCCCTTTACAGGGACTTTAAGAAAAATATGTTATATTTATATATAAAATATTTATATTTATACATATATAAGATAAGTTATATAAATATATATACAGTATATACATGCAAATATTTCTTAAATATATACACATGAAGGAGTGTGTATTTATATATACATAATAATTATACACAGTACACACACATATATTATAAACTTTTATTTTGGATGCGATTAATCGATTGCCCAGCAGTATTTTTTTTTTTAATATGTGGCAGTAATGGGTTCTATAGTGGACAGATGTGTATTTCTCACAAGAAAATTGGTAATGGTTATGTAATTGTTTTTAATTTAAAAAAAAAAAGAGGAGACAACATGTTTTTCTTTGTGATGCATCAAAGGGTTTAAGCAGTTTCCCTGATTAGGAAATGACAAATGTGAAGGCCAGACAAATGCTGCTCATTGGTATGAATCTGACAAAAGAGGCAGTCACGATGGGGTCGTGATGTAGTTAATCGTGCATGAAATTGAGTGAAATTGATTTCAGATACTCACACATAACCTTTGAACAGGTTGAGGTTGTTGTTGGGGTTTTCACACACTACAGTACTGTCAAATATTTGAGGTTGAAATGGTTCACCCTAAAACACATGAGAGAGATGCCATGCATGATTTCCTCTTTCTGTATTCTCATTTTTTAAATTATATTGGAACTGACTAACAAGGGCTGTCCAACAAGTCCTACTGGCAGTGAAACTACATGTGGCAAACTGAGCAGTCATGAACACATGACCAAAATAAACATCAACAAGTCATACCTGTACATGTTCAAAGACAGAGAGCAGTGTTTTGTGTCACTCAGACTTGTATGACAGGTATGTGGGAGTGTTTGGGAGTTGTTAGTTATCTATTACAACATCACACTCTTTCCTGTTCTCAGACATCTGGCTGACTCATAATGAAGAGTTATGCTTTATAAACTTTGTGACCTGATGTGTACAATGAAACTTCAGAAGCTATATAAACACATTCAGAAGTATAAAAACATATATTTAAAAACACAAATTATACTGTATACACTACTGTTAGTGTTTTTTAATTTTATTGCAATAAATGAATACTTTTATTCTGCAAGGATGCATTAAATTGATTGAAAGTGACAATAAAGACATTTTTAATGTTATAAAAGATTTCTATTTCAAATAAACACTGTTCTTTTGATCTTTCTGTCATGGTTTCCACTAAAATATTAAGCAGCACAACTGTTTTATTAACATTATTTTATTCTTGAAACTTCTGGAATATACTTCTGTTGGCTATACCAACAGTCCCAGTTTGTGTTAATAATTATAGTTATAGTTCTGTAGTTACATTACAAAATGATATATATTCCACTTGATTTAATACTTTATCAATAGCTAAGTTTCCATCCTCCACCTATTTTTATGCACATTTTGGGATATCGCATCAAAAACTGCTGGATGGAAACACCAAGATGTGCATAAATTCTAAAAATGTGCATAAAAACTTATGCGCTCATTTGAGTCTGATACATTTTCTATCCGATAAGAAAACGTGCATAAATTACGATGGAAACACATTTACCGAATTCCTTGATGCACATCAAAAAAGACGTGACTTTGCATGATGGGACGACTAACCAGCGGACCTAGTTGCACGCCATCTGAAATGCTATCTGCGTCCCAATTTAGAGGCTGCATCCCTGCACCGCTGCGTGACAAAGGCTGTCCCATTTCGAAGGCTCCTTCAAATGCGTCCTTTGTTTCCAGTGAAATGAAGGATACAACAGATGGATCACGGCTGAATAAGTCATGGCTGAAGGGCGTTGTTAGGCACGATGCAAAGCGGAGTGCCTGCAACCCCTTCAGCCGTGACTTATTCACGATACAGCACTAGCCTCGAGTACCTTATTGCTTTTATAAAACGGTTAACACACAATACAAATATTAAAGCCAAAAAATATGTATCAATGCAACTTTCATGAAGTAAAATCACTAAAAGCCTGTAGTCCCTGACCATGAACAGCAACAGAAGTTACATTATTACACCATTAGATGGCGGCAAAGACTGTCTTTTTGAGCGGGTCAGTCAGTAGCGAAGAATTTTATATTGAAAGGACTGCAACTTGTTGTGAACACGGAGCAAGACGCAACTGACAAATGCTTTGACTAGCGCTGTCAGTGTCAGGACACGGGAAAACTCCTTAACTAGACAAGATATCGCAGCGGACAAACAGATTTTTGATAGGACTGTCCTGAAGGAAAATGCTATATCTAAATGCAGGTAATACACTCGCTCACTCGATCTCTCTCTCTCTCTCTCTCTCATTTTAGCTGTCATAGCCGTGTTCTTATTGTGAATAAAACACAGCTATTGACCAATCAGAATCAAGGACTGGAACTAACCATTTTATAAATATAGATAAAGTATGTATTTATATACAGAAATTAACCGTGGTGAACATATTTAGACAGTTTGTGAACCCTGTTTGTTTTCAGACAGTTTAATATAACTTTCAAAAAAGTCCAGTACAAATGTGCCACTCATCAACGGCAGCTGTCACAGTTGCTAGGCGACAAGAACAATCCTCTGTAGGCTAGACCATCCCATTTAACAACGCTTGGTCCGACCTTCGCTGCCTTCGAAGGATGCAGCCTCTGAATTGGGACACAGCTCAAGTTTTGGTTGTTCTAAAAACGCCTGAGCAAAGTTTGTCGTCAGAGTGGTTCGGTATAATTACCTCTCAGAACTGTGAAAGCAAGATAACAGGTTTATTGTGTTTCGTCTGTGCGCTCTCAGACACAAGCAATTTATAATATACAAAAATTATTATATACAGTGGCTTCTCCTACTTTTCTTAGTGATATTTAGCACCAGTTTATCAGGAAGTGACGTTTTTGTTCTCTTCGACTCACTGGATGGAAACGGTGCTTTATTCACGTTTTATGCAATATTCCAATTTTGGATAGAAACATAGCTACTGACATTTTTGAATATTTAAATGTGGCACACAGTAAGTGTCCTAATGGGCTGATTGTAGCTGTAAGATTTAGACAGGTATTTTGGGACAGGCAGCACACTTACCTGAGTAGAAAAGCCTGGCACCACTCTCCTCTGTTTGAGGTTGGTCTCTCCATCCAGATTGGCTGTTTCCATGTGGCACACTCCATTAGGGTCGGACGTGTGCAGGAGCAGGATGTCAGCTGGGATGATCTCGTTAGAGAGCACTCTCACAAAATCCCCCACCCGTACATCCTTCCATCTCCTCTTCACGAAACGCATCTGCTTCCTGTGAGAAGACGAGAATTAATGCCTCACAAGGTGAGGTGACCAGATTTCTGAAATGGAAACCGGGTACAATTCCTTAATATCAGGTATGTGGTATTTTGGTATTTCCAAATACCATTTGGTCAAAATATCACTGAAATCCCATTTGTTATTGTCTATTCATTAAATACAGGGACAATAATTTTTTTTTTTTAATATTTTGGTTATTTTAATTGTTGTGGGTTCCCTATATTATTATTAACATTAATAATTATTATAATTTAGTTTGATTATTAGGATTTTTGGTCTGTATTATATTATATTGCAATATTATAACAAAAAGACTACCAAAAAGTCCAAAAATAAAATAAATATGATAAATGAAACTAACAAATATTTTAACATTTTATAATTGTATTTAATATTTTCATTTTCACAAGCTGTTTGTTTACATACATTTTTAATGTTTGAAAACTTCAAATGTTTTATTATGTTTGTGTTTGAAAATGACTATATTATCCTTAATTGGGCTTGTTATTGTGTATTTGTTGCACGTGTAATTGTTTAGGTTTTTTTATAGTAAAGATGTGTGGAAATTGCTGCGTTTGTGACTGTGGAACCTTTGGGGTAGTTTAAAATTGTGCAAAACAATCCTGCACCCTGTTGAGGCCCTGTTATAAACAGTGTTGGGGAGTAACTAGTTACATGTAACTAATTACAAAATAAATGTAACTGTAATCAGTTACAGTTACTGAGAAAAAATGTGTAATTAAATTACAGTTACTTATGAAAATGTCAATGATTACAAAGGGGGTTACATCTGAATATTTTCTGTAAAAAGCTAGGATATGTTAAATTATTAAAGCGATGCGATTCGAATGCTTCTGATTGGCTCTCTTGTTTGAATTTGCAGTGCACCACATCTGCCAATTACATCAATCCACATCGCCACTGAAAGCTTTAAGCTACAACCTGTCTGAGAGTTGCCACCATGGCGAGTGATAAAAATGTGTTCCAGTGCTGGAAATGAGAAAAGTAATCAAAAAGTAACCAAATGTAATCAGTTACATTACATTAATAAAGTAATTTAAATAGTTACACTAATTATTACATTTTAAATAGGGTAACTTGTAATCTGTAACCTATTACATTTCCCAGCAGGCTGCTGTAATGTTGATCTGGCTTTTTGCAATGTATTTGTGGGTTGTTTTGAACGAGCTGTAAAGCGGGGACATTTCCGGAGGCAGCTCCACCAAAAACTGGGACTGTCCCCGGAAAACAGGGACGTCTGGTCATCTTATCACACGGACCTCTTCCGATGCTTTGTGGGGTTTCAGTGTCTGTGTAGTACATATAAATGCACAGACACTTGGACACTATTAATATGGGTAAGAATACACAGATGTAGACAGCATAATATGTATGAAAAATTAATAATTAGATGGAAAGCAATCCAGGACACATTTATAGCTAATTTGACCATGCTATTCTCTGCCAAGCATCTCAATCTACAGTTTTTTTTTTTTTTTTTTTTTTTTTTAACTATGCACAACCTAAAACAATAAAACTAGATGAGTTAGCATCTTCTAATATGTCTCAATGCCAGCTGTCAACAGAGAGCACACAGTAAAAGAATACTGTAGTCACGATGTGAACGTCAGGTATGCTGCTCTACACGCACAACTGGGTTGGGTGAGTTCTTCACTGACTGACGGCCCTCTTGAGAAACGTCATGGTCACACCTCACACACAAAGCCTGATGTGCTTAAACATAACTTCAGTGTGCAGCTCCCACGTTCTCTTAACATAGCTGTCAAGTTAATATATATAATAATATGAGATTATTTTGAATTGTGACATTATTTTTTATAACAATTAAGCACATTATTACCATTAATGTAATATAATATTTTTACTGCATTATAAAAAATATATATAATATATACTTTTTTCACATTACAGTAATATGAGTATCATTTTTTTGCACTGTGAGATAATTTTTTATAACAATTAAGCACAATTAAGGACATTATTACATTAATGTAATATAGTACTGTATTATAAAAAATAATAATAATATTTTTTTTTCACATTACAGTAATATGAGATTATATTAAAATGAATGCACTATATTATTTTACTGTATTGCAAAAATAAATATACGATTCACATTAATGCAATATAGTTTTTTTACTCTATTATGTAAAAAATGTGCATTACAATTTTTCACATTACAGCAATAAGAGATTATTTTGTCTTGTGACATTGTTTTTTATAATAATTAAGCACAATTAAGGACATTATTGCCATTAATGTAATATAGTACTGTATTATAAATTTTTTTTTTTTTTTTCACATTACAGTAATATCAGTATAATTTTTTGCATTATGAGATTATTTTTATAACAATTAAGCACAATTAAGGACATTATTACCATTAATGTAATATAGTATGTTTACTGTATTATAAAAAATTATAATATATATTTTTTCACATTACAGTAATATTAATATAATTTTTTTGCATTGTGAGATTATTTTTATAACAAGCACAATTAAGGACATTATATTCATATTAATGTAATACAATTTTATACTGTATTACATAAAATAATAATAATATATTTTTTTCACATTACAGTAATATGAGATTATATTAAAATGAATGCACTATATTATTTTACTGTATTACAAAAATAAATATACGATTCACATTAATGCAATATAGTTTTTTTACTCTTATGTAAAAAATGTGCATTACAATTTTTCACATTACAGTAATAAGAGATTATTTTGTCTTGTGACATTATGTTTTTTATAACAATTAAGCACAATTAAGGACATTATTGCCATTAATGTAATATAGTATGTCTACAGTATTATAAAAAAATAATAATATATATTATTTTTTTTCACATTACAGTAATATGAGATTAGATTCACATTAATGCAATATAGTATTTTTACTGTATTACAAAAAATAATAAATGTCAAATATATTTTTTTACATTACAGTAATATGAGATTTTTTTTGCATTGTGACAATTGTCACAATTAAGGATATAACATTCACATTAATGCAATATAGTATTTTTACTCTATTACATAAAATAATGTTTATTATCATTTTTCACTTTACAGTAACAAGAGATTTTTTGCATTACAATAATAAGCACTGGTGGGGAAAATATGATTTTTTCATATTAAAAAAATAATATTTTTTTCTTTTGATTTTGAGGTACAATATGACAGAACTTGCTGCTGTCAAATTATGGATAAATGTACTATCTACTACTACAATCCCCACTGCCAGGCAAATATTGCCCACAAAACAACTTCTTTTACTTTATGCAAACTTAAATCCACTTCAATTACACCACCAAGTGAAGAAAATTAATTAATTACGATGTTTTTACTAATAAAATGGCTGACAAAAGAATATTAGTTCCTCAAATCAGGCAAGACTACCGCTGTTTTGTGCCAAGCAAGCATTTCTCTGAATGAAGTGGCTGATGTCTGTTTCAGATAGTGGCGTGAGATAAAGCGCTCCTCCAGAAGGACTCACTGTTTGCAGTGTGTGATTAGCGAGATGTCTATTTCTGGCATTTAACTGTCAGTCAAAATGTGTGAGTGTGAAAAAATGATGATGTGTGAGACAAACACCTGCTCTTGAATACTCTATCTTTGAACGAGAGACAACACCTTATACCATTTCACAGCATTCCACTGCACGCTGAATTTTAACTCATTTCGTGACGTTCACACAGCGTCTTTAAAGTGAAAAACTACAGTGGCTGAAGATAAAATATGATCATGCATGGCAGGCAATTTCATCATAATCATTATCATTTCATCATAATCAATCATAATCACCGGTTCTACTCTCTAACAGAGAAAGTCCTCATCATATTATCTGAGATATATATTTTAAATTCAAGTGTCTCTGGTTTGATATTCACGGCACATGTTCAGTATGAACGAGTAGGTGAATCGACAAGCTTTTGTGAGCATTTCAAAGCATCCTTTTTCAATCTAATCCACCAATATATCTGCATTCCTCTTAGTTAAATGGCAGGGGAGAGACCATAATTTCTTCTGGTTCACATGACAGGTGTCAGAGCAAATAAATGCATACAACTCAATAGGTCATGTTTGCTCTAGCAGAAGCGTGACGACCTATACAGTATGTGGGAAAGGTGCATGCATGTACTATGCTGAACCATTTGCACAAGGTCGGCATGACTCAACAAGAAGGGAGGCATTACTTACACTGCATCCTACTCACATTTTTCTGATACAAATGCATGCCATGTCAAATGTCAAAGCTCATGCATGCTAATTAAAGTCGGCCAACCTGGCAACTATTTGTTAAAGTTCGCCATTGTTTGCGGCAGATGTATTTCTTAATGAAAGTTTGGGGGTAGTATGTTCTGACTATCACAAGGAAAGGGATCTATAAATAACTACCTGCCACACTCCTGACAATTCTTCCTGCATCCCTCCTCCACACCAACTGCCCCTCTCCTCTCCACACATATGTCCAGGAGCCTGATTATAGACTGCAAGCCCAAACCTGCCTTTTTTTAGGTATTAGGGGTGTTTGGTAAAACAAGCAAGTGCCCCCTCAAGATTTTAAAATCAACTTTTTTAAGTTTCACAATTGCATTCCAGATTATTGTAAGTACAAAATAATTAACTTAGTGATTTGTGCAAAATCAAGGAGTGATTTTACAAAAATAAAAGGTTACACTTTATTTTAAAGGCACAATATGTAATTTTATTTTATTCAAAACCAAGGCGTAGCTTGATGATGCCTTGATTTTGTGGAATCATGGGCGTTGTTGTCTTCACCTCTACAGCCGGTGGAAAATAACCCGAAGGGACTTGAGCAGAAATCATATTCATGGATGAGCTAATGTATTAAAGATTTATGAATGTTACTGTAGTATGAAGCAGGGTTGGAGCAGAACGAGGCCGCTGGAGCGATTGCTAATGAGAGACAAGCGCGGCACACGGCTCGAGAGCAGTGGAGCTTTTATTATGCCACAGACGAGCGCTTCTGCTTCTTCCGCTCATGTGTATGTGGAGTATAGCAGCGCTGTTTTATCATATTAGACACATTTGAGTGTGTTGAATGTTATATTATAATGCTACTCTGTGCGTTCTCTCGGCGGCTACTATGAGACACTTGATGCTCACTGCAGTAATCTAGATCAATATTAGACATGGTAAAACATGGTACTCGTGGTAAATCAAGAAAACAAGACTTAAACAATAAGACTAACTGTGTTGAGCTGTATAACAATGATTAGTTTTCTGTCGATGAATGTATCCAAACAGTTGCTCATCTGTCTAATAAAACACAATCTATTAACGCAGTGTCTATTCACACCAAGTGCAAATAGCGTGTTATTGGCAAGTGCTATTGACACTAGCTCCGCCTAACAATGCCTGGTTAAGGCGGCATCCATTTAATAATTTTAATAAATATCATAATTTACACTATGTTATTATTGCATCCTGTTAATGTAAAACAATACTGAGGTGCAAATAGTATGTATCTGTCAAAATAAAGTATAAATTGCATGTAATTACTATTTACACATATTGCAAAGAACTGCTACTTTTATATGGTGTAAATAGAATACATCACTATTTTCACTTAGTAAATAGAATCTACAGCTATTTGCACTTTGTGTAAATATCATCTATCGCTAAGAAAATATGTTATTTTCACTTAGTGCAAATAGCATCTATCACTATTTGCACTTAGTGTAAATAGCAATTATCGCTAAGAAAATATGCTATTTTCACTTAGAATCTAGTTGCTATTAACACGGTGTAAATAGCATCTATTGCATTCAGTGCAAATAGCCGCTGCCGTATATTAAAGCGTCTTTGGTGTTTCCATGGTTTCTACAAAATAAAACCGTAAATCGAGGGTAACATCATTAATAGGCGACGCACGGACACGGTCCGTGTCCTGGTTAAAATTGCTTATTTCTCTGGATTTAAACATTCTTGGAAACATTTGGGATAATGTAAGTACACAAGTCAACAAAATATATATTGTTCTAGTGGTTTTTGGATATTTTAGTCCAAAAATCTTACATATTGTGCCTTTAATGTGTTCTTGTTACAGTGTAATTATACGTTTAAGAACTGAGTAATATTAATTAATTACATGTACTTACTATAGGGTTAGGATTAGGGTTGTTTGCTTGTAACTATGCATAATTTAAAATTATTACTATAGTAACTACATGTAACAAGGACGCTGTAAAATAAAGTTTTACCAAATAAAATCACTATAAAATTTAAAAAAAAAAAAAATACATATATTTTTCAACACAACATAACTGAATCTTTAAATTCACATTTAATGAAATATGTACATACATTAATAATGTATGTTCTCACTTGGGATTGGGGTTTTCCCCCAAAACACAAGCAGTGTTATCAAAAAGTATGGTAACACTTTATTTGAAGGTGACGTAGTTACACGTTGCTACATGTACTTACTATAGTAATAACAGTAAATTATGCATAATTACAAGTAACTAACCCTAAACCAAACTCAAACCAAACCAAACTAAACCTAACTCTATAGTAAGTACATGTTGTTAACTAATATTACAGTACTTATTTGAGTAAGTATTTATTTGAGTAAGTAACTACGTCACCTTCAAATAAAGTGTAACCGAAAGTAAATTCCATAAATGCAAACGCAGGGCGATCAAGTGGAGATCAGTTCAGTCAGCCAAGTTCAAATTTGCTTGATGCATTATAGAAATTGATATTATATCAGGATTTGACTCCAGCCATATGCATACTACAAAATTACATCACTAGACTATCATGATTCACATCCTTAGGAAGATGTGCCAGAACTGTCCCAATTGACCCCTCAAAAACAAAAAAAAACAAGGTGCATGACACTGCTGATTATTGCTACTAAGTATTAGTGGTTGAACAAACCACTCTAAATAGGCCTATTACACTTCATTGAGTAACCCAAACCATATCTAGACAGCAACCATCCAGCACACTCTAGCAACGCCCAAGCGGCCACCCAGAACATCTTAGCAACTGCATAGCAACACCTTAGGGACCATCCACAACACAAGACATCATGGTGGTTAGTTTTGCATGTATAAGCATGACTCGTGTTTTCTTCAGAAACTGTAAAAATCCTGTTTACTAAATGAATGTGAGGACCAGCTGCGTATTTTCTTAAATATTCCACAGCAGTTAAAATTCTCAGCAGGAGAGAATTAAACAGCCAAGACGGAATAAGCATCACTTTGTCTGCCCTGAGCTGTTTTAATGAAAGGGGGTTTGACTATGTGTGTGAACAATATCATAAAACTCTCTCCCTTTGGGGTAGAATAGGAACCAATCAATCATAACCGCTGGAGGAAAGCACCACGGTTCATTCAGTTCGAATATGGGAGGGAAACGTGCACATTACAAGCATTAGCAACACTGTACAGTGTAAAACCGTCTGAAGTATTAGATTAGCGTAATGATTTTGCTGCTTTCAGACAGACGGTTCCCTTGTGGAGCCGGTGGAACGAGGGATTGTCTGACTGCTGGGAACCGTTTGAAATTGAATTGTTTATTTAAGGGTATGAAACTCCAGCATGATAAAACAATGTCATAAAGAGAAAGCAGCCCTTGCAAAGAAACTGAATGAAAGCATCGCTACTGGTTGTCGTGCATCATGGTGCATGAGCAAAATAGATGTTGCCTGTACATTTATTCTCTTCAAAAAAATCACATGCAAGACTAAGCAATGCATTTTACTTATGAAAAGTGGCGTACTTAAGCAATATCACATTATTGTGCAGTAAATATTGCTTTTATAGCATAACAATTCAATAAACAAGAACTTAATATTGAGCTACCACTGTTTTACACATACTTTGTCTGTTTTTACCCTGCCAATGAAAACTTCAAAGCAAAGCCACAGCAGAATCAACTGAAGCTGTAAGCAACACATAGTACTGGTATTCTGTTCCTGAACGAATCAGTGAATGAACGAGTTGAGTAAATTATTCAATGACTTACTCATATGAATCAGAGTTTTTGAACGAATCAGTTAAGTAAATGATGATTCACTCATTAAGACTTGACGTCACCTACTGGCATAACATTAAAAGTGACTGAAAATCGTGATATTGCAAACTGGTGTTTGTTATTTATTACCTTAATCATAAACACACTGGTTTGTAGCTTAAATATGTTTTACAGTTTAGCCTACTACACTTATTATTCTTCTAGTTATTTACTCATAGCTAATGATGGGAAAAACTGAGAATTTCAAAACTCTGAATCAATTGAACCAATTGCTTTGCAGAATGATTCACTGTTTCGAAGTGCTCAAAACACCAGATGCTGGTCAAAACAGTGTAAATACTGCGAAAACTCAACCCAAAACATGTATGCATCTTTTATTAACCAATTGCAAATGTTTTCTTGAAAGAGTAATCTATTAAATGTAATCTACAAAATCATCAAATAACTATATTTTTTCTTTGATTTGTCGGTCTTGTTTTGTGTGTGTGCTCCATCCGTTGTGGAGCAACTATGCTCGAACCAGAGCTGTTCGGACCAATCAAATTGTCAGGGCAGGCTTTATACGATGATGGACAGATGATCAACAGTAACGTAATCATCCACGTCACCAAAGAGCACTTGGGTTGAATTCGTTCTAATCCTAAACGGAGAACTTGTTCGTATATGCATTCACCTTTACTATTTCTCTCAAAAATGATGATCGTGTTGGTAAGTACTCCGTGTATCCTTAAATTCTTTTCACGACACCGGCAAAGATCGTTTACACTCATCTTCTTCTTCTACTTCCAGCGTGTGTGCAGTTGAGTTCTGTTGACAACTATGCGTTGCTCAACATACGTCATTTACTCCATTGCTTTGATTGGTTGTAGGTCTATCCAATTGAGTGCAGAGGCAATTTCTTTCCTGGTTCGGTTGAAACACGCCCCATAATCACAGCCCAATGGAGCAGTACCAGACTCATATTCTGACTAGAATCTGAGTATGACGACGTCAGGCTACTAGTTCAAGGGTTAACTGCAATGTTTCGAAACATTTGTGACGTAATCAGTGTTGGGAAGGTTACTTTGGTAATGTAATAGATTACAGATTACAAGTTACCCTATTTAAAATGTAATAAGTAGTGTAACTATTTCAGTTACTTTATTAAAGTAATGTAACTGATCACATTTGATTACTTTTCTAAATTTCTAAAGAATGTTTTTAACTGTTAATCATTTTCAAACATTTAAACCAGGCAGGGTTAACCTCTAAATAACAGAGATATTTATATTTAGTTATATTTAAGAGAAAACACACAATTGTAGATCATTACAGTAAATATACAGTAAATATTACAGTAAATATTTGTGCGCAGCAGCACACAAACATTTTTAAACATTAAAAATAAAAGGATTCCTCTCTGGAGAAGCGTTCAGTCTTTATGCTCGCAAATTCCTCCATGTAAATAGCGAATCCGCCATGGAGCAAGCACAACTGGCTTTTAAAGGGAATGGGAGATGAGACTCTGATTGGTTTATTGCACGTTACGCCAAAAACACACCCATGACTCATTAAGAGACTTAAGGTACAACCCTTTTGGACCATGCGCTGGGTGCGTAAATCTGCATATTATTCTTTTTACCACTATGGGCCCTATTTTAACGATCTGAGCACATGGCAGGGGCACTTAGGGCGTGTCAGAATCCACTTTTTCTAGTTTAACGATGGAAAAAACGGTCGGCGCGCCCAGCGCATGGTCCAAAAGGGTTGTACCTTAAGTCTCTTAATGAGTCATGGGTGTGTTTTTGGCGTAACGTGCAATAAACCAATCAGAGTCTCATCTCCCATTCCCTTTAAAAGCAGTTGCGCTTGCACCATGGCGGATTCACTATTTACATGGCGGAATTTGTGAGCGGAAAGACTGAAGACTTCTCCAGAAAGGAATCCTTTTATTTTTAATATTTAAAAATGTTTGTGTGCTGCTGCGTGTCCCTGTGTGTGTAATAAGCAGAGTGTACGAGCGTTGTGCACCCGCCTATAGGCGCATATTACTAACACGCCCTTTAAATAACACAAAAAATACTGCGCTATTGTCTTTAGACCAGGTTTTTGTTGGTCAATGGTGCAGTCTTTTTCAGTTGCCTCAAAATAGCAACGCGCCAACAATGCGCCTGAACACACCTTGTTTTCAGACCAGCACGCCCATGGGTGAACATATGGGCGCGAGTGAATTTGCTATTTAAACAACGTGGCGCTGGACGTGAAAATGATAACTGCGTCGGGCTGAAACTAGCAAAAAACACTTGCATCATGCCTGGCATCGCATTGCGCCGGGTGTATAATAGGGCCCTATGTGTGTGTGAAGGGAAAGCATTATACCATATAATGCCTAATATTGATTTCTCACTAACAGAAGCAAGAACAGATTCTAGTTTCACACTCACTGGCAACCCAAACAGACCCAACAGTAGCTGTCATAACATGCATGCTATTGTTTTTGTTTTTTTTAATAAAGTTATATTCCACCTAAAATATTGTTTAATTAGACTCAATGACCAATCGTTGTGTAGTTTAAGGGATAGTTCACCCAAAAATTAAAATTAGCCCATGATTTACTCACCCTCAAGCCATCCTAGGTGTATATGACATTCTTCTTTCAGACGAATAAAATCGGAGTTATATTAAAACATGTCCTGGCTCTTCCAAGCTTTATAATGGCAGTGAATGGCTGTTTCTGTTTTGAAGTCCATAAAAGTGCATCTATCCATCATAAAACTGCTCCACACGGCTCCGGGGGGTTAATAAAGGCCTTCTGAAGCGAAAAGGCCTTCTCTCATGAACGCGTACGACAGTTAGCGGATATTAGAGATTACAGTTTGTAAAGTCACATCATGTGACATTAGCATATAAGTGCTCTGAAGTACTGGAACTACAAAGCTTCACAAAGCAGTGCTTCAAAAGCGCCCATCACTACCTATAGCGGGTAATGAATCCGAAGGAAATGTCTTACATTCACATTGAAAAATAAGGTGAAAACTTCCAAATTTTCAACAGCTGGAAGAAACTGCTATCCAGGCATTTTCTGTACCTCATATAGCATTTAATACCATTCCAAAATGCTACATTTGTTGATCTGATCACAGATAGGGTTGCAGGAATGAGGTCGCATCTCTACTGAATGGTGCTCTGCTAACAACCTTGTGCTGAAATGAACTTACATCAGAAAAGCTCACCAAAGGCTCTTCTTCCCACGGCAACTCAAAAAGTTGTATCAAATGTATCAAAGACCGAAAGACTTCAGTTCTATAGAGCAGCCATAGAAAGCGCATTAACTTTTTCAATCACACAGTGGTATGGAAACTCCACAGATCAGCAGGGGAAGTTGGAATACGGTATTGTGCTCCCTGCCTCAAAAAGTATTGACTATGATCTCAAAGTAAGGCCTGAAAATTCAGCATTCCACACACAATAATACCTTCCACAACATCACTTACTGTAAGACTGTCCAAATTCCTAATTCCTCCACTTACACTGTAAACGAGGAGGAATTACAGTTGTTACCTTAAAGAGCTACTTATACAAGATTTAAACCATAAAAACTAGTTTGTTTAGTATAAATAATGCATTTAGGTTGAGTCAGTGATGTTAAATAATATTTTGACTTGAATAAAACCAGTTAGGTTACCATTTTTAGGTGTATGAATCTGGATATATTTTACGTAGATATTTTATGTACCTGCATCTGTTTGATTACAACTTATATTTAAGCCACAAAGTAGGCTACATCCACTGTATGTCACTCCGTTTTACTGACAAGACAAAACATTTGAAGACCTTCTTTGGAATAACATGCACTGATGTTGCCTGTTACATCTAAATATAATATAACCGCGCTGTCCAAAGCTGAGACATAACAGCAAAGCACATATTGTGAATAATAGAAATGGCAAAAGGGGTCGTTTTTCTAACACCCCCTCTGGGCATGGCAGGCACGTCAGGACAGTCTGAGTTTCGACTGACCCGAGCCAGTTCCTGCCCCTGTGCTGCTGCTGCATGGGCCACCTGGGCTCCCCCGTATGGAAACACTTCGGGAATCACAAAATGGAGCAGCGGCTTAGCTCAAAATAAAATGAAAGAGACTAAGTAACCATGGCAATAAGTGATGGATTTGGAATCTCTTTGGAAGTAAAAATATATCTCAGGGTGTACCTGTGACTGCTGCAAAATCTCTCTCTCCCTCCCTCCCTCTAACCCCTAGTCTCTCAGTCCTTCCACTTCTCAAGTGTGGTGAATTATTCATTTTTTCCCACCAGCTATTCAGTCGTTTTAAAATAGATCTAAACGATGCCTCTCTGTCTACCCCTCTGATGCAACACAATGATGAGGATCTCGTCAAAATGCACACAATGCGTTGGATGCAAGACATTGTGCAGCTATTCAAAAGAAGGAAAAAAAATCTCCCACACAAATTTTATTTCTAGGTCAAAAACTCCCATGGGGTTTCGAAACACAGATGAAGTGAAACACAAATTCAAGCGAGCCTGCACCACGACACAACTCACAGAAAGACGGGGGGAGAGAGAGAGAGAGAGAGAGGGATGTAGAGAGGCAAGAAAGAGTGCAGAGAGCAAGAGAGACATTTGACGTAGTCACTGTATAGTCACCAGCAACTTAATTTTATTTATTTTTATATTTTTATCAAAACCTATACAAATTTTCCAGTGCAATGCACCTAACAAGGGATGCAAAAAGGATTCTGTACAGATTTAGGTGCTGTTTCATCCATCTGCACTAAAGTGTATTTATTAATTATGTTAGTCTGTAAATATATCCTAAACAGCCACATTTTTAAGATGCTATGTAGGCTTATAGTGAAAAGTATTTTTTCCATTCATATTTCCCACTGGGATTTTTTTTAAACCCTTCATTAAAGAGTTATAAGCCGTGAACCAAGACAATCAGCTACGAGGTAAATCACAACACTATAAACTCTGAAGCAAAAGTTTTTGCAAAATATAAGTACAAAGCAAAAATACAAAGGTACTATTCATGTACTCGACAGCTTAAGCGACGGAAAGAACTAAATACCATGAAGCATTGCAAATGGCATAATCGAATTAAAAACAATGGAGAAACATAAAACAGTAACACTTTACAATAAGGTTTCATTTGTTAACATTAGTTAATGTATTAACTACCATGAACTAACCATGAGCAGTACATTTGTTACTGTATTTGTTCATCTTTGTTAACGTTAGTTAATAAAAATACAGCTGTTCATTGTTTGTTCATGTTAGTTCACAGTGCATTAACTAATGTTAACAAGATTTTAATAAAGTATTAGTAAATGTTGAAATTAACATTAACAAAGATAAATAAATGCTTCATAAGCGCAGTTCATTATTAGTTCATGTCAACTAATGTAGTTAACTAATGTTAACTAATGAACCTTATTGTAAAGTGTTACCCATAAAACTACTCATTTACAAATGTTGATTATATATATACAGTGTATATATATATATAAACAATATATTTTAAGTTTATTGCAAAATATGCATATATAGCGTATAGAGATCGAATCGATTACGCCATTCGCAATGCTTCATGGGAGTGGGAGGAGCGAACAAGATCTTTTGGAGTGTTTCGCTTGTTTCGACTGATTGGTGTCATTTTCTGTACAGCATCATGGGTAATGTAGTTTTTCAGCTCCAATTCATCTGTTAAACACGATTATTTTAAAAAATAAGTTTGAAAATGCAGGCTTTAAAGGTTCAGAAGTTATTGTTCAAAATCAATTTCCCTATGGAATTTTCAGTTCTGGAACCCGACTGTTGCACTCTATTCCAAATGTTCTATTCTGTTATTTTTTAAAGGGGTCATGACATGAGAAATCAAATTTGCCTTGATCTTTTGACATATAAGAGGTCTTTGTATCATTAAAATATCCTGCAAGTTTCACGTCTTTCTCCTTATAAGCAAATCATTTACTTAATCAAGCACCAAAAAACTGCTCGTTTTGATATAGCAAGATCTGTGACGTCACATGGGCAATACATTTACATATGACTGCCTCCAAAGCAAGGCACTGACAAATCATAAGCGTTGAAATTATGAAAGCTGAATAAATAAGATTTCCATTGATGTATGGTTTGTTAGGACAATATTTGGCCGAGATACAACTATTTGAATATCTGGAATCCAAGGGTGCAAAAAAATCTAAATATTGAGAAAATCGCCTTTAAAGTTGTCCAAATTAAGTCCTTAGCAATGCATATTACTAATAATAATACATTTTTGATATATTTACGGTAGGAAATGTCTTCATGGAACATGATCTTTACTTAATATCCTAATGTTTTTTTGCATTTAAGAAAAATTGATAATTTTGACCCATACAATGTATTGTTGGCTATTGCCACAAATACACCCGTGCGACTTATGACTGGTTTTGTGGTCCAGGGTCACATATTAAAATAAGAAAAAACTCCATGTCATGACCCCTTTAATGCAATTTTTGAATGTGTTGTGTAAATGAACCCTTTAAACATTGCACTCATCTCACTGTTCATTAACATTTAGCATTCGTTTTTAGCACCTTAGCATTTAGCATGGCATGAGTGCCACATTTTATGCTATTTCAAAACATAAAATTGCTGTTTTTCAGCATTTCAGAATTGATCCGATGGCAGGAAAGTGCCTTATGGGATTCAGGGGGCATGAATAATTATGTACATTTTTATAGTGTTCATTGTGCTTGTTTCAAATAATTCATTTGTGTTCAAATGAAGCATGGCTAATTAATTTAATATATTAATTTTATTAACCACATTGTCAATATGTCAATAAAAGTTTGAAAATAAGCATCTTTATCATAATTACAGCAGAAATAGGCCTACTGTAAATATCTTTTTTGAATATTAAGTTGTACAACAGGGGGCAATAAGGTTGAGAACCACTACACTAAACTAACATGTTCAACTGACAGCCCTATAATATATTTTAATATTCGTTTTAATATGAATATTTTATTAATATTAATCATTTCTTTTCGCTTCACAGTTATTACACCAATGATGTGCGAGCTGTTTACCTGCTGAATATGAAGCAAGGCATATTGTTGAGCTGCTGGTCACTCTGGTACCTCCGGAAATCCTCCCAACCATCCTTGACAGCGGTCAGTGCAAGGATGACACAAATGGGAATGAGAGCCACCTCCGGCTGGAACGCGTTCACCACAGGGACGAAATTCAAGATGGCCAGGCCCACAAAATAAATGTTGGCCATGCGGTGGAACTGCTCAAATAAGTTCATTGGGATGAAAGACCAAAGTCTGTATTTGTTGGTTTTGATCGCGTTGCCCTCATACTGGCGGTTCGGCTGGTCACGTTTCTTCAGATCTTCAAAGGGCAGATTGGAGACCACCTTCCTGATGGGTCTGTCCCGGTCCCTGTGCCTCACCCAGCCCTGCCGAAGAAAGGTCAGAGGGTTTGTCCAGGTCATGATGTCTCAGCCAAAATAAACCTGCCCTGCATGACACTTAGATCTGAAGCTTTAATATGAATCCAGCAGTTTTGGGGGTCCTCTAAGCCCTCCTGCGCAGCTACCAAAATTTATAAGAAGCTGCCCTGTATGCCTCTCACATCACCTGTACGAGTGAGACTAAAAGAGAAGTGCGGAGAAAAAGAAAGAGAGAGCGAGTAAGAGAGAGAGAGAGAGAGAGAGAGAGAGAGAGAGAGAGAGAGAGAGAGAGAGAGAGAGAGAGAGAGAGCAAGAAAATGTGGGTTGAGACTACACCTGTTAAACTCCCCTGACCACTCTCTATGGGAACAAACACCTGTCTGAGGTGACGGTATGCTGTCAGAGCAGCGCATGCCACAGATACAGCGCCAGAATCAAAGCTGAAAATAAAGATTCAAAGACACAATGTGTCCCCCAGTGACCCAATTACATTAATCAAAGCTCTGAGCAGGATATACTCAAGCTCACTGCAGTCATCCGCATAAATAATAGTGTATGTTCACTGCAGAAAGCCTGGACATTTTGTTAATTAAGTTAAAAAAAATTCAATAAAATGTTTTTGTTCTGAAGATTTATGCTTAAATGTTTGAAATTAGATTTCTACAGTACACTCCCAGAAAAAAAGGTACAAAAGCTGCCACTTGGGTGGTATCTTTTCTAAAAGTACAACTTTTTTAATCCCTGAAGGGTGCAAATGAAAAGGTACTAAAGTGTACATATTAGTACCTCAGGGTATATATATGTGTGAGTGACAGCTTTGTGTCTTTTGGTACAAAAAGGTATGGATTTATTTTCAAAACAATCATTTTGAATAATTAATTTTCTAATTGATGAATTTGAGCAGAAGGAAAAGTGGCCAAAAAAAATCTCTATCTGTTTCAAATGCATCCCAGGATGCACCTTGTGATGCTGGTTAGAGAAAAGAGTGTGTGGAGCTTGTTTAACAATTCTGAGCGCTACCTAATTCCCATAATTCAATTTTCCTTCCATACTTTAATGACAACTATGATTACAAAATGTGGAAAACAGTCATGGTTTTGAAGTTAAATGTCTAAACCTTTTTCGAGTTGTATATTTTAAGGATCAAGTCAGTCGGTGATGACATGTGCTCATGCAATGAAGACAAACTTGTTCACAGGCGGATGGCATTTCCTGCAGTATTATTAAGACCTATGTGTCATTTCACCTGAAATGAGTAATATATATAAAATCCCATACTGATACAAAACATTATCTATACATTACAAGTGCAATAATAGTAAGGTTTGTCAAGTCTTACATGGAGAGAGAAGTGATGGATGAAAACATAAAGAGAACTAGTTTTTTTTTCTGAAGGAAATGGTGATCTGTCACTGGGTGCTATGCATTGCTATGTGGTTGCTAAGGTGTTCTGAGTGGCTTCTAGTGCATTGCTATGCAGTTGCGGGTTAAAGTCAAATAACTTGCAAAAGAAAAGTGGTAACACTTTACAATTAGATTTCATTTGTTTACATTAGTTAAAGTGATAGTTCACCCAAAAATGAAAATTCTGTCATCAATTACTCACCCTCATGTCGTTCCAAACCCGTAAGACTTTCATTCATCTTTGGAGCACAAATTAAGATATTTTTGATGAAATCTGAGAGATTTCATTGACAGCTACGCAACTACCACTTTCAAGCCCCAGAAAGGTAGTAAAGACATAATCAAAGTAATCCTTGTGACTCCAGTGGTTTAACCTCAATTTTAAAAAGCAACACAAGTGGTTTGTTTGCGCAAAAAAACATAATTTACCACTTTATTTACAGAATATTAATCTCCGACATGCATTCACGAGAGCACCACGACGCATAAATGTTACCAGAAAAGCAACTGCGCACCAATTTAATGCGATCTGTGACAAATATATGGGACATGTTAGCAAAGTTTAGGCCTAATATTTTGACTTATGGGTATGTTCACAGTATGAGCAATAGTGATGTTGCCTTAGCAAGAATAACTACTGAACTGTGGGTAAGAATAGACCTTATGTAGCCCTCCGGTTTGTATTTGCACAGCATGAAGGTAAGATCTTATGGATTTATGAATGAACCGCTCGTTTTAAAATCTTCCCGGTCTGCTGACATCTGCTTTAAACATTACAATGCTCATGATACCTTTCGTTAACTCTACAATAGGTAAATCCACTTCACCAGCTAATTACGCTTCGACAGTGATGCTATAGAAATATACAGAGCTACCACAAAAACTGAAGTTCAAACACCAAAATTCCAAAGATGGCTGCGTGCTTGTTTCTCTAGCGCATAAGGTCTATAGAGAGAGTATGTGAGTGTTGCAAAATAACACCTTTAGGTGCAGTCACATTAGCTACATTTTGGCAAATTCACAGACAAAAAAATGTCTATTGCCTATTGTCAATAGTGTTGTGATGTACACTGATCAGCCACACCATTAAAACCACTGACAGGTGAAGTGAATGACATTGATTACTGTATATCATAACAATGGCATCTGTCAAGGGGTGGGATATACTAGGCAGTAAGTGAACAGTCAGTTCTTGAATTTCACGGCAAAATGGGTAAGATCTGAATGACTCTGACAAGGGCCAAATAGTGATGGCTAGACAACTGGGTCAGAGCATCTCTAAATTAGACTTGTGGGGTGTTCCTGGTATGCAGTGGTTAGTACCTAAAAGTGGTGTAAGGAAGGACAACTGGTGAACCAGCGTCAGGGTCATGAGCATCCAAGTCTCACTGATGCACATTAAGAGCGAAGGCTAGCCCGTCTGGTCTGATCCATTGACTGTAAAAAAAGATGGACGACGCACATTCAGTCTCTTCCAATGTAGAAAAGTAAAGCCGCTGTCATGACAAATCCTCCCTCGAAATCGGGTCTCCCCAAACTGTCAGTTAATGATTATCCTAAGTATATTATACAAATGATATTCATTTAACTATATAATGTGTACAAAAACACATTATAGTGCATAATAAAACCAATTGAATGTAATTTCTTACACTTGATTAACTGTTAACAAAGTCCCTATCAAGGAAAGTCTGTTCACTTGGTGGCCATATTTGCAACGCCTCCAGGCAGCTATTTCGGGGATACAAGACCAAGTCCTATCTATTTGAATGGGGTAATCCTGGATTCTCAAAAACTGCTTGCCAAACTCACAATTAAATGACATATTTCAAATCAGCAACAAATTCTGACATGAACTGTCCCATAAATGTTGTTTATTATGCTCAAAGAGTTAAAAAGCCCAATTTGTCACTACACTGCCAATGTCCCAATATGGCGCTGACATCTTGCGCTGATTCAAGTCTGCGCAGTAATGAGCGTGAAGTGGAGCCGCGGTATCAAGGCCCCGCCCACACTCCCGCAGGATCAGTTAGTACAGTTTACTGCAGAACAAATCATTATGTCCGTGTGAAATAAACAGTCATGGAAATGTAGTAATTAAAGTTAAAACTCCAATCTCCCCCGAAAAAAGTCAGTTGGACCTTCAGTGACTACTTCACTCAGAGAAGCTTTCAATCACAGCTGTCAATCATGACGTCACTTTTTATAGCATCAAATAACTAAAACCAAACTTTTTTTTTTTTTTTTAAACGAACACTTGAACTTACATCAGTGTGATAAAACCTACCTAAAATGATAGAAACCATCTTTGGAAAAAAATTATTTGAAGTGTAATTTGATTGTTTAGTTTGTCTCACATCCCATTCGATTACATGGAGAGGGCGGGGTTTATGACCTTGGGTCCTGGCATTCATGTGGATGCTACTTTGGTCACAAACCACCTAAAGTTTGTTGCAGACCACGTACACCCCTTCATGACAATGGTGGTCCCTGATGGCAGAGGCCTCTTTCAGCAGGATAATGCAGCCTTCCACACTGAAAAAGCTGTTCAGGAATGGTTTGAGGAACACGACAAAGAGTTCAAGGTGTTTCCATGGTCTCCAAATTCCCCAGATCTTAATCCATTAAGCATCTCTGGGATGTGTTGGACCAACAAGTAACCTTTGATGACCAGCTGTCCTTCAAAGACCACATTTCAAAGACAGCTCGGTCATGAAGGTTTGCACTGCACAACATCAGGAAGATCAGATCATTCCTAACAGAGCATTGCAACACAGCTTCTCGTCCAGGCCCTGGTCATTTCTAGGCTTGACTACTGCAATGCGTTTCTGGCTGGACTTCCATCGTGTGCGATCAAGATTCAAATGATTCAGAACGCAGCGGCACGTCTTGTCTTCAACGAGCCCAAAAGGGCCCATGTCACACCTCTCTTCATCTCTCTGCACTGGCTACCACTCGCTGCTCGCATCAAGTTCAAGGCGTTAACGCTTGCTTACAGATCCATCACAAGCTTAGCACCCGCATACTTCCACTCACTCCTACGAGTCTACATCCCCACCAGAAGCCTTCGCTCTGCAAAGGAGCGACGGCTCGTGGTACCACCACAGAGAGGCATGAAATCCCTTTCCAGAACATTTTCGTTCACTGTTCCTTGCTGGTAGAACGATCTCCCCACCTCCATCCGGAATGCAGAATCACTGACAACATTCAAGACAGCTGAAAACTCATCTCTTCTGTGAGCACTTAAACTCATCTTAAAAAAAAAAAAAAAACTCAATTTTTCCTCTATTCCCTCCCTGTTCTAGATTATGCTACTCTAAGCAATGTCCAAAGCTTAGTATTTCAGGCACTTGATTTTTCGCCTCTTCATGACGGATCGCTTCCTGTATTCCTCAGTTGTAAGTCGCTTTGGATAAAAGCGTCTGCTAAATGAATAAATGTAAATGTAAATGTAACAAATCCGATCCATGGAGGCCCCACCTCGCAACTTGCAGGATTTGAAGGATCCGCTGCTAATGTCTCAATGCCAAAAACCACAGGACAAGTTCAGAGGTCTTGTGGAGTCCATGCTTCGACGCATCAGATCTGTTTTGGCAGCACAAGGGGGGCCTACAGGATAATAGGCAGGTGGTTTAAATGTTGTGGCTGATCAGTCAGCTCACACAGAAGTCACTTTCAAATCACAAGCAGCTTTCTGTCCCGCGTGACTAACTTTCGCCCTAACACGAAATTTCAACTGCAAAAATTCGCTGAACAATGCTAAACCTTTTCTCTGAGGAGGAGAAATCATGCCTACATGAACCAGCGTTTAAAATCCAGCAACTTCTGCTATATAATCACTGCACCTCAAGCTACTGCATTTGCATGCGAAATGACTAATATATAAATACCATACTGTGATTAAAAGCAGTGAGCTCATATATCTGTCTCAGTGCATTCACCAAGTATAGTAGCACAAGCACACACACAGAGAGAGAGAGCGAGAGAGAGAGAGAGAGAGAGAGAGACCATTCTGCAGCTGTCACTAGCTGACATGGCCCTGCAGCGCACCATGTGTTGTGTAAGTCTGATGAAAGCAGAGGTTCAGTAGTGGAGCGTACGGCTGCCTCGTCCCAGGATGCCTGGCCCTCTTGTTTCGTGCAGCGCGGTGGCGCAGCTGTTATAGTAGAGCATCACCCCTCTCCCTCCATCCCTCTCTCTTTCTCTGTTTCCTTCCCCTCCCTTCCATCTCTCCACTTCCTGACAAATAGGACAAAGATCTGTGAATCCTTAATTCCTCCAGTGGCACAGAAGCATTGAAGAGCGGAAAGCATCTGGTTATTCTGCTTTTCTCTTTTTTCAGCCCTCTCATATCTCAACAAGACTAGGGCCCTTTCAGAGAGGAAAAGAGAAAGAACGAAAAGGGGAGGGAACAAGATCTTGCTTTCAATGCTAAATATAAGTGAGTAGCCTACGATGTTGTGTGTTGAAGGGTCTCTTGTTTTTCCACGTTTTTTATGTTTTCTTATAGATCTCCTGTGCATTTCTATCTTCCTGAGAAAATTGTAATTGCTCAGAGGTTGCTCTTTCTTAGCCAAGGAGACGGCTAAGTTATATGCCATTTAAAGTTGAAATGTGTTATTATTTTGAATACTTTCCAGTTTAATACACAGTGACTCTGACATTGCTCTGTTTGAACAAGCATCCCAACCAGCCTGACACAATAATACACAGCCAATGGGGTGAGGTTTGACTTGGGGAAAACCATAATTATTTGATGTTTAATGATACAACTTGTGCATTCTTCAGTATTCTTACTACTTATGCATCTATAATAAGATAAATAAATGAGATATGTAATGCCCATTCACGCTATAAAGTAAGGGTAATCCACACCATGTGGAGGCAAAGAACCACTTGATGCAACGTGGAGTGCATTCAAATCGTTTAATGCACAGCTAGCCATGGATTATTTTGCTTATACCATGATCTTTGCCAGCATTGACAACCTAAAGCTGTTATTGATGTTTGCAGCCAGGGCCGCATTAATGCATGGGCTTACCTGGGCTTAAGCCCAGGGCCCCGGGCTGAGGGAGGGCCCCGGTAAAATAACCGCATTTTATAATGAGTTGACTGTCCCTTTAAAATTACGCTTTATTGCTTTACTTTGAATGCATTTCAACTCACAGGTATTGCACACTGGACGCATCACTTTCAGGTCAAGACAGCAGTCCAAAATTGTTAAATCTAATCATCAAACAGGCAAAAGTTAACTTCAAGAATCAATTAAATGCCATCGATGAGTTTGAAGTTTGGTGACAAAAAGGACAAACGGAAAGAGAACACGTGATCTACATTATTATAGCTCTCTATACAAAGCATATGACTGCATTAAAGTCACAAAGACAAACGTTTTGCTGAAAAATGCAGAATACACAATTTTACAACTTATCGGTGTTTGTTGCGGTGTTTGTTGATCTTACAATACAATCGGTGTATGTATATATATATATATATATATATATATATATATATGATGCAATGCCGTAACCACGTCTTGAACAATGTTTTATAAAGCAGAAAGAAACAGAACAAGGAAATTATATGTCTAATTCTATTTGGCACTGATGAAGGCAGAACAGCCAAAACGTTTGTCTTTGTATCTCCTGTTTTAAGTCAATAAAATCAATTTTAGAGTGCAGACTTTTTGCATTGTCTAATTCTATTTGGCAAATAATCATTTCAAACTATTTGCAAATAATATGTGCATGAATTTGCAATAAAACAAGCTTACATTTACTTTAATTCGTATGCCTAATATGTCGAAAACTTAAAACGTTTCTTGTCACACTCAGTTAGGAATTACATGAATCACGTAAATGCATATTTTCAATTAAAAACGGCCATATCAGAGAAAAACGTTGAGTAGTTTGCATCACTACTATATTACTGTCGGTCTTTTAACATTTCTATCGCAAAACATTTGACGTATTAAATGTTTCACTATTTACATCTTACCTCACTCTCCTTCAACGTTAAACTGACGCGTCGAGCTGGAATTCACGCGCTGCTTCTTTGAAGGTAAGCCCCGCCTAGCTTGATTTGATTGGCCATTTCAATAATTTTGGCATTGATAATGCGTAATGGAGTGCAGAAGATCAGTGCAAGAATGTCAGATATTGGCGGGGACAATTTGGCCATATCTAATTATTGGGGGGGGGGGGGGGGGACTTGTCCCCCTCAATGTCTGTGGTGGTTACGGCCCTGTGTGGATGTGCAAACTTAAATCATCCCAGCCTTGTGCAGGTCTACAATTGTATCCCTGATGTCCTTACACAGCTCTCTGGTCTTGGCCATTGTGGAGAGGTTGGAGTCTGTTTGATTGAGTGTGTGGACAGGTGTCTTTTATACAGGTAACGAGTTCAAACAGGTGCAGTTAATACAGATAATGAGTGGAGAACAGGAGGGCTTCTTAAAGAAAAACTAACAGGTCTGTGAGAGCCGGAATTCTTACTGGTTGGTAGGTGATCAAATACTTATGTCATGCAATAAAATGCAAATTAATTATTTAAAAATCATACAATGTGATTTTCTGGATTTTTGTTTTAGATTCCGTCTCTCACAGTTGAAGAGTACCTATGATAAAAATTACAGACCTCTGCATACTTTGTAAGTAGGAAAACCTGCAAAATCGGCAGTGTATCAAATACTTGTTCTCTCCACTATATATATATATATATATATATATATGTACACTATATTGCCAAAAATTTTGGGACGCCTGCCTTTACATGCACATGAACTTTAATGACATCCCATTCTTAATTCGTAGGGTTTAATATAGAGTTGGCCCACCCTTTACAGCTAAAACAGCTTCAACTCTTCTGGGAAGGCTTTCCACAAGGTTTAGGAGTGTGTTTATGGGAATTTTTGACCATTTGTGAGGTCAGGCACTGATGTTGGACAAGAAGGCCTGGCTCGCAGTCTCTGCTTTAATTCATCCCAAAGGTGTTCTGTCGGGTTGAGGTCAGGACTCTGTGCAGGCCAGTCAAGTTCCTCCACACCAAACTCACTCATCCATGTCTTTATGGACCTTGCTTTGTGCACTGGTGCGCATTCATGTTGGAACAGGAAGGGGCCATCCCCAAACTGTTCCCATAAAGTTGGGAGCATGAAATTGTCCAAAATGTCTTGGTATGTTGAAGCATTAAGAGTTCCTTTCACAGGAACTAAGGGGCCAAACCCAACCCCTGAAAAACAACCCCACACCATAATCCCCCCTCCACCAAACTTTACACTTGGCACAATGCAGTCAGGCAAGTACTGTTCTCCTGGCAACCGCCAAACCCAGACTCGTCCATCGGATTGCCAGACAGAGAAGCGTGATTGGTCACTCCAGAGAACACGTCTCCACTGCTCTAGAGTCCAGTGGCAGTGTGCTTTACACCACTGCATCCAACGCTTTGCATTGCACTTGGTGATGTAAGGCTTGGATGCAGCTGCTCGGCCATGGAAACCCATTCCATGAAGCTCTCTACGCACTGTTCTTGAGCTAATCTTAAGGCCACACAAAGTTTGGAGGTCTGTAGGTATTGACTCTGCAGAAAGTTGGCGACTTCTGCGCACTGTGCGCCTCAGCATGCGCTGACCCCGCTCTGTGATTTTACGTGGCCAACCACTTGTTGAGTTGCTATTGTTACCAATTGCTTCCACTTTGTTATAATACCACTAACAGTTGACTGTGGAATATTTAGTAGTGAGGAAATTTCACGAATGGACTTATTGCACAGGTGGCAACCTATCACGGTACCACGCTTGAATTCACTGAGCTCCTGAGAGCGATCCATTCTGCAAATGTTTGTAGAAGCAGTCTGCATGCCTAGGTGCTTGATTTTATACACCTGTGGCCATGGAAGTGATTGGAACACCTGAATTCAATGATTTGGAGGGGTGTCCCAATACTTTTGGCAATATGGTTTATGTATGTATTAGGTCTATTCTTATTATTATGGGTCTAATAACCAACAGAGTTATTACAGGAGTGTTTAAAGTGTTTAATCTGATAAATACTGGCTGCCAAGTTTAGCTGATATTTTGCTTGGTTTATTAAAAATAATATATATCTGCTCAGGGTTTGAACCTGGGTCTCTTTGCACACTGTATGAAATACACTGCCCGGCCAAAGAAAAAGTCACTGTTTGGATTTAAAAAGGCAAATGCTTAAGAGTCTATGATTGGATCATTATTGCAGTGATTATTATGTTTCTAGCATGTTATATGTTTGGCAACAGTTTGTCTAATCCTAATTGATGGACTGTGTAGCTTTTCATTTCTTAAACAACCATGTAGGAAGACACATCATGGCCATATTCCAGGATGACAATGTCAGGATTCATCAGACTCAGACTGTGAAAGAATGGTTGTGAGGGAGCATGAAGAATCATTTTCACACATGAATTGGCACCTCTGAGTCCAGACCTTAAAATCATTGAAAGTCTTTGGGATGTGCTGGAGGAGACTTTACAGAGTGATCGACTCTTCCATTGGCAATACAAGATCTGGACCAAAAATTGATGCACCTCTTGATGGAAATAAATGTTGTGATGTATCTGTTGCCAAACATATAACATGATAGAAACATAATAATCACTGCAATAATGATCCAATCATTGAGTCTTAAGCATTTGCCTATTTAAATCCAAACAGCAACCTTTTTTTTGGCCGGGCAGTGTATATATCACTAGACTAGTGGGAGATTAATGGGATCTTTTCTCTGGTGAAAAATATGAGAAGCAGGAGAATCATTACTTTCTAAGAGACAATTGAGATATTAAAGAGAAAGTCAAAGGAGTCACATCAACGACTTTGACTAAAATGCTGTGTTTTGAGAAGACTAAGACACAGTCTGTGATGGTCCCGCTGTGGCAGTGGTTCAGTGCAGCACCAGACGTGACAGTCTTCCTCTCGCTGGCCCGTGTGCAGACTTTTACTATTTAATTACCGCAGCTCCCGTCACACTGACTGCCAACTCCAGGGGTGAACGTGCAACCCTGTCTTTAAGACAGCCAGCTTGTTCTCTCACTTCCTGGCAGAGAGATCTCCATGGCAACTACACTTGACATTGAGTGTGGCTGTGTGGCTTTGTGCAGGTGGAGTTCTTTAGCATAGTTAGCTTCAGGGCTTTTAACACAGGGAAGAATTTAGTCCCCAGGAGTAAAACCATGGATGACTGAATATGGAAATAAACTGTAAAAATATATTTTCTGTAAGTCATAAATAAAACAAGGAATATTGGAATACTTTTTCAGTCTTACTACTTCAAAATGCCATGTCTATGCCTAATTCAATGTGTTACTTGCCATTTCTTTGTAATTATTTTTGAAATTCAATTTGAAGTTTCAAAGTAAATCCTACACCAAATGTACCCTTGTGTATTTCTGTCAGGACCACTGTCGTCAAAGATGATTGACAATTAGCATGCAGTTTGGATTGGCGGTATGGTTCTGTTCTGGGAAAGAACAGCCTAGCATGGATAAGAGCAAGGAGCGCAGCGATAAACAGAGCAGAGGCAACTTAAATGCAGATATCATTAATGTTCAATTATTTAATGTAACAACATAATTCAAGAAAAAATTGTCTGATTCGGAGAGGAATATCAAAAGACCAAGTCCTGACTGGACGGCAGGAGGAGCTGGGGATGAAGGAGGGTAATTAGCTCCTGAGAAACATGATAAAGCTGCTGATAATACTGAAGGAGCTTATATATGGATGCTGAGATAGGCGACATATTCCTATAGGTAGACATGGATCAGCTGATGCGAGCTTGACTGGCGTGACCTGCCAGAACTAACGGTACGCTTGATTTTCTCACCTCTGATGGAAGGTATGTTTTTATCTGCATCTTTGCAAATAATAATAATAAAATTATTATTATTATTATTATTACTAGCCTATTATTATATATTTTGCAAGGGTTATTAACATTGTACAATCTGGACATTTACACTCTTTTTTTCTAACTTTTTTTTTCCCCCTGTGGTGAAAATCAAGTGTTTAATGTTGTTTACATGTCTATGTTGTGTTTTTAATATGCTTTAAGACAAACCATGTGCAAATTTATAATTCAACACCATTGTTGAGTATTTTCTCCTTAAAACTGCAGTGAACCAAATACAGTCTTAAAAACGTGGTTTGAAATCGCTGGTGTTTCTGTCGTCACAAACTACCTTGTAACCAATCATGTCGACGTGTGGGCGGGCTTTAGCATATCATTAATAGCTCTGAAGCAGGGGAGTCTCAAGAGAAGCAGGTTATCCCAGTATATTTTTCTGTTGATATGAAAAATTGGGTATTAGCAATATAGTGGGTGAATTATGTATTGATGTATATTACAGTGTTATGATGAACTATATGCCTTTCTCCACTGACGTTCTAATTCTTCAAAGCGTTTCTAAGGATAATGATTGTTAGAAGGCAGACTGAAATGGCAAACGGGAACATGGTTTGTGTAACATTAGCAACACATTATTAGCTGTTTAATAATGTAGTCAAGCAAAAGGATAATCATATTAATTAGCGTTTACCTCAGTAAATTGGCCGACTGTACTTCTGGGCTTGTGCGAGTGAGTGGGGGCGGGGCTAATTTGCATATTCATGGACGGCGTAGCAGATCTATTCAGCCAAGACCCATACAAGTGTGCCACACGAGCCCTGAAAAGTAAAGCCAAAACATTTTGATCACCCCCAGGTGGCTGGTCCCAGTATAGGTCATAAACCCCGTCCTCTCCATGTAATCTAATGGGAAGTGAGACAAACTAAACAATCAAATTACACTTCAAATAATTTTTTCCAAAGATGGTTTATGTCATTTTAATGAGTTTTTAATCACACTGATGTAAGTTCAAGTGTTCATTCTTTAAAATAATTGGGTTTTAGTTAGTTATTTGATGCTATAAAAAGTGACGTCATGATTGACAGGTGAGATTGACAGCTTCTCTGAGTGAAGTAGTCGCTGAGGCGCCAACTGACTTTTTTCGGGATTTTCGGGAAGAGATTGGAGCTTTAACTTTAATTTCTACATCTATAACTGTTTATTTCACACGGACATAATGATTTGCTCTGCAGTAAACTGTACTAACCGATTCTGCGGGAGTGTGGGCGAGGCCTTGATACCGAGGCTCCACTTCACGCTCATTACTGCGCAGACTCGAGACTCACGGAGCCCTATTTTAACGATCTTCAACGATTTTCAACGATGCGCCAGGCGCATGGTCTGAAAGGGTTGTACGTAGTCTCTTAATGAGTCATGCTAAATATAATTTACCCATCACCATATATTGTCTAATATTGCCTACCATATTAAATCTGACACCGCTAGCTTTTAATCTAAATCACTATCACGCGTTAGCATTTCGCTAGCCTGTTAGCTTGCCATCTCTGCACTCGGGTCTCTTGTTTTCTGAGTTCATTAAACAACTGTGGTGAGTTGGATTAGTAAATAGACTCCATCAAACAACTGTGGTAAGTTGGATTAATCAACAAATACGGTAAGCCATGTCTTCTTCTCCTGTCATTGTCACTTGCACTGCATGTTTCATGTTTAGTATATCTTTCTCCGTTGGCGAACAGGGCTTCACATGTGATAAATGTAAGGAGATAGTCAGGCTGACGGAGAAGATTTCAGAATTAGAAACACGCATCCAGACTTTATTTGAGAGTAGTGAGAATGTAACAGCTTTAGACACTGCTTTGGATGCGAATAGCTTAGTGAACTCTGTACATTGTTCGGTTCCGGCTGTAGAGCCCGTGCAGCAGGGCAACTGGGTGACGGTGAGACGGCATAGTCGCGGATCAAAAAACCACTCTTCCGTTCCGATTAGAACATCAAACAGGTTCTCCCCACTCAGTGATGCACCCACTGAGAATCCTGTTGAAAGTGCCCTAGTTATTGGCGATTCTATTACACGGAACGTGAAAATAGAGACACCAGCCACCATAGTCACATGTTTACCGGGAGCCAGAGCGCCTGACATCAAAGCAAATTTAAAAGTGCTGGCTAATGCTAATCGTAAATTCTCTAAGATTGTTATTCACGTCGGCACAAATGATGTTCGACTTCGCCAGTCGGAGATCACCAAAATTAACATTAAAGAGGTGTGTAAACTCGCAAGTACGATGGCAGATGACGTTTTTTGCTCTGGTCCCCTCCCCGTTAAAAGGAGTGATGAGATACTTAGCAGACTATCATCACTCAATGGCTGGTTGTCTAAGTGGTGTCCGCAAAATAACATAGGGTTCATAGACAATTGGAAAAGCTTTTGGGGCAGACCTGACCTGTTGAAAAAAGATGGTATTCATCCTTCCTGGGATGGTGCCGCTCTTCTCTCTAGTAATTTGGCACATAGTCTTAGAGTTAAACCTTGACTAACTGGGGCCCAGGTCAGGAAGCAGACGGACTGGCTTACCCGACCGCCTGCTAGCTGTCTCACGTCACAGAAGTCAGATAAATCCCAGCACATAGAGACTCTTTCACCTAGATATTATCACATAGAGACTGTGTCTGTTCCACGAATTAGTAAATACAAAAAACCATCAAAACCATTCAACGGTAAAAATTTAATTGATGTCCAACAAATAAACAACAGATATAATACAGATGATCAAATGATAAAGCTCGGGTTGCTGAATATTCGATCCCTTTCCTCAAAAGCGCTTATTGTTAATGATATGATTACAGATCATAACCTAGATGTGCTGTGTTTGACAGAAACCTGGCTAAAACCTGACGATTACATTACTTTAAATGAGTCCACCCCCCAAGATTATTGTTATAAACACGAGCCGCGTCTGAAAGGTAAAGGGGGAGGTGTTGCTGTAATTTATAATAATATCTTCGGTATTACTCACAAGTCTAGTTTCAGATATAATTCCTTTGAAGTTTTGGTGCTTTATGTAACGTTATGTAGTGAAATCGATAAATCCCGTTTGACATTTGTGCTGGCTACTGTATATAGGCCACCAGGGCACCATACAGACTTTACCAGAGAATTTGCTGATTTTCTATCAGAGTTAGTACTGGCTGCAGATAAAGTCCTAATTGTTGGTGATTTTAATATCCATGTAGACAATGAAAAAGACGCACTGGGATTAGCATTTAGAGACATTCTAAACTCTATTGGAGTAAGGCAACACCTGTCAGGACCCACTCATCGCCGTAATCATACGTTAGACCTAATACTGTCACATGGAATAAATGTTGATACCATTGAAATTCTGCAGCAGAGCGATGACATCTCAGATCATTACCTAGTATCATGTACACTTAATTTAGCAAAGGCTGCAAAGCCGTCCCCTCGCTTTAAATATGGCAGGACTATCACTGCTGCGACTAAAGATTTCTTTGTAAATAATCTTCCTCATCAGTTTCATCTCCTCAGCATCCCAGATAGCCTAGAGGAACTCGATGTTGCAACAGAAACTATTGACTCTCTCTTTTCCAGCACTTTAGACACAGTTGCTCCCCGGCGCTTAAAGAAGATTAAAGAAAATAGTCCAACGCCGTGGTACAACGAGCACACCCGGGCCCTTAAAACAGCAGCCAGAAAAATGGAGCGCAGCTGGAAGAAAACAAAACTAGAAGTTTTTCGCATTTCGTGGAAAGAGAGCATGATTGTATACAGAAAGGCCCTAAAAACTGCTAGATCTGCTTATTTCTCGACTCTCTTAGAAGAAAACAAACACAACCCTAGGTATTTATTCGATACAGTGGCTAAATTAACCAAAGATAAAGCTTCACCTTCTGATGTTTGTAAACAGCACAGCAGTAATGACTTTATGAACTTCTTTACCTGTAAGATTGATAATATTAGGAAAAAAATTATAACCATGCAGCCGTCTACTACAGTATCACATCAGACAGTGCATTGTAGTGTCACTGAGGAAAAATTACATTCATTCACTGCTATAGGAGAAGAAGAATTGGCTAAACTCGTTAAATCATCAAAATCAACAACATGTATGCTCGACCCCATACCGACTAAACTACTAAAAGAGATGCTTCCAGAGGTCATAGAGCCTCTCCTTAATATCATTAATTCATCCTTGACATTAGGATATGTACCGAAAACTTTTAAGTTGGCTATTATTAAACCACTTATTAAAAAACCGCAACTTGATCCTACAAAATTAGTCAATTACAGGCCAATCTCAAATCTACCCTTTCTGTCAAAAATACTAGAAAAGGCAGTGTCCTCACAATTATGCTCCTTTTTAGAAAGAAATGGTATCTGTGAGGATTTCCAGTCAGGATTTAGACCGTATCATAGTATTGAGACTGCTCTCATCAGAGTAACAAATGATTTACTCTTATCATCCGATCGTGGTTGTATATCTCTATTAGTGTTACTCGATCTTAGCGCTGCATTCGATACTATCGACCACAATATTCTTTTGAATAGACTCGAAAATTATGTTGGCATTAGTGGAACTTCATTGGCATGGTTTAAATCATACTTATCTGACCGTTATCAGTTTGTAGCAGTAAATGAAGAGATGTCACACCGAACACAAGTTCAGTATGGAGTACCGCAGGGCTCAGTGCTAGGACCGTTGCTTTTCACCCTGTACATGCTACCACTGGGAGATATTATTAGGAAGCATGGCGTTAATTTTCATTGTTATGCTGACGATACTCAGCTCTATATTTCTTCACGCCCTGACGAAACTTACCAATTCACAAGATTAACAGAATGCATAGCTGATATAAAAAATTGGATGACTAGTAATTTTCTGCAACTTAATTCAGAAAAAACTGAATTTTTAATCATTGGACAAAAAAACTCCACAAGTAGTAACCTAGAATACTGTCTAACACTCGATGGCTGCTCTGTCAAGTCCTCGTCGTCAGTTAGGAACCTGGGTGTGCTCTTTGATACCAATCTCTCATTTGAAAGCCACGTTTCTAGCATCTGTAAAACTGCATTCTACCATCTTAAAAATATATCTAAATTACGGCACATGCTTTCAATGCAAAATGCTGAACAGTTAGTTCATGCGTTCATGACCTCAAGGCTAGATTATTGTAATGCTCTACTGGGTGGTTGCCCTGCTCGCTTAATAAATAAACTGCAGCTGGTCCAAAACGCAGCAGCTAGAGTTCTTACTAGAACCAGGAAGTATGACCATATTAGCCCGGTTCTGGCAACACTGCATTGGCTCCCTATTAAACATCGTATACATTTTAAAATCTTGCTGATTACTTACAAAGCACTAAATAGTTTAGCGCCCCAGTACTTGAGCGAGCTCTTAACGCATTATACTCCATCACGTTTATTGCGGTCTCAAAATTCTGGCCAGTTGATAATACCTAGAATATCAAAATCAACTGCAGGCGGTCGGTCCTTTTCCTATTTAGCACCTAAACTCTGGAACAGTCTACCTAGCATTGTTCGGGAAGCAGACACACTCTGTCAGTTTAAATCTAGACTAAAAACACATCTCTTTACTATGGCATACACATAAAACATTTTTAATTTCTATTATTCAAATCAGTTAAATGATTGTTTTAGGCTGCATTAACTAGGTCAGCCGGAACCGGGAACACTTCCAATAACACCTGATGTACTCGTTACATCATAAGAAGAATGGCATCTACGCTAATGTTAGTCTCTCTGTTTATCCCGAGGTTTACTGCAGTCGGCCGGATCCGGGCCGTATCCAGACCAGATGGTGGACCTTAGCCTGGACATGACGACCATATCCCTGAAGTGTCTGTAGAGACAATAGTGTCAATTAAACTCCCCCCTGTAAATGCCGCATCGACACGACATCCGAATTAAACCCGTCCCCGGCGTGACAACTCCAATCTTTCGAATAATCCTACGAATATCTATTTATCTAATATGACTTCTGACCTGTAATGTTACCAGAATCATAATCATACACTATTTGTTCGTCGGCCAGAGGGGAACTGGCACCCCGACTGAGCCTGGTTTCTCCCAAGGTTTTTTTCTCCATTCTGGCCCTGAAGGAGTTTTGGTTCCTTGCCACCGTCGCCTTTGGCTTTGGCTTGCTCAGTTGGGGACACCTAAATTTCAACTATATTACTGATCCGCCCGCATTGACACTATATGATAATTGAAATGAGCTGGATGACATCACCGTTTTCTCCAGAGTGGCTGTACAGCCGAATCAAATTCCGTTGCATCATTTTCCTGTTACCACTGTGAAGCTGCTTTGAAACAATTGCCATTGTGAAAAGCGCTATATAAATAAAGGTGATTTGATTTGATTTGATGGGCGTGTTTTGGGCAAAACGTGCAATAAACCAATCAGAGTCTCATCTCCCATTTTCTTTAAAAGCCAGTTGTGCTTGCACCATGGCGGAATTTGCGAGCGGAAAGACTGAACGCTTCTCCAGAGAGGAATCCTTTTATTTTTAATGTTTAAAAACGTTTGTGTGCTGCTGCATGTCCCTGTGTGTGTAATAAGTCAATGTTAGTCAATGGCGCAGTCGTTTTCAGTTGCCTCAAAATAGCAACGCACCAACAATGCGCCTAAACACACCTCGTTTTCAGACCAGCACGCCCATGGGTGAACATATGGGCGCGAGTGCATTTGCTATTTAAACTATGTGCCGCTGGACATGAAAATGATAACTGCCTCGGGCTAAAACTAGCAAAAAACACTTGCGTCGCGCCTGGCATCGCATTGCGCCGGGTGTATGATAGGGCCCAAGATGTCAGCTCAATACTGGGACACTGGCGGCTTCACTTACTACAGTGGAAGAGAGTGAAGGTGTGTTATTCATCTTTTTTTACCATCTATGTGCCAAACACTCAGAGAGTTGTCATGACAGAACTGAATTTCCCACTTTACAAGCCACTGTGTAAACAGTGATGTCCTTCACAAACAGATACTGGATATCCATTACTGGACAATGGTCTTAAAAATCATTTTGTATTCACCAAAAAAATTATTTATCACCAATTAAATATTTTAGAGCTAAGCATAACTACAAAATTTGTATTCACTGTAGACATTCCCTTGACTTTTTAGTTTTTCTAGGCCTGGAAATCACAATTTTAAAAATTCATGCATGTTTGTGAGTCAGTAAGGGTTCTGTTAAGGTGAAAAATCTTTATTTCTGATCTCTATTTCCGCCTAGCTTTCATTTAGCTGCTCCTTTGGCCTACAGGGCCATTCTTTTACACAGAGTCCATAGTGTACTGAAACGTTCATGCCTTTCTGCCTTAATGTCCCCTGTGGCAGCCTCCATCGCCCATGAGAACTGCATTTTTTCCCCCTCTCTGTCTATCAGAGGAGTGTCCTCGTCCATTATGCATTCTGGCACCCAGTCAGTCATAAAGTGAGCACAACACCCCACTCCACTCGCTCCTGAAGCACACACACCCCAGTCTCTCAATCACCTGGTGACAATAACACATCTTAATCTTCTCCTCTCTTTTGTATGGAGCTCATATGGATTTATGGTAATTTAAGCGTAATACGTCAACGCACATTGAAGGGCTATTGAAAATCTTCCAAAGTTATTAAAGTGCTCATCATTTTCCAGGGATCCATAAAGATATTAGTCCTGTGCTGTGTTAGCAGAATCCATATTTCAAACAAACCAGAGATAATGAACTGTGAGCAACATAATCATGTACACGTCCCAACTGGCCTACAATGGGATTAAACGCACAACATGACTTGAGAACAAATTCAATATTGTTCTTCTGCTTAATCTAATGAGCCGGTGGATATGTTCAGAATAGTACACTACCATAATACTCATACTATTTTTGAAGTATATAGCATGCATACTGTGTGCAATCGGTTACGTATGCATAGAATACCCATACATCCGCCAAAATGACAACAGAATAATGCAAAGTATTTAACTTGACTTTCCATTTTAGTGTGACAGATGAAATATTTACATATTTAGTGTGACCAGAAATAATTACAACTGTGATTTTAAACATCTCGTCAAGGAAAGACTTGAATATGACCAAAAAATGAAATGAAAAAAAAGTGGTTTCACTTTATTTTTATGGTCCCTTTAACACTGTTGGTCCCTTTAATTCTGTTGACTATAAGTAATGTTGCACCTACATGTCTACTAACTCTGTGTTAGTAGACTGGTAGGGTTAGGGTTAAAATACATTGACATAGTTGCAAAGTTACTTATAGTCAGTAGAGTGTCTGTTGGGGGACCATCACAATAAAGAGTCAGCAGATATTAAGCAGACAGTCTACTAATACTCTAATGAGAGTTAGTTGATATGTAGCTGCATATAGGCGACATCAAGAGACCATCAAAATAAAGTGTTACCAAAATTGTAAAAGAAAATTGTATTATTGTATTATTTAAATTAATCATAATTCAATTAAAAAGGCTAAATAATGATATCTAGACACCACTCAGTGTGAAATGAGAAGAGGTCAAGTGACAACAATGAAGCATACTATGTTGAAATGTTTATAGTTGTATACTGTCAACTGTTTTACTTAATAATTTTCAAAAATAGTAGGCAGTATACAATATATAGTGTGAAGTATTAGTAAACTAGCTAATAAACTAGCAGTTTTGGGGATAGTTACTTTTAAAAGTAATGCATTACAATATTGTGTTACTCCCTAATAAAGTAACTAATTGTGTTAGTTACTTTTTATGGAAAGTAATATGTTACGTTTGAGTTACTTTTTCTCAGGTGGGCTGGGCTGGGCTGGGCTTGCTTTTATTAAAAAAAAAAAAAAAAAAAAAATTATATTTTTGGCAAATGTTTTCATATAAAGGGCCAGATTTGCTAAACAGGGCAAATTGAGCGCAATCCTATAAAAGTGCTGATGGGGGTGGAAAGTTCTGCGTATGATCTACTGACGACACGCAAAGGATCAACACAGCCGGATCATTTCCATAATGACCAACACAATCTTCCAGCAGCAGCGCAAATTAGCATCTGGTTTAAGACGTACTTTTTTGGCCAGTAAATAATGGCGCAATTACCAGTCAATTAATGAGCGCAAACCTTAGTAAATCACCTCGCATGATTCATTTAAATACTCTCCTCCCATACATTTTGTGTCTGAAAGGGAAACTCCTACAAATGCATGTGCAATAAGGTCAGCCGCAAAAATATTACCTTTTCAGCGCTAATTTTTCACTGCGTGTCTTTAGTAAATCCTGACAGTAGTTTTTTAAATGCCAAACGATGGTTTGCGCTAGTGCAAGCTGTTAGTAAATCTGGCCCAAAAAGTGCAAATGCAAAAGAAAATGCAAATTCACGCCTGTATAGTAGAGGGCGCAGCTCAAACAGAAGAATAAAAGAAAAGGACGCAGGAGAAGAAAGTTCAACACTCTTAAAAATAAAAACAAATGTGATGTATAATAACTAAAGTCAATTTTGTTTTTTAGTTTGGTTGAATTGGATAATCGAAGGTCAGCAGCAAAGACATTGGTTAATAAAGTGAGATAAAATACATAAAGTATATTATATAACATTTAATTATTGCAGGTTTGTGTAATATTCACTGTTTTTATGAAAGTGAATAATGAATCTGTTTTTGTGCAAGTGAGATGAGTAAATGAATGTTTCACATTTAGTCTAGAACTACAGTATCATGTTCACACAGCAATACCGGTAAATTACCGTATAATTAGACAGAATGACTTTACCGGTAAATACACAAATATGCTGTTCACACAAGCAACGGCGTTCTGGCTTTTTACCGGTAAGACCGTTCACACATCAGTTCAATACCGGTCAAATCTGTGATGTCAGTCTGCGCCGTTGTCTTCATCCGCCCGCATGAGGAGAAGCGCTTTTAGTTTCACTATCTGTTGAATTTGACCGGTAACAGGCATAAGGGATGATCAAACAGAACGTGTGTTTGCTCTTAAAAACACGAGACGCACATAGTATTATCCAACTGCAGAGCCGCAGCGCTGATGAACGGAAAAGAATAGGCTCAAGCGTGACACACTGGAAAAGCTGCGAAACGTGGCGCAACGGTCAAAGATGATAATTTAGCGCATATTTACATAGAAAAACTATTAAAAAGCTTACTGTAAACAGCGTGGAGTAATCACGTCATCTTCATAAGACTTTATGATTGGCCCAAAGCAGACTTACGTCATCGCGTTCTGACTTCATACGTGCGAATGGTCTCTTACATGTTTTTATATTAAATCTTATAATATTACTTGGTAAGTTCTACATACACAAATGTAAATGGTCTGATAGGATTCCCAATATCACCCATTTCAAGGCTGACATGAAGATTTATTTCGAAACTTTACAAGGACTCTCAAACCGCAAAGCAATAAGAACTATGGACATTTACAAAGAATTAAACTCTTCTTCTTTAATTTGAGTACACACGTATACCTTTTTTTGTTATTTTTCTTCTTCCCTTTCTCTTCAGTATTCACTATCTTTGATATGAATGTTATCCTTAAAGGTCATCTTACGATACCTGATGTTAAACATTTTATTAATGTTTCATGATGTTATGGAATTTTTTTAAGAATTATATGTAAAATATTTGTATCTTCTGAAATGTTAAATTTATATTTTTGAAAAAAAAAAAAAAAAAAAAAAAGAACGGTCTCTTACCGGTAAAAGCCAGAATGCCATTGCTTGTGTGAACAGCATATTTGTGTACCGGTAATCTTCATTCTGCGTTCACACAGAGCACATTACCGGTAATTTACTGGTAATGTTACAACTTCCCTTTGTTACAAACTGGTTCCGGGCAATTTACCAGTATTTTTGAAAAGGTCCTGTTCACAGATGATCTGTTATCGGTAATTTACCAGTTAAGACTGTATGTGTGAAAGGGGCTAATGCCTCTGCACTTACGATTTCTCTCAACATGAGGACAGGAGAGCTGTCAGTCAATGAATGGGAAAACAAAGTAACTTGCGTTACTTATTTGAAAAAGTAACTCAGATATTTTATTGTGAATTTAAAAGTAATGCATTACTTGTTGCCTGAAAAAGTAATCTGATTACGTAACTCACGTTACTTGTAATGCGTTACCCCCAACACTGGTAAAGACTTCCCGACTGAAGCCACCGTAAAACTATAAGGAAAATTCTGTAAGATAATGGTTTAAGAGATATAAGCTTCATTAAGCTTTAATAATTTAATTTAGATACATTTTCATTATTGTTGACAATCATTACACAATATATATATTTACAGGTCATTATGAAATATCATTATAATTTACAGGATTTTATACAAAATTGCCTGACAGATGCCTTGATTGTATGATCCAGATCCTTCACATATTGTTAGTAAACTGAAGTGATAGTTACCATAAATTTCAATGATCGGTTTCTTGCTTAAATTCAACTGGTACACTTTGAGGCCTTTGAAAAAGATTCAGATCCGTTTCCCAATTTTTAAGAAGCAAGATTTTTTTCTTCAACCAAAGTCTTCAACATTAAGAAATCTAATACACCAAAAAATACGTTTAAATAATGAACCATAACATTAACATCTGATATTATAACTATTGAATCAGAAAGTTTCTTCTTTTTTTTTTTACCATGATGTAATATCAGCTACTAGTTTTCAACTTATATCTATCGATAGTGTTAATGGTTTACAGATATATTGCGTCTTTCTTCGTTGAGGTTAACTCGCCTCATCCAATACACCCATGTATCGGAAAACACTTGAGAGATGTTAAACAGCCGTTCCCCCTCCCCAGCGGCTCACCACACAAAATTTATACAGTGTAGAGATGAGGACTGTTTAGCATTTACACGGCCAAGGTACTGTTGATACAGCCGGAGTGGACAGTGAGTCCAACCACCAGGGTAATGGTCCATGTCAGTCCGTCCTTTCCACAGGTTCACATTTGTCCTTTGTCGTGGCCCAGCCTGTTTGTATTTCCCCTGCATCAGATAAAACCTTCGTTTTAATAGGGCTGAGTTTCCTTGTTGGCCCAACATCAAAAAACAAAAAAAACAAACTAAAAAACAATAGTAAAAGGACCTGTTTTGAAAATACCCTGTATGGCTTCCTGACAGCGTCTTTGCATTGCATCCTGCAAACTCATTTAAAAGAACAGAAGAACCTTTAAAGTGTCAAATGAAAATGCATTGTGCTCCAGCTCTCTGCAAGAGATAAAGAAAACAAACCAAAGCATGCTTTTAAAAGATATCTGATATACAGCTTAACTATAGGAAAATAGACTTTCAAGACCGACTCCGTTTGTAAAGCTTTCTTGGATGCAGTTGGCTACGAAGTAAACATATACTAACCCAAAAAACAAATCCCTAAAATATATGCAAAGACAAGCATAAATATTTGATCCACAGAGTAATCTACATATGACAAATATAAGTGGTATATTGAAACTCTGGAACAAGCCCTGTACTGCATGTTTTTTTCTCCAGTTATGCCGCCGTGTGTTTCCTCAATGTTTATGTCCAAAAAAAAAAAAAATCGAAAGAGTCCATCCTGATTTTTTTTTTTAAACTTTGACTGTCTTTCCTTAGTCTTTCCACTATATATTTGAAATAAATCAGCAAAAGGTGTAGTTTTATTCTCTTTTTTTACTCTTCTGTGTTTTCTTTTTTGGTCCGTTCCGCTCTCCGGATCCTTTTAATGGACGTAGTAAAGCCAGTAAACTACGTTGAAGAAGGAAAACACGGTGGGGAAGATCATCCTCGACCACTTGTCGATGGAGTTGACATCGGACAGGTCTGGGATGTTGACCTTGAGCTGGGAAGCCCGTCTCCTGAGCCTGCTTTTCTTCTGGGTGGCGTGGCGTTCCAGGGCACTGTGGCCATAGTTTTGCCGAGCCATGGCCGCCCGACGGTACTGCAGGGTGGAGCTGTCGTAGGCTAGCATGGTGTTGCGCGGGTCACCCAGACCCCTGGACAGATCGGACGGCCCCATTTCGTTCTTCATCTCTACCGTGGTCAGCCGGATATCATCAGCGGTCATCTATAGAGAGAACAAACACCATAGCATCAGGTCTAAATATGAATCACTGTCTTCAAAAGGCACGTTATTGAAGTCATGCTAAGTAGCCCTTCATAAGTCAACATTGTATTTGCAAAACCAGCATTTTTCTGAGATCTGTGGGTAAGACATGTTCAAAACTCTCTTGATGTAACTGGAAGCCGCCTTTACTTCCTGAACCTTCTCTTCTTTTTGAATCACAGACCGCAGGCTAATGCTGTTTTTCCATAAGTTGGAATGATGTACAATGATGGATATCATGAACTAGATGTGGAAAAGAAGTGGACTGTCCCTTTAAAACTATGATGAATGCAGTACAACCATAGTTGGCAAAAATACGAAAGAGTAAATTAATCATTAGTGATAGTTACACTGCACTCATAGTAAGCTGTGGATAAAGCTTTTCAGGCAATAATATCCAGAGTTATTTCCGAATTTCAACCATGACATGGTTAAAATTCTGTTTGCATATAAATAAGCCAAATAAATGCAAATAAAAAAGGCAAAAACATGAAGGCAAAAGTCTAGATCAACAGTGAGGAATCAGGTTGCAGAGATGGAGGTAAGGAAAGGCCATTTAGGCGGGGAAACCATTTAGTCGCTTCCACTTTCCACGATAACCATACTAAAACACTGTGTTTACTGTTACATTGTTACAAGTGTTAATTTTAAAGTTCAATTTTAAGCATTATTATGCTCACTGATCGTTAAAATTATCCTACAAAAGCTGCCTATGAGACATAAACATTGCTAATGCGGTCTGCTAAATGCTAATGCTACTGTACTTTGGCTAGTGAGAATGCTATTTATCAGTATATATATATATATATATATTCAAATAATATTGATTTTATCGAGCCTATTTGACAGATTAAGTGTTAGTTCCCCTTTGTGTTATTAAAAAAAAAATCTACCGATAACCTTGACAATAGATAGCGCAAACTTTCTGAATTTTCTAAATATTGTGTAACAGAAGTTTTCACTTAACAGTTTTATACCTTGTTTGCTTTGAATTATATTATATCATATACATTTATCTGCAGTTTATGAACAATTGGCCACTTAGTTTTTATATATAGAGAATAATCCTGGCTATTCCAAATTTTTTAGAACTTATTTCGTGCAAAAAATTACCCCAAAATCAAACTCTGCACTCTAATTTCCAGACAGTTAAGACCCGTTCACACCAAGAACGATAACTATAAGGATATCTACTATAGCGATAACTATATTACATCAAGGGACAATGGCGTTCTGTTTATTATAAGTGTTTTGTTGTCAAGTTTTTTTTTTGTTGTCTTTAAAGGGGTTGGACTTGAGTGGGACTTGGGTGGGTTGGACTTGGGTGGGTTGGACTTGGGTGGGTGGGACTTGGGTTGGACTTGGGTGGGTTGGACTTGAGTAGGACTTGGGAGGGTGGGACTTGGGTGGGTTGGACTTGGGTGGGTGGGACTTGGGTTGGACTTGGGTGGGTGGGACTTGGGTGGGTGGGAATTGGGTTGGACTTGGGTGGGTGGGACTTTGCTTGAGCTCTTTAAAGTCTGTTGGATTCTGACTGGCTCTCAATGTTTTTATCATTCATCACCTGGAAAAAAGTTATTCTGAAAGTGATTCCAATGATGCCGTTACTGCGTGTTGTTATCGTTATTTTTGTGGTGTGGAATTTCCTATTCTTATATAATAAGAATATAGATATAACTATTATTAAAACGTATCGTTATTCTTGGTGTGAATGTGTGAACAAGCGTACGCTGCTCAAAATGCCACGCTCACCGATCAAACAGGAATGGGCGTCTGGGAAAAGGCTCAGGTGCAAACAGTAACTGAAAAAAGGGCAGGACAACGTAATGGTGGAAATGATGATGGCTACCATCATTCCTCTAAAGGAACAACAGAAAGTCATCCAAAGAAATAATAATCAAACAGAAAGAGCTTGGGTGTGTTTACTTCTGGTTGGTTATCGATGCAGAGCCATTGCATTTTTTGACTTCAGGTCAAATATTCAGTACCTTAAGTCTTTGATCGCCTAGTCCTAATGCTGCATCCTCCGCAAAGATCGGATCCCACATCGAGTCATACCCGTCAATTTCCCTCTGTTTCATTCTGGCATAGAGAGCATCGTCTCTCTGAACTACACTTCCCACCAACCACTGCAAGCATACAAAATCAGCACTGTTACAGAGGTCGGCCGCACTCAGAGAGAGACACAACTCTTTCAATGAGATTAGAAGGAAAGCCCTAGAGGCTCCGCCAGCCACGAGCTTGGACGCGGCCAGCCCGGCATGAGCAAGCGTGTCTGTTGTTTACAGCTAACAAAAGTCTGCGCCGATCTCCCGGATATTTCATCACATGTTTCTGAGGGTAAAAGCCCATTAGCTTGTGGTTGGTGAACAAGCTTATGCCAGTGGAAAAAATACAGCTATACATCCGGTGTTTTAGCAATCTCCAAAGACCACTGACCCTGAAAGGACACTGATAGAAGTCACAGCATATTACCTCAGAGAACTGACCACCTACTGACCAGAGGCCTTTGTAAACAAACCCTAATGATGCACGGCGTGTGTGTGCGGTCAGCTCGGCAGTACCTTGTTGGGGTCGGGCCTGAGTTTCTCATTGTTGGCCGTGGCGGCTTTTTCCGCCGCCTTCTTCTGCCGCTGAGGGCCTCTCCCGAAGAAGATATAATTGACGAAGGCGTACTCCAGCAGCGCCAGGAACACAAAGACAAAGCAGCCCATCAGGTACATGTCTATGGCTTTCACATAGGGAATCTTGGGAAGGGTCTCTCGCAAGTGAGTATTAATGGTGGTCATGGTCAGCACGGTGGTGATACCTGGAGTTCAAAGAAAGTGTTCAAGGATAATTAAGCACAGTACAGTGTAGTTAAAGTCAATTGCAGCTTTATATAACAAGAGAGCTGAGATGTAATTATCCAGCAAGAACTGAGTAGGAGCTGCCAACTAAGAAATTAAGGAGGTTATTCATGTGTCATCTTCAAACTTGAAACCATTATGAAAACTTTGACAACAATAAACTTGAACACAATGTGCTAATGCAAATGCAAACTACAGCTACCAGCTACATGCAGGTTACAGCACTTCCAGAGAGAAGTATTAAGATATACCTAGGTCCTGTTTATACCTGGTATTAAGATGTATTTGGTTGATCGGATCACAAGTGGACGACACTAAATACAGGTGTAAACGGGGTCTAAAACGTTTTGAGCTTGTCCACTTTCAAACACTACCAGAGGTAGCCGAAAACGCATTTGACCGGATTGCTTTCATAGTGTAAACACTAATGTGGTCGAATGTGTTCAAACAGCCACAAAAGGCCGTCTACTCTCCACCTACTGACCTAATGTGTAAGAGTGATTCTATAATTGCAGATACATTTTGCATTTCAAAAAGTTAAGGGAAAAAACTGTTCACTAACAAAAATTCTTATTGAAAACATATTCAGTTTAATAATTCAGTGCGTGCTAAACACAAGTTACTTTCTTTTTTTTTACTTTTAACGAAAATAATTTTTTCTTTATAGTATTGTTTGTCAACTCTGTTACAGACAAATTAGGCAATGTGTAGAAATAACATTGGTAACAGAGTTTGACGGTAACAGGATTGACAATAAAACTTGCTAGCATAAATGCTAAGAGCACACGGCACTAATGAAATCATGATTAAAAGACTTTTAAACAACACTGTGTGATCAGTGATCAATTCTGTTTTCCTTTTGATATTGTGGGAACAATTTTGACGTTTTACAAGATAACTCTTGTTGTAAGACCTTTTTAGATTAAAATATATTTTCTCAGAGAGAGCACACACACCTTTCAGTGCTTCAGATCTTATCAGTGAGGGAGTGACATCATTTCCTGTATCTTACATAGTTGTGGGAGATAATTCCACCAATTTAAAGGCAAAGTATGGTATTTTTAAACAATTTAATGTTGTAGAATTAGGAAAACGACTATTTAGGGCTTTTATAAATAAAATAAATGAAATATTACCAAAAGAAAAGTGAAATAAAATATTTTGATTACACAATACATGATGGAAAAAATACACTGACTAATTTGGACAAGAAGAAATGATTTTCAGCTATATAAGACAGAAAATATACAGAAAATATACAGAATTTTTACAGAAAATATCATATTGTTATGGCCTGTAACATCTTGTGATCCATGACAATGAGTAACAAATTATTAAAATATTAAAAAAATATGACCATTTGAAAAAAGCAGAAAATAATGACTTTGGACACCAAATGTACCTGCAATTATAGAATCACCCGTAAACATTATGAGAAGCACACTAGCCAGATCTCTCAGACCCACAATGAACTCTCACCATTCCTGATTTCTAACACACACTCACAGCGTTCGGCATTGGTCTTGTGGCTATTAGAGCACAAACAAAATCTGATGCTCTCCGTATGTTTTTCCGTCGTCTCCAGTCACGTTCATATGTAAATTGCATGAGCTTATTTCGTCCATTATATCGTAAGATCTGAAAAAGCCCTTACATTTACCCTCCCCTCAAAGAAATCAGGACAGAAGTGGTTGAAAGTGGACAAAAGAGACTAATTAAAACACCAGGTGTCAACGGGAATGTGTCTCCCTCGTCTACTTGTGATCCCATCGACTAAAACACATCCAAACAGGGTGTAAACAGGGCCCTAGAGATGTGTTCAGTGGCACTATTCATATCCTACACAGGGTTACAACAAAGGATGATTTCAGGTACAAACATTGTGGGACAAGTTACATGACGAAGACTAATACTTGAGTTTAGGGGTTTGTTTGATCTTGTTTAAATTTCGCCACGCAACTCGCCTCGCAAATGTTTCGCTACATCAGTGAATCCTTTAATCATATTCACGTAGTAGATTATTTAAAGAACACAGTTAAAATGAACAGTATTTATTTAAAATATCATTATTTTGTAACTTAACTTCTGTTAATTTAATGCATCCTTGCTGAATAAAAGGATTGATTTATTTAAAAAAAAAAATCTTATTGTGCCCAAACCTTTAAATAGTAGGGTATCTAAGACAACAATAGACCAGAGACTTGAGAGTGGGCTCTTTTGACTTGAGCAAGTAAGCAACTGATGTTATGATCTTGAGAAGTTCCTTCATTTTATCAACTGTTTTTGTGGATACTGTCCATCTCTCTGTGTGTAGATGTGTGTGTGTGTGTGTGTTGCAGATTGGTGTTTCTTCTGTTAATCTGTAACACTGTTAATCTGTAACACCAGATAAAACAGCCTAGCAAATACCCAGAACACAGCAATGCTAAAAACCACCCAGACCCCCATCGTGGTGGTGACTTTTTGCACAGGCAAGCACCAACGACATTTTCTTAAGAAAATGTGAAAATCTAGTTATATGATGGATTTCTGCCTCTACACTCACCTCTAACCATGTGCCAAATTAGTCAAAAACAATTTATCAGCATTTCCCCCATATTCCCAAATGTTTAATTTGTTCAGCATCATCTCTGTTTCACACATATTAAGCTTTAGCAACCATGTTCATGAAGAAAGCTCAAGCAATTTATTTCGAAGAGAGAGGGAGAGAGAGAGAGAGAGAGAGAGAGAGAGAGAAGGAGAGAGGGAAAGAGTTGTCAAGTCTGTAATAGAGATGCTGTATTTCAGTTTAAATAATACAGCAAGGTTCTTGAGACATGTGTTTCCTTGTCACATGCCCCTCACTGCAGACAGATTAATTCTGACAAGTTCACCCAAACACAAAAGGCCCGGCCTTCCTATCATCAGTGATCTATTCTCGCTGTCCCCCCCCCCCAGTATCAGCGTCAGAAGAAGCCATTTTGTCATAATGGCAGGAACATGGCCCTGGACATAAAACACGTCAGTAAAGACCGACCGGAGGAAAGTTTGTCAGCTTAATCAGCAGTAATACATCAGCGCAGATCAGGAGAGGCTACAGAGCGCTCCTAATAGAGTTTGGAGCAGGAGGGAGGGGAGCACTGGCAGCGCAGCATCTTCATTGGAGTGAGGCAGATTTAAGACCCACTTGAGTCCAAGCATCATACAATTTCATTTGCAATTTGAGCTTCCTCTTTTGGAGCACAGGCAGGTAGTGCACGAAGAGAAGCACATCCGCATTATCTCACTAGTTTCTCCTAGACAGTAATGAGAGAACATGGAGATCAAATGGAGATTAAAAAAGACCCTAGTAATCTCACGAGTCTCCTCTAGATATGCATTTAAACATTTTTCTACATTCTTAACAAAAACATCTGAGTTAACAAAGGACCCCAGTAGGTCTAGGTCTCTTGAGCAATGAAAGAACAACCTTTGAGCAATTCTCGTCTTGGGAACAGATGTATTAAGGTCACCTTGATTTTGCCAAGACATGCTTCTGTATCAGTATTGTTGTCGATTCTGGAACAACATTTTTGCCTACATGGGAAACTGCAGTAGAACGCCTGATGCATAGGGTACAGTAAAACTGGAAACACGAAGTCTAAATCTGATTGGTAAACTTCTACCGGATTTCCGGAAGCCTAGTGTGTGGTGGCGTGTAATGGTTTGCCAGGAAACAAAGCAGTGCTCAGAAAGTCTGTGTATTTTAATCACCAAAATTGCTTGTGTGCACTAAAAAGTGCAAACAGATGTGTACCGGGAGCGTCTGATGGCTCTTGACAAAGTGTACGCCATTGAAATAATCAGTGCTTATTTGTTTTAGGTGGATTAAACTTCACAGACATCTCCAACTAATTTCTCATGGGTTTTTAAATGCAGATTGTTGCACCATCATTTGCTTTAAAGCCATGAAATCAAAATCGACAATTCTTTTTTTTTGTATGGAATATTGCGGTATTTATGATGAATTTATCTGCACATCAAGTTTTTAAAATTCATGTGCCTCGTAATCTTTAATCAAAATATAAAATAACTTCCCCTCCCTACTGAAGCAACATCTCTTCTCTTCTCTGATGAGGGTGGGGCAACCTGTCACTCACAAGAGATCCACAAATAGCATACCACAACCATCCAATCAACTCCCCATGGACAAAATCAAGCTCCGCCCTACATTCGTTCTTGTTTGCGAAGCCGTTTTACTCGGATATACGTCACAATAGGGAAGAAAGGACACAACACTCCGGCTGTAACTTTGATGGCAATCTTTAAGGAATGATGTATGGTTGCACGCTATTCTGTTATTGAAGTGACATTTACCCGCCCCTTAACATGATGCTGAACAAATTAACAGTTATTGATCGCTTTGCAAGTCAGTCAGACAACCTCTTCCTACTTAAAGGGATAGTTCACCCAAAAATTAACATTCTGAAAAGACGTTATTTTGAAAAATGTCGGTAACCAAACAGTTGATGGACCCCATTGACTTAGGGGTGGGCGATATGACCGAAATCTTATATCATGATATGAGTAATTTTATTTCACGATAATGATATATATCACAATACAGTTATTTTTTCTTTAAATAATTTTGATACCACTGAAATTTCATAATTCTTATCACCATTTTCAAGCATTTTAAAAACTAAAGACAAATAAACAGTGATAAAGAAAGAGCAAAGAAAACAAACTACAACAGAACAAAGACACAAATGAAATAGACCTACCTGAAAAACTTCAAGCACTAGAAATACTACATAAAATGTATAAAGTACACAATGCATGGCCTTTACTGTGTAAATTAAATATACAAATATACATTTATTCTTATTAGATATCCTTATCTTTTTTCTTATTACAAAAGTGATTCAGTCAAGAGCAGTAAGAGATTTTCTCTTTTTTGTTGTTTGATTAGCATTAATAATGACAGCAGGTAAATTTGGACACTGTCACTTTAAGACCGACTCCACGGATCCATTATACTCGTGCGTTGTTCTTTCTCAATTTCTCAGTTCTTTCTCAACTGTTTACATTCACTTAAGACATAAATTACTCTGTTTACTTGCAAATACATGTCACTTTGACACATAGGTATGTGTATTTAACCGTTCAAGCCCAATTAGGCAGCAAAAGCACTCAGTTCAGTTCTCACGCACTCTATGAGCAGTGGCTTCATGTTGAGCGTCTCTCTCACACAGCGCTGAGAAACAGTCTCGAGAGAGTGTGCACATATAATGAAATGCTAATTGTGCTTCAACAGTTTAATATCACCTGTTTTTAAACAGCAGTGCTTAGAGGGGCCGTATGTAGGATTGGCAGCTAGTGGTCGAAATAGGTACTGCAGTTCAAATTCAAAATATTGGAGATTGTTGTTTGCCCCGCCCCCTCCTCCTCAGACTCGAAGCTCACGCGGGTTGCCAGCATGAGGACACGCAACAGGAGCAAGCGCAATTGACAATGAAAGCAACACTGTAAGTTGGTGAGTTGATTTATCCGTGTTTTAATGTGCTTCCGTTCATAGAGATTTTTAGATGGATGCCGAGGCTTTTTAGGTCGGGTAGAATCTGCGATCTCTGACCCGGTTTGTTTGCTGGCTTCCATGGCTGCAATACGCTGTGTTTTCTGGCAACTGGCAACCTGTGGTGTCGATATCCTATTGGGTAAACTGGCAATGTGCAGTTTCACACAGAGCAAAACAAAAACAGACATTCTGACACGGAACGCACATTTCAAAGTAGAATAACTGGCTGTAGTATTGTTTTTCTGAGAAAAAAGTAGGTGGATTCAGCATTTTTCCTACATATCTGCAAACATATTATGGTATTTTTTATGCTTTAGCAAAGTGAAAAACTTACATACAGCACCTTTAAAAAGGCATGCAAGCGATAAGCTTTCGTGACCGCACAGCAACGTCACATGAGCGTAACCATGAAAGAGACGATAGTCCAAAATCTCTACTGGTTGACAAATTTCTACCAGTTAATCATGTCTACCCGTATATCGCCCACCCCTATGCCATAATATTTTTTTTTCCATACTGTGGAAGTCAATGGGGCCCATCAATTGTTTGGTTACCAATATTCTTCAAAATATCTTCTTTTGTGTTCAGCAGAAGAAAGAAATTCATATCATGACAGAATTTTTGGGTGAACTATCACTTTAAGTAGGCGGTCCTTGGCCAACTGAAGTGTCTATAGAGCCCTAACCTTATGGCGTCAGTCAAAGATCTGGTTAAGCAAGACTATTGGACTTCCATCTTTTAAACTTGTGTGACGTCACATAAATATGATTACGAAGTAATCAGGTTTCAGCAAATGCAAAGAATCAATGAGTCAAAGGTCCAACATTATAAGATATAACCTATTTAGTAAGTGTTTGCAGAGACAGGTGTGTAAAAAAAAAAATCTGCTGAAAATCCCACACCGGCAAAATGAATGCGTAGCATCACTTATTCTCTGTAATTTGGTTGGCAGGAGACACTGAACACCTGCAAAGCTAACCGTTAATGCTGGTCTCTTGTTTCCCTGTACGTCATCTTTTGAGTGATGAGTAAATGGAACACCTCTGGAAATCTGAGATATCAAGTAGGAATATCCCACCACATTTCGACTATAAATGGAACCTAAAATCTGATTTGCTGCAAGCATGACTCCTAAAACCCGGAAACGAGTTAGCATTTTAGCACTTCCGATTCCATCGTCCCAAAGTGAATGGGTTTTTTATTGGGTTGTTAGTTAAATGCCTGAAATAAAGCCGCTTTTACAGCCTCGTTATGTTTATAATCACACTCTTACAAACTATTACACCTTAAACTTTCATGGAAAATGTTTTTAAATAAAGACTGAAAGAGTTGTCTGAAACTTAATGATGGTGATGCTGAAGTCATGGTGTTTTTTAACATCATCACAGCAGCACTCAATAGGAATGTTGTTCCAGGACCAACAAGGATGTTGATACAGAAACATGTCTTTGCAAAATCACAGTCACTGATGTATTACTCAACTGCAATGAGAGGCAAACAGAAAAGAGCCTGTAAAACAAGTACCAGAAATCCAAAGAACCACCATAGCTGATCCCTGAGCATACAGAATAAATATATATAGTACAGAGTGGTCACCATGAGCCCAGAAAACTCCAGCAACTCAACTCGCATATAGAGGGTATGCAGTTAGTCAACACATATCACTTGATCAGATGTCCCACCTAAAGCCACACGGGCAGCAGAAGCATCATAGTTGATCCAGAAGGATACCCAGGACAGGATGGTGATTAGGATTGAGGGCATGTAGGTCTGCAGGATGAAGTAGCCAATGTTCCTCTTGAGTTTGAAACTGAGAGACAGGCGTGGATACGAACCTGGTCCAAAAAAAAGAGAGAGAGAGAGAAGGACAGTTTAATTCGTGCTCTATAGTAAAATCTAGTGATGCCCTATTTTGGAAATTGCAATAAAAGTTTTTATTTATTCTTAATTTTAAAGACATCTCTTATCTTCACCAAGGCTGCACTTATTTGATCAAAAATACAGCAATTTTGTGGAATTTCATTACAATTTAAAATAATTGTTTTCTATTGTAACATATTGTAAAATGTAATTTATTCCTTTGATGTCAAAGCTACATTTTCAGTGTCACATGATCCTTCAGAAATAATTCTAATATGATGATTTTCTGCTCAAGAAACATTTCTGATTATTATCAAACTGCTGTGCTGCTTATTTTTTATTGTGGAAACCTGGGTTAATTTTTTTCAGGATTATCTGATGAATAGAAAGTTCAATAGAACAATAAAAGAAAAAAATCGTACTGACCACAAACTTTTTAACGGTGGTGTATCTACAGTAATTGATTATCAATAAACTGTTTTTTTTTTTAACATCAGCCTTTTTCTTGCTTATTGCAGATTGCTGAGAACTTTAATTTGATAAATCAATGCATTGGTCCATCTCTAGTAAACAAACAGGCCACCACAAATTTATATTAGGTGGCAGAACAGGTCACGATAATAAGTGCAGCGTCTGAGAGTGTGGGTAAAGTCAGACAGCCAGACTGCGTGACTTTATCTGTTCCTGAAAGGCAGACCAGTGATGATAATAAGACTGGAGAAAAACACAAATTATGTGCACTTACTCACATGCTTACTCATCGCATACATCGCTTCAAGGTTTAGCAAAAGGACACTGTAACTATATATGTGCATGCAATAACATCTGCAACATTTAGTGTAGGGATCATACCAGAACAGGGCGGTATCACAGTATATTGGCCTTCAGTGTGCTCACAGATGAGTGTATAATGAGCGCTGCACGTGAAGGCTTTGAATGTAGCTCATAAACAATTGGAAGAATTCAGGGTGAGACCTATCCATTTTATAATATTAGTTTGACTTTGGTTCGTAACTCACATCTTGAATAATCATATCTTTTGGTTTGTGTCCTTCAAGGTTCAAATGAAAAATAAAAAAAAATTAATTAAATGAGATGAAATGCCTTTCATTTGTAAATATGTCATTTGCAATCAAATTAACTGTCATATGTAACGCTCTCATAATAAAACTGCTCATACTGTGATATAATATTCTGGTCATACCGCCCACCCCTACAGTAGATCAAACGTTACTTTTGAACAGATCTGACTCATGGTCCCAACTGTACAACACACAGAGAACAGAATAAATTCAACCTGTAGAGAAAACCACGTTCTTCGAGATGAGTTTGTAGTCCACGATGGAGAACTGAGGCAGTTCTATCCTCTCCACCCCCGTAACGGCTCCATTCCCCCCTCGCCAGTAAAACTCGATATCATCTGTTGTGTAGCCATCTGGAGGATCCCAAACACATGTGCGTTAAAACAAACTGTACATCTCCATACATACGAGTACATATGAGGAACAGCAGCAGGAAATGAGCTCTGGATAAAGACTGTATTACTTCCTTCTGCAGCCAAGCTTTAAAGGCACAATATGTAATTTTCACCACCAGAGGTCACTTATTCAAAAACAAAGGCGTAGCTTGATGAAGCCTTGATTTCGCTGGATCATGTCTTCACCTCAAAAGAATCCGACGGGACTCGGGCAGAAGTCATATTCATGGATGAGCTAATGTATTAAAGATTTATTAACATTACCGTAGTATGAAGCACGGTGGGGCTGAAAGCCGTTGGAGCAGAACGAGGCCGCTGGAGCGATTGCTAATGAGAGACAAGCGTGACACACGGCCCGAGAGCAGTGGAGCTTTTATTATGCCACAGACGAGCGCTTCCGCTTCCGCTCATGTGTATGTGGAGTAACACAGCGCTGTTTTATCATATTAGACACATTTGAGTGTGTTGAAAGTTATATTATAATGCTACTCTGTGCGTTCTCTCGGCGGCTACTATGAGACACTTGTTGCACACTGCAGTAAGCTAGATCGATATTAGACATGGTAAAACATGGAAATTAAATCAAGAAAACAAGATTTAAACAATAAGACTAACCGTGTTGCGCTGTATAACAATGATTCGTTTTTCTGTCAATGAATGTATCCAAACAGTTGCTCACCTGTCTAATAAACACATAATATATTAAAAATCTTACATGTTGTGCCTTTAAAGGTGCAATATGTAGGATTTTTGCAGTAAAATATCCAAAAACCACTAGGCCAGTGTTATATATTTTGTTCAGTTGAGTACTTACAATATCCCAAATGTTTCCAACAATTTGTAAATCGTGAGAAAATTGCGATTTTAACCAAGGAATCGGGACGTGTGAGGGAGTCGCCTGTCAATGGAGTCATATCTGCGTTACCCTCGGTTTCCGCTTTTACTGCCGTAGAAACCATGGCAACGGACGTGGACAACTGCTTAACATCTAGCGGCACGCTGTTGTAGTTTCTTTCAAACATTATGGACCATGGCAAGCAGACTTTGGAACAAAATGAGAAATCAAAAGAGGATCAGTATCAACGTGGCGTTTTCGAGATGGCGAGAGCTTCGCAACAAACTTCGACTTGACAGAGATGCCGTTCTTGCATGTGCTTTATTAGACAGGTGAGCAAATGTACATAAAACGAATCAATGTTATGTAGCTCAACACAATGAAATATTAGAATATCATCAGTATGATGTTCTAATGTTGATGTAGCTTACTGCTAGTCTCATACAGCCAACAAACTAACACACAGAATAACATTATAACTTTCAACACACTCAAATGCAGTTTAGATAGTGTAGACCAAGTGAAACAGCATACGGCAATACAGAACAAAACAGGGCCTAAAAGTTTTTTTTTTTGTTTGTTTTTTAATTATCACACTTTTGAAAAAGTAATGATAATCATCCTTAGGAGGTCAATTTAAATATTATATATTACAAGACAATTGTTTTCTATTAATTTATACATAAATAGATTTTTTTTTTTTCAAATCCATTTTTTCAACCAATATTTGGGACGTCTTTTAGCAATTTTAGCATTTTAGCAATAAATAAACAAAGCTTATACAAAAAATAAATAAAACAAACAAATATGGGTAGCAGGGTTGTAAATGTAGCCTAAATTAAGATGTCAACAACTACTTGGGACCAACAGTTTGTCTTTTAATTATTGATAAATTATATTCCAAATGCAATTAACACGAAAATGGAATGAGGTTGTTTATGTGTGGAAAGGATCTATATTATGTTATTTTTACCACAATTCACAGACCAAAAAAGGGGGAAGCACATTTTTTGATGGTTGTATTAATCGTTCTAACTGTGTTATGAGCCAAAAGTATATTGAACACATTAAAAAAAAAAAAAAAAAATATTTAATCAAAATTATGTTTTGACTAATAATTGTATTCTCTTATTTCAACATAAATTTCAATTCAACATGCTTTGGGCCATGTGGCCAATTCAATTCAAATTCACACTTATGAAATAAAGGGGAGCTGATTCTTAAATTCTACATTTTGCAACACCTTGAAGAGAAGAGATCCAATAGTTCTCACAACAAAAAACTTGGGATTTGTGTTTTTAATACTTTACATAAATCAACGGGACAGCAAAGTACACCATATTCATGAAAAGTGCAACATAAATATTGACAGTGACATTTAGATTTCAAAACAAGTAATCATTAAATTATGTAAGGGGACAGCTGGTTATGAAACAGACATGAATCCACATCCGTGAAGGAATTTGTGTGTTTGCTTGTTCTCCATCCTCGCTAAGGTTCCTTCTCCGTCTGTACCAGTTTGTCTGCGTGCAACTTATAATGAGAACCAGTGACCTATTTAGTGTACTGAATAATTAAAGATGGGCTTCTGATTTCTTCATATTCAAGGGAGTTATCTCTGCATGACTTAGCAACCAGGTACAGACTTAAAAAGGCCAACAAAGCTGCAGGCCTTATAAAGCATTAATGAACTACTCAGCGACAAAGATAACAAATACAGCTTTTTCCGTTCAGTTTAATGGGCCGGAGAGCAACGTGATGTAAATACGACAAGAGCTTCAGCCATGTGACAATCATAAGATATGTCTTCTTAGCGTGGGAGAATTTGGAGACCATAAACACAAAAGGTTGAGTCGTGTTCACCCCGCTGTCTGAAAAGGCTTTTAAATGGCGAGCAGACGAAAGCGAGAAAGCACAAGAGAGAGAGCGAGCCGAGGACTCTAGAGAAAACTGCTGCTGGACTGGGAAGGACTGGTGTTTCACTTTCCATTAAAACTATTATCTCTGTGCCACCGCGTCTGATTCTGTCAATTGACTGGCTGATTACTGTCAACAGATCACATCACTTTACTCTGCTCTGAGGGGTTACTGCTACTACTCCATTATTCCCTCAGGGCCCTGAAAAAAACAAGAGAAAAAGGACGAGAATAAGGACGAGCTGGAATCCACATCAGAGGTGACTGACTTGAGTGGAGAGCTTCTACTCTGCTATGCTTTAAAATCTTGTTTCCGAATCGCGGCCATTAAAAATGTATCAAGAATCAAGTTTATCAGGGAAAAGTAGGCTTAAGCTTCTGTCTCATTAGCCTGCATGAAATAACACAGGCTGACACAAAACATTTCTGTTCCAGGATGTTACATCCCAGCCCTCTGCTTTCTCACACAGAGCACAGATATGCAGATGAAATTTATGAGAAAAACACGCAATTGTGCGTGCAGTGTGTGCACGTGAAAGGGCTGAGACACTGGAAAAGAGAGATCGATGAGAAATGCGGATTAGGAAGAGAAAATGAAAGACAAGCAGGGTGCACCATGCAAAATTGAATCGAGAATACCAAGTTCATGCAAGTTCAATTAGATTTGCAGAAAACAGGATGCAGTATTCTATATATATATTTATATATTGTAATAATTTCAGTTTCTCTCCAAATTAATGTAGAAACATTCAATATTAAATATTTGTTGTAATGGCAACTTTTTATGAATGAAGGCCAGTAACACTGATACTAATACAGCTACTGATATCTCTATGAAATTGATTTTTTTTTTTTTTTAAATATTAATGATAGCCATTCAACATTACAGTATAATTGAAAGCTATCAATTTCAACATTTATTAGGCTTTAAAAAAATAATACCTTTTAATTTAAGTGAACTTAAAACAATCAAGCCATTATAATAAATGTCATATTTACCTGTGGCCTTCATATATAAATCAATATACAGAAACTGAATAAAGTTATCAAACACTTTACAGTCTTAACTGCATATATTATAAATTAAATATAGATTAATCCTTAATAAAGCTACAATTTTCTCTGTTACCTTTGTTCTTTGATTAACATTAATGACACATCTCAGCAACTGGTTTATTAGGCTGCTGTCACTTTAAGATCTGACGCGCTGTCACACGCATTTTCTCACAACTCTTTAAGTTCATTGAAGACGTTATTTAACTAATTTAAGACTGCTCTTATGAGGATACTTGACAAAATGGGCATTTTGGCATAATTCAGTGTGTTATTGTTTGTTGAAGCACGAAAGAGAACTCGATTCTGGTGCGAGTCTTTCTGTGCGTCGTGTGTGTGTGTGTGTCAGGACATTCACAGACAGTGTGTTCTCTTTTGTCTTGTCGCGCTTGAATGGTTTAAAAGCATTTGCATGAATAAGAGCGTGATCATATAATGTAACAGAAAGGATGACAGAAAAAACGAATGCTGCGTTAATTGCATTAAATATTTTTAACGCGTTAAACTGAACAAATTAAACATGCATTTACGCGCTAATTTTGATAACATTTGTGTGTATATTTATATATATATATAAGGGGTGTAACGGTTCTCGGTAAAAAAAAATCAAACCATACCGTTCTCCACCCACGGTTCGGCACGCACTTGCACCGCGGTTCAACTCAAATCTGACAACGCATCTATAATATGGTTTGTTGAAAATAACAACGTGTAAAACAGACAGTTCCGCTAATGTATGTTTATGTCGATGGATACACGTGCTGGCTCCCCAATGATACATTACAACAGCGATAATAAAAAAAAAAAAAACTCTTTGTAAACTTTGTTTAATGCATGCGAGTGCGCCGTATGTTCGAATATGACCAGTCATTTTCGCCGTCATAACCCGGGTGTAGTGTGCGAGCGCAGGTGAGACCTGAACAGCACACGTTGCTATCTGTGTTTAAACTAAACTCATTTAAGCCTTGCCAATTTAAACATCCAAAAGCCAGAAGAAGCAAATGAGAACTCGCGCGCGCTGTGAGAAGATTTGTCTGTGCACTGATCCGAAGCATGCACACGTCTCACAGCGCGCAAATATTGAGTTCTTCTTCATGTCTTGCACTTGAACGGACAAACTCACACAAAAAGTATGTCGACATGTTCATCTTGATGAGTATCCCAGCAGACATAGTCTGTATATGCCTTAAGTGAACTTTATACAGTCGAGAAAGACGACGCATAGCCGTGCAGGTCTTAAAGAGGCAGTAGCCTTTACTGCTGTCTGTTTAATGTCAAACAACAAAAGACAAGGACATCACTCACTGCTCTTGATTGAATAGCTTTTGTAAGTTTATTCGGGATTAATCTTTAATTTATACAGTCAAATATGCAATGTTATTTTACATTTGATTACTCAATCTCTGTACCTGAAAACTAATGTTAGACCTACCTGAAAAACCTGAAAAGCACTGTTTATTTTATTAGTATCTTTGCCCGATTGTATTTATTTGTGCTGCTGCTTGTATTTAAATTATTTGTTCTTATCTTTATTTTTATTTGACAGTATAGTCCTTTTTTCCTTGAACATAGCAAATACCGAACTGTACCGAAACCGTGAACATAAAACCGTGATACAAACCGAACCGTGAGCAATCTGAACCGTTACACCCCTTATATATATATATATATATATAGCAGATAGTAGCAGATGCGCTGCTGTAAGCATGTAAGATATGCTTCTGCTTGTATATAAATCCCGTAGCAGATCTAGTCAGGTGGAGCTGGGGGAGGTGGAGGGTTTCAGAGGAACTCTGATAACGCACTGCAGGACTAGCTTTCAGCAAACAATGAACCGGACTATTTAAATGTTGAGCAAGCAGTCTCATTGGCTGCAGGATCAGCAGAGGCCAATCAACTTGTGACGTGGTAATGATGTGATTTCTTGCAGACTGCATGTAAAGGACCGATCGGCCTGCACCCTCTAGTTTCATGACTGAACTAGATATTATATATATCCACATACATACATACACACACACACACACATTGCATATATTACATATTATATAAATGCATATGCCTTTGACTGTATTCCACTCTTACTTCAATTCAACATGCTTCGGGCCATGTTCAATTAAATTCAAATTGACACTCTTGAAATAAAAGTGAGCCAATTCTTAAATTCGAGATTTTGCAACTCCTTGAAGAGAAGAGATGAGTTAAAGAAGAGGGAAAAGAGCCAGAAATGGAGGGATGGAGCAAGAGAAAGAGGGAGAAACAGAATACTGCGCAATGTATTAGTAGCTGAAGGAAGCCAGGCCTGACCCTCGCTGTTTTTGTGCTGCTTAACGCTTCTGGCAACTTAATGATCAAACGGAGGCAGCCTGTGCCTGAGCATCACATCACAGCGCTGTAATCCATGACTCCAGGGACGCAGATAAAACACTGAGAAGACCTCTCATTCTTCTCCTATGTCTCTCACTTTTTATTACAAGAAAAATTGCGTTACACACAATTACAGGCAATAATGACAAAATAGAAAGCCCATTCATCTTGATAAAGAGGGAGATGATTAGCTTTTGTTATGGCTGTAAATGCATAATTTACCATTGCTGTCATGGCACAGCTGAACAACCACATCATCTGTGTTTAAAGGTTCTGACACCACATGGGTCTGGCTAAGAGGTAACCGATTAGTGGTTGAACCTATGTTTTTAACATGCTTTTCTACTGAATCAGTTCTATAATATGGAGTTTACAGATCAATGGCAGCACTTCTACAGAACAGAACCCAAGAACACTATTAAAACACGTTGAACGTGTGCATTCAACAAGAAACAACAGTGTTCACAGGTAGAGCGACTTAATGCATTGCCTACATAAATTATTCAGCTGTTTACCTAATAGCCATTCACTCTCAAGTGCATAGCATTTTAAGCTTAATGTTACATAGTTACAGTGTTGCATATATGGAATTATATTTGTAATTACATTTGCATATTATTAATAATACTAATAATATAATAACAATGGCAAAACATGGCATAAATACAAATTATTAATAAAAAAAACTAATAAAAAATAATATAATTATACAATTTAGAATTAAATTTATTATATATATATATATATATATACATATATAGTACATTATTATTATTATTATTACATATTTTATTGTTATATATATATATATATATATATATATATACACAGTGGGGAGAACAAGTATTTGATACACTGCCGATTTACAAAGCATGTAGAAGTCTGTAATTTTTATCATAGGTACTCTTCAACTGTGAGTGACGGAATCTAAAACAAAAATCCAGAAAATCACATTGTATGATTTTTAAGTAATTAATTTGCATTTTATTGCATGACATAAGTATTTGAAACATCAGAAAAGCAGAACTTAATATTTGGCACAGAAACCTTTGTTTGCAATTACAGAGATCATACGTTTCCTGTAGTTCTTGACCAGGTTTGCACACACTGCAGCAGGGATTTTGGCCCACTCCTCTATACAGACCTTCTCCAGATCCTTCAGGTTTCGGGGCTGTCGCTGGGCAATACGGACTTTCAGCTCCCTCCAAAGATTTTCTATTGGGTTCAGGTCTGGAGACTGGCTAGGGCACTCCAGGACCTTGAGATGCTTCTTATGGAGCCACTCCTTAGTTGGGGGCTGTGTGTTTCGGGTCGTTGTCATGCTGGAAGACCCAGCCACGACCCATCTTCAATGCTCTTACTGAGGGAAGGAGGTTGTTGGCCAAGATCTCGCGATACATGGCCCCATCCATCCTCCCCTCAGTACGGTGCAGTTGTCCTGTCCCCTTTGCAGAAAAGCATCCCCAAAGAATGATGTTTCCACCTCCATGCTTCACGGTTGGGATGGTGTTCTTGGGGTTGTACTCATCCTTCTTCTTCCTCCAAACACGGCGAGTGGAGTTTAGACCAAAAAGCTCTATTTTTGTCTCATCAGACCACATGACCTTCTCCCATTCCTCCTCTGGATCATCCAGACGGTCATTGGCAAACTTCAGACGGGCCTGGACATGCGCTGGCTTGAGCAGGGGGACCTTGCGTGCACTGCAGGATTTTAATCCATGACGGCGTAGTGTGTTACTAATGGTTCTCTTTGAGACTGTGGTCCCAGCTCTCTTCAGGTCATTGACCAGGTCCTGCCGTGTAGTTCTGGGCTGATCCCTCACCTTCCTCATGATCACTGATGCCCCACGAGGTGAGATCTTGCATGGTGCCCCAGTCCGAGGGAGATTGACCGTCATCTTGAACTTCTTCCATTTTCTAATAATTGCGCCAACAGTTGTTGCCTTCTCACCAAGCTGCTTGCCTATTGTCCTGTAGCCCATCCCAGCCTTGTGCAGGTCTACAATTTTATCCCTGATGTCCTTACACAGCTCTCTGGTCTTGGCCATTGTGGAGAGGTTGGAGTCTGTTTGATTGAGTGTGTGGACAGGTGTCTTTTATACAGGTAACGAGTTCAAACAGGTGCAGTTAATACAGGTAATGAGTGGAGAACAGGAGGGCTTCTTAAAGAAAAACTAACAGGTCTGTGAGAGCCGGAATTCTTACTGGTTGGTGGGTGATCAAATACTTATGTCATGCAATAAAATGCTAATTAATTATTTAAAAATCATACAATGTGATTTTCTGGATTTTTGTTTTAGATTCCGTCTCTCACAGTTGAAGTGTACCTATGATAAAAATTACAGACCTCTACATGCTTTGTAAGTAGGAAAACCTGCAAAATCGGCAGTGTATCAAATACTTGTTCTCCCCACTGTGTGTATATATATATATATATATATATATATATATGAAATTACATTTGTGATTATTATTAATAATAATAATAATAATAATATTAATAATAATGGCATTATATTTATGCAATAAATACTAATTATTAATAAAAGACTTTAATAAAAAAATATAATAATATAATTTATAATTAAATTTATAAAATATATATATATATATATATATATATATATATCATTTATACAGTACATTATTATAACATTTTATTGTTTTATATTTTTATTATTATGTGAAAAAATTATTTTTTATTATTATGAAAATAAAATAAAATAAAATCATATCACTTATAAGTTCAACATGAAAATAATGCTAGAAAAATCCTAAAAACAATACCAGTTGACCTCTAGTCATGGCATAAGTACAAATTATTACTAAAAAAAAAAACCTATTTTATTATAATATAATATAATTTATACATTATTACTATTATAATTATGAATATTATTATGACATATATTATTGTTTTTAATAATATTTTTTCTAAATTATGTTATAATTATAAAAAAAACACTATCAGTTGACCTCTAGTCAGGGCGATGATGAAAAACAGATGCATGGCTCTGGTGCAGTGAGAGAATCTGAGCTGGGTCAAGAAGGACAAAAGGTGCAACACTCACAGCTCTCGATCTCCAGCGTGCAGTTCTGCTCATCAAGCGGGTATCGCCTCAGGTCCATCATACAGGCAGCGGTGGTGGTGATCCTGAATGCAAAGCAGAGACAAGGGACTGTGGGGCTTACTGACGCTTCTCAAGGACAACAGAGACAAGGCAGGGCTAGAGCACCTCCTCCCGTTCCCTCCATCTCTCCCCACATCTATATAATCAGACCAGTCTCACATCTAAAGCTCAGTGTGACATGGAAAAGAATCTACAGCTGTGGTTGTCAACTGATGGGTCACAAGATCTGCTCGGATGGTGTCGAGGACAGCAGTGAAAAACAATGTTTTGCTATTCTATTATTCTATAAAATCAATACATTCTATAAAATAAAAGGTATAATGAGAGGTTTTGATGTTTACTTCATAATGACAATCTCGAGAGGACAAAGTACTCATTACCTGAAGGAAAACAATCTGTCTTTTGAGGCTGACCCAACTGCAGTAGCATTTTCACAGGAAATTAAAAAGAGGTCTGGAAACTAAAATTTAATAGATGTCCCTGAACTTCAGGTGGGTTGTTAAACCCTAATCTGGAGTACTGCTTATCTTTAATAATTTAGCTCACAATTCAAATCGAAAGCCTTTTACATGAATTCTCCAACTGACAGGACTGCAACTTTGTTTTACTATTGTTTTACCATAGGAAGTTGGGTGTTGCTAACTAAACAGAGGCAGATCTGAATGCCAGTTTGCAGTCAGTTGTGGAGGATATTCAGTCTCACCCTCCTCCAAGACATACCTCATGAAGCAGAGATGGGCACTCGAGTTAGTGACTCGCATTTTTTAATAGACTTCAGACTTGAATTCAGACTTTACAAAAAGGACTCGTGAATATTTTAAAAACAACTCAAGTCTTTTACCCTTAACTACTGATATCATAAAGAAATAATTTCTTTTTATTTGAATGGTTTTATAATATCCGCATCAAATATATTTCCCTATGTGTCGTGGTAGATCGGACCCTTGTCATGGAATTCGATTACGTATGTCTGTGTATTGCACGTTAACTCCAAAATGTCATAAGAGTCCCATGAAACATGACGGGAGCCACCATGCCATATGTTCTCACATTTGGGTTTATTATGTAAAAACGGCTAGATGCAAAGAATGTGGGAAAACAACTAAAGACAACAGGACGACAACATCAAATTGTTATTAGACATCACATCCACACAGGTTAGTCACATTAACTCACATAGCTAGCTTTTATACTGTGGTGTAGCTGCATGGCTCCTTTGGATTGCCAGCCTGTTAAAGGGGTCATGAACTGAGAAATCAAATTTTCCTTGAGCTTTTGACATATAAGAGGTCATCACACTATAAGAATATCCTGTAAGTTTCAGAACTGAAAACTTCCTTTTTGGTTCAAAAACAGCTTTTATTGAAACCAAGAAGAAGAAAATCAACCCCTACTTCATCGTTACAACTTTGGCCCCGCCCACTGGCATGTTAGTGAGATGACGAGGAGAGAAGAGCGATATAGGATCACTGGATGAAAAATAACATTACCTTCGAAAGGATCCTAATGCTAGGAATGTGGTTATTTATTTTCAACAATGTAAATGTCTCAGTTGAGCATTATTTATTTTTTATTCGGTACATTTCACTGTGGATTATTTGTTAAATCAGTCACAATTTTGCCGCAGGCTTTGCAAACTGAATTTTATTATATGGACTCGACAGTAATGCCACAACATGTAAGTAACCGTGTTAATTCTAATGCCTGATCTGTGACCAGTGATTTCTGATATGATTCATGTACAGTCAGATGTTCTTTGTCTATGTGTTAGTAAATCAAACCAGTGACTAAACGGTCAACTTCACATTGTTTCTCTTAGAAAGATGAAAACAATCTGTTATTTAAACTGTGATTAAATTATATATAGAAAGCGATCAAAGGACGCTCCCTTTACAATCACTGGAGCTGTCAATCAAACAGCATGAGTTTATCAGTGACTGAGTTCTGGACTCGTGGCAAAACTCCCGTTATAATCAACGAATCTCTTATTTACATTGTGTTTGCACTGTTAGTTATGATGAAAGCATTTGCTAGTGTACAGAAATCGAGTTGCAATGACGAGATCACTGCATTCATGAGCTCAACATGTCTGTGATCGGCTACAATGCTCATCACTGCAACCTGTTACAATCTAAATATAATGCCATAATCAAGCTGTAATAGTAAAAACGTGTGAGTTTTCGAGAGAGTTGCACATGTAATACTAGCTATTTCATATGCAAAGATGTCAGCCAATCACAGCAGTGGGCGTTTACACTGAAGTCTCACAGCAGACACGCCCCTTCAAACAGAGCGTTCAAATCAGAAGCTAAAATCGGGGTAGGAAAAATGCCTTTTATTTCTAAATTTGTGATGTAAAAATCATACTAACATAAGTGCACCACATGAAACAATAAAACAATGCTGTTCATGACCCCTTTAAAACATGAACAAAAAAATCTAACCTTTAAACCTAGCACTACGTTTTATCAATCTTTTGTAGTATATGCAGCTTTTCTCTCTCTTAATGTGTGTCTATGAGAGAGAGAGAGAGAGAGAGAGACAAAAAGATATGTTAATCCATTTATTACTTAAAGTGCATATTTTAACGTATCGCAATCAGCATGCGTTCAATTTTCTATTGACTTAAAACAGCTGGAAACATTCAGAGGTTTGATATTTTCTGATAATTACTGTTGTCAATAACACCACTGGACCGTGACTGGCGCCATCTTGCGTCAACTTAGTGACTACATTGAAAATGACTACTTGTATTGTTGCCAGGACGATTGTTTTGTACAATGGATTATAACATAAGTAAATGTACATTATCCCTTACATCTCAGGACCTTTATCACAAACAAAACAGATGATAGAAACACCATATATTTTGTCTATATAATACAACTAAAAAACAAATAAAAATAAAAATAGGATTTTTGAGTATGCAATTTTTTTAATTTTTTAGTAAGACATAAAATGACTTGAGACTCGACTCAAACTTAAGATGAAAGACTTGTGAACATCTCTGTCATAAAGAGAAAAAACGTTTCAAGGGGAAGGGTAGGTTAATGTTTTTGGTTAAGAATTATGAGGGCGCATGAATAAAAAAAAAAAAATGCTGTGCACGGAAACTTATAATAAACACCGCAACATTCTGTAAAAAAAAAAAAAAAAAAAAAAAGTCAATTTTGATTTCATGGTGACTTTAACTTCACAATCATTTTAAACTTCTACTTGATTTTGTGAAATTTTAGAGTTTCAAAGTTAACAAATTAAGTAATTAATTTAATAAAATAAAAATTAAAATGAGTAGCATTTCTGTCAATCAACATTCCGCAGGCTTACAAAATACTGTAAGGTGTAAGGCTTTTGTGTGTTATTTTACATTTGAGTGTAGAATTGTATTTTCTTTAGTTTTTTCTTTCGTAATTGAAGGCGTGGTGATTATTATTACTAACATCTGATTTCACTTTAAATGATCTGTTCTCAAATCTCATATTTTGTAAGGCTGATGAAGTTTGACCAAAACGTTGCTCATTAAAATATTTTAATGATTTATATATTTCTAGTTTATATTTTAATTTCATCCAACGCACCTATGATTGATTCAGGTGTGCGATATATATATATATATATATATATGCAATTTTTTATCAGAGTTATGGTTTGTCAGCATATAGCGAGAACAAGCCTCATCTATTTCTTTGTTCACAACTCTATGGTCATAAATCAGCATCCTAAAAACATCAACACTCTGGAGATTCCTAGTGCACCATTCGGCAGCCACAATTCCACAGGAAGCGCTGTGGAAGTACTGGGAGCTCTGGGAAATCAGGAAATTAGGCCAAGATGGCAGAGGTAAAAATAACGGGCTATTTATAGGTCGCTACATCATCACCAAAAGTCTCTGTGCATTTCCGATGTCTAAAAGATGGATAGATTAGAGTTATTGGTGCCTCTAGCAGATGAGGTTTGGAGTCTCTGGAAGCGTGTTGTTGGAAAGCTGAGAGAAGAGTCAGAAGTAGAGAGACACATGGAGCCTCAATGTCTCTCAAATTGATCAGCCTCATCATGATAACTTCCTCTCTCTCTGTCTCTCTCAATTCTTCTCTCTCTCTTAACATTGTTAACCCTTTCACAATATCGCTCACCTCTGAACCCCCCTTTTATCTTGTCCTTCTCTTTTTATTGTCCGTCTTTTTTTCGCTACATACAGTACATCTCTTTTCTCTGTGTTAGGGAAGACCATTGGCAGTTGTACTTTATAACAAACTAAATTTCATTAATTATAAATAAGCTAGAATGAAGACACTTATTCAGCACATGTCTAAGAACAACTGATTATACGCTACCGTTCAAAAGTTGTGCATTTTTTAATCGTTTTTTTAAAAAAAAGAAATGTATACTTTTATTCAGCAAGTATGCATTTAATTGAACATTAAAGACATTTATAATGTTGCAAAAGATTTCTATTTCAAATAAATGCTGTTCTATTGAATTTTATATTCATCAAAGAATCCTAAAGAAATATGTCATGGTTTCCACAAAAATATGAAGCAGCACAACTGTTTTCAACATAATCAGAAATGTTTCTTGAGCATCAGATCATCATATTAGAATGATTTCTGAAGGATCATGTGACACTGAAGATGGGAGTAATGATGCTGAAAATTCAGCTTTGATCACAGGAATAAGTTACATTTTGAATATATAAACATATTTCACAATATTACTGTTTCACAAAATTACTGATAAATTTAATTAAACCATTAAAATGTAATACACAAAACAAAAAACACAAAATTTGGTAAAAAAATAAAATGGAATTTGAAAAACAAAACAAAAAAAAACATTTCATGGGGCCCTAAACATGTAATTAAAAAAAAAAAAAAATCTTTTAATAAATTATTGATAAATTGTATACGTTTCATGATTTCAATTAATTAAACATGCTTTTTGATTAGTAAACGGGAGTCCAAAAAACTGAATCCAGAAAAATTAAAACAGAAAAAAACGGAATTTGAAAAAAAATAAAACGGAATTTGGGAAAGAATAAAACGGATTTCATAGGGCCCTAACATACTAACTAGGAATGTGACTTTAGAAAATATTCCTGTAAATTAATATGTCATGGTTTCCACAAAAATATGAGGCAGCACAACTGTTTTCAACATAATAAGAAATGCTTTTTTAACATCAAATCATCATATATATACACATATTTCACAATATTACTGTTTTACTGCATCAAAAATGCAGCCTTAGTGAGCATAAGAGACTTCTTTCATAAAAGACTAAATAAATCTTACCAAACCCACGGCTGGTAGTGTGTATATATACAATATACTGAATATATACACAGTATATTTATTTCATCTAGTTGTGGACTGTTCTTGACTTTCTAGCAGATTAATATATTTTAGTAAAGATTATTTCATTTACGTCATACAATTATAATGTAGGTCCCACTTAGACCTTTTCCTTTAAACACACATTACAGCTAAAACATTATAACCTGGATGTGTGATCTTATGTGAAAGTGGGTTAATATGATTTATTTGTCAGGTGTTATAATTGCCCCCAAACTTCTTACATTAAATTTTATATTAATCTTTCTCATTATCAAGTCTAATAATTGTATAGTTACTTTTTCCAAATATAGATGTTTATTTTACTTAAAGACCATAGGTATATTTATAGTAGTCTGTGAGATAGTTTGCTAAAATCAAATTTGCTCTCAGTCCCTTTTTTTCATCTCTCTATTTCTCTGCTCTCCCTCTCACAGTGACCTGCTGCTTAATGGTTGATTTGTATCTGCGTGAAGAGGGCTTGGCTCAATATATTAAGAGCAGAAGGAAGCTAGGCCTGACCCTCACAGGTTTAGTGCCGCTTAACGCCTCTGGCAGCTTGTATCAGCTTGAAAAGGGTCTGAGGAATAAAAGTCAGAGCTGTTTACTCTCTAGTGCCATTAGACTGCTACTTCCCTGCACTGAAACCCACCAACACTGTGGTCTTCTCCTCCGCATACATTCAAGACCGCTTTCTTCACCAACACACTAGACTTCATCTATCCATCCACCTATCATGGCCGGGCTGCAGCACTACGGTTTCCCCGTGCACCACACAGGTTCATGTAAGGGTTGGGTACAGACCCCAAGGCACCATGTGTACCTTTATTCCAAACGACCTTGTTTACTAAGGCCTGTGCTGCAACACACAACGCAGGGGTTCTGACTAAACTACACTATGAGGGTGGCGAGAGGATGCGCTGGAAACACTGCAGTGAACATCTTAGTCCCGAACTGCATCAAGGATTTACTAGAATGTGATTTTTAAAAAGTGTAGTGATTGCTTGGATGGTGAAAAATGGCCAATAATCTATATGAAAATTAGTTGGAAAGGGATGGGCTGAAAAACAAGAGGACTTGGTGACAATCAATGGACATGGAAAGTAATTTCAGAGGCGGAGCAAATTTTGATGTGAGATTAAAAGACACAAGACATTTATGTGCACATACTAGGGCCCTATGATTTCCACGAAGCGGAAAACACGGATGGAATCACAGAATCCAGTCATTAAAACAGAATTTACTGTATAACACGGAATTTCAAGGAATTCGTCAAATCTTGAATGAATAAATCAAAAGTAGCTCAGTACACTTAAATCAAATCGCAATATAGTGTATGTGAATATTAACTCTTAAATGCATACCTCGGGTCTTTAGCGCCCCGGGACGTCATTCACTACCCTCCACCTCATTCATTTTTTAAAGTTAGACATCAACCTTCTTAGTATTCCTTAATCAATTAATTATAAACAATATAACAAGAAAAAAATAATACAATTATAAAAGAATGCCTGTTTTTCTGTTCATTTTTTGTAAAAAATTGTATAGGGTCGCTAACGGCCCAAGGTGTGCAAGAGTGTACGTTTATTTTTTTCTGCACAACAATAATTTAATCTTTGATGACTGAATAAGTGCAATTCACCTTTATTCTACAAGGTGGCAATGTCTGACACACAATGATGAAGTGACGTTTCACTCATAGTTACTGCAGACTGAAAACGAAACAATAATAAGTATAATCTGCAAAACTTGAAATGTCTCAGCAATTTACTGCAGAGCAAGAACTGAACGCATTCAAATATTAGTGTCATTCTCACTTGATGGTGGATCTGGTGAAGAAGCTGTCAGCGATCAAAATATTGATTTTGAAGATGTTGAAAATGATAGTTTTGAGAATATGTTTGAGATGGCGAATATGAGCCAGATGCTGAATATACTGGGAAATGAGCTCTGGCGAGGACAGAAACATCTGCTCAGACTGAACCCTTCCAAGTTCCAAAAGGTAATGAAATATATTTTATTTTATTCTTCTGTAATTGTTACACTAATTTCAGGAGAGTTTTATATTATCGCGACAGGTAGAGATCCAACCATGTAAGATACAGATCCGGGTCGCTAAAGACCCGAATATATACGAATTGGCGAAACAGTCATGCATTTAAGGGTTAAACTGCAAAAAGACCATTTAAATATGAATCCTACATGTTCTGTGTGTCTCTGTGTGAATAAATGGTTTCATTTACCACACACACACACACACACACACACACACACACACACACACACACACACACACTCACACACACACACTCACACACACTGAAGCACGCGTGACGCTCAGGGTTTTCAGCCTCTGCCGTCTCACTATATGAGGACATGAATGCATGAACTTCATCTTCAGAGCCGCTCTCAGAGTCACTTCATGAGCATTTTACCATTTCATTTGAGAAAACTATAGTCATATCATAAACACACAGAAACTCAAAGGACTTCACAGCAACCTGTCAAAATAAAAGTTTGGTTTAACCTGAAGAAATTATGTCTATTTTTATGAAGATACAGTCAAACCAAAAACTATTCAGACACCAGATATAATTTTTTACTAGTGGGTCCAGGACACTATAGTTCATTTATGTAAGTGAGGATAGCAAAATAAAGTAAACTGTGACATATTATACCCAAAAATTCTTCATACAGTGAACTACCAGTAAAACTGACAAAAATTTGGGACCAAAATTATTCAGACACTTTGACCTGACCATGTTTTGCTGAAGTGTTTTTTCTTTAATTGCTAATGTGGCCTTTTACACCACAAACTGAACAAAATGAAGCATTGCTTGGTCATTGGTTGACCTACATTGGTATTATCTAATTGTGTACTTAAATTTAACCGCTGACAGCTGATTGGTTCATTGTAATCCATTACATACCTTTCTATCAAAGTTATCTGACATTATCATGAATTTGTTCTGACACAGTTTAACTCTGAGTTATTGTCATATTTTATTACCATTTTCTAAACTATAGCAAATAAACTGTGATAATGTGAGAAAATGTTGAAGGTGTCTGAATACATTTTGGTTTGACTGTATTACTGTTGTACAGTAGAATTTAGCTACGTCTCAGTGTAATAATACAAACCCGATTCCAAAAAAGTTGGGACACTGTACAAATTGTGAATAAAAAAGGAATGCAATAATTTACAAATCTCATAAACTTATATTTTATTCACAATAGAATATAGATAACATATCAAATGTTGAAAGTGAGACATTTTGAAATGTCATGCCAAATATTGGCTCATTTTGGATTTCATGAGAGCTACACATTCCAAAAAAGTTGGGACAGGTAGCAATAAGAGGCAGGAAAAGTTAAATGTACATATAAGGAACAGCTGGAGGACCAATTTGCAACTTATTAGGTCAATTGGCAACATGATTGGGTATAAAAAGAGCCTCTCAGAGTGGCAGTGTCTCTCAGAAGTCAAGATGGGCAGAGGATCACCAATTCCCCCAATGCTGCGGCGAAAAATAGTGGAGCGATATCAGAAAGGAGTTTCTCAGAGAAAAATTGCAAAGAGTTTGAAGTTATCATCATCTACAGTGCATAATATCATCCAAAGATTCAGAGAATCTGGAACAATCTCTGTGCGTAAGGGTCAAGGCCGGAAAACCATACTGGATGCCAGTGATCTTCGGGCCCTTAGACGGCACTGCATCACATACAGGAATGCTACTGTAATGGAAATCACAACATGGGCTCAGGAATACTTCCAGAAAACATTGTCGGTGAACACAATCCACCGTGCCATTCGCCGTTGCCGGCTAAAACTCTATAGGTCAAAAAAGAAGCCATATCTAAACATGATCCAGAAGCGCAGGCGTTTTCTCTGGGCCAAGGCTCATTTAAAATGGACTGTGGCAAAGTGGAAAACTGTTCTGTGGTCAGACGAATCAAAATTTGAAGTTCTTTTTGGAAAACTGGGACGCCATGTCAGCCAGACTAAAGAGGACAAGGACAACCCAAGTTGTTATTAGCGCTCAGTTCAGAAGCCTGCATCTCTGATGGTATGGGGTTGCATGAGTGTGTGTGGCATGGGCAGCTTACACATCTGGAAAGGCACCATCAATGCTGAAAGGTATATCCAAGTTCTAGAACAACATATGCTCCCATCCAGACGTCGTCTCTTTCAGGGAAGACCTTGCATTTTCCAACATGACAATGCCAGACCACATACTGCATCAATTACAACATCATGGCTGCGTAGAAGAAGGATCCGGGTACTGAAATGGCCAGCCTGCAGTCCAGATCTTTCACCCATAGAAAACATTTGGCGCATCATAAAGAGGAAGACGCGACAAAGAAGACCTAAGACAGTTGAGCAACTAGAAGCCTGTATTAGACAAGAACGGGACAACATTCCTACTCCTAAACTTGAGCAACTTGTCTCCTCAGTCCCCAGACGTTTGCAGACTGTTATAAAAAGAAGAAGGGATGCCACACAGTGGTAAACATGGCCTTGTCCCAACTTTTTTGAGATGTGTTGATGCCATGAAATTTAAAATCAACTTATTTTTCCCTTAAAATGATACATTTTCTCAGTTTAAACATTTGATATGTCATCTATGTTGTATTCTGCATAAAATATTGAAATTTGAAACTTCCACATCATTGCATTCTGTTTTTATTCACAATTTGTACAGTGTCCCAACTTTTTTGGAATCGGGTTTGTAATACTAACACTAATAATAATAATAATTATAATTAAAACTTTATTTGGTAACACTTTATTTTACAGTGTACTTGTTACATATGTTACATGTACTTACCATAGTATTAACATTAAATTATGTATAATTACATGCAACTAACCCTCAACCAAACCCCAATCCTACCCTAACCTTAGTAATTACATGTAGTTAATTAATACTCAGTACTTAAATATATAATTACAGTGTAACAATGACACCTTAAAATAAAGTGTAACCCTTACACAACACAGAATTTATGAAAAGAAAACATTTCATAGAATTGATTCTTAAATCACTGATTATTAATTGATTAAACCATTAAAATGGAATCCAAAAAACTTTGGTATGCGCTTTTGGTAACAGAATTTGGTAAAAAAAAAAAAAAAAAGGAATTTGAGAAAAAAAAAAACATATATTTCATATGGCCCTAAACATATATATTTTTTTATAACTTTTAATAAATTATTGTTAAATTGTATAAGTTTCATGATTTCAATTAATTAGACATGCTTTTTGATTAGTAAAATTTAATTTAACCATTAAAATGGGAGTCCAAAAAAATAAAAAAAAATGGAAAAAAAACTGAATCCCAAAAAATTAAAACAGAAAAAAATGAATTTGTAAAAAAATAAATAAAACGGAATAACATACTAACTAGGGATGTGACTTTAAAAAATATTCCTGTAAACCACAGCGTTAGTAACGCCATGGTCATGTGTTCAATTCCAAGGGAATGCATGAAGTGATGAAACGTATACCTTGAATGCAAACGCTTTGGATAAAAGCATAATGTGCCAAATGCAAAAAAAATGTAAATTAAATAGGCCCAATTTAGAGTTCATATTGAATTTAACCACTGAAAATATGTTTTCAAACATAAATTTGCAGAAGTTTTTCAAAAAAAATATATCATACTCTCATAGGGAAAAGCAAAGTAGGGAAGTGTCACATTAGAGTATTTACTTTTATATATTATATAATATATGTAATATATATTTTGTTGGTGATCCTGCTAAGCCACTATTGACAGAATCAGGCATAAAGTGCAAGAGAAGGACGTGGTATTGAATTCTGCAACCAGTTCAGCATTTTTCTCTTGCAGTGATGCCTGTCCTATCTGAGTTTTCCTGCTGCACTGGTATTCACCCACCTTTACACAGAAAGACAGCACAGGAATGTGTGATTATACACAAAATAAATTATTGCTATCTATAAATAGAAGCTGTCCTATTCTACCCTTAGACATCTTCAAGTCTCTGGAAAAAATAACACCATCTTATGCATTTCACCTCCATATAATAGGCAACCTTTCTGTAAACGAGAATTAATGATCATGTCTCCATTTTATTGTGTGGCTCATCCACTGTAAATGAGATGGTAAACAGAACACCTCTTCTTCTCTCAGACACCATGTGTAGTAATTTAGATTTGCTTAAGTCTATTATGTCCTAAATTAGTCAACTGCATTTAGACAGAAGTGACACTGTAACGCTTCTTAATTGGGCCTAGTACATAGCCTTGCTGAACACCTCATAACGTTTGTATACTGAGTTATATTGTGCTCCAAAATGCTGTGAATGAGACACATCGCAACACAATAAGGCAATAACTGCTAAAACTATACTAGCAATGTTAGTTTAATTCAGACAGAAGTCATTTTGTTTACATTTCAATGAACGAGTTTAATCTCAGCCTAAAATAGCAATGACTGTTTTATACACATTCCACACAAAAGCAAAAGGCATTTTCAAGTAATAGGCAAGTAATAATCTGATTAGCTGGATTTACACTTCCACTTTACATTTGAACTTCCAGGAGTAAAGGCATACAGGTTTTTAATGGTTCGTATGGAAACGGAGTAGTGTTTAACTCTTTCCCCGCCAAACGCGGAATTTTCTGTTATTTGTGAGAAAACGTTTTCCCGCAAAACACGGAACTTTCCGTTGTTTGTGAGAAAAGGCTTCCCAGCCAAACACGGAATTTTCCGTTATTTGTGAGAAAGCGCTTTCCCACCAAACACAGAATTTTTCCGTTATTTGTGAGAAAAATACTTTTCCGCCAAACACGGAACTTTCCGTTAATTGTGAGAAAACGCTTTCCCGCCAAACATGGAATTTTCTGTTATTTGTGAGAAAAGGCTTCCCCGCCAAACGTCGAATTTTCCGTTATTTGTGAGAAAACGCTTTCCCGCCAAACATGGAATTTTCCGTTATTTGTAAGAAAACGCTTTCCCGCCAAACGGTAAACGGTAGGGGGCGCTATTACACATCTTCTGAAAGAGTACAGAATCTCCTGATCAAAGCACATGCGAATAAGTTGCAGAAACAAGAGATATCATATGTAATCATATGCATATGTAAAATAACGCGATCATCAACATTAAACAGCATATAAATCAAAACTGCCTAATGTTACTGAATGAAATGTTGACCCAGGACGAGCTATAGGACTGTGAAGCTTCGGGGGTGTTGATGGACTCAATCTACTCTATCTATGTTTTGATCATCGTTCTGAATCTGATCCAGATGTAGTCTTTGACAAAAACATGATTTTTGCTCAAAATGTTTTTTCATGAAACTTACCCATATTTAAGTGTTGATAAACAAATTATGCATAAAGCTATGCATGAATATTCTAGGGGCCATGACATTTTTGTGAAAATGATCAAAACCGCTGGCGGTGTCTAGAAACTTAAAATAAAATAAAAAACGCTGGCAGGGAAAGAGTTAAAAAGGTACTAGGAGTTTACTATAAAGGCACTGCATGTTTTTGAGAAAGAACTAATGACTGACTTGAACGATACTCAGAGTTTTGTTTGAGGCATCCAGTAGCAAGAAAAATAGACATCCAAAAGAAACAAAATAAAATAAAAATTAAATGCATAGCCTATCGCTTCTGTCTTTTTGTGTCTAACTTCTAAGGCCTTCTAAGGTGATTCTTGGCCAGAATAAGATTCAGTAGCTCTAGACAAAATCGATACTATACTATGCATCTCTGTCTTTACAGGCTCCAAACAATAAAAATTTTAATATGAAACTAAATTAATATGAAAATGTCTAAGGCACAATGATAGAAAATGTTTTGACATTAGTCGATTAAAACAAGGACAACGCAGACTGCTAAGCTGTAAAATGATTCAGTTGTATTATGACTTGGAAATTGTATTTAAGCCGGTGTATTTTCATCTCCTGGTCTGTGTCCGCGTTATTGGTTGAAGTCTTTTAAGGAGCCAGATAATCAGATCTACCTGCCTGTGCTAAATTTTCAGACTGGGCTCTCACAGACAGTTATAGAAGAGTGCAGTTATTTTCTTCTTCTCCTGGTAATTGAGGAACATGCTTTGGCAGGCTTAGTGGAGCAGGGCACCTACACAGACAACACACCACAAACACACACTCACAAACGCATTTACAAACCCAAACACCCCATCTTCCAACACTCTTTTATGTCAAACCGCAACAGAGCACAGATTCTCCCTAAATTTCAAATGTCACAAGAGAGAACGCTCTATTACTGCCTCCTCAACACATGCTCGCACACACACATGCGGTCGCAGCCGGCGCTGTCTCACATACGAATGTGTCCATTGACAAAGCAGCGTGCTGGCAGTCCCAGAAGCAATGTTCTGCAGGCCAGGTCACGGCACTCTCACACATTCCCATCAATGTTTCATCATGTGCATTTAATCTTCCTGCGTGCATTTTCCCTTTTGGGTTATGTAAAAATAGCTTATGTAATTGGGCACTTACATAATGAAGTGTTATAAATGATATTTATTGATTTTGGTAGTGTAATAAGAGTGAATTATCTGCTGCAATGCAGATTCTTAATTTTTTAACACTCCTCTGATAAGGACACTGCTGTCAGGCTGAGGAACAGAAAGCCCAATATGCAGCTTTGGAATTAGCAACAACCATTTCATCCCTTCTAAACATAGACACGATGTTGAGTCATTTACACCGGCATAATGCAATCAGCAGCGAGAGAAAATAAAAAACAGACCTCAGAACATGTCGTGAACGTGTTATGTGGGTGGATTGCAAATAGTTTGCACCAGTGCTCGGACAGAATTATGAGAGGAGTTAAACAACCTCTGCCGAACGTGATTACCAGTCGATAACGACAAGGAAAATGACCTCAAAAGGACGTACCTTAATCCGTACAGCACGGTGCCATCGGGGTGCAGGCGTATCATTCGGTTCTTAACTGTCACTCCGTGAACGAAGGATTTCTTATCGTTGAGGAAGTAGGTGTCGGGCACCCACAGCTGGTCAGCGACGCGGTTATCCAAGGTTAGGTTCAGAGGGATCTCAGAGTAAGACAAGCGCTTGTCTCGCCAAGCTTGCTGGAAATACATGGTCAGGGTGTAGTCCTAAAATAAGAGGAAAATTAGGATCATTAGGAAAAGATGGAAAAATACAACAGATTTAAAAAAAAAAGCATCTCTTTCCGTCCACTCTCTGCATTTGGATTTTAATTTCATGTTCAATTTGATGTTCACGCAGATTCCAGGTTAAAGGTATATGGTCATCTGCCTTAAGCCACAATATGTAATTTCCGCTGCTAGAGGAATTATTATTTCAAAACAAAACCGCTTATTCAAAACAAAGGCGTAGCTTGATGATGCCCTGATTTCGTGGAGCTTTTATTATGCCACAGACGAGCGCTTCCGCTTCTTCCGCTCATGTGTATGTGGAGTAACACAGCGCTGTTTTATCATATTAGACACATTTGAGTGTGTTGAAAGTTATGTTTTAATGCTACTCTGTGCAGTAAGCTAGATCGATATTAGGCATGGTAAAACATGGTACTCGCGGTAAATCAAGAAAACGAGATTTAAACAACAAGACTAACCATGTTGAGCTGTATAACAATGATTAGTTTTCTGTCGATGAATGTATCCAAACATTTTTTTTTTTCTATTTGCTCACCTGTCTAATAAAACACATAATATATTAAAGCGTCTTTGGTGTTTCCATGGTTTCTACAAAATAAAACCGGAAATTGAGGGTAACGCGGGTATGATGTCATTGATTGGCCGACGCACGGACACGGTTCGTGTCCTGGTTAAAATTGCTTATTTCTCTGGATTTAAACATTCTTGGAAACATTTGGGATAATGTAAGTACACAAGTCAACAAAATATATAACATTGTTCTAGTGGTTTTTAATATCTGAATCCAAAAATCTTACATGTTGTGCCTTTACACTATCAACAGGCAACCAACACTATGATATTTTTGTATGTTTTTACATCAATATTTAATATTAATAACTAAGACTGACATTAATATTTCAAACCACACTGTAAAAAGTGGTCACCTGCAAATGTTACTGTAAGGAGCTTTTCCCACCTGATCTATACCTTTAGTTTAGTTTTCTTGGTGTATCTTATTGTAAACAAACTAACGTTAAAAAGTTCTTACAATTTTTTTATATTTTAACATAAGTGCTCTAACATAAGCAAAGCATAATCATAGATTCAATGGATTATTAGAGTGAGAACAATAATAACACACTATTCAGACTTGAGGAAATCCAAGAAGTGGTTTGGAATTGGTAATGAGATTTGGACTCCAAGGAATGTATCCTCTCCAGCTGTATGACATGAAACAATTCACACAACCAAGCTTTGAAACATGGAGAGTCTGAAGATTTCCAGTTTAAAAGTTTTTTTTTTTGTTTTTTTTCCACAAGAGTCATGCCTATCAACAGAGGTCATTGCTGAGAGCTTGGAAGAGTGTTTAATGTCTCAGAAGATTTGAGAATTGCAAGACCATGGTCTGGCTTAACCTCCTTTTGAAAAACTTGAAAAAATATGGCAGTCCAAAAATTAAACAGTTTGGGAAAAACCAAAACCAAAACAGGTGTGACAAAGAACACTCCTGTGTTTTACATCTGTTGTATTTTACTCAATTTAGTTTTGGAATAATACAATCTATGTACCACTTTGAACAGAATCAGCCTGTGTCTCACATTTATTGAGCAGTCTTGAATCTCATTGAGACTTTCATTCCAGGTTTCATCAGATACTTCTTTATTAAAGTCCTTAGCCCAGGCTTCTTTTATATAATTTGTGTTCACAGGCAGTTAGAAAGCATTAACATAGCATGAAACCAAATATCTAGAGCTTGGATTTACCAAAAAACATTGCTCAAATTGTATTTGAAAGAAGTCTCTTATTCTCACCAAGTCTGCATTTATTTGACCAAAAATTCAGTAAAAGCAGTAATATTGTGAAATATTATTACACTTTAAAATTAAAAATGATTTACTATTTCTATATATTTTAAAATCATTGTAATATGTTGATTTGCTGCTCAAGAAACATTTTGTATTATTATCAATGTTGAAAACAGTTGTGCTGCTTAACCCTTAAACGCATACCTCGAGTCTGTAGCGACCCGGGACGTCATTCACAACCCTCCCCCTCACTCATTTTTTCTTGGACATCAACCTTCTTAGTATTCCTCAATCAGTTCATTATAAATAATATAACAGGGAAAAAAATTAAATGATAAAAGAATGTCTGTTTCCTAATTAATCTTTTGTATTAAAAAAAGGTGTATAGGGTCGCTAGCGACCCGAGGTATGTAATATTGTAAGTATATTTTTCCTGCGCAAAAATAATTAAATATCTCATATTTAATTAACGGATATTTAGGGCCAGATTTACTAACAGCTAGTGCCAACACAAACCCTCTTTTGGCGTTAAAAAATTACTGTCAGGATTTACTAAAGACACCCAGTGATAAATTAGCGCTGAAAAGGCATGGACAGGGTTATTTTTGCGGCTGACCTTATTGCATATGCATTTGTAGGAGTTTCCCTTTCAGACGCAACATTTATGGGAGGAGAGTATTTAAATGAATCATGCGAGGTGATTTACTAAGGTTTGCACTCGTCGATTTACTGGTATTTGAACCATTATTTACCGCTCCAAAAAAGGACGTCTTAAACCAGACGCTAACGGGTAGATTGTGTTGGTCATTATGGAAATGATCCGGCTGCGTCTGTGTTCTTTAATTTGCACGTCGTCAGTAGATCACGCGCTGAACTTTCCACTCCCATTTGCGCTTTTCTGGAATTGTGCTCTCACGCTAATTTGCCGTGTTTAGTAAATCTTGCCCCTACGCCGATGAGTACGTGCAATTCACCTTTATTCCTCAAGGTGGCACTGTTTGATATACAATGATGACGTGATGTTTCACTCATAATTACCACAGGCATAAAACAGAAGAACATCATCGGCAAAACTTGAAATGGCTTTAAATGGCTTTACTGCAGAGCAATTACTGAATGCAATCAAATATAAGTGTCACTGTCATTTGATGGTGGATGTGGTGAATAAGCTGCCAGATATCAAAATATTGATTTGAAGACATTGAAAACGATAGTTTTGAGCATGCCAGATGCTGAATGTACTGGGGTTACACTCTGATGATGACAGTGATGGTAAAATCATCTGCTCAAATTAAAGGTGCAGTGTGTAGTATTTATGAGGATTTATACAGTTAATAATAATTAGTTAATATACATAACTATGTTTTCAGTGGTGTATAAAGACCTAACAAGGAGGCTAAAGGTTGCAACCCCTAGTGTCAGTCGCTAGAGCGTCTCTTGAGATCAGAGGAGTGAGGTTTACCCACACAGCAACTACTAGCTGGCCTCTGTTACACTTACATAATGAACCGTTATGTTTTTATTACCTTAGAATGAGTAATTTCTATCTACATACACTGCAGGTCCCCTTACAGTGAAGTCGCCATTTTGTGCCGTCATGTTTCTACAGTAGCCCTAAACAGACCAACTGCTCTATAGAGCGCTAGCTATTCTCTGCTGTGTCAGACGATGACATCTTTATCCTGTATCGGCCACCGTAGCTTCTCTATGTGGTTTGAAAGGGAGGGGTGAGCGGGTGCAATTCACAACCTCACCGCTAGATGCCGCTAAAATTTACACAGTGCACCTTTAAACCATTCCAAGTTTCAAAAGGTAACGAAATATGCTTTATTTTATTCTTTTGTAATTGTTATTAAAATATCAGGAGAGTTTTATGCTATTGCAGCAGTTAGAGAGCCGCCCGTGTTAGATATATAGGTTCGGGTCACTAAAGACCCGAATATGTAATGATTGGCGAAACATTCATGCATTTAAGGGTTAATATTTTTATGGAAACAGTGAACTTTTTTTTTTTCAGGATTCTTTGATGAATAGAAAGGTCAAAAGAACAGCATTTATTTAAAATAGAAATCTTTTGTAACTTGTCACTTTTGATCAGTTTAATATGTCCTTGCAGATTAAATGCATAAATGCCTTTAAGAAAAAAAAATCTTACTGACCCCAAACCTTTTAATAGCAGTGTAGGTTGATCATATTATTTATTTGAATTAATTAATTTAGATGTTACCACATGAAGCATAATATAACGTGTTTAGTCACAAGTCTCATAAAGTTGCTTATAAAATAATATCTTAAATAATACAGTAGCAAGCACATTTATTGTTTATTTCATTAGTTACTTCAAACTGTTAAGCCATTTATTAGCAGTCGCCTTCTTTCAGATCATTAGTCAACAAATCCTCGGTAAACACTGCAGATGGTGGCAGGCATGCAGATGCACCTTTTAATTTAACCCAGCTGAGTGCTCGCTAAAACTGCCTCAGTCACAAATCACTTTGCGTTTCAAGTCATTACAAGTTCATTCCGATTTGGATGTGACCAAAAGTGATGATGTCCGAGTGCAAGTTGTTTACTCTGTAATTAGCCTATCCATTTCCACCAGTTTGACACATTCAGGCCGATTTGTCGACTGGCTGCAATCATGATAGGCTGGCATTATTGCATTGACAGGGTAATCAGCCAATCACAGTGAATCATCAGCTGTTGTAGCATCAATGTTTATTTATATAAAAAAAGCAGCTTTACACTCTGAGCTTATATTTTGTAATGTTTCTCGTTTTAATTCTGTACTGTCAATTATTTTCTCATCCGAAATGTTTTTGAGCAGGCACTTTTCCCATGCCTCCTGGGATAAAATGCCCCTGATTTTATCTTTTGTTTGTTTTGGGAGTGCTTTGGATGTGTTTATCAGCGTGGCCAGAGGATGAGGGGGCAGTGGGCTGGCTGAACGGTGGCAGGCAGTTTCTAGCCCCATATTTATCTCTCCGTGCTTCTCCAGCAGTGACCTGTGAGGGAACTCTTAAAACTGGCAATCGTCTTGTGCCAAAAATAACCAGCACACTTGATAAAGTAACTCTCAGGCATTAAAGGACAAACCTCCCTCTGATTCAAAAGCCGCTGGAAGAACCAGCTGTGACTCACACTGTCCTGCATGTGCACATTCAAACGGCCACTTCAGCATGAGCAAACACACGCTAAACACACCTGCACACACACACGCCCCAATTCTCCATGACATATCCCGTACACATATATAATACCACTACTGTTTCGGTTACTAAATGTTGGTATTTTATGGAAATTATTTAAAGAGGACCAATTATGCTTTGTTACATTTTTAATGTAACAATGTAAATGTAACAATGGGGCTCATTCGTGAAACTTTAGTAAATATATGAGTACGTTCAGAGTAATTTGCACGTAAAACGGACCTTCCCTAAATCTCTCCTCCGGATTCACAAACGCTTCGTAAACATACAATTTGATAGTTAAACCAAAGTCCCTTTAAGACAAGTCATTTCACTCGGCGGCCATCTTTGAAACGCCTCTGGGGCATACAAGCGCAGCTCCTATCTCTTTGAATGGGGAAACATCAAATTCTCCAACACTGTTGGAGAATTTCATATTTGAAATCACCAATGAAATCTGACAACAACTGTCTCATAAATTTTGTTGATAAACGCTCGAATTACGACAAAAAAAAAAAACCCTAATTTTTCAGCCTGGACAAAGCTAATGCGCATGCACAATCCTAAATGCACATCTCAGAACCGGAGCTACTAACGGCAGCTGCAGTGATGCGATGACTTTACTAGTCAATGATTGGCTCTTTCATTTAGAAGGCGGGGTTTATTCGCCATATTGGGCGTTGCACTTTCTCCCATTCATAAGTAATCTGAGTGCACCGTCTTCCTATATATAAAGTCTTTGGTTAAACGTGTATATGTTAATGAATTCCAATCATTCGTTAATAGGGCACGTGTGCACACTCATTCACAATTAGCATAATCCCCGCATATGAATTACAACTAGGTAAATTGGGTGTCCAGGAACGCTGTGGAATCTTCTGGACTCCCTTCTAAGGTTTGGCTCCATTATATTGCATAAATGCTAAGTGACAGTGACGACAGTGGAAAAAACCGTTGTGCCTCCAAAGCGCTCTCAAGCGTCACCAGCTGGCCGTTTTCAGAAGAGCACCAAGCTTTGGTGGACTTTACGATAATTGAATATTTATTGTTAGGCATATGGCCAATTAATCTCTTTAGCATTTATGCAATATAATGGAGCCAAACCTTAGAAGGGAGTCCAGAAGATTCCACAGCGTTCCTGGACACCCAATTTACCTAGTTGTAATTCATATGTGGGATTATGCTAATTGTGAATGAGTGTGCACACGTGCCCTATTTACGAATGATTGAAATTCATTAACATACACAAGTGTTTTACCCAAAGTTGAGCAGTTTTCAACTCTCAGCTACAAAAAAACAAAAAAAAAAGACAGGGCGAACGACCTAGTGAAATATTATTATGCTACATAGTGCATCAAAATGCAGTGTCCTCAGTTTGCTTAAAAGAACACAGAACGTTTGAATGTTTTACGCACCTTTTACATGTGGTAGGGAGCAGGTGTACATTTCTTTCATACCAAGGTACACACAAAATAAAGGAGTGAGGCCTGGTTGAGTTGCGTTAGTAGTGTGTTGAAACTGCCGGTTATAGTAAGGGGCGTGACATTTTCAAAACACGTTCAAAGTGGTTGACCAATCACAACCATAGACTGTATAAAACAATGGACGTAGTGTCCGTGACGTCACCCGTAGGTTTCTGAAGAGCATTTCTGAAGCCCAAAGTGGGCGGAGCCGGCCGTCGCCATCTTGGCAGCGCGTCATCGCGCGTCACTCTTGGATAACCGAAAATGGGCAAAGAGGCGGGACGTGGGTGGAGCTGAGGTGCCTGGTTGCTGAAACCACGCCTGCCTAGCTCGACCATAGTGGCAATCCACCTGTCACTCAAGTGGCCACGCCCCTTAATTATGCAGAACTTCAAGGCTTAATATAATTTAAACGGATGAGTTATAAAAAAAATTCACCCCCCCCTCACAGTTGTCATGAAGGGCAAAATGAGCTATATAGACCAAAACCACTTTTTGTACCAGGCTGTAAACATATTTTTTTCTGCTGTAAAGTTTTTATAAAAGGCATTTTAACATGGAGGGTCTATGGGATTGACTCCCTTTTGGAGCCTGTCTCTAGCAGCCAGTCAATGAATTGCAGTTTAAGTCACTTCCGTGTTGGATTCAAGAGAGAGACCGGAAGGTTGCCGCTTGATCACAACACACCGGTCCAGCCAACCAATCAGAGCACAATGCGCTTTTCAGAAGGAGGGGTTTCATAGAGACAGGAACTAAATAGAGCGTTACTGACAGACTGGAAAGAGAGGTGCTGCAACAATGTAAAATATCTGAAAATAGTGTATTTTTCAACGTTCAAGCATAAAGACCTATTCTAGTACACCCCAAAAACAAAATCAAGACTTTGAAAAAGGGCATAATATGGCCACAAAAAAATCCTAATATATCCTAAAAAAAAACTATTCTGATAAGAAAACCCAAATTCATAAAAATCCAAATTATACTGATAAGAATCCAAATTATTGATGATAAAGATTTGACATGACATGTAGATGGTCCATTGTCAGTGGTATGAGCTTGACTCTCATAATTCCCTCCGATCTTTAGCATTTGTCATTACGCAGAGTAGGTTAAAGACGGTGCTGAGCATCTACGCTGCAGGTTTCCCTCAGGAGAAGCAGCTGATGCCTAGGGCAACAGAGTCACTTTAGCCTCCTCAAACCCTTAAAGGGATAGTTGAAAATGAAAATTCTGTCATCTTTTACTCGCTCTCATGTGCTTCCCAACCCATTAGACTTTCTTTCTTGTGTGGGACATAAAAGATGATATTTTGAGAAATGTGTTTTTGTCCATAAAATGTGATACAAAAACTGTTTGGTTACCAAACCTTCTTTTGTGTTCCGCAGAAGAAAAAGTCATACAGTTTTGGACTGACATGAGGGGGAGCAAATGATTACAGAATGTTCATTTTTGGGTGAACTATCCCTTTTTAATTAAAATCCCCATTCTCACGTGAGACATTCTAGGAATAAATTCCATACTTTGTGTGTTACAATGCATTATTCACGCTCATGTCGCTCCAAACATGTTTCACTTAAGGTGCGTTCCATTCAACCATAAACGCCCTGCTAAGTAGACTTCACAGGGTATTCCGCCATCTTAAGTGAGATTCCAATGCCTTAGGGAAAAAGGGAACATCAAGACATCACGTCACAGGAAGGGGAGAGGGAAATTTACACACCAGTAATTGCACATCATTCCAGCACTTGAAGTTTGACTAAAATAAACAGTAAAAATGATCTGAGGCTTCAGCATGAGTTTAATTAGTCCCTAGGTGTGGTTTGTATGCGGTTGTTTGCGGGTATAAAGTGTGCCAGATGTGACAGTTACAATGCAACTATTATGATTACAGTTATATAAGAAAAAACACATCTAACATAACCAAATTATGTTTATTTTCATATTAAACATGGCAAGAGACATTTATTGCTCAGTTTAGCATTTAAGTAAATTAATAAGAACTTAATATTTATATAAATACACATGTATGTGTCATATATTAAATGAAAGTATGGTCATTTATATTGTATTTATTTACAGAAGTATATTATGTTATCATGCCTCAAACTCCTCTAATGCGCGCATTCAATCGGTGTTGACGGGTGTTTCACATTTTGTCAAGTGAACTGGGATAGGAACCCTGTAACTCGGAACGCAGCTCTACATTTCTTTGTGGAAAACAAAAAGAGATGTTTTGAAGAATATTCATGCTGCCCTCAAATAAAAGTGAATGGGAGCCAGTATCTTTCAAAAACACCATGAAAGCATCATAGGCCCTGTTTACACCTGATATTAAGAAGCATTTTGCTCGATTTGATCACAAGTGGATGACACAAAACACAGGTGTAAACAGGATCTAAAATGCTTTGAGCTTGTCCACTTCGACCGGATTGCTTTCGTAGTGTAAACGCTCATGTGGTCGAATGTGTTCGAACAGCCACAAAAGACCGTCTACTCTCCGCTACTGACCTAATGAGTAAACATTATGGGGAAGCTCGCCAGACAGACGGGATTTAAACTTTGTCGGCTGAAGACCCAAGTTTGGTTTGAAGGTGAAAAACGTACAATGTTCTCTCACCATTCCTGATTTCTAACACACACTCACAGCGTTCGGCTGGTCTTGCGGATATCAGAGCAGAAATGAAAGCTGCTGCTTTCCGTATGTTTTTCCGTTGTCTCCTTTCGCGTTCATATGTAAATTGCGTTAGCTTATTTCATCCATTTGATCAAAAGAAAAAAAAAAAAAACATACATTTACCCACCCATAGACCCTCCCCTCCAGGAAATCAGGACAGAAGTAGTCGAAAGTGGACAAAAGAGACGGATTAAAACACCAGGTATAAACGGGAATGTGTCTCTTTCGTCTACTTGTGATCCGAAACGCATCTTAACGAACCATAAAAGTGATCCATGCAACTTGTGCACTATATTTCACATCTTGTGAATTCAAATGATAGTTTTGTGTGAGGTAAAGACCATAAAGTCAGGTAAAGTCACTAAAAATCTTCTCCTCCACCACAGACCTCAAATCTCATTCACACTTGGGTAAATGTATTACATTTATATTTCATGGTTACAACTAGGGCTGTCACAAATTATTATTTTGGTAATCAAGTAACCGGTCGATTATTTTGACGATTAATCGAGTAATCTGATATTTTTGTGGTAATAAAAATAGACCTAAGTGAACAATAGCCTTTAAAATGATGTAAATACATATATAATAACAATGAAGCAATTATATTTGGTTCAAATAAAGTATCAAAAGCAAGTAATCATACGGTGTTATAGAACAACACTGTTAAAATACATAATATGCATAATATAAACAATAATCTTATGAACATTATGTATTATAACAAATGCCTGCAGAGGGTGCCAATGGCCTGGTGTTGTTACACTTTACAGCAGCTCAAATTCTTGTTTAATATTGGCCAAACGACATTTAATTCAAATGTTTACTTTAATATTTGGCCACTTCTTTATGATAGAAATGCTACAGCCACTATAATTTCTTGAACAAGAATATGTGGACATCAAAATATGCAAACTCAGAGTGAGGGTTTAAACTTTCATTTTGAAATCACGATGAACAGTTGCATATTTAGAAATATACTGATGTAGTCTCCTGTGTTGGCGTAGGTTTATAAATGATTTACCTTACAAATCTGATGAAATGTTGCACACTGTGTTCCCAGGTGAACGTTATAAGCAACCCAAACTCTCAGCATATGCAGAGATGGAGTTTGAGACACGCTCCACGCATGTGGAGCCGCATTTACTGTGAACAGAGCCGCTCTGAAACGCACGTAACCTACATGCATGTAAATAATTAAAGTGCATATTTAATCCGCAGTATTTATATTTATTTAAATGAATCGCAGCCTTTGTGAATTCACAACAGCACTATGTATAGTATGGTCTTTAAATGGTTTTAATACATTGTGCAGCTTTAGAAAACGGTCTAATAATGCGGTTCATGGATTCTTGCCTGTGGAATGTGCTACTTCCGGTATTTTGCCGGTTGCTCGACACGAGTAAATTGAAAATTTTAAAATCGAGTACTCTAATTTGATTGAGGAATCGTGATAAATTTCAGTCTGTGCCTCACAAAAAAAAAGACTTGAAATACAGTACCCAAGAAGTATGGATGGACCATTGTAGTATTTGGAACATGACAAACCTAGTCAACTTTAACCGTCACTGTAAGAAAAAGAGCAACATGAACATTCTGCAAAAAAATCTCCTTTGTGTTCCATGGAAGGAAGATAATTCATGTTTGGAACAGTATAAATTATCAATAGAATTGTATTTTTGGATGAACTACCCCTTTAAGAATGAATGAAGATTTGTGCTATGCATGAAGAAATGTTTTGATGATATTTATGCCTAATGGTATTGCACCATTCTGAGCTTTTTCATCCTATAGTGTTCCAGTTAAGTAATGAAGTGCAATGAAACAGGAGTGCATATAGCATATGTTAATGTATTACGGTTATCAATCATAAAGGGGGAAAAAAACGGGAGAAAAATGGAAAAAACTTTCCGTAGATTAACATTTTGGGGAGAGAGGTTAAATATACATTTTTCCGAGCGAAGTATGGATGCCAGGGTACAGAATGTGGAACACCTGGGCTTGGAACTTTCCTCTTGGCTTCAGTGCCAAATGTGAGCATAATTACTATGGTCACAGATGGTAGCAGATGCCTCTTTGGGCTCTGTTTACTCTTCTTTGACATCAATAGATCTCAAACCGAGACGCAAACACACAGCTTCTGCAAGCTCACATGCAACCAAGTGGATTTTTCTCTCTCTGCTAATAGAATCATGCATGAAAATAGAGATGTAGTGCATTGGCACATTGATACATTTTTGTGACATGAACATTTGATATCTGTTGCTGTTGCTTTTGGTTGTTTTTTCAACCAAAAATGAAAATTCTATCATTTGCATTATTTCATATGGTGAAATTTTAAAGCATGTAGCTATTCTTTTGCTAGGATCTGAAGCTTTCAAGTTTTAGGAAGGATGCAAAGCACCATAAAGGAAAGGTGTGACCATTAAATTATTCAAAATGTATATCCTTTTGTGCTCAACAGACAAATGAGGTGAGTAAAAGATGACAGAATATTAATATCTAGGTGAACTAAATAATTTTGTGAAGCAGAGATGTTCTGCAAAGAGCAAAAAAAGCCTCTGTTAGGTTGTGATGTTTAATCATCGTTAACTGAGCTGAAATTTGCAAGTGCAAATTAATTTAATCAAGGACGTCTCTAAATCTGCAGCATAAATGTTCTAATTAAGGGCGCATTGGTTATGAATTCTTTATGTGACATGAAAAAACGTCAACTAAAGAAGTCTCCAACACAAGAAAAAGCGGTCTTTTTATTCAATAAAAAACTATTCTAAAGTCACTGAAACAGGATCTGCCTTCACAGTTTAACTCTCATTGCAATTGACCGACTTCCTTCCATTGGCTCGTGCAAGCCACCATTTAAAAATACAAAACTAGGGGATAAAAAAATAAAACATATGGTTTGTTCTTGTTGGGTCAATGAAACATGTCGACAGAGCATGTAAAAATCAAAACCATGAACGACTAGGCCAGCAGGAAAAAAAAATCTTATTGTTGATCCCTGCCATAGCATTATTTACAGCAGAGCACTGCAAATCTGTGAAACAACCTTATGTAAGATAAAGTGAGGCATGCCAGCTCTTCAGATGGATACCCAGATCGATAGATCATATTGAGATTGTGACAGAATGACACAACGTCATTTGTCGGGTCTCTCCCACTGAGCTGACACTGACGCAGAGGCTGCTGGGAGTTTTCCATTAAGCCTGTCACAACCCAAATACAACACTCATCACGTTCAGAAGACATCCATCTCCACTGCACAGAACATTTAAAAACGGATGTCATGCGAAATTAACATTAAGCAAAACATGATTCACTTTTTTCCAGGCATTGAAATAAATGGCATTTTCCAAGAATATGGTAGGGCCTGAAAGTTTTTTCCCCCGCCACACACAAATAGTCAGTGAAAGGAGGTGCTTAACTTTTAGAAAACATTGTTCTTCCACCTCAGGATGTAAAACTGAATATTTTATGAACGGTTTATTGTTTTCTATTTATTTGATATGAGGTTTGTAATTTTTTCACCCCTGTTGCAAGCAAAAGTTTGAGACATTTAAAATCATGATTTGTGCCATTTTACAGTTAACAAATATTAAATAAACATCCAAATTAAATAGACAAAATATATCAAATAAAAAAACAAGCAATTTAAAAATATATACACACAGTTGCTAATTTAAATTAAAGTGCCCCTGTTATGCTTTTTCGGATATTACTTTTCATGTAGTGTGTTATAGCTGGTTGTGAATGTAAAAGGTCTGCAAAGATCAAAATGCAGATAAATGGTGTTATTGCCTCACTGTCGATTCTGAACTGCCTGAAACGAGTCGTCAGTAATTCCAATCTTATTTCCTGCTCAAACTTACGTAGGTTTGTAACAAATTTGCATAATGCCAGCCTATGGTCTTCATTGGCTGCTTGCGAACAACGTCTACTTTGACCCTCAAACACTGTTGTTGTAGCCGAGGTCTGGAAGAGTTTGGTTTGTGTTGTCGACATGTTGAGAAGACGCTGTATTCTGTGCTGCCAAAGCAAATCCACTTTGCATGCACTTCCAAAGGATGGGGACTGAAAACCGACGCCATTGTTACTGTTCATATCACTGTGTATCAAGGAGCTGAAATTCAGATATGCATATGGATGTTTAGTTTCCGGAACGTGCTGTGAACAGACGATTAATCACAACAGACTGGGCCATCTGACGAATCAGAGCAGAATAGACCAATCACAACAGACTGGGCCATCTGACCAATCGGAGCAGAGTAGACCAATCACAACAGACTGGGCCATCTGACCAATCGGAGCAGAGTAGACTAATCACAACAGACTGGACCATCTGACCAATCAGAGCAGAGTAGACCAATCACAACAGACTGGACCATCTGACCAATCGGAGCAGAGTAGACCAATCACAACAGACTGGGCCATCTGACCAATCGGAGCGGAGCAGAGTAGACCAGTCACAACAGACTGGGCCATCTGACCAATAAGAGCAGAGTAGACCAATCACAACAGACTGGGCCATCTGACCAATCGGAGCAGAGTAGACCAATCACAACAGACTGGGCCATCTGACCAATCAGAGCAGAGTAGACCAATCACAACAGACTGGGCCATCTGACCAATCAGAGCAGAGTAGACCAATCACAACAGACTGGGCCATCTGACCAATCAGAGCAGAGTAGACCAATCACAACAGACTGGGCCATCTGACCAATCAGAGCAGAGTAGACCAATCACAACAGACTGGGCCATCTGACCAATCGGAGCAGAGTAGACCAATCACAACAGACTGGGTCATCTGAGCAATCAGAGCAGAGTAGACCAATCACAACAGACTGGGCTATCTGACCAATCGGAGCAGAGTAGACCAATCACAACAGACTGGACCATCTGACCAATCGGAGCAGAGTAGACCAATAACAACAGACTGGGCCATCTGACCAATCGGAGCAGAGTAGACCAATCACAACAGACTGGGCCATCTGACCAATCAGACCAGATTAGGGATGTGATGTGAGGAAATTTCCCCACCGGTTAATCACCGTGTGACAACACCGGTAATGCCGGTATCACCGGCGGGGGCTTTTAAATCGCTAATTCGGGCATAATTAATGCCGCTCGGGCACTCATAACGATGCGGAGCAAAGCGAGTGTTTTCAGTGAATTCCTATGGAAGTCGACATGATGCTACAATAGCCGCTTTTCCACCATCGGGCCGAACGGTTCTCATCGCGTAACCGTTCTATTCCGTGCCGATCCAGGCCAGCTGGTACGGTTCTGGTTTCATTATCCACTGTGGGGCTTCAAAAAGCTTCATTCGTTGCCTTGGTAACACAATGGTTTACTGATGATATGAGATGTAAATAATGACTGCATTTTGGAGGATAATCAGATATTTCTTTTAATTTTATGAATAATTTGTGTTTACGTCGCTCAAATAGCGCGCTTAGCCAGCTACAGAGAAACTGGTAGCCAGGCAACAGACAAGTGACAAATCCTGAGTGGCGATGTCACTACACGCATTCTACCAGCACGGTTCGAGAATTCCGGGCGGAGAATGGTTTGTAATCGTGCCGTGCCGTACCAGGCTCAAGTGGAAACACAACTGGAACCGTTCCTTACCATTCTAAGAACCGGTCGGTCAGACAGTGGAAAAGCGGCTAATGTATATTATGAGAAAATTAAGTGTTTTTAAACTTGGATGCATGTAAACCTGCTGTAGGACACCACCAAAACAAAATTAGGAACCTTTAAAATTATATAATTGTTAGCTCATTAGTAGCTAGCTAGTTTGGAAACAAATGTTTCTTAGTAGTTATTGATAAACTTCTATTTTAAATGAAAGAAAAAAATTTATTTGACATTTTGACCATTACAATTACTTGCATAACAGGGTGGAATTGCCAAGCTTGATGAATGCTCTCAACACTACAATCTGTGCAGAAATTGAGAAAATAGAACGAGATTTTGTATTTGTCTTCCCATCATGGTGTAAACAGGATCCAAACCATGTAATTTTTGGGTGTCACATTTTAAGGAAAGTTATATGATTTGTAATGTGGTCACAGGGTTGAGCACAAAATGTTTGTGTTTAAATCTAGCTGCTTTTCATTCTAGGCTCATTTTATGTTATACGATTTAACATCTAAAAGTTCTCACACCAAAAACATGGGATTTGTGCTTCTAATGCTTTGAAGAAGTCATGTGGCACCACGAGAGTGTTTCTGTTCGTCCCAATTTGTGGAAAGTGCCAAATGAGAGCATAAAGAGATTGTGATGGAAAATGCTGATAACAGGGCACTTAACATCACCACTGCCATAGTTTCACTGTCTCTCCAAATAAGAGAAACACCAACGCAGTCGCTGTGGACTTGGGAGACTTCATTAATTGGTCATGACAACAAAACCATCCGAATGACTGGTTAAGCACAAGCCTCTAAATATTGGAGGTTGTAAGAGAGATGGACTTAAGATCCAGTGGTCATACCCGGGGTGCTGATAGCATGACTGGCCCGATTAGCCTTTATTCCCAATGGAGCGTTTTCTACAGCTACTTAAACACGTTTGATTTAACAGCCTAACACCCCATCACAGGATGATATATTAACAGATTACACAAGCGAAATCTGTCACATTAACTTCACTTAATCTAAGCTCATAACTGCAAGTGCCGTGATGAGGATGTTGATGACATGTTTGGAGATAAACGTTTGATGTCGAAGACGTGATTAAGTGGCAAAGTTTATTGCAATGTCAGACAGACTCCAAATGCCAGGTGTTTCAAATTAATCTACAACTGAGCGCCTCTTTGCGGAATTAGTTTGGAAATCAGAGTTTAATGTTGTTATTTGATTAAACTTTGTTCTGAAAACATTTTTATGTTAGACTTTTTCCATATAAGGGATAATGAGAAGTCACAGGGTGATCAGGACCCCGATGCAAAGCATTATCCTGCTTATTACACGGCTACTTACAGTCATGTAATGAAATGTTGATTCAATTTCTAAATTAAATGCATATATTAATAGATAAATGGAAATTATTTTAACATTTGAGAAGAACATTAAAAAAGAAAGAGACTATGAGACACATGAAACTATCAGAGCTATGTAGCTCACTTTTTATCAGGGGGTTTATACCAGGACCCCCAGATGGAGGAAAAAAACGAAAACATTTATATTCAGAGAAAGCTTTGGACAAATGTATATTGTGGTGTGCTGCACAAATAAAATTGAATAATTGATTATTTTGGGTTCAGATAATATTTAACCATTTCTTGACAATGACAACAAATGTGCCAGTTGTTTCATTTGTCTTTATAATATCACACGTACTAGTCTTAGTCTTAGTTGCCTATATATTTTAGGAAGTGGATCCTTCGCAAGAGGATCATCACATTTGAGGATTCTTAGCATCAAAAAAACTTGAAAACCCTTTAATTATTAGTCATTACAAAAATAATGTAACACACAATGCAACAAATGAATAGTGTTAAAGGGTTAGTTCACCCAAAATGATAATTCTGTCATCATTTACTCACTTTCATGTCGTTCCAAACCCATAAAACTTTAGTTTATCTTCAAAACACAAATGAAGACATTTTTAATGAATTCTGAAACATTTCTGTCCCTCCATTTCACCCAAAACTCTGAGGCTTCAAAACGTACACAAAGAGATCGTAAAAGAAATCCATATGAATTAAGCAGTTTAAACAATAAATATTGATCAGCGAACATAAACAGAACCTCAGCCGTACTTGCTTGATGCGAGAGAACAAACCTCATTGGTTCTTGCTGAAGCTCAAACGTGCTGCGTAACACGAGAATGAACCTCATTGGTTCTTGAGGAAGCTCAAACGTGCTGCGTAACACGAGAATGAACCTCATTGGTTCTTGTGGAAGCTCAAACGTGCTGCGTAACACGAGAATGAACCTCATTGGTTCTTGGCGAAGCTCAAATGTGCTGCGTAACACGAGAATTAACCTCATTGGTTCTTGCTGAAGCTCAAACGTTCTGCGTAACACGAGAATGAACCTCATTGGTTCTTGTGGAAGCTCAAACGTGCTGAGTAACACGAGAATGAACCTCATGGGTTCTTGCTGAAGCTCAAACGTGCTGTGTAACATGAGAATGATCCTCATTGGTTCTTGCGGAAGCTCAAACGTGCTGTGTAACATGAGAATGAACCTTATTGGTTCTTGCAGAAGCTCAAACATGCTGCGTATCACGAGAATGAACCTCATTGGTTCTTACTGAAGCTCAAACGTGCTGCGTAACATGAGAATGAACCTCATTGGTTCTTGAGGAAGCTCAAACATGCTGCGTAACACGAGAATGAACCTCATTGGTTCTTGCTGAAGCTCAAACGTGGTGCGTAACACGAGAATGAACCTCATTGGTTCTTACTGAAGCTCAAACGTGCTGCGTAACACGAGAATGAACCTCATTGGTTCTTGTGGAAGCTCAAACGTGCTGCGTAACACGAGAATGAACCTCACTGGCTCTTGCGGAAGCTCAAACATACTGCGTAACACGAGAATGAACCTCACTGGTTCTTGCTGAAGCTCAAACGTGGTGCGTAACACGAGAAAGAACCTCACTGGTTCTGGTGGAAGCTCAAACATGCTGCGTAACACGAGAATGAACCTCATTGGTTCTTGCTGAAGCTCAAACGTGCTACGTAACACGAGAATGAACCTCATTGGTTCTTGTGGAAGCTCAAACGTGCTACGTAACACGAGAATGAACCTCACTGGTTCTTGCTGAAGCTCAAACGTGGTGCGTAACACGAGAAAGAACCTCACTGGTTCTGGTGGAAGCTCAAACGTGCTGCGTAACACGAGAATGAACCTCATTGGTTCTTGCTGAAGCTCAAACGTGCTACGTAACACGAGAATGAACCTCATTCGTTCTTACTGAAGCTCAAACGTGCTGCGTAACACGAGAATGAACCTCATTGGTTCTTGCTGAAGCTCAAACGTGCTGCGTAACACGAGAATGAACCTCATTGGTTCTTGCGGAAGCTCAAACGTTCTGCGTAACACGAGAATGAACCTCATTGGCTCTTGCGGAAGCTCAAACATGCTGCGTAACACGAGAATGAACCTCATTGGTTCTTGCTGAAGCTCAAACGTGATGCGTAACACGAGAATGAACCTCATTGGTTCTTGCTGAAGCTCAAACGTGCTGCGTAACATGAGAATGAACCTCATGGGTTCTTGCTGAAGCTCAAACGTGCTGTGTAACACGAGAATGAACCTCATGGGTTCTTGCTGAAGCTCAAACATACTGCGTAACACGAGAATGAACCTCATTGGTTCTTGCTGAAGCTCAAACGTGATGCGTAACACGAGAATGAACCTCACTGGTTCTTGCTGAAGCTCAAACGTGCTGCGTAACACGAGAATGAACCTCATTGGTTCTTGCTGAAGCTCAAACGTGCTGCGTAACACGAGAATGAACCTCATTGGTTCTTGCTGAAGCTCAAACGTGCTGCGTAACATGAGAATGAACCTCATTGGTTCTTGCTGAAGCTCAAACGTGCTGCGTAACACGAGAATGAACCTAATGGGTTCTTGCTGAAGCTCAAACGTGCTGCGTAACACGAGAATGAACCTCATTGGTTCTTGCTGAAGCTCAAACGTGGTGCGTAACACGAGAATGAACCTCACTGGTTCTTGCTGAAGCTCAAACGTGCTGCGTAACACGAGAATGAACCTCTTTGGTTCTTGCTGAAGCTCAAACGTTCTGCGTAACATGAGAAAGAACCTCATTGGTTCTTGCAGAAGCTCAAACATGCTGCGTAACACGAGAATGAACCTCACTGGTTCTTGCTGAAGCTCAAACGTTCTGCGTAACACGAGAATGAACCTCACTGGTTCTTGCTGAAGCTCAAACGTTCTGCGTAACACGAGAAAGAACCTCACTGGTTCTTGCTGAAGCTCAAAGGTGGTGCGTAACACGAGAATGAACCTCACTGGTTCTTGCAGAAGCTCAAACATGCTGCGTAACACGAGAATGAACCTCACTGGTTCTTGCTGAAGCTCAAACGTTCTGCGTAACATGAGAAAGAACCTCACTGGTTCTTGCTGAAGCTCAAAGGTGGTGCGTAACACGAGAATGAACCTCACTGGTTCTTGCGGAAGCTCAAACGTTCTGCGTAACACGAGAATGAACCTCATTGGCTCTTGCGGAAGCTCAAACATGCTGCGTAACACGAGAATGAACCTCATTGGTTCTTGCTGAAGCTCAAACGTGATGCGTAACACGAGAATGAACCTCATTGGTTCTTGCTGAAGCTCAAACGTGCTGCGTAACATGAGAATGAACCTCATGGGTTCTTGCTGAAGCTCAAACGTGCTGTGTAACACGAGAATGAACCTCATGGGTTCTTGCTGAAGCTCAAACATACTGCGTAACACGAGAATGAACCTCATTGGTTCTTGCTGAAGCTCAAACGTGATGCGTAACACGAGAATGAACCTCACTGGTTCTTGCTGAAGCTCAAACGTGCTGCGTAACACGAGAATGAACCTCATTGGTTCTTGCTGAAGCTCAAACGTGCTGCGTAACACGAGAATGAACCTCATTGGTTCTTGCTGAAGCTCAAACGTGCTGCGTAACACGAGAATGAACCTCATTGGTTCTTGCTGAAGCTCAAATGTGCTGCGTAACATGAGAATGAACCTCATTGGTTCTTGCTGAAGCTCAAACGTGCTGCGTAACACGAGAATGAACCTAATGGGTTCTTGCTGAAGCTCAAACGTGCTGCGTAACACGAGAATGAACCTCATTGGTTCTTGCTGAAGCTCAAACGTGGTGCGTAACACGAGAATGAACCTCACTGGTTCTTGCTGAAGCTCAAACGTTCTGCGTAACACGAGAATGAACCTCTTTGGTTCTTGCTGAAGCTCAAACGTTCTGCGTAACATGAGAAAGAACCTCATTGGTTCTTGCAGAAGCTCAAACATGCTGCGTAACATGAGAATGAACCTCACTGGTTCTTGCTGAAGCTCAAACGTTCTGCGTAACACGAGAATGAACCTCACTGGTTCTTGCTGAAGCTCAAACGTTCTGCGTAACATGAGAAAGAACCTCACTGGTTCTTGCTGAAGCTCAAAGGTGGTGCGTAACACGAGAATGAACCTCACTGGTTCTTGCAGAAGCTCAAACATGCTGCGTAACACGAGAATGAACCTCACTGGTTCTTGCTGAAGCTCAAACGTTCTGCGTAACATGAGAAAGAACCTCACTGGTTCTTGCTGAAGCTCAAAGGTGGTGCGTAACACGAGAATGAACCTCACTGGTTCTTGCAGAAGCTCAAACATGCTGCGTAACACGAGAATGAACCTCACTGGTTCTTGCTGAAGCTCAAACGTTCTGCGTAACATGAGAAAGAACCTCACTGGTTCTTGCTGAAGCTCAAAGGTGGTGCGTAACACGAGAATGAACCTCACTGGTTCTTGCTGAAGCTCAAACGTTCTGCGTAACATGAGAAAGAACCTCATTGGTTCTTGCTGAAGCTCAAACGTTCTGCGTAACATGAGAAAGAACCTCATTGGTTCTTGCTGAAGCTCAAACGTGCTGCGTAACACGAGAATGAACCTCACTGGTTCTTGCTGAAGCTCAAACGTTCTGCGTAACATGAGAAAGAACCTCATTGGTTCTTGCTGAAGCTCAAAGGTGGTGCGTAACACGAGAATGAACCTCACTGGTTCTTGCTGAAGCACAAACGTTCTGCGTAACATGAGAAAGAACCTCATTGGTTCTTGCTGAAGCTCAAACGTTTTGCGTAACATGAGAAAGAACCTCATTGGTTCTTGCTGAAGCTCAAACGTGCTGCGTAACACGAGAATGAACCTCACTGGTTCTTGCTGAAGCTCAAACGTGCTGCGTAACACGAGAATGAACCTCAGTGGTTCTTGCTGAAGCTCAAACGTGCTGCGTAACACGAGAATGAACCTCACTGGTTCTTGCTGAAGCTCAAACGTGCTGCGTAACACGAGAATGAAACTCATTGGTTCTTGCTGAAGCTCAAACGTTCTGCGTAACACGAGAAAGAACCTCATTGGTTCTTGCTGAAGCTCAAACGTGCTGCGTAACATGAGAATGAACCTCATGGGTTCTTGCTGAAGCTCAAACGTGCTGCGTAACATGAGAATGAACCTCATTGGTTCTTGCTGAAGCTCAAACGTGCTGCGTAACATGAGAAAGAACCTCATTGGTTCTTGCTGAAGCTCAAACGTGCTGCGTAACATGAGAATGAACATCATGGGTTCTTGCTGAAGCTCAAACGTGCTGCGTAACACGAGAATGAACCTCATGGGTTCTTGCTGAAGCTCAAACGTGCTGCGTAACACGAGAATGAACCTCATTGGTTCTTGCTGAAGCTCAAACGTGCTGCGTAACACACGAGAATGAAACTCATTGGTTCTTGCTGAAGCTCAAACGTGCTGCGTAACACGAGAATGAAACTCATTGGTTCTTGCTGAAGCTCAAACGTGCTGCGTAACACGAGAATGAACCTCATTGGACGTCTTGTGTGAATAAACAAACGGAGGGACAGAAATGTCTCTCAGATTTCATCAAAAATATCTTCATTTGTGTTTTGAAAATTAACGAAAGTCTTATGGGTTTGGAATGACATGAGGGTGAGTAAATGATGACAGAATTATCTTTTTAGAGAATTAAACATTTTTGTTTGAACTAACCCTTTAATGTTTCAGGTAAGTTTAGGTTTTAGTTCTGCATAAATGAAATGCTGCATCAGAGACACTTTGTGGTTGACAAGACAGTGTGCTGTGCGTGAGAATCACAACACCAAGCAGTATGTCTTTGCAGTGTATAAACAGTTAAATAAATGCAAGTAAGGTAAGACCAATCACAATTCAGCATGCAAATAAATGTAAAAAAAGACCAACTGCAATTCAGTAAGCAACTAACGGATCGCAACATATGCATTCTCCAAGTATTTCGACGTTTAATGTCTTAAAAAGGATAAAGTTTATGTTAACGGGTTGTGATTAATTAATTGCAGAAATTAGTGGAGAAGAAAAAAGCAGTGCAAGAACTATAATAAGCTTCTCAGTAGAGTGAGATGTGCTGCAGATCTCATCAGTGTATGAAATTATAATACAAGTTGCTGCTGTCTGGAAGAGAATGTCATGTGACTACAGCGTTGGTACTCTATTTCTGGCTGTAGCTAAATCCACATCGCACGACGTTAAGTATGAAAGAATTCCTAAAAACAATCTGCAGTCTTGCCTTAAAACCTAATCTATCGAAACAGAGAAGAGCCCACATTAACCCCGCATTTTTTGAGAAGGGTGGTGTTGTCATAGCAACAAAAAGTAAAAATAACACTAAATAACACACTGTTTATCAGCTCGGAATTCAATAAAACAGGACTAAACAGACACTAACTGACTAGGCAAAAATAATCTACAATTACGCACACTAGTAGTAATTAAGTCGACCAATCTAATTGAGTCTAAATTTGTCTTTTCATCCATTTGTTATTTCACAGGCTATCATTGCATGGCCCTGCCTCTTATTCATGTAAGCAATTAATGCTTGTCAGGATAATGATACATATAAGGGCAATGTTTCCGCCCCGGTAATTATTTAGCCCATGAGCTAGCACAAGTCTGCTTGAATCTTTTCCTTTGAAGTGACTATTATGTTTTCAGAGAAAACCGTTCAACATATCCACCGTCCCAGCCACAAATAAAGGTCATTTCGACCATAATTTATGCAAGCACCAAACAAACCAGAGGCAGAGGACCCTGTGTTTAGCGACCGCAACGGTGACAAACAGAGCGATTGGAATATCATATTATCCCATTTGTATTTTGCTTCCTCAAAACTCAAATGAGTCATCAGAAGCTGCCTCAGCCAGAGAGCATGGCCCGTGTTTGCCTCTTCTTTCAGCCTCTCTCCAAAAATAGCTCGCATTTTAATGTCAAGCAAAGAAAACGCAACTTGCGTAGACTGGCCTAAAGATTTGCATTGCCAAACAACACGGGTGACCTTTGGTCGAGGCTTCTTCGGCCACGTTTAACACACAGCGAACACTCTTGTTTACATCCGTGTGAAATGGCAGGCAGGAGGAGATGAAGAGAGGGGGGTTGCTTCCTTTTAAAACAAAACGCTTGAAGCAGTTACGCCTAACAAAGACACCTGGGGCATCCGTGCCTCTCCTAATTGAGAGATCATACATCTGTCTAAGACGCAGGCATCACGCTGGACTAATGAGACAGTAAACTGGTACGCGGCGAGCATAAGAGCGAATGAGGCGTGATGCATGGGGTGCTGGCTTTGAATGGAAATATCAGATACTAATGGCTGCAAATCTCAGATATCAACCCTGTCAACCCTTAGGATAGGTGAGGATCCTGTCGGCTGCGAGCTCGGTGAAAATCCAATTTTGCTGGAGCTGCAGAAAACAAAGATTTTCATCTTTTCTTTCCAACTCTTAGGGATTCCAGAGCTCACCCGTGACAAGCAACAAACTTGACAGATCTATAAAGGTAATTTGTAGGCACATCACTACACAGTATGAAGCATCTACGTCCAGAGACCCGTCTTAAAACTGCATTATGGCTGTGACACCTTGCAGGGTTCACTGCACCTTTTGATCCGTGAATATCAATGGCTTTCTCAGTCATTCGAGATTAGTAAATGATCGTCAATGAAGTCAACAAGGTCGAAATCAAATGTACAAGATCTGTTTTATTTTGTAATTCATTCTAAATGAGGTTTGCGATTTTAGAACTTCAAATTAATGCAAAAATAAATAAATTAAATATATTAAAAAATTATGCCAGAATGGGTTTGCACGTAACAGTAGTTCTTAAACGACTAATGTTCTCATAAATGTAAGAAAATTATTTGTTTCGTCATTCTGTATTAAAATAACGTTGGTGACATGGTTGAAGGTCAAGATATCAATACCAATTCAACAGATTATATATAATTTTAACAGTCAAAAGTCAAGACCTCTAAGGTGGAAAAGGGCAGAATCCCATTTTAAGGGGGAGATATAGACATCTGACGTATTTAATTAATTTTATTGTATGCATTCTCATAACAAAAACATGGGGGTTGTGCCTATGACGCTACCATAAAAAAATTATGGGAAAAGGTTTACCTTATTCATAATGTGCTGTATGAGGATTTTTAAAAAACATTTTCACTCACAAAGAGCAAATTCTAGTTGAATATATATTTTAAAGCTGCTGATAACTACAACAATTTATATTCAATTACAGAAATGTCCATTATATTTTAGGATGTTATTCATTTAAATTACTTTTCCAAATTCCCTGATATGGTATTCTATGTACATGGGATATCCTGACCTTGATGGACAATGGCTGTTCATTTTTTGAACCCCTGTGCATGGTTCGTCAAAAATCACATGATTCTCACAAAATGCTTCTATTAAAGTTGAATGAAATATAATGAAACAGCATTGCTTTCATTATAGATTTGACTTTTTGTGTGTACACACCATCTATAAATATATGCGTGAACTCAATTTGCAAGCGAGGCATGCTTTTGTTTTTCCACAGCGATTCGTGAAGAAAATGTAGACCTCCTGGCACAGGCCATTTCACATTCATCGAGTTAAAAGGAGAGACTGGAAAATGAATTGAAAACAAACTCCATCACCCTCACTGAAATGATAAAGCTGCAATGAGTACGAGCCATAAATCTTTAATTTCACAGCCATACATATTCCCCTGCAATTACAGCTGCGCTACCCGCTGCCTCCGACAGAGGGTGCCGTTGCACGAGATAAACTTTTCAGCTGTCCCCATCAACAGTATGTTGCTTTACATCACAATTTAATGTCTGACCATTTTAAAAAGGAAGATGCGCCTACAAAAACATCGACAGAGGCTGTTTACAGATGCACACCTCGCAAAATCCCTCTCTATTGAGAAAGAAACGCGTGATTCTGTGAGCATACGTGGCACGTGCCGTCTTTCTCCTTGAGAGGGCAACGCTCACCTTGAACTAGATTTGCGAAAAAAACACAAGTCATGGAGTGTGAAGGTGCTTCCACGAACGTGCCTGTTTCTCGGTGGCATATCAAAACTGCTGGGCTCAAAAACACAGTGTGAGACATGCGGAGCGCGTGCGGGTGCGCGTGCGAGTGCGCCAGTGCGCGTGTGTTTTGAATTCAAATGTAACACCGAAATGCAGAGCAGATACCGCAGCATGCCAATGAACTTCTGCAGTTTCACATCTAATCATCATGTGTGAGCAACATCAGCTGGTGCGCCTCAAGTTAGTGTGCATAGATTGCTTTTTAACACATAACACCAATGGAAAACTGTTACATGCAACATACCATGTTTACTTCGGATACCATGTCTATGCTGGCTATGTCTATATTCATCCCTACCGCCACCGGAGCGCCTGATGGAGAGAAAGGAAAATGGTTAAAAAGGAACTGGTTGATTGAAATCGCATGCATGTAGCTATAGACCCACACTTTTCCCTTTTCCCAGGGATATACTGTGCCTAATTACACTATTTTTTTTTTATTATGACATTACATAGGCTATGTGAAACACCAACACCCCATATTCACGTGGCAATGCGCATGAAATTGTTGATTTGTAACAACCACTGGAGGTGAACGCACAAATGCAACTGCATGACTGACAAATGAACAGTTAAGACGTGTCCATCTATCAATAACAGCTTGAGCATCTTCTCTGATGGACTCGTATGTATGCGCGTGCATCAAAGGAGATTTTAAAGCATGCCATTTCATTTGTCGTCATGATGCAACAAAAGTTGCACTGCAAATTGAATTGATCCCCAAGTTAGCGTCCCTCTTTAGGAAAAGATACAATGGCAAAACATCGGTAAATAAGCATGCGTTCATTTTTCCCATGCATTGACATGCACGCCTGATCAGAGACTTGAGATGAATGAACAAGGTTTGCATGAGTAATTGGGCATGTTAGTGCGCGTGACAAACCAAATGCAACAATTATACGAATTTTACTCATGCATTACCTCCGAAATCTGGCCTCAGCCGAATGTCGTATCCTTTCATGAGTCTGTCCACGGTGTCTTTGACCACTGGCATATTGCTCGGGTCTCTGATACTGCAATAATATCACGAGATGTTCGTAAATTCCTCTTACATCCCAAAACCACAACATTTTCTTTTCGAAAAAGGCACAAAATGCAACCATACCTCTGCGCGCATGCCACGGCCACGATCAGCGGACATAATAAGAAGATGTGTGGGGTTTTTCCGATACTCTCCATTGCAACAGTTTTGATGGGGTTTGGATGTGATGATGAAGACAGCGCACATCCAACTTACTGAAGCCAGTGCAGCGAAGGCAATGAGCTGCGCATGCGCACACGCCAGCTCCAGATCAAAGAGCAGCTCCTGATGATGCTGGATGAGCTGTTTCCATTGCGGGGGAAAAATTAAAGGGACGACTGAATAAACCAAGTCAAGAAAAGAAGACATCAGGTGATCTTCATGCAGCATTTTTAGTCGTGTGTGAATCTGGAGCTTAACAGGTTAGTGCAGCGTCCTGATAGTTACATGAAGGGGTTTCAGTCATAACTTCGGGTATCATGCATAGTCATTTGCATTTGCTTTGAATGTCTCAGAATAAAGAGCCGTTAAGAGTTACTTCGCAATGTATTTATTGTGAGATAAACTGCATATTCAACATATTACAGTTTAAAGGAACTGCATTATTTTATAATGTTTCCTGTGGTGCACTTATAATGTATGATTTTTACATCAAAAATTGTCATAATTTAGAAATAAAAGGCATTTTCCTACCCTGATTTTAGCCTCTTGGTTTTGAACGCTGTTTGAAGGGGCGTGTCTGCTGTGAGACTTAAGCGTAAACGCCCACTGCTGTGATTGGCTGCTGTGAGACTTTAGTGTAAACGCCCACTGCTGTGATTGGCTGACATCTGTGGATATGAAATAGATAGTATTACATGTGGAACTCTCGAAAACTTTTAGCGCGTTTTACTATTACAGCTCTCACAGTTAACTAATTGTGAAAAGTGTTGATTATAGCATTATATTTAGATCTGTGGCATTATATTTAGATCATGGCATGAAAGGTTGCGGTGATGAGCATTGTAGCCAATCGCAGACATGTTGAGCTCATGAATGCAGTATCTCATCATTGCAACTTGATTTCTGCACACTAACGAATGCTTTCATCATTATTAACAGTGCAAACACAATGTAAATAAGAGATTCGTTGATTATAACGGGAGTTTTGGCGAGAGTCCAGAATTCAGGCACTGATAAACTTGCGCTGTTTGATTGACAGCTCCAGCAAATGTAAAGGGAGCGATCTTGAATCACTTTCTATATATAATTTAATCACAGTTTAAATAACAGATTATTTTCATCCTACTAAGAGAAACAATGTGAAGTTGACCGTTTAGTCACTGGTTTGATTTACTAACATATAGACAAAGAACATCTGACTGTACATGAATCATATCAGAAATCACTGGTCACAGATCAGGCATTAGAATTAACACGGTTACTTACATGTTGTGGCATTACTGTCGAGTCCATATTGTAAAAGTCTGTTTGCAAAGCCTGCGCCGAAATTGTGACTGATTTACCAAAGAATCCACAGTGAAATGTACCGAATACAAATAAATAATGCTCAACTGAGACATTCACATTGTTGAAAATAAATAAGCACATTCCTAGCATTAGGATCCTTTGAAAGATAATGATGTTTAGTCCAGTGATCCTATATCGCTCTTCTCTCCTCGTCATCTCACTAACACGCCAGTGGGCGGGACCAAAGTTGCAATGATGAAGTAGGGGTTGATTTTCTTCTGCAGAGGCGGTCTTTCAACTATCTGTCATAGATTGGCACATTCCACAACGAGTCGTTCTCTGGGCTTGGTTACAATAAAAGCAGTTTTTGGACTAACAAGGAAGTTTTCAGTTCTGAAACTTACAGGATATTCTTATAGTATGATGACCTCTTAAGCCCTATTCGTGCAAATTGAAATAGGTCAGTAGTCTTTAGTTTAAGTCACAGTTGTGAATAGCCACTTGCTACTGCTAGTTAGAAGCAGGTGGTATTAGGGGGAGGGACAGTCTCATTCTAGAGAGCATTTGATTGGACAAAAAGTTGGAAACGCCCCCCAGGCCAGGATGGATCATCAATATTTTTGGTCCATTTTTAAATTTGTCAAGTTTCAGGAGTTCACTACTTTGACTAATATATAGATGACCTCAAAGCTACACGAAAATAATTGGGGTTGGAATTTTTTTTTTACTGTGAAATTGCTGGTCAGTTTTTTAAATTAATTTCAAACAAAGAAATGTCAAGTAATATTGAATAACACATGACATTTCTAAATAGAAAGTGTGAAATAATATTTTCTTTAAAACATACTGTTTTATTTACAACTTCGAAAAATCACATTTTACAGTGTTATAGACATGAACTAAAAACCACAAAAATTAGGTCTTCAAAGATGAAACGTGTGATTTCTGTGCCATTAGAGGCGCCGCATGGAATTGCAAAAATAATCATCCTTAAACTTGATTTTCTTTTGATGTTTAGTAGATTGCATGAGTTGACCATCAGATAAATAAACATGTATGAAGAAAGCATATCCTAATTACATTAGGCAAAACGCTAATGCATATACACATAATGCAAGTATAATTCAGTAAATTAATGTACTTAAGATTTACATTAGCACCTGCATGTTTATTCTTCAGTGCCACATTGTCTCCTCCAAATAGGGTTTAAAAGCCATTTATGATGTTAAGCATAATTATATTATGAGTTGTCTGAATTCATGAGTACATCAGCAGCAGGCATCATCATGCATTCCTGGGCATGTGCATGTTCTCCCAACAGAGAGAGCCCGAGAAGATGCACAGAGAAACATCAGAGAACATCAAATAAACCGTGAGCCAAGAAAACATATTAAACATCCACCCCCACACTGAGATATACTTTATCCCTCTATTACAGCGCCACCGCGTCGAGAGAAGCACCATACGCTTCTGGAAATGTATGCCTGTGGATGGTGTTGGTAAAAGTTCAGTTCTATGGATACACTTTTTCTCTTTTATTTTCAAGGCGAAATCTTTGAAGCTGTCAGTATAAACCCTTGCTTTTGATCTAGTGCAGTGCGAGCCGCGTCTCTGTAGAGGGCAGGCCACTGAAAGCATTGGTTCAATGTTGCATCACCAGTTAGTGCTGCAGATTATGTCATCAACTCCTTAGTGTGCTACACACACATGCAGAAGAGCAGAACTAGAGAAGAACTAGAGCAGAACCAGAGGAGGGCAACGTACCAGGGTTAATATAACGAAGTGGCCCTCGGCTGTGAATATAAAGGCGAGTGGAGTGGAAAGTATATATAGGTGATATAATTCGAAGGGAACAGGATCAAATGCTTGTCAAATAGTGTCAAACAGGCTCGTGCTCTATCAGGGATGAAGTTGCTAGATGACGAAAGTGAGAGACAGAGAAAGAGAGGTCCAAAGGAAAGCACACCCTATAGCCGAGTGCACAATCTTGCTGGTAAATATGTCTTGTGCTCCTCAGGAGAAACTCACTCGATCTCCCTGTGGAGATAAAACACAACAAAAGACAAATACAAGATCAGCAGAGATGAAAACGTGACATACAAGTGTTCACAAGCCTGGCATGCGCTTTCATCACCTGTATTCTGACGTCAATGATTAATGTTTGATGAAAATCATTTTTTCCTGTGTGAAATCGGTGTGGTAATGCGCAGAGCGATGACTCGATGCCATTTTAAGTCATACATTATTGCATCTTATATTTGAAGCAGTACACTGCAAAGGCCTCAAATGACTGCCTTTAGCTCCCCTCAGGAAACAAATAATGAAACTTTAGCTTTTGAGTTTGATAAGTGACTATTTTGAGAGGATGTGTTGATTTTCTTGATTCAGTAAATCTCATGCCTTCGGCATTGAGGGAAATTTGGGATTAAATGTGACGTTTGCTTCATGATCCCTTTGAACAAATCAGATGATTCAAGCATTCGGAGGAGATTTTTTTAAAGAGTTGGCCCTAAGTGATAAATCTTGGATGGGGCTCTAACCTCAACGACTGCAGGAACAGAGTCACCCAGAAGGAACATCATCTCTCCTGTTTTTACCTGATCAAGTCCTGCGGCTGTTTTAGGTTCAGAAATTATTCATGTATTTACAGCCTCGATAAAAGATCCAGTGGAAAACTGTGTGCCATCATAGTTTCATGAAAAACACATTTACAGCATTCTGTGTAGCTGGGATAAGAAGATAAGCTACAGAGCAGAAATAAATATGAAAACCACACAATTTCCAATTCAGGAAAAATAAATGCCAAAGAATCTGCAATACAACTCCTTGTCCCTATAAAGAGGCCTATACATTTCAGATTATGGCCTATAACCAAAATGTTATTGCTTTTTTTTTTTAAAGATAATGAGACTTTATTATATTCTAAATTTTGTCTCATGTGTTTGTCCTACAATTTTCAGAGAAAAAAAAGAGACATTCTTTTCTCCTGAAAAACATCTGCTATTAATTGATGCTGCGTTCACGTCATGCTGTAATTACCGTAATTACTAGATGACAACCCGGATAACCCATAAGGCTTTCGTTCATCTTCGAACACAAATTAAGATCTTTTTGATGAAATCTGAGAGCTTTCTGTCATTGTCATTTTCTATCACTTTCAAGCCTCAGAAAGGTAGTAAAGACATCATTAAAGTAATCCATGTGACTCCAGTGGTTTAACCCCAGTTTTATGAAGCGACATGAGTGCTTTGTTTGCGCAAAAAAAAAAAAACAATTTAACACTTTATTTACAAAATATTAATCTCCAACGTGCGTTCACGAGAGCACCACAGCACGTTCACAAGAGCACTACAACACATATTTTGTAAAGAAAATGGTAAATTATGTTTGTTTTTTGTTTTTTTTGGCTTCATAAAATTGAGGTTAAACCACTGGAGTCACATGGATTACTTTAATGATGTCTTTACTACCTTTCTGGGGCTTGAAAGTGATAGAAAATGACAATGACAGAAAGCTCTCAGATTTCATCAAAAAGATCTTAATTTGTGTTCGAAGATGAACGAAAGTCTTACGTGTTTGGCACGAGGGCGAGTAATTAATGACAGAATTATAATTTTTTGGGTGAACTAGCCCTTTAATACAAGATTATTTAGCTTATTAAAGTCAGCATAAAGCAGAAATTGCCATTCTTTTTTTCCCTTATTGTGACATATCCAAGTGAAATGGTTTGTCAAATGAGAAAAAATGTAGGGCGTGACTTGATTTTGTCCATCAGGAATTGATTGGATCGTTGGATCATTGAAATTTGCTAATTGCTGTGATCTCGTGATTGACAGGCTGCTGGAATATATGGATTATTGTCCTGTTACGAATAAAAGGGGAACTTACTGTTTTTGATTAAAGATTACGAGGGCACATGAATTAAAAAAAAATTATAATAATGAAGGGCACAGATAAATTATTTATAATAAGCACAGCAATATTCCATTAAAAAAATCATCATGGTGACTTTAAAGGTGCAGTAACAATTTCTGAGAAACGCTGTTGAAAGTGGATCAGACCGAGCACAACAAACTTGTAGCCAATCAGCAATAGGGGGCGTGTCCACTTATGATGAGGGTGGAGAGAGAGTGAGCAAGAGGGAGATTTGAAGAAAGACTGTAGAAAGAGAGATGGCTGAGAGACATTACAAAAGAGAAAAGCTCAGAGGAATATTGTGGAAAAAGAAGGGTTATGATTAGGCAAGAGCTTTAGGACCCACGTTAATATTAGAAAAAAAATTTCCAGCGCTGGAGAGACCGAAGCGGGAAGGCCTGAAGCTTCGGACGCCAAGCTTGCATTGTTTCTGCTCCATAAGTGAGTAACACTGATTTTGTTGCTGGCAACTAACAACAAACTCGTTTATGTTCTTCCTTTACGTTCGTTTGTAATCTTCGTTTTATTTTTCGCAAAGCTTTAGTTTGCTTCGCTTCTGCTATGATAAAGAGACATCCACGTTTGCATTGCATGTTCATGCATTTCAGGGGCGGAGCAATGAAGGGAATGGTGTGTTTGTTTGGCTTGATTTCCAATATCAACAGTGTACAACAATGATTCTCAGAAATCGCTTACTGCACGTTTAAGTAGGAAATTAGACATTAGTTATCCAACTCTGTGCTAGCTGCATTAAACTATATTCTGTCTTTCATTAAGACATTAACAGTAAATTATATGAATTAGTAAACAGAAATAATACAAGACAACTACTGCCATTGCCATTTTGAGTGTTTCTGCATGACGTTTTTAGCGAAGTCGGAGCTCTCTGAAAATTCAGTTTACAAGTTGTAATATAAATTTGTAAGTTCTACAAAGGAAGTGAACGCTTTCAGAAATATCGTAATCATGGTAATTCCAACATTCTCATTGCTGTCTAAGAGAACCAATTGATTAGTGATTTTGTCCTATATAACTGAGAGAAAGAACACATAAATGAACAGAAAATACTAAAAACTATAGTGGTCTGAGCACAGACCTGGGCTTTTCCATGGTGTCCTTGCTGAGGTAGATGTACCAGTAGACGAGGTTGAAGATCCCAAAGGCCAGAGGAAAAAGGATGCGGGCATATCTGTCTATGGTACTGGTGCCTGCCAGCATTATGCTGGGTGGGACAGCTGAGCCCTGAAGGAAGATGGGAATGCGAGTCCTGGGCGCTTCAAACACAGAGTCTGCCCGTCTTCTACAACTATAGCCATCAGACTGAGGCTACGACGAAAGAAAAAAAGAATAGGTCAAGAAACTGTGAATGACACAAATCAAGCTTACCTGATGTAAGATAAATATAACCGTCTGAACCAGCATTTAGGGTAAAGTGTGATGGACAGATGTCAAAAACAGTAATCAATTAGTTTGTATATATGATATAATCAGGGGCGTTTCCTCTGAGAAGGAAAGGGAGGCCAAGGGAGTGCCTCCTCAAAAAAATTGGATGAGAAAATAACCCTTATTACAAAAATAGATACGGGGGGAGTACTCTGGGTTCAGGCCAAAATACAGAGCTCGGAGCCCTCTCCTCAGATAGCACGCCAAATGCACATACTACTTTACTCTATCTGATTATTTGTAAGTGTGAACTTACTTAACTTAACAATGGAGCTTTCTACCCACGAAGTTTTGCTGATGTGCCAAATCATCTTAATAGCCAAATATTGGCTTATTAATTGCCTAGCCAAAATATCAGTCAACTGCTAATATATTTTATTGTACTCTTATTTTATTAAAATAAGATGTTAAACTACACCCTTCATTCTGGCACTTAAAGGTAGGGTAGGCAATTTCGGAGGGGCTAGCAATAGCAAGCTAGCTTTGAAAGTATCAGAACCCACCCTCCACCCTCCAGAGCGTCTCCAAAGCCACGCCTCCTCCAAAACACATGAACGTGCACAGCCAGAGCAGAGTCTGCAAAAACGTCATACACTCTCAGAAAAAATGTGTAAAAATTGTACCTTTAGGGGTACAACAGCTTGTCACTGGGGCAGTATCCTCAAAAGGACATCTTTGTACCTTTTTTACCCTTAAAAGGTGCATATTAGTAGAGTAGCAATACATACCTTAAGGTACTACTATGAACCTTTTAGGGGGGAAAAGTGTTAGATATGTAGGTAGTAAGCACGACACCATTTATATCTTCAGAGATCTCGTATTTATTCCAAACAGCAACTTCACATGTTAACGCTAAGCACACTCTTCTTCTTCTCCCAAACACTAACTTTCTCCTCCCGCCTACTACCCAGCGTCTCTAGAGGCAGCATAAGGAATTACATTATAAGACACAACAAAAAGGTACAAAGATGCCCTTTTAAGGGCACTGCCCCAGTGACAAGCTGTTGTACCCCTAAACGTACAATTTTTGCAAATTTTTTCTGACAGTGTAAGAGACGGTGTTAAATTACCTCACCTTACAAGTCGAACGAAATTATAATCAGACTTTTTTGTTCCTGTTGTGCTACTAGTCGATAGATTACGATCAGATTATAAGGGTCTATGTAAACGCAGCTATTGTTTGGTCCTGAGACTTCCACAGACGATATATGTAAATGTTTTAATATTTAGACCACTTCTATTATTGACTATCAGGATGTGAGAAGAGAGTTTCAACCAGAATAATAAAAAGTTTTTATGAAGAAAATCACCTACCCTACCTTTACTGTGGTCATATTTCTTTCCTCATCCAGTCTAAGCCAGAGAGAGAACCGGAGCAAACGGATCCACAGCACAGGTGAGAGATTATAAGTGTCATGGCTCGCAGTTTTAATACGGGGGGCTATTTTTAAAACACCAACCATGAGCTGCCCGTGCGAGATCAGTCCCGTGAGACGCTCCACGCCTGTTGAATTACCATATCTAACTCAGCACAACAGATCTAGACTGTTTTTGAACTACAACTCACACATGGCTGCGAGAGCTGTACAGAGCAGGTAAATGACTCCTCACGGAGGACTGAACACCTGAACAAAGTCGCTTCTTAACACAGCAGTGGACACATTAAAGGTTAAGCCATGAGCTATTAGTTATGCATGCTAAATATGTCTTTAGAGGTATTTAACCATCCCAGTGGGAGACGCATGTATGCAGCCGCAGCGATACTCATTTAGCATCACAATAACAGTGACACAGTTCACTGGTTTGTGAAGAGCAGCGCTTGTGTTGTGCATATCGCATAACCAGGAGCTCCGTCAGCTGTTCTTTTCGACCAGAGTACAGTGTTAATTACGCTCTGCCTAAGTGAGGCTCACAGGAGATAGTTACCGTCTCCGGCTCATCATCGCTGCCCTGGGCTATGGACTCCAGAATGGAGCCTTTGGAGAGCCTGCGTTTTTCCCTGTTGGCCTCGAGCGTGGCAAAGTAGTTGACCGCGGCAAACTCAACGAGGGCCGAAGCCACGAAGGCAAAGCAGACGGCGATGAACCAGTCCATGGCGGTGGCGTAGGAGACTTTGGGCAGTGAGGAGCGGGCACTGATGCTTAGAGTAGTCATGGTGAGCACAGTGGTGATTCCTGAAGGTCAGAAGGGACCATGTGAACAAGCTATGCTCACAAGTACAGATTTACAAGCAAATATGAGAAATAAAGCAAGAAACATTGAGAACATGAAAGAAAAGCATTGGTATAAATATATATGCCCTCTGCTTCATGGGAGAGGGCATTGATATGTATACGTAGATGGCACATTCAACCGCTCCAGACACATCGGCGAGCGCGCCATCTTGGAACGATCAGCGTATGTCACTCAGTAAGAATCAATGATGCCACAACATTGCGTAGCTTTTGGTTGTGAAACGGCCAAGATTTAAATTCCCACTGAAATTGGATAACCTTTCACAGGTGTGAATGTGTTGGTTTGTGTTTTCATATGTATTAACTCAATATTAAAGGTCCTTACTGTGGTACTTTTTAATGTTTTTACTTTTACTATGGTAACTTTTTAATTTTGTGTTAGCTGACGCCTTCGTCGTGTTGTATTGTCTTATTTTTAGTGTTGTCAAGTACCGACTTCAGTACCAAGTTGGTAATGAAATTTAAAAAATGTGACGCTTTGAGAGCTGTCGAGAGGAATTGTAAACATCTCTGATTGGCCATTGTGCTCACGCGCTTATCGGATATATGTCTGTGATTGGCTACAATGATCAGAGCTTCAAAAACATGTTGTAAATATACATCAATGACACTTACACGAATACACACGGGAGCATTTGAAAGCAGGACCGGTCTGCTGATAGACGCCTGCTTGTGCTTTTAAACGCTCCCGCTTTCAAAACACTTTCAAACACTTCCGTGTGCTTTCAAACGCTCCCCTGCTTTGATCATTGTAGCCAATCACAGACATATCCGATGAGCGCGTAAACACAATGGCCAATCGGAGGCGTTTACGATTCCGCTCAACAGAGCTCAAAGCGTGACATTTTTAACATTTCAGTACCGAAGTCGGTACTTTGGACAACACTAGTTAGTTTAGCAAAAATCATCTGCTGATGTCTATTGCAGATATAGATATTCATACATGCGTCTAACTACAGTTGCAGACGCATAGTCAACCTGCTCTCGAGTGTTCACAGGACGGTGTTTTGACCGTTCCAATATGGCGGACGGCTTATGTATAGCAGCCCAAAGAAACAGCACCTAATGAGGAATCTAATATGTATATATATCTGTGACTCTAAACATGTCGATGCGTCCGCCATCTTGGAATAGTCAACGTTTCATATGCTGTCGTCACTCTATAAAAAAAATCAATGAGTTTTCCACGATGCCACAACATTGCAAAGCCTCTAGTTGTAAAAAAACTGGCAAGATTTATATTCCCGATGAAATAGGATATCCTTTCACAGGTGAGAATGTGTTGGTTTGCTTTTTTATATGTATTAACTCAATATTATATTCTGGTAAATTTTTAATGTTGTTTAAACTAACGCCTCTGTCCTGTCTTTCTTCTTCTGAAGTGTATTGCAGATATAGATATTCATGCATGTGTACGGTTGCAGACACACAGTCAACTTGCTCTCAAGGGTTTTTTTGACCGTTCCAATATGGCGGAAGACTTGCATATAGCAGCCCATAGAAACAGCCGCTAATGAGGCATCTCTCTCTCTCTCTCTCATATATATATATATAGGAAAAGCCCTCTCCCATGTATATATATATTATATATATACATGGGAGAGGGCTTTTCCTGCAAAGCTCTTTCGTAATGTAGTTTTTCAATACTAGTGTACTTAGTAAATACTGCCAGTATCAGTGTTGTTATTGTTAATAGTTTAATATAAAGCTTAATTAAAAAAAATATATATATATTAGATTCAAAACTTTACAATAATCGACGAAACGAAAATTTGAAATGTTGCTGTGGCAACTAAATTAAATAAGTTGAAGTTAAAGTACTAAAATTACTAAAACAAAAAATGAAATAAATATAAATTAAAAATAAAAATATTTAAAAAGTAATGAAAATTACAAACACACATAACATTTTTACAGTAAAATTTAAATAACTGAAAATATAACAAATAAAAACATTCCACAATAAATGTTTAAAGGGTAGTACATTATTTTCATGTGAGTACTATACTTTACATGTTTAATTCAGGGAGTAATACGGAGTCATCACTCTGGAAATTAAAACTCCAAACAAAATTAGCTTTTCTGTAAAAATGCAACGTTTGGCAGTATACGATTAAATAAACAGTCAAGAAACAGATATAAAAAACTGAGGCTGAAATTACTTCCAGTTCATTCATCATTCTGAAAATGAAAGGTCAGGTCACACTGTTTTGCAGTGTACTCTGTTATACAGCGCATTTTGTAATTCATCATTCTGTTATTGCATGCATGCAGAAAAACTGCATACTTAGCAAAGCATGCATACTATCATATGTATTGCAGCTACAGTAAGAGTAGTATGTTATTCAATAGAATAAGGATGGCATGTGGTGACTGGTGCTCTTTACTGGGATAGAGGGGTAGCAGCTAATAGAAAAATATTACAATTGATATGAAACAAAATATGTTTGTTGTTAAATTTTCTATTTTACAACAGGTGCAGTCACAATGTTAAAACGGCACCTTGCATTCCATATTGAAACACTAAACATGACATGCAATACATTGTTCAAAAGTTTGGGTTAGTAATTTTTTAAAGAATTGAATACTTTTATTCAGCAAGGATGCATTAAATTGGACAAAAGTGACAGTAAAACATTATAATGTTACAAAAAAATTATATTTCAAATAAATGCTGTTATTTTGAACTTTCCATTCATCAAAGGATCCTGAAAATCATGATTTCCACAAAAATATTAACTGTTTTTAACATTGCTAATAATAAGAAATGTTTCTTGAGCATCAGATCATCATATTAGAATGATTTCTGAAGGATCATGTGACACTGAAGACTGGAGTAATGATGCTGAAAATTCAGCTTTGATCACAGGAATACATTTTAAAATATATTACAATAGAAAACAGTATTTTTTTATTGCAATGCCATTTCACAATATTATTGTTTTTACTGTATTTTTGATCAAATAAATGCAGCCTTGCTGAGCATAAGAGACTTGATCTTCAGTGTAATGTTCAGTGTAGATGTTCAATGACATTTTAATACTCAAAGAAATATGACCATTGAAAAAAAAAAAGACACACTCGTACCAGCCACTGTTCGAGCTGGAACAGACTCCTTGTTGATCCAGAATGCGACTTGTGACAGCACAACCACCATAATCAAAGGGATGTACGTTTGGATAAGATGGTAGCCAAGCTTTCTCTGAAGATAGAAATGGACAACCTGGACTGAATACAGACCTAGACGGTGCCAAGAGATTAGAGGAGGACATTGAAGAAGACAAATTATGCAAATTCAGCAGCCTGTACACATCCATATGATGCTCTGATCAGGGCCATTTGGCTGAACTGGTTTCCAAAACATTTAGAGGGAATTTTGACTCTTGACTCTTAATTTCTGTTCTTAATTACAAGAAAAAGCAAAGTAAGCTTTGGGGGCACAATCCTTTTTTCTAGGTGCCTGAACCATTTCCACAGATATGATGGGTACCCAGCAGGTGGTCCCTGCCTTTTACCTCCCTATAAATTTCTCATTACTGAGCCCCTGGTCATCCCCGGTACATGATCATAGTCTGGAACAGGCAGCTATTTTTAAAGACTGACATCATGAATTAGGCCTGATCAGTTAAGCATCTTAGATTGCCTCTCAGAGGGAAAGCTGCCCGGGGATCAGCCTGACTTGTAGCTCTTAACACACACAATTAGATAAGTCATTCACCGTAGTAATAGTACAAGACATTTGACGTGCTACATCTGTAATATTCTGAGAAAACCGAGCAGTAACTAAAAACATACCTGTACTGAATTTATATGTTTCACTGAACAAGGTCTGGCCCACAAGATCATACTGAAGTAAGCTTGATGATTCTGGAGGAAAATCTACAGATGCCTGAAGACCCTTCCTCCATGTGTAGACAATTTCACGATTAGTGTAAGCATCTGAAGGTAAAAGAGAAAGCAGTTGAAAAATGGTGGATGGTTGGATGGATGGCTATGGATGGATGGATGGCTGCAGATGGTTGGTTGGATGGATGGTTGGATTAATGGCTGTGGATGGATGGATGATGGATGGATGGATGGCTGGTTGGATGAATGGCTGGATGGATGGTTGGTTGGATGAATGGCTGTGGATGGATGGATGGATGAATGGCTATGGATGGATGGATGGATGGCTGTGGATGGATGGTTGGATGATGGATGGCTGTGGGTAGATGGATGGATGGCAGGCAGTGGATGGATGGATGAATGGCTGTGGATGAATGGATGGATGGATATATAGATGGATGGATGGATGGCTATGGATGGATGGATGAATGTTTGTTTGTTTGGATGGATGGATGGCTGTGGATGGGTGGATGGAGGGATGGATGGAAGTACAGACAGATAGAAAGATAGATCTTACAGCTTCCAAACAGGAGAGGACACGTGTGCCCATCCATAGGAAAGTCCATCAACACCATTGGACATTCTGCACTTACAGTTAACCTAAAATATAGAGAAAACAGGTATTTATTAGGTGACCCAAATTATATAAGATCTTAAATGCGCAACAAAGGAACATCATTAACGTTTATATTGTTCAAACGGAAACCATTTTTCAAGGGTTTCCCATCAAGTGTTATTCAGAACCCAACTCATCTGATTGTTTTACCTCATGGTGTAAAAAACCGTTCCATTTTGCATGATCCGGAACAGCTTGTTAGGAGTCGTCGTGTTGTGTGCGAGTGATTTCCTTGCATTGCGAAAAAAAGTGTCGGGTGTCCAGATCTTATCCACCATGCGATTGTTCAAAGGCAATATTTCAATGGGTCCCTGAAAGGCTAACCTCTCATCAACCCACATTTGGCGGAAAAACATATCCATGGTGTACTCCTGAGAGAGAGAACAATTTCTTTCTGTGAATCATGTTCTGTTTTTATGGTTACAACCAATATTAATTCATAATTTGAGTCCTCTAAGCATATTGTGGGAGAGGCTTGACATACTGATATTACTATGAACAGACATTTGCACCATGAGAGACTAACAAGTTCAGCTTATTATCTGTTATATCTATTATATTTGTACATAAATAAAACAAAAAAATAAAGTTTAGGCTGTATTTTCTTACCATCTTAACATCAGATACTGGTCCAAAACTTGTTACAAATATGTCTGTTTTGACCTCAGTTATAGAGACTGCAAAGATATGTTACACATACATGCAAAAATGTGACTCAGTCATAATGTTATAGCAAAGTTAATTGAAATACATAATGTAGCAAATGCAATAGTATAGAAAATCTTAATATGACACTATGCTTACCTCCAGATCCTGGCCGCAGTCGATTGTCATAGCCCTCAAGAAGTCGGTCTAGAATCCGCGTTATATTTTCTGAATTTATCTTTTGCTTTCCTATTACATTTGCAACACTAAGCGGACATAAATCACCATCTTGATTAGTCCTTTCAGTGAATTTAAATTAAGCATTAAAGTAAACTCATTTGAAGTAAGTATACCTTGCTTAGTCCATTAACTTACCTTGTGAGACATAACAAGACCAAAAGTAAAGCCATTTTAGTGGCAAAAATAAATAAATAATTCACCTGTCAATGTTTAAAAGTCATAATGTTCTGTATAATGCACTACAGATGAACTGAAGCACTGTCTTGTATGTATGACTGGCAGTAAATGGAGGGCTGGATGTGAAGTAAAAAGCTTTGAGGATAATCAAATTAAGGGATCAGGAAAATCCACTTGCTTTTTTAGCAACAGGTTAAAGAGTAGTTCAACTAGCAAACTTCTTGCTAGTTTTTAGCTTCACCAAACTTTCACTAAGCACGGTTTAAATAAATGTATTGCCAGAGCAATATAAAGTGTTATAAATGCATGTAAAACAATACATTTCAATTCAAATACATAGCCGATCTATTTAAAGGCCCACTGAAGTCCCTTGAAATGCGCAGGATTATTCAATGAGTTGACGTAATAGAGTGGTGCAGGTATGACGTCACTTTGTAGGCCAACCGGCAGTTAGCATCACACTGGTTCCTTTGAGAAAAACCCAATAGGATTTTCCCATAGGCTTTTGGATTATAGCAAAAAAACAAGCTCTGTGATCAACAAAAGTTTATGATACTTACACGTTTTGTCCATCAAGATAATTATCAAAGATGAACACAACTTTCATTAATTTTGAAGCCTAAATGCAGTCATCAGAAGTAAAAAGCTAAAGGTGCTATAAACAAACTACACCATGGTCGCTCGACTTCGTCACCACCACTAAGCTTCCGACAACTTTATCTAAAAATATTTCCCAAAACGTTTGAGTTAGACTAGTTTATAAGACCACAATTATGAGCATAAAGAGGCTGTAAAAGCAAACTGAGCTCACCTTTTCGGCGTGATAACGTTTAATCTCCTCCACAGCCTCTGTAGTCCCATTTAGCCACTTGTTAGCAACCGCCTTTTTCAAGACACGTAACAGCTTCAAAAAATCACGAGTGGGGTAATACTGATGTATTTTATGTCATAGCTTGTGTTCATGACAGACCTTATTTCAGCCATTTAACCAAAACCCCATTCAAAAAACCCATTGACTTCGGGACGATGAAACCAGAAGTGCTAAAATGCTAACTCGCTTACGCGTTTTGGCCTACAAAGTGATACCTGTGAGTATCTATTTTCATTATCTCTTCATAAATGCATGCTAGAAACCACATGGAAAATATCACCTGAAGAACTTTGAATCATTAAACAATTATATACACAGCACGTTTATTGTCACGATCGGTGGCTGTAAGGAAGCGCACGACAAAAGAAACAGGGAACAAAAACAGTCTTTAATAAATACACAAAGAATACACAGGAGATTGAACACAACCACTTTAAACACTGACAATTCTGGACACGGAACTAAGGAAACGTACTCGTTTACTGCGCCTATCTCGGTTCCCTGAGATAGACGCATTGGGAAAACTCCTTTTTCTCAGATTTACTGAAGCCTTATAGAATCACGTAGTGAAACTGCATGAGCCAGTGGTCGTGCAGCGGAGTTGCACAAACCAATGACTGGGCAGCATAGCTGCCCAAACCTGTGGTGTGACAGCCCGCCAGAGCCCGCCGTTGCAGTTTGTTGCAGTTTAAGTTGTTAAATATCAAAGAACAGATCATTTATAATCCACAAGCGGAAATGCGTATGAGGAAATGCGACGCTATCGCAGATTTTTTTTGGACCTGAGGGAGGGGTTCAAGCAGACCAATCACAGCGCTTGCGGTCCGCATAGAATTGACGCGTTGTTACATTTTTGGAGAGGAGCACATCAAGCTACGCGTGCTACACACAGCTTACGGCATATAAATCAGCCTTTACGTGAAACCAGACTTCATTCACCCCAATGGAAAACATATTTACACTGTCTGAATGGTTCCCTATCCCCTATATAGTGACATTCACCATGTAGAAAATAGTAAATGTGTGAACAAGTGACCAATTTGCAGTTTCAGCGTCTATTTATAGTGTAGGGGGTGGGACGCTTCTGATTCTAGAGAGCATTTGATTGGACAGAAAACCTGATGAGAAGCTGAAGTGCAGAGTGATGTCATCAAAATCATTGATCCATATTTGCGGAAGTGAGAGAATGTAAAGGTGATGATACATGGGGCAACTTTTTGAGCAATGTTTCCGTCAATGGGCAACCAGGTGAAACACAGGGCCCACTGACCGATCTAAAGTATCCAGATATAAATGTTTTGACCGCTCTCAATGAGAATGTGCCCAAGCAACATAAAAAGTTGCCCTGTGTATCATCACCTTAAGTTTTCAATCTTCTAAATGCGAATTTTGTCATTGTTTTGGAGCACACTAGCTTATAACAGTAAGGCTAACATATTACTAAAAGCCCCCCCAAAAAAAATCTATTTTGATTTTATGGGTACTTTAAACACACAAAAAAATAAGCATTATTCTGCGACTGACCGAGTGGCTGTACGTTTTTTCTTACATATGTAGACAAAGCTTTACAAACTAACTCGTTTACCTGCTCTCCGATACACTAGATGTCCCACTTCATCCGTCATGCCACATCATTCCGCTGCAGAAGAAGACACTATTCTAGGATATTACCAGAATGTATGAGAAATATATCCAGTTTCCGAACTGTTGCAATAGCTGTTATTGCGACTGATGTGCGTTTGTACGATCTCGAGCAGCCGCATTCATGAGAGGCCTCTGAGACGAGCAGTATGTCAGTGCATTTTGAGGAGAGGAGTGGTGTGATCCCGTGTAAAACAGCATGGGGCTCATGGTATCAGACTATGGAAGAGGTTTTCATCGAAGTCAATGTTCCTCCTGGTACTTCAGCCAAAGAGATCAAGTGTAACATCGGGAGCAAACAGATAGAGCTTCGTGTAAAAGACCAACAGATCTTCAAGGTATGGATGAGCATCGAGGAGACAGTAAATTAAAACGTATTATTATATATTAGGAGAAACTTTGACAACATAATATACATACAGTTAAAATTGACATGTTACAGCCTTCTGAAATCTAAAATTGATTGGTGAATGAAAATATTTGTTAATGTGAAATATTTTCATGTTCAATTTCAGATTTTGTACTATAATGTGTTATAAAATAACGAAAACGAAACGTTTATTTTATATATATATAAAAATATATATATATATATATATATATATTATTAGTTTTTTTATATGTTATATTTTTGTGTGCACACATTAGCAGTATGTTCAGAAATCTCAAATAATACTAACCACACATTAACTAGATTTGCACATAATTTCTCAGCTATGTTATTAACCCCTTAACTGTCACCCTCCTTTTTGAATAGTCATGAAAATGCTAAATCTAAACTTAAATGCTGGTAATTCAAGAACGCTTTGGAATATAGACCTAAGTTTGGCCTTGTTTTAAAGAAGATACTCAGCAGCACTTCAAAAATTGAAAGTATGAAAAAGTTATGGAAGTTTAAATATACTGTAAATCAAATGTACTGTACTAAACATTTTTATTTTATATATAATATATATTTTACAAAATAATTTTGACTCAAAAATTACTATAAAATCAAAACCATATGTCTAACCAAGTTGTGTTCCAAATTTGAAGTTGATATCACAAAAATTGAAGTTCCTATGAGATTTTGTTTAGGCACTGTACCAAAAATATCCACCGGGTGTCACCCACATAAAAAATTTTTTTATGCATTCTCCTGTAACAAATTTATACATTTCTATCCATATTTCACTTTTATCACAAAACAGACACCAAATATGGAACCTAGAGACTCTGACGATATGTGTTTTGTCAAGATTAGAAAAGGTTTTGATTATAAAGTAGTTAAAATAAATTTTGTAATATGAAACCTGACACCACCCACTAGGGGAGGAGCCCGCTAAAAGAATTTAGAGTACCGTTTCCATAGTAATGCAACATCCAGTTTCAAAATGGTTTCGAATGATACCTAATTTATGACGATGACTAAAATATGTGATACAAAAAAGGCAATAAATAAAAAGAGCGCCAAGTGTTAAGTTAAGGGGTTAAAGATTTTACATTTTATGTAAGCTTGGGCCAAAACATTTTTTATTACACAAGTGTCTTGTTTTTTTATAAAATAAATATTTTATATATGGGATTTCGTTGCAATACATATTATTACATATAAATACTTTAATAATGGGTTTCATAGAATTTCATAGAAATATGTTTTTATAGGAACATTGTAAATGTAAATCACACTTATTAAAGTCAGATGTTTTAATAATAGGGGGTCAAACAGCCAAATGGTTTCTCTGAGAAATTTGCAAAAAGCAAATGTGCTCTGGGAAATTAAAATGAAATTCCTGGTGGGATTAAAATCATTTAAAAAAATGTATATTCAGTAATCACAAACAACTGGAAAGGCATTGAAATAATCATGGAAATTCATTGGTCAGAATATGTGGGAGCCCCGAGTCCTGCCTTAGGCAACTTGATTAGGAGTGCCTCAAGTACCCCCAGTCGGTCCATTATAGTTGTTTGTAAACCGTGTGACTAGAAGGAATATTTTGTTGTTAGATGAATTCCTGTCATGTAAACACAATGCATTATCACATTTCTGGATAAGTGGTGTTCGTGTAATTACTGTCATGCTCCTCTATTGTGTGCTGTAATGTGGCATAGGCATGTGAAACGTCCCACTGAGGTACATGTTGCTAGTGATGCTAATGGAAACTGTCAGCTACTTCTAAATTTTAAATTCAGCTTTTCTGTCCTCTCATAGGGGAAGCTGTTTGGATCTACAGTCGCCGATGAAGCAACATGGACGTTGGGTAAGACTAAAAGCTATTTACATATTCATGTTAGAGTAAATAGTGCATGTATCTTTCTTCAACTTCAAAAATATATCTCTGGAAAAACGTTGTCTTCGTTGTGCCATTCAGAGGACAAAAAATTAATCCAGATAGTTCTTATGAAGACGAACCGAGAGGCTGGGAACTGCTGGCAGTCTCTTTTGGAGGGAGAGTATGCGGCTGACCCGTGGGTGCAGGATCAGATGCAGAGGAAGCTCACACTGGAGAGGTTCCAAAGAGAGGTGCGGCAGTATTTCACTGCACCCTGCTGGGTCACACTTCATTCATATGTACTTGAAGGTCTTATGGACAACCTCCTGAATTAAAAAAAATATATTTGGCAAATTAAGTCAAACTACATTTCAAAAGTTTGGGGTCAGTAAGATTTTTGAAAGAAGTTTCTTAGGGGCCGTTTACATGACACCGTTATCAACTAAAAACAGGAAAACTTTTTATGCGTTTCAGGCTGTTCATTTACACAACAACAGCGTTTTGGGGGCCTAAAAAAGCAAACGGGGTTCAGAGTGCAAGTTTTTAAAAATGATACCATTATTGTCTCCATGTAAACAACAAAAACGCAAATTTGTGAAAACAGTGACATCATGTGTATGCATATTACGTCTTCAGTGTATAGGCACGTAGTGTTTCTTTACAAAGTGACATCGCCAACTACTGGCATGACCAATACAGTGATTTTAATAGTTTCCGCAGATCCGTGTGAACAGTCTGTATGCAAAAAAAGGAAAAACTTTTCAGTTTTTAGTATTGTTGTCGTGTAAACTTACCCTTATGCTCAGTAAAAACTGTAATATTGTGAAATATTTTTACAATTTAAAATAACTGTTTTCTATCGTAATATCTTTTAAAATGTTATTTATTCCTGCGATGGAAAAGTTAATTACTCCAGTCTTCGGTGTCACATGATCATTCAGAAATCATTCTAATATGCTGGGGCCATATTCACAAAACATTTTATCTTAGCACTAAGAGTTCTCCTAAATAGCAGTAAAAGTTCTTAGTTAAGAGTTTCCTCTTAAAACCTATTCAAAGCTGCTGACCAACTTTTACTAAGGTGTAGAGAGAAATCTTAAGCTAAGAGTAAGGGCGGGGTTGACCTTGTTGCTATGGATGATGTCAGCACGCTTACTAACTATGCACACAGTGATTGGCTGATAAGGGATGGGTTTTCTGTCAGTGATTTAATCATAGAAATAACGTAGAATGAGGTATCATGTTGCCATATTCAAATAAAGATGTTAAAATAAAAATGTTGCCATGTTCAGATAAAGATTTTAAAATGAAGGCTAAGTGTCACTAATTAAACAAGTATATGTTCAGCTAATTGCGAGCCTCTTACATGTCTGTGTCACGAGAGAATTCATGCAACAAATTATGTTTTATAAACAAAGTTGGGAGGAGCACGTTCAAAATCAAATGGTGTATCTAATCAGCTCGAGAGGAGGCATATACACAGCCGACTCACCTGGTTACCTCGACAGCGTTCTGCATCCCTCCATCACCCTGACTCCTCACTCTCAGCTGGTTCCTATTCCCAGCCGGGGATTCAGGGGAGAACTCTGGGTTTGGGCAAAATTCCGAGCTCAGAGCCCTCGATCCCCTCGGACAGCATGCCAAATACGCTTGTTTTCTCATTTGTAAGTGTGAACTCGTGAAAACAACTGCCACAGGTAATCAGACATTATTTTCTTAATTTCAAAGACTTATCTTGCCTTTTTATGATAGGACAGTGAATAGACAGGAAGCAAAGTGGGAGAGAGAAAGGGGGGTGATCGGGAAAAGTCCACGAGCCGGAGCTCGGCTCACCTGAGCTGCCCACAAGGCTATTTGCGTAGACAATGAGACGTTATTTTCAACTTGACCACAACGTTTTATTATCCATTATTCAATGCGTTTTGCCTGTACATAAGCTAACCTTTATGTTATCCCAGATTAAAATCTATAAATCAAAACACTTATTGCATTTATGAAAAAAAGGCTCAGCAGTACCCAAGGCTCTATTTGCTTCAGTGGTGTCTTTGGGTGGATTGCCTACAACAGCCATTTTAGGATTGTTTGTGATTTGGTCTTAGTGACTTAGGAGCCCTCTTGACTACTCCTAACTTTTCACAGATTCAGGAGCTAGTTTTAGCTCTAAAATGCTTTGTGAAATACTCTTAGCCCAACAATTTAGGGGTCCTATAATTAGAACTGACATGCCCATTATTTTTTAAGAGTTTCTCTTAAATTGGCAAGTTAGGAGCTGCTTTTAGCCTTAAGACATTTTGTGAATATGGCCCGATTTACTGCCCAAGAACCATTTCTTGTCATCCATGTTGAAAACTGTGGTGCTGCTTAATATTTTTGTGTAAACAGTGATGCATGTTTTCTCAGGATTATTTGATGAATAATTTTTCGATCTTTTGTTACAATATAAATGTCTTTACTGAACTTATCAATTTAATGCATCGTTGCAGAATAAAAGCATAAAAACAAAAAAAAAAAACACTTACTGTATATAAAAATAATGGATATCTTCTTCCCTATCCTGTTTTAAACAGAACCCAGGATTTGACTTCAGCGGGGCAGAGATCTCTGGGAACTTTCAGGGTGGTGGACCAGATTTCACCAGCTTGCAAAAATAAAAGGACCACTTTCATTACTGTACTGGATGTAGTTTACCAAATTGCACCAATTTTTTTTTACCCCCCGTTGAGAACATTTATCTCCATTTCTTCCTCTGGACACTTGGGTTTCCAATATAGGAGCATAATCGCAACGCTGTCTAGCTATTGCTATAAAGCCATAATCTATCACAAGCAGCCTTTGAGTCAAGTCTTTATGGTGGTTTTATTTAAAAATGACAAGTTTTTGTTTTGTAATTGCCACCACAGTGGTTTTAGAAGACTGTTGGCTCAGCTATCCTTTGAATTTCAATAAATGGTGTTAGTCAAGCACTTATTAAATGTCTCTTCTCAAACACCACAAACAAGCAAGAGTGTCACATTTCAATAAGGTTTTATTGAAAGGGTCAACTACATAATTTTGCAAAATGCTCTCAACTTCAGATTTGAGCCAAAACAAAATGAGCCACTTACATTAAATTCAATCCATTTCAACAGTTTTATTTGTACCACTCATTTTTGTTTAATTTATACCAGGTATAAAACAAATGGTCATGTTTACATAAGTTTGTAGTAATAACCAAGTGTAAAATAAGCTTCAGCCTGGTCAGTTAGTAATTAATTAGCTCTTTTCTTCTTAGAGGCGTTAAATCAAGTTAAAACCTGCATTTCCATAGCCATCCAGATAAGCAGAATGCCAAAATAAAAAACAAACAAAAAAAAAAAAATAGAGTTTTTCATCACCTTGGGTAGGAGTGTGCATTACGTCAGCGGACAACCTAGGGTGGGAGTTAAGGGTTTTGGGCCTGATCTCTTGGTTCTGTTGTTGTCTTGAATCTCAAAACCCTTCTCCCTCCTCTTCCACACAGTGGACTGAGGACCTAGGCGGTTCTATACTTCATTGCTTTAAACAACCAGCGCTTTTTGCACCGATTCAAATGAACATACTGTACATGTGCAAGCCTTACCAGTTGAAACCCATCTGATAAACTTGCTCAAACCCACCCTTGACTAGTAATCAAGATTGAGCCAGTGCGGATGTAAAATAAATACAAAATCACGGCAGGTGTCATAGAGAACATAAAGACTGAGGAAGGAATTAAAGTTAGCAGAAATGAAGCACTTTAAAGAAATTAGTATTGGGTGCCCATAGCATAGATTAAAAGTATTGAGCCATTCAGTTTTCCATAGGACTGAGTTAAGTTGTTCAGTTATGGACACTCAACACTAACTTAACAAGCATATTCAGGAATCGTGGGTAGATGGGCAATCTTGTAATAACTATGCTTCAGTTGTCTGGCAGTTCTGCCTGAAATCATCCAACGCAGTCTCTGGCCATTCGGCTTCAGGCACTTTGTGGTGGCGTATTCAGCCAGGCATTTAGCAACAAGCTCCCTCACACAAACCAGGTCTCCGGCTTTAACCTGAAACACAAGAGCAAACCACAAATGACCATTTACCTCAATGTTTAAATCGAAACACTTTATTCTTTATACAATACAGAAGAAAAGATCTGTCGCTACTTCAGTTTGATTGCGGCTTTAATTGCACATTTTATTTGATACACTTATGATTTCATCAGATTCAGAAGTTCTGCAAGTCCCTTTTCAGAGTAAAGCTGGGTTCAGACTACACGATATCAGCCCAATTTTGGCACAATCCATTTGACATAGGGTGTCGTGATACGTAAACAATGGGCGGCAGGACACAAGAATCTATCGTTTTATCTCGTATAGTGTGTCATAGTGGACGACAAACGACGCCATGTCTGCGACACTTCACGACAAAGACTAGCATGTTTCATTTTTATTTCATCTGTGAATGACCAATAGGAGCACAGAAGCTCTTCTGTACACCGCTTTCAAACATGGCGAAACAAGAGATGATGGTACTGGTGCCGCCAGGTGGAGTTATGCAATGGAGGAAAGGTTCATGGAGCTATGGCAACAATACCACAACTGGGGGGAGTGAGGAAGGAAGATTCCTGGCAAACGATAACGGAGGCGCTTCTGCAACCCGGTGAATACTGTAATTAGCATTAAGCGAACACACCGCTTTATACTTGTTTTCGGAAGTCAGTTCCGCTTTTTCAGTGACATCACGCATGTCGTTAAAGACGGCAAGAGATGATTGGTAGGGAAGCAGCGTGTATATATAAATTGCGTAGTCTAAACCCAGCATAACTGGTTGTGCAACACACTTCGCCTATGTCTCCACCCAATCTCCCAACCAAGTAAACATCAATGCTTGGAAGAGGTGGGCCAGAGCACGGTTCGGTTGGGCACAGTACACATGTAGTGTGCCTAGTGTGAGTACACCCTAACTCTTTCCCCGCCAGCATTTTTGATCATTTTCACAAAAGTTTCATGGCCATCAATATTTTTGTATGAATATCTGAACAAGCAATATAATCAAAAGAAAGAACAGAGCCTCTGCTTTTTAAAAAAAAAAAAAAAATTATTATTATTATTATTATTATTATTATTATTATTATAATAATAATAATAATAATAATAATAATAATTTCTCAACACTGTGGGCGAGTTTCATTTAAAAAGCTACATTGGGGGGAAAAAAAAAAAAAAAAAAAAAAAGAGAAAAACATTTGTCAAAGCCTAAATCTGGATCGGATTCAGAACAATGATCAAAACATTGAGTAGATTGAGTCCATCAACACCCCCAAAGCTTCACAGTCCTATAGCTTGTCCTGGGTCGACATTTCATTCAAGTTTTGATTTATATGCCGTTCAATGTTAATGATCACATTATTTTACATGTGCATATCACCACTTGTTTCTGCTTCTTGGCCTGCGTTTTGATCAGGAGATCCAGTACTCTTTCAGAAGATGCGTAATAGCGCCCCCTACCGTATAACAGTGAAAACACGGAAAACCAGAAAATTCCATCAATGGCGGGAAAAGAGTTAAGCACCAGCCATTTGTGGAAATCAGTAAATCTGCTTGAACCAAAGTAAAGGAAACTCACAGACAAACTCTCCTGTAGACCATCTAGAGCCTCTTTCAGAGCCGGAACTGGCTCACACTCATGCTGATCCTCGATCTCCAGGGCAAGAAGGGACAAAGCAAGCAGTGAAGGCTGTAGGAATAGAATTATAGTCAAATACACTTTGTTTCAAATATCGAACTGCAAAATGGTCCAAACAGCTTACCTTCATTTTAGTGAAAGTAAAGGAGCAATGGCAAGCCTTCAACTGAGCCTCAAGCCTCTCAATGTTCAGAATCCTCTTACTGAAAAGAAACATTGAAACTATTTCAGTAGGCCTACTACATTTAAAATAGGTTATGGTTATTTTCAAGAAACATACACTACCATTCAAACATGGGGGTCAGGAAGACTTGCTTTAAGAAATTAACACTTTTATTCAGCAAGGATGCATTAAACGGATCAAAAGTGACTGTAAAGGCATTCATACTGCTATAAACGATTTTCATTTCAAATAAATGCTGTTCTTTTGAACTTTCTATTCAATGAATCCTACAAAATATTTCATGGTTTTCACAGAAATTAAAGCGGCACAACTGTTTTCAACATTAAGAAATAATTTCTTGAGCAGTGATCACAGGAATAAGTTACACCTTAAGATACATTAGAACTGTAGTATGTGACCCGTGCTGGCAAAATGAGGTGCAATGAGCACATTTTCAAAAATGAGTTTTCAATTTATTAAAAAAAAAAAAAAAAAAAAAAAAAAAAACTACTGCACTAAATCTGTTTGAAGTTCATAGAGTCAGCAAAGTTAATGAGAAAAACCGAGTTAAAGGGGACATAATGCTCCTTTTAACAAGATGTAAAATAAGTTTCTGATGTCCACAGAGTGTGTATGTGAAGTTTTAGCTCAAAATACCCCACAGATCATGTTTTATAGCCTGTTAAAATTGCCACTTATGGGGTGAGCAAAAACACCGTTTTTGTGTATGTCCCTTTAAATCCAAAGGAGCTGCTGCTCCCTGCCTGTTCTTTCAAGAAGAGGGCAGAGCTTCAATAGCTCATGCAACAACAGAACATGTCAGAAACTAACAGTGTTCAGTTCGAGCCGGAGTTGGACAATAATGCCTACAGAGCCAGAGAATATCTGCTGCATGGACGTAGAACAGGTATAGTTTAGTTTAATTAGTTTTAACTTGTGTTGCCATCTTGCTTTTATCCACTAACGTTATTAGTACAAGCCTGTTGTAGCGGACCCTGTCCGAATGATGGCCAAACCTTTACTGATGAGTTTTATGAAGTTTATTGTTCATCACACAAAAGATGAAGTGTATTTTCACTCCAGAAAAAAAAATTAAATCCACTGTAAGAGCTGAATACACAGTACAAGTGCGCATTAACGTCTCATCCATAAACACCCTCTCTCCCTTGCATTATGATCAGCATACGCAGCGAATTACACAAAACACTAGTTATAAATAACAGTAAACAAATACATAGAGACCTTATGCCTTTTCAGGGGGTGCTTAATAAACTGGTAAAATTTATATCTGTAAAACTACTCAGATGAACTGTAATAAAGTGCGTGCTCTCCCTTTCATTACTGCCGTGTCCAGTATCGCTCCGGAGACTATAAGCTGGATCACGAACAGCTGGTACTGATCCATCCTTGAGCTTTAACTTTTTAGCAAAACCTGCCTTGAATTGTCCCTCGTTCAGGCAATGCACCTGCATTGGTTACAAGACATTGTTGCTAAAGCTGCTGGAGCGCGGAGAAAATGGCGGACAGCGTACAACTGACTGAGGGCGGAAACTATGCTAATACGGAACAGTCTGTCAGCGCCGTGGGTGGAAACGTACAGATTAAGGGGCGGTAATATTATAATAGATCCCCTTCCTACGTCAGAAGAGGAGAGAAATCGGAGCAGCTTGCAGAAAAAGGCTTACCAAAACAAAGTTACTGGTTTGTCCTTTTTCACATTTTCTGGGTTGGTAGATGCACCGGAGACACGATTATAGCACTTAAACACAGGAAGTCAGATTTTCATGATATGTCCCCTTTAAAGTTTTCTGACGGTTCCAAAACAAACAAAAAACAACAAATAAATAAATAAATAACCTAGCAACCATACCTTAAATTCCCTGGTAATAACACCAAATTTGGCGCACATCAAGTCAAAACCAAATATCTATAGGAAAAGTCTATATTAAATTTTTTTCCATGATACCACCTACTGTACTGCACGGATCTAAAATAAATGTCACATCAGATGTTTTTCCCCAACAGTTAACCAAATGTTCACTTAAGACAAAACATATGTTTGCGCGAATACTCGCCAAGACCGATATTTTGAAGTACTGTAATTCTGTGTATGTCGGGATTGTCTATGAAAACGATCTCTCGTGCGCTGACTTATAGATCCGACGTGTGCGCGAGAGATCGTTTTCATGGACAAAGGAAAGGTACTCCCACAAAAAAAAAAAAAAAAAAAAAAAAAAAAAAAAAAAAAAAAAAAAAAAAACCAAGGGACTAATTTTTGTGAAAACCTCAAAATCGGCCAAAGCCGGCTTTTTTCACTTGTTTTGCCTATGGAAGATGAGCTTCCATAGGAATGAACTGAAAACGCGCCAGTGGACACGTACAGTGAATGACAGTGCGGCCGTGCACATTTTACTTTCGGTTTAGAATTGGCACCAATTTTGGGGCGGGTTGCTTGAATGGTGGGTTCATTAGCCTATTATTCTTAATGAAAAACAACAAAACAGTACAGTGACAAACTCATTTAAAAAGGCACTTTTACATTTCGCTTTGAAACCAAATGTTCTGCGATCGTCAGCTCCTCACTCTCAAATGAAATCTGACTCGTCTGTGCTGTGACTCTCGTTCGGCTCGCTGTATTAAGCAGACACGTTCAGTTTTTAAATTGTCTGTTCTCTAACGGAACTAAATGATTTTATTACTATTTTTAAAAAAAAAAAAATTTAAAAAAAAGGCGCTGGGGGCAGTGCCACGGTGGGAAAGTGATGCTGAAGTTGTGCCTGAACACCGGCAACACCAACTACCGCAGCAAGCCTAACAAAAAGTCGAGCCACTCACCTTTCTGCGTCCACCTTCTCTTGAATGTGCGAGTGAAAGAATCTGAGGAAGTGAAGGGCAGTTGGTGCCTTGACCTTCCAGTAAAGCTTCTCCAGAACAATCTTCTCCATCCTCATCATGTCATGGACCGTAAAGCGATTCTGACTGATCCTGATGAGGTCACTGGCCAAAGGAACGCTCTTCTCTTCTTCTGAAGTCTTCACAGCGATGTAGAAGCAGCAGAGACCCACGCAGGACAGATGCTTGGGCTGAATCTGAAGAAAAGTCATTCAACATAAAACCTCTGATTCATACTCAGAAGGTCAAATACTGAGATGATTAGGCCTATTACAAACATGTAAATTTGTCCAGAAAGCACACACACCTTCACCACAGCCAGGAATCGATCTAGAAGGTTCACAGCAAGGGAGAATGTCTCCGCACTGAAGCCAAAGAATCGTGTCAAGGAGAGAAGCTCTCTCACTTGAAAGTCTCTCAACTTGACAGTCATTCTCAGACCATTATCCTGACCGGACTCGATGACTCGGAGTCCACTGAGTTTGGGCTGATATCTGGCCTCTTGGTCCAGAAGAGATTTGAGCTGGACTGCAAAAGGCAAAACCCCTGCTCTGGTAACCTGGTCAATCATCTGAAATAACAGCATATGAAATTTATGAATACATAACTAAAGCACTGTTAAAAGACAACAGCACAAAGAAATTGTACATTGTGGATAACATGACTCATGCTGAATGCTTTTATTAGATAGTTTTCCATATAGACAATTTAACGTGGGCTGCAAATACAAGCTGAACACATCTGACCTCTGCACTAGTATGATAAAAAGTAAATATAAATCATGTAATCACGATACACCTTGTGTTCCCAAAATATCTGATTTCAGAATATTAAAATAAAGTATTACACCTTTTATTAAAGGGATGGTTCGCCCAAAATTCTGTCATCATTTACTCACCCTCAAGTTGTGCCATTACTCTGCTTAAGACAAAATTACATTTTGAAGAATGTGTGTGAACCAGACAGTTGATGAGCCCCACTAATTAATTATATATATATATATATATATATAAAAAATAAAAAAAATAAAAACTCTTTAAGTCAATGGGGCCCATCAACTGATTGGTTACCCATATCCTTTAAAATGTCTTTGTTTGTGTTGAGCAGAAGAAAAGTTCATACAGGTTTGTAACAACTTGAGGGTGAGTAAATGACAGAATTTCATTTTTGGGTGAACGATCCCTTTAAGGACATCAAATGATACCATTGTAACAATGCAAGTTAAGCTAAAACAAGTGTTCATCTTGAGCGCTTTGAGAACGAGGGTCTACATGTCTGGGCATGTCCCGGCTTATGAAACTGTAAAGTACTTCAACATCTACACGTAAACAACCCACTCCAAACAAAATTGCTCATGTTTACAATGTTCTCTTTATTTTCTTGCGTAGCGCAATGGCGTAAGAGCTCGCGACCACAGACTCATACGTAACCGTGCGCGAGAACCGCTGGTCATGTCCGGGCATGTCCACTGACCAGTGAGTTCACGATGTCTGTGCTCCGTTAAAGCCGTTTAACTATATTTGGTTTTGTTTCAGTCGACTTTAGCGTAATCTTTAAACCAATATAAAAAGCACATTTACAGTTTAACACATTTCCAAGCCATATATTTTACGTTTAGCGTATGAACATAGAGTGTTGTTTTACGGTGGTGGAGAACATGTGTAGGCCTGATCAGCCGTCAGCTCAAAAATAAACATCTATTAGAGCTCGAAAAACCATATCGTAATGCAATACGTACACCGTGCTTTTATTTATAAAACCTGAAATACTACTAATAATTTAATGCATTGCTTACCTTTTGTAGATTTGATGATCTGATTAAAAATAACTTGTATAAAGCTTTGATTTTATGAAATAAAATCCACAATAAAGTTATTAAAAATAAAAAAGAAAGTTGCAAGTATGTAAGTTTAAAGCAAGATAACTTCTGCGCCTTGCACACCCCAACCCTTGGCGTCAGGCAATGACGCGCAGGCTTCCTCCATGTTATATACTCTGAGAAAGTCCATATCCAAACATAGGATCACCTTATTGGGCAGTGCTGACACAGAGCTCCGTGTTTCTAAACGCCTATTGGCTTAGGTTTGTCTGTATGCGTTGACCACGCCCCATCAGGCAGACGGAGGCGTGGTTTTAGTCGCTTGGCAGTGCTGTGAAGTCAAGCATGTTGCGCTCCAGTTATATAGGCCTGCAAATCTCTAAAAACACACAAAATAAAGTAAAATCGTTGGGTTAGGAAACAGAAACAGACAAACAAGTATTTAAAGTATTAAATCACCACCATAACTGCGTGAAAAAAATCTATCATGAGCACAATATTTCTTATTCAATAAATACAAAATGAACTCAAATGTATAATCATTATGTAATTGGACATTATGAATACTACTAAACAAAACCAAATAAATGTGTCTATTCAATACCTCTTTCTATTGTCTTTGAGAAACCTTTCACATCCTAGAATGTTCTAGAAGGTTCAACAACAGTTAGACAAAACAACAACATAACAACATCTGAACATAAATATGCACTGTAACTGTGACTCTAATGGTCAGGCAAACAATCAAATACACAAATGCATAATAAAAGAAATACAAGTTACGTGGACATAGTCTTCATTTATAAACAAATACTCCAAAGTCACAGACAGACAACATATTCTAAGATCATTCAGCAGAAAAGAAAACAATAAATGTGTCAAATATTTATAAGGTGTTAAGAAAATTATATATTATATTAATATTAAGAAATCAGAAAGAAGGCCTGTATTGATATGAAATATATTTTCTAGCTTGGGCTGCTTAATGTTTGAGTACCAAAAGATGGCGCCAAACATAACCACCCGAGTCGATTCACGTAACTGCAAAAACCTTCACACCAAAAGCCTAGGATGAAATCGACATTTTCCGTGCAAACAGCATTTATGCATCATACCAGAATGCTAAGCATTTCTTATAAACATGGATAATCCTACTGCCTCTTTCCCTAACCCTCCTCACAGCTATTTCTAGAATTAGATGACATGACAACCTGACAGCTCTGATGCAGCTGCCTTACAGACAGCACTCAATTTATTCAAGAGAGTTCCCCCAGAGACTGCCTTTTTCACAAGCTTTCCCTAAAGATCCTTTTAACCCAGTGTGCCGAGTTACAAAACCGAGCTCAAGGATGAGGGGTTTGTATGTGGAAGTAGGTCTAGATTACCAGTTAATGGGCTGTGGAGGAAAACAGCATGAGAGGCCATTTTGCTTTCAACCTCTTCACTTGACTGGCTGTTTGAATGTATAAATGGGTGATTCTATAATTGCAGGTACATTTGGTGTCCAAAGTCAATATTTTCTGCTTTTTTCAAATGGTTATATTTTTAATAATTTGTTACTCATTGTCATGGATCATGTACAGGCATCGTTGTAACAATATAATATTTTCTGTAAAACGTGTCTTATATAGCTGAAAATCATGATTTCTTGCTGAATCATTGTGTAATCAGAAATATTTTATTTTACTTTTCTTTTGGTAATATTTCATTTATTTTATTTATAAAAGCCCTAAATAGTAATTTTCCTAATTCTACGACATTAAATTATTTAAAAATAACTTTTATCTTATAAAAATGCGTGTCCATAAATCTTGTGTCAATTCTGTTTCCGTACCATACTTTGCCTTTAAATTGGTGGGATTATCTCCCACAACTATGTAAAATACAGGAAATTATGTCACTCCCTCACTGATAAGATCTGAAGCACTGAAAGGTGTGTGTGCTCTCTCTGAGGAAATATTTTAATCTAAAAAGTTCTTGCACAAAGAGTTGTAAAATTGTTACCACAATATCAAAAGGAAAACAGAATTGATCACTGATCACACAGTGGGTTATTTAAAAGTCTTTTAATCATGATTTCATTAATGCCATCATGTGCTCTTAGCATTTATGCTAGCAAGTGGAGCTTTGGGTTAACAATTGTCAACTCTGTTACCAAGGTAGAGTAGCAGTGTTGAAAGTATATAACAGAATTGACAAGTAACAGAGTTGACAAACAATACAATAAAGAAATCAGTTTTTTGTTTTTCGTTAAAAGTAAAAAAAAAGAACTAACTTGTGTTTGGCAGGCACTGAATTATTAAAAATGAATATGTTTTCAATAAGATACTGGAAAGAATTTCTGTCCGTTTTTTTCCTTAACTTTTTGAAATGCAAAATGTATCTCCAATTATAGATTCACTCAAATGTACATTTTCATGCATATATGTGCATGGACAAACTGCAATAAATGGCTAGATCTGGAATGTTAAACAGGCATAATTATAGCTACTAATTAAGGATCCTACTGTATTCTGCACATGGCTCAGTGTACAGTATCCTGCAGACCATGGCTGATCAATATGCTTATTAGATGCAGGGCTGATTTGAGAATGCTTAATTATTTCCTACTGATTGAATATTCAGATATTTAAATAATCCTCTATTATAAAATGGGGCGCACACTTTAAGCCCCCTGTAGCCTTGTTTGGGTGGCAAAGCAAGCATACTCACAGTCACAGCTTGAACAGGAAGCCATACAAGAATCCTGCTGTTTGGAGCACATGGCTCATTATTGAGATTCATCTGTAGCCCTCTTTTTGCTGGAAAGCTTGGCAAAATGACATTGAGACTTCAGGCCATGGCTGAACTGAAAATGCTTGACGTAAACATGGCTGATCTGATAGCACCCGACAGTGCACATAGTGAGGGAAGCTAAGCAGGTAAATCTGAGTGATCCTGGCCTTCCAAGCTGACAGGGAACGTCATCAGAACTTTAGCTAACGTTCTAGCTACGTTTTCTCAGTGTTATTTGCAAACATTCTTCCAGTAACGTTAATAGAATGGTTGTTCAAAGTTATCTGGTCTTTATAATGTTCTCAAAATGTTAGCACAAAATTGTGCATTGTTCATGGCATTTTTTTCTGAAATGTTTTAGTTTGTCTAAGTTTTTTAATGTTAGCCTACTTGATTCATGAAATATGTTCCCATAATGTTTGCAAAATTCTACGTTGTCCTCAACGTTTGCATAACCAAGAAAAAACGTTTTTAAAACATTTTTCAGAGAACATTAAGAAAACGTAACTTGTATGAGAATGTTAACAAAACGTTCTTAGAACATATTTTCATTAGCTGGGTTGATAAAATACCACTGGGAGTCCTTCAGTTGCACAATTTCAAGGGTAAGTAAGTGAAGTAAAGAGCTGTGTTTCTGCTTCTGAGTAAATATTCAGATGAATTCAAAGGTAGGGTCTAAAATTGTATTATGTTTAAAGCACATTTGTGACCACTGACCAGACGCATGTAAGCAGCCATACAATGCCAAACTATACCTGCCATTTACACATTCAGTATAGTGTGAAACAGAAAACAGAATGAAGGAAATATATAAATGTTTTAAATAAAGAAATTACATGGCTCTTTAGATACTAATTGGTTACTATAGCACCATCCAGCAGTCAGATAATTCCTATACTAACCGTCGTCCAATGGCGTAACTGAAACCGGCACTTGTCTTTTTATTATTTCCAGGGTAAATATCCTACAGAAATACATTAAATAGTGTACATTACAAAAAATAATGTATTTCATGCTTCTCGTATCTGTCAGGGTTATGTTCTGTCTTGTCTTAGGATATGTTTACATGAGAGCGATGTACTAAAAACAGACGACAACATTGTCAAAACGATCCCCATTCATACGGATTTTCGAAAAATGACTAAAAAGACTGTATTATGCATGCCAGGTGACATGTAATACGCATGCACATGACGTCACAGTTTTCACAAGTTTTTGTTGTTTACATGGTAAAGGCATCGTTTCCAAAACCTTGCACTTTGAAACCCGTTTTCAAAAGCTTGCAATTTCAGGACCCCAAAACGCTGTTGTTGTGTAAATGAACGGCCAAAACGCATTTAAGTTTTCCATTTTCATTTGAAAACACTGTGTAAACATACCCTGAGTTGTCATTGTGTTCAGTTGCTATTTTCCTTTGACCCAGTTTTCCCGTTTGTCTCATTAATTCATCCTATTCACCTGTGTCTTATTAATTAACTCGTAATTAACTATTAATTAACTTGCCCTCTGTACTTTAGCCCTCAGTTTCAATCTGTTCCTGGTTCTGTATTGTTAAACGTCGCTGTGTACATGGTTGTTATTTCTCCAAGTTATTCTCCTGTTTGTTGTGTTTAATATTAGATTAAAAGTCAGTCTGAGTATTCGTTGTGCGCTTCATTACAGCCACCAACCGTGACAGAATACAGGACCAAAAAATAAAGACTGAAGAATGGACTTAACAGCAGTGTGCATGCCTTGCCTGGAACAACAGGGAAGAACCCTTGAGGAACACACAAGGGCTTTTCTACAACTGGCTTGCCTGACTCCATTTCTTGACCGCTCATTAAAGGTAAAGGAGAGAGATTCCAGAGTCCCTTCCAGTGAGAGAAGTTCCCGAGTCCGTTCCAGTGAGAGAAATTCCAGAGTCCGTTCCAGTGAGAGAAATCCCTGAGTCTGTTCCAGTGAGAGAAATTCCGGAGTCCGTTCCAGTGAGAGAAATTCAAGAGTCCGTTCCAGTGAGAGAAATTCCTGAGTCTGTTCCAGTGGAACCAGCGCTCAGACCACAGAGCGTTGCACTGTCCTAATGGCTCTGGCATTGTGTGTTTGTTGCCGGCTCCAGCCCATGAGCCCGCTCCAGAGTCTGCTCCAGTGCAGGCTCCAGCCCCTGAGTCCGCTACAGAGTCCACTGCAGCCCATGAGCCCACTCCAGAGTACGCTCCATCCCATGGTTCCGCTCCACAGTCTGTTCTGGTTCATAACCCCATTTTCCTAAGAAAAAATCTCAACAAGGAATTGCTCTCCTTTGTTTCAAGCCATTTTGCATTTTATTTAGCCTATCAATAGTTGCCCGGGTCCTTGTCACCCTGTAGGGGACATTTTAATTACTGCACATCAACATACACTACCATTTAAACATTCAGGGCCAGTAAGATTTTTTTTTGAAAGACGCATTAAATTGATTGAAATTGTCAGTGAAGACATTTATATTGTTACAAAAGTTTTCTATTTCAAATAAATGCTGTTCCTTTGAACTTTCTATTCATCAAGGAATGTTGAAAATGAATTTTCACAAAATTATTAAGCAGCACAACTGTTTTCAACATTCATAAGAATTATTTCTTGAGAACCAAATCAGAAATATATGAGAAAATATCCCTATCATCCTTGCCAATCAGATCAGGTTTGACACTTTTAGGCCTGGTTTCACAGACAGGGTTTAGATTAAGCCAGGATTAGCCCTTAGTTCAATTAGGACATTTAAGTAACTTTTATAAACGTGCCTTAGAAAAAAAACATTACTGGTGTGCATCTTGAGACAAAACAATGGCACTGATATATTTTAAGATATGTCAGTGCAAGTTGCTTTCAGTTAAAACAGCTCAAACGTGCATTTTAGTCTGGGACTAGCTTAAACCTTGTCTGTGAAACCGTGGGTTAGAGTTGTAAATATAGTCACACTCTGTCTACACACATGTCTAAATTTAAGGAAAGAGCCCGTCATAAATGCCCTAATTTCTTTGTGATGCACTTGGCTCCTAGATGACATTTAGAATATGGCATCATACTGTGATGGATTTCCAAACATTTTCCGCTGTTGTTGTTACCATCCTGCGACCAGAACTGAAATCTAACAGCACTCCTTTTTTCCAAAAGGGTGACAGCCCCCACCCCCCCCCCCCCACCCCCCCATGAGTGGAGTGTCATAGAGGCCTGCTCTGATCCGCACAGCAGGCAGTGCCAGCCATTTGCCAAGTGAAGGTCTGCTGTGTCAGCCTCAATCTGTCTCTGTATCCTCGGCCGTGCCAACACACTGTCTGCCAGGTGCCATAATGCTACAGTATTGGAGCACACTTACTCAGAACCCTCTCTTCAGGCATGAGAGGCAAACACGAGCAGCCGACGAGAGCAAATAAAAAGACAAAGATTCATGTCAATAGAAAGAGAGAGAATGACACATATTGGCCCATACACAGTACATAAACAGAGACTAATACAGATGGGCTCAGACAAGGAGGATTATTGTCCTTTTTGAAGCTGGGCTTTTATGAAGGGCTCTTTCCTTACATTTAGACGTAGAGTGTGGCTTATATTTTATATAGCCTACTACTACTGATCAAAATTTTGGAATAATTAAGATTTTTTAATGAAAAGGTCTCTAATGCTCACCAAGGCTGCATTTATTTAATCAAAAATAAACAGTAATATTGTGAAATATTCTTACAATTTAAAATAACTGTTTTCTATTCTAATATATTTTAAAATGTAATGTATTTCTGTGATCAAAGCTGAATTTTCAGCATCATTACTTCAGTCTTCAGTGTCACATGATCCTTCAGAAATCATTCTAATATGATGATTTGATGCTCAAGAAACATTTATAATGTTTATCAATGTTGAAAACCTTAATATTTTTGTGGAAACTGTGATACATCTTTTTTTTCCGGATTCTTTGATGACTAGAAAGTTGACAAAAAACGCATTTATTTGAAATAGAAATATTTATAATAATGATACTTGTCACTTTTAATTAATTTACTGTTTCCTTGCTGAATATCATACTAATTTTTTATCTTGCCTACCCCAAACTTTTAAATGGTAGTGCTTCACGATTTCCAAAGAAATATGAGCAGCACAACTGTTTTAAACATTGATAATAATAAAAAAATGTCTCTTGAGCATCAAATCATCATATTACAATGATTTCTGAAGGATCATGTGAGACGGAAGACTGGAGTAATGATGCTGAAAATTCAGCTTTGATCACAGGAATAAATTACATTTTAACATATATTTAAATAGAAAACAGTTATTTTAAATTGTAATAATATTTCACAACATTACTGTTTTACTGTATTTTTGATCAAATAAATGCATTCTTGGTAAGCACGAGACTTCTTTCAAAAACGTTTAAAATCGTAAAACTATATACTATATTCTAAACTATATATGCACACACCGGCAGTGTGTGTATACACCGATCAGGCATAACATTATGACTGCTGACAGGTGAAGTGAATAACACTGATTATCTCTTCATCACGGCACCTGTTAGTAGGTGGGATATATTAGGCAGCAAATGAACATTTTGTCCTCAAAGTTGATGTGTTAGAAGCAGAAAAAATGGGCAAGTGTAAGGATTTGAGCGAGTTTGACAAGGGCCAAATTGTGATGGCTAGACGACTCGGTCAGAGCATCTCCAAAACTGCAGCTCTTGTGGGGTGTTCCTGGTCTGCAGTGGTCAGTATCTATCAAAAGTGGTCCAAGGAAGGAACAGTGGTGAACCGGCCACAGGGTCATGGGCTCATTGATGCACGTGGGAGTGAAGGCTGGCCCATGTGGTCCGATCAAACAGATGAGCTACTGTAGCTCAAATTGCTCAAGAAGTTGATGGTGGTTCTGATAGAAAGGTGTCAGACCAACACAATATTAAGAATGTCATAATGTTATGTCTGATCGGTGAATATGTATATAATCTGAAAATATATTATTTTATCTTATCTATCTATCTTATCTATCCCCTGCTTCAGCTGTTCTAATGGCACAGTAGATATATCGATATGAACATCAGGGCCATGTCATTTCATCACATAACAATAACATGTTAACAAGGTAAATAAAGATGCCTTTTATGAGCACTGGAGCTTTGATTGTTATCCACATTAAGAAGATTTCAGTGATTAACTTCATATGAATTTCTGTTGAAGGTTGCTGGAATTCCCTTATTTCAACAAGTATGTGTTTCCTAGTGTTGTTGAATGGATTTGCTGCTCAATTTAAAGGGACAGTTCACCCAAAATATCCCCCCAAAATTAACATGCTGTCATCATTTATTCGTCGTGTGATAAATGATGACAGCATGTTAATTTTGGGGGGATATTCCTTTAAGACTGTGCAATATCAGTATAGATTACTAATGCTCGAACAGACATGATTTACTCAGCAGTTTCAAAACTTTCAACCTCAAAGGCAAATGTAGCATAAAATAAAGCCTGAGTCAGGAGTGTTCAACCATTTCAAGGCCAGGAACTCCTTGGTGGATTGAGAGATGGATCAGAGACATCCTGTTTGTTGTATTTTAAACCTGGCCTATAAAATGCGTATAATGTCATCTTCATGCATTTACATAGTTTATGATGCTGGCATTTTATAAACAGGGACAGAAGAAAACGTTTAGATTTTTTTATGGTGGAAATTAACTTAATATTGTGTTTTTGTTTAAAGCCTAATATTTTTAGATCAAACAGTAACTGGCAAACCCCCTGTACCACTCTAACTAAAGAGAATAATGCAGTTTAAAAATGATTTTCCTTGTCAGTGCGGAAAGTGAATGTAAAAAATATGGCCTAGTTCAAACTGTAAGACATACTGAACACATTTATTATAAAAGCCAGAGGCCACAATGTGATATATGAAAGCAAACACAGCTGTTTGCAAATTGCAGGTTTATGTGTTGACTGACATTTTAGATTTTTTTGCCTGAAAAGTTGCCTATGAACTAAAATGAAAGTCACATTCAGTATTAGCAGGAAAAGCTTTCCACATGTGAAACATTAGATGTGTTGCACTATTCAGTCCATCTGTTTAGAGGGAGAACAGTATGTGTTGGGTTCATGATGCTGAATTCATTTGTCGGTTCAGTTCTATCTTATTTGTCTTTTTTGCTCTCCTCCTCCTCCTCATGTGGGACGACTGGCTCCTCTTCTTCTGAAGCCTCCTGCAGGAGTGTCTTTGATTCCTCAGGCTTCTCTCCCTTGCTGAATTTCTTATATTTTTGGAATATCTCATTGAGATTGAACTCTCGAATGATATTTTCCTGTAAAACACACAAACTAATGTTTTAGAGAAGAATAACCGATTGCTTTGTTTATCTTGAGAGTGTTGGACTTTTTACCTCAGAGAAATTCCACCCAATGGCCCTTCCCTTCTTGTCCACTAGAGGGCGCCGCATGAGTTCTCGACCACCCTGCAATAGCAACAGGGAGGGCAGTTGTTTGCAGAGAGGGGAGGGGTTTACCTTATACCTGTAATGAGAGCACAGGACTGTCAGTGCTGTCACTCAACAAAGTTATAGTATAGCAAGATACATCTCTTAACAAGACTGTTGCTAAGAAATATTTTGAGGTTAAAGTCACCATGGAACGAATTGGACAGATCTTATTCTCTATGTAATATTGCAGTATTCATTATAAACTAGATGAGTAAAGTTTGTAAACAAACGTTGAAGTTGGCTTGAAAAAGCCTTGTCTGAAAGTTTGAAATAATTTGACAAGCTTAACGATTGAATTGAATTGTCGAAATTGAAGTTTGTGACAGCGAGGGAACACAAACATGTTTCTAGCATGATTTTCTACATTGCTAACATGATTTAACATGAATTAACATGTTTAAAAACATGTTTTATCATGTTGCTAGCATGATTTAAGATAAATTAGCAGGATGCTAACAATATTTAGCATGTTGTTAACATGAATTAGCATGATGCTAGCATGTTTTAACACATTTCTAGCATGAATTACCATGTTGCTAACACGATTTATCATTTTGCTTGAATGTTTTAACATGCTGCTAGCATGAATTAGAATGTTGCTAGAATTTTAACTCACTGCTATCATTAATTAGCATGCTGTTAACATTATTTAACATGTTGTTGACATGTTTTAACTTGTTAGCATGAATTAACATGATTATAGCATGTTTTAACACATTGCTAGCATTAATTAGCATGTTGCTAAAATGTTTTAGCATTTTGCTAACATATTAACACTTTGCTAACATAAATTAGCATGTTGCTAGCATGTTTTAACATGTTGCTAACATGAATTAGCAGGATGCGAACATGTTTTAACATTTTGTTAACATGAATTATCATGTTAACATGTTTTAACATTTTGCTAGATTGTTTTAGCATTTGTTGCTACATTGTTTTAGCATTTTGCTAGCATGGATTAACATATTGCCATGATTTAGCATTTTGCTAGCATGTTTTAACACATTATTGGCATTAATGAGCATGTTGCTAACATTATTTAGCATGTTTTTGGCATTATTTAACACATTGTTAACATGAATTAACATGTTGTTAACATGATTTAGCATGTTGCTATCATGTTTTAGCTTTCTGCTTGCATGAATTAACATGGCTCACATGAATTAGCATGTTGCTAGCATTTTTTAGCATGTGGCTGGCATGAATTAGCATGCTGCTTTTATGAATTAGCATGTTTTAGCATTTGGTTGGCATGAATTAGCATGTTGCTAACATTATTTAGAATGCTGCTTGCATGATTTAGCATCTTGCTAGCATGTTTTAGCATGTGGCTGGCATGAATTAGCATTTTGCTAGCATGTTTTAGCATTCTGCTTTTATGAATTAGCATGTAGCTAGCATGTTTTAGCATTTGGCTGGCATGAATTAGCATGTTGTTAATTTTTTCAAGCCAATTTAATGATCATTTTTTCATTCATGTGCCCTTGTAATCTTTAATCTTTAACTTTCTCTCTCTTGCAGCGTCATTTCTTCTCTTCTCTGATGATGTGTTTACTGGCGCAAGGGCGTGGCAACCTGTCACCCACAACCATCCAATCACTTCCCCATGGACAAAATCAAGCCCTGCCCTACATTTGTTCTTGTTCGAGAAGCCGATTCACTCGGATATACATCACAACAGGGAAGAAAAGACTAGCGCAACTTCTGTTTCATGCTGACTTTAAAGTGAAATAAAGATGGCTTTACCTCTCGGCAACTGCTCCATGTTGTCCAATGTCCACTTTTCCAAATTTGAGGCCTAAGCAGCTATACCTGGAGAACAGTCAAAGTCATTAACCTCATGAAGGAGTGTGTGTGTGTGTGTGTGTGTGTGTGTGTGAGTAGTGTGACTTACTTAAGTGACAGGTCAGCAAAAATGGGGGCAAATGACTGACACTCTGGAGACCAGTTGGCATAAAACTCAACAATCCATGCCACACGACTGTCCCTCTGCAGTTCCTCCTGACATTGTATAGAATAATGTGCACATTAGTTTCAGTTCATGACATAACATGCCATTGAATTAAATCATGTGGAATTTTTTAGTATAGTATTATTTTACAGAGTTTACACTACAGTGTATTGTCAGATGACCCGTAGCTACTTTCTATCAATAATATGTAATATAAAATTAAAGCATTTTTTAAATATGGGGAATGGACAACAATTATGACAAATTACATGGTTCAACTGTCTGAAATAACACATGATTACACTGAAAAGGGAAAAAAATATCTTAATGTTTGTTTTAATATAAAAACAATAATATAAATATTACCATTTTTGTTAAAAAAAAAAAAAATAGTAATTTTGAGTGTTATACATATCCACATGCAAAAGAAGATATTGATAAAATATACTGAAGTCACACTCACATCTATAGTTGAGTCACTGAAGTATGTGATGTACTCAGGGCCCATGTAGATTGGTGGTTTACACGTGATCAAGAACACTGTATATTGCACATCACAGAATTATGTATTGTTATTTTCCGAATCACATTTTTACTCGTGACTATTTTCCAAGTGTGTCATATTTTCATGTATTTACCCACACACAGCGTGAGGTAGAGGAGGCCTAGTCTCAGGTCCACTCGAAAGAACAGCACCACGTTCGCCACCTTACTGAAGAGAAAAATATTCCCTACGTGTTGCTCCAGTGTTACTGAGAGAGAAAGAGAGCAATCCTCAATTCAAATAAAGCACTATCAATGTACACATATTATTCATGAATATCTAGTTTGATGATGTGTGTAATCTGAATTTACCGGCTCTGCGGTTCTTCATCATGACAATGGCACTGAGAAACATTAAAATCTCCACCTCCCTCTATACGGAGCAATTATACACATTATACAAATAAATAAACACATTTTAGAAACATATATTTAAGAAACATTTTAGAAACACATATTTAATACAATATATATATATATACACTCACCTAAAGGATTATTAGGAACACCTGTTCAATTTCTCATTAATGCAATTATCTAATCAACCAATCACATGGCAGTTGCTTCAATGCATTTAGGGGTGTGGTCCTGGTCAAGACAATCTCCTGAACTCCAAACTGAATGTCAGAATGGGAAAGAAAGGTGATTTAAGCAATTTTGAGCGTGGCATGGTTGTTGGTGCCAGACGGGCCGGTCTGAGTATTTCACAATCTGCTCAGTTACTGGGATTTTCACGCACTAGAGTTTACAAAGAATGGTGTGAAAAGGGAAAAACATCCAGTATGCGGCAGTCCTGTGGGCGAAAATGCCTTGTTGATGCTAGAGGTCAGAGGAGAATGGGCCGACTGATTCAAGCTGATAGAAGAGCAAATTTGACTGAAATAACCACTCGTTACAACCGAGGTATGCAGCAAAGCATTTGTGAAGCCACAACACGCACAACCTTGAGGTGGATGGGCTACAACAGCAGAAGACCCCACCGGGTACCACTCATCTCCACTACAAATAGGAAAAAGAGGCTACAATTTGCACGAGCTCAACAAAATTGGACAGTTGAAGACTGGAAAAATGTTGCCTGGTCTGATGAGTCTCGATTTCTGTTGAGACATTCAGATGGTAGAGTCAGAATTTGGCGTAAACAGAATGAGAACATGGATCCATCATGCCTTGTTACCACTGTGCAGGCTGGTGGTGGTGGTGTAATGGTGTGGGGGATGTTTTCTTGGCACACTTTAGGCCCCTTAGTGCCAATTGGGCATCGTTTAAATGCCACGGCCTACCTGAGCATTGTTTCTGACCATGTCCATCCCTTTATGACCACCATGTACCCATCCTCTGATGGCTACTTCCAGCAGGATAATGCACCATGTCACAAAGCTCGAATCATTTCAAATTGGTTTCTTGAACATGACAATGAGTTCACTGTACTAAAATGCCCCCCACAGTCACCAGATCTCAACCCAATAGAGCATCTTTGGGATGTGGTGGAACGGGAGCTTCGTGCCCTGGATGTGCATCCCACAAATCTCCATCAACTGCAAGATGCTATCCTATCAATATGGGCCAACATTTCTAAAGAATGCTTTCAGCACCTTGTTGAATCAATGCCACGTAGAATTAAGGCAGTTCTGAAGGCGAAAGGGGGTCAAACACAGTATTAGTATGGTGTTCCTAATAATCCTTTAGGTGAGTGTATATATATATATATATATATATATATACACATATATACACCGATCAGGCATAACATTATGGCAGGTGAAGTGTCCACTGCCAAAAAGCGCCAACAATGGGCACGTGAGCATCAGAACTGGACCACGGAGCAATGGAAGAAGGTGGCCTGGTCTGATGAATCACGTTTTCTTTTACATCACGTGGATGGCTGGGTGTGTGTACGTTGCTTACCTGGGGAACACGTGGCACCAGGATGCACTATAGGAAGAAGGCAAGCCGGCGGAGGCAGTGTGATGCTTTGGGCAATGTTCTGCTGGGAAACCTTGGGTCCTGCTTTGACACGTACCACCTACCTAAGCATTGTTGCGGACCATGTACACCCTTTCATTGAAATGGTATTCCCTGGTGGCTGTGGCCTCATTCAGCAGGATAATGCGCCCTGCCACAAAGCAAAAATGGTTCAGGAATGGTTTGAGGAGCACAACAACGAGTTTGAGGTGTTGACTTGGCCTCCAAATTCCCCAGATCTCAATCCAATCGAGCATATGTGGGATGTGCTGAACAAACAAGTCCGATCCATGGAGGCCCCACCTCGCAGCTTACAGGACTTAAAGGATCTGCTGCTAACATCTTGGTGCCAGATACCACAGCACACCTTCAGGGGTCTAGTGAAGTCCATGCCTCGACGGGTCAGGGCTGTTTTGGCAGCAAAACGGGGACCAACACAATATTAGGAAGGTGGTCATAATGTTATGCCTGATCGGTGTATGGTTACACTTTATTTTAAGGTGACGTAGTTACATTGTACTTACTCAACTACATGTACTTACTATAGAGTTAGGGTTTGGTTTAGTGTTAGTTACTTGTAATTATGCATAACTTACTGTTATTATTATAGTAAGTACATGTAGTCATATGTAACTACGCCACCTTAAACTAGTGTTACCATACACTGTAAAAAATAAATCCGTAAAATAACAGAAAAAGTACTGGCAGCTTATTATCCGGACATTATCCAGTAATTTTAAGGAATATATATATATAATGCGTTTTTGTTTGTGAAATAAAACAAAACGCAATATATCTACGTGTATTCTATTATAGGCCTATATATAATACACTTAGATATATTGCGTTTTGTTTGTCACAGCATGCAAGGTCCAAAAGCATGTCAGTACCATGTTACTTTTTCAGCTAGTGCAAGTGTAAAGTGTTATTAAGCTGCAAATAAAGTTAGGCTATAGTAAAATACTTTCTAAGAGCGTGACAGCTTCCCAAAGGCTTTCCATGTGAGTTTCTGTGAACTGCAGCACTGACCCAGTCAAAGGCGCATGAGTTGGCGTCTTCTCTCTGAGATGGCAAATGCTCGCACAGTCCCGGGCAGCTGCGCACGATTGGAAACGCCAGTGTCATCAGCAGTGACAGCAAATAATAGGGCCGATAAAACCATTTATAAATCTTTGGAAGATGGCATAAAGTGTAAACAAGCCCTCTAATTAAACTCATTGCTGCAGACGTAGTAAAAAACCAACTCCCATGTGGTAAAGGAAAGAGAAGGGGAGGGTAGAAATAGATCATAGACAGCTGAGGGGTGAGTGCGGTAATATGAACCGTCAGAAAAGATAAACGCGTTTCGAGAAAACGACTTGAACTGCTCGCTTTCCGTAGTGTGTTCTTGGCGGGGACTTTTGTAAACATCAACAGTAACATGGAGGAGTCCAAAAAGAGCAGCGAATCTGTTTCAGCTCAAAATAATGCGGATAAAGTTGGTGATGTTTCGTCACAAGCATCGACTCGTCGCATTGATTCGGTTAAATCTTCGCAGTCTAAACCGAGACTCAAACTCTTTAGTAAAGTGATGGAGAAGAGTCTGCAGTGGCTGCTGGACAACGCCAGGTAACGCGTACATAATACAACTCTTCACTTTATTCGCATTTAAACAGGTTGTTTTTGTTGTCGGTTACTAAGTAGCTTCACTTTTTAAAGTTAGTTGCACTTTTTGTGTCAGTTTCGACAGGTTTTCCCATTATTTCCAGCCGCTGTCAAAGCAAAACCCTCAGCTGACTGAAGCCATGCACAAACAGTTCATCAGCCAACTGCAGACTTTAGTACAGGTAATGCACATTACCGTGTGTGTGCGCGTGTGTGTGTGTGTGCGCGTCTGTGTGTGTGTGTGTGTGTGTGTGTGTGCGCGCGCGCGCGCGTGTGTGTGTGTGTGTGTGCGCGTGTGTGTGTGTGTGTGTGTGTGTGTGTGTAAAATCATTATTGTATAGTGACTACAGTACAATACATTACAATGGGTATACTTAAAGGGATAGTTCACCCAAAAAATGAAAATTAGCCCATGATTTACTCACACTCAAGCCATCCTAGGTGTATATGACATTCTTCTTTCAGCCGAATACAATCAGAGCTATGTTAAATAATGTCCTGGCTCTTCCAAGTTTATAATGGCAGTGAATGGAGATTTTAAAGCTCAAAAAAGTGCATTCATCCATCATAAACGTACTCCACACATGGCTCCAGGCGTTAATAAAGGCCTTCTGAAGAGAATCAATGCGTTTGTGTAAGAAAAAATATCCATATTTAACAGGTTATAAAGTAAAATATCTAGCTTCCGGCAGACCGCCTTCCGTATTCTTTTTTTTTAATAAAAAAAAAGATATTTTAATAAAAAAAAGATATTTTTCTTACACAAACCCATCAATTCACTTCAGATAGCTTTTATTAACCCCCCGGAGCCGTGTGGAGTGAATTTATGATGGATGGATGTGCTTTTTTGAGCTTCAGACTCAATGGACCCCGTCACTGCCATTTATAAAGCTTGGAAACATCAGGATATTTATTAATATAACTCTGATTGTGTTCATCAGAAAGAAGAAAGTCATATACACCCAGGATGGCTTTATGGTGAGTAAATCATGGGGTAATTTCATTATCTCACAACAGATAGACAAACTACACATGGATAATTTGATGGATTGGGCAGTGTAACATCCAGCAGTTTATATCATCAGAATGTCGTTTTATGTTAGCAGTGTATCTGTGCACAGTTTTAGAAGTGATCAGATCATTCTGATCATGTTTCATATGTTTTGTGGTGGTGGTGATGTGTGTTTAGAAAGAAATCACCACTGTGATTGAGGAGGGTGACCTGCAGGTGAAGCTTGAAGAGTTGGACAAACTGGAGGAGCTTGCTAAAGACACGCCACGAGCTGCATGGTGAGTTCACAGACTGATGCTCTACTGACTCCACTGACTATTGTTTTTACAATGCATACAATGGCCAAAACAGGCATTACTCTTACAATAAAACAGTAACATTAATATTACTACAAAATAGTTATATACAGTTACATACAGTATACAGATATGTATAATGTATAAAAATGGGGGAAACAGTACACAATATTTGGAGCTAATTCCTTATAACTCTTAAAGGGATACCCAAAAATGAAAATTCTGTCATCATTTACTCACCCTCAAGTTGTTCCAGACTTGTACGAGTTTCTTTCTTCTTTGGAACACAAAAGAATATATTGTGAAAAATATGGGTAACCAAAAAGTTGATGGGCCTGGATCTGGATCTTTAAAGAAAAAGCATATTGTGTGACATTAAAAGCATTGTGTCCTGCTTTTAATGCAAGTACACAATATTTTTTATTTAGTAAGCTCACGTAAGGACTTTTATTTATTTATATATATATATATATATATACAAACCCGATTCCAAAAAAGTTGGGACACTGTACAAATTCTGAATAAAAAAGGAATGCAATAATTTACAAATCTCATAAACTTATATTTTATTCACAATAGAATATAGATAACATACCAAATGTTGAAAGTGAGACATTTTGAAATGTCATGCCAAATATTGGCTCATTTTGGATTTCATGAGAGCTACACATTCCAAAAAAGTTGGGACAGGTAGCAATAAGAGGCCGGAAAAGTTAAATGTACATATAAGGAACAGCTGGAGGACCAATTTGCAACTTATTAGGTCAATTGGCAACATGATTGGGTATAAAAAGAGCCTCTCAGAGTGGCAGTGTCTCTTAGAAGTCAAGATGGGCAGAGGATCACCAATTCCCCCAATGCTGCGGCGAAAAATAGTGGAGCAATATCAGAAAGGAGTTTCTCAGAGAAAAATTGCAAAGAGTTTGAAGTTATCATAATCTACAGTGCATAATATCATCCAAAGATTCAGAGAATCTGGAACAATCTCTGTGCGTAAGGGTCAAGGCCGGAAAACCATACTGGATGCCCATGATCTTCGGGCCCTTAGACGGCACTGCATCACATACAGGAATGCTACTGTAATGGAAATCACAACATGGGCTCAGGAATACTTCCAGAAAACATTGTCGGTGAACACAATCCACCGTGCCATTCGCCGTTGCCGGCTAAAACTCTATAGGTCAAAAAAGAAGCCATATCTAAACATGATCCAGAAGCGCAGGCGTTTTCTCTGGGCCAAGGCTCATTTAAAATGGACTGTGGCAAAGTGGAAAACTGTTCTGTGGTCAGACGAATCAAAATTTGAAGTTCTTTTTGGAAAACTGGGACGCCATGTCATCCGGACTAAAGAGGACAAGGACAACCCAAGTTGTTATCAGCGCTCAGTTCAGAAGCCTGCATCTCTGATGGTATGGGGTTGCATGAGTGCGTGTGGCATGGGCAGCTTACACATCTGGAAAGGCACCATCAATGCTGAAAGGTATATCCAAGTTCTAGAACAACATATGCTCCCATCCAGACGTCGTCTCTTTCAGGGAAGACCTTGCATTTTCCAACATGACAATGCCAGATCACATACTGCATCAATTACAACATCATGGCTGCGTAGAAGAAGGATCCGGGTACTGAAATGGCCAGCCTGCAGTCCAGATCTTTCACCCATAGAAAACATTTGGCGCATCATAAAGAGGAAGATGCGACAAAGAAGACCTAAGACAGTTGAGCAACTAGAAGCCTGTATTAGACAAGAATGGGACAACATTCCTATTCCTAAACTTGAGCAACTTGTCTCCTCAGTCCCCAGACGTTTGCAGACTGTTATAAAAAGAAGAGGGGATGCCACACAGTGGTAAACATGGCCCTGTCCCAACTTTTTTGAGATGTGTTGATGCCATGAAATTTAAAATCAACTTATTTTTCCCTTAAAATGATACATTTTCTCAGTTTAAACATTTGATATGTCATCTATGTTGTCTTCTGAATAAAATATTGAAATTTGAAACTTCCACATCATTGCATTGTTTTTATTCACAATTTTTGGTTTTTATTTTTATTCTATTTATGCAACTCTTGTGCAACTACTTGTACAGTACTACTGATATGTCAAATAATAACTGCTGAATGCCCCGCTTCACTTGATTTCTTCACTGTTCTTTGGTACAAGTCTGTGGTACAAATCAGGCCCATTTGTAATGTTTGTGAGGTAGCCAATTGATTATCCCATGTTTTCATTAGGCCCTCATGTTGGTTAAGTTGAATATTCAAGTATTGCATCTCTTTTAATCCTTTAAATTAAAGGTGAAGTGACTTGAAAATAGTTAACTCCACATCAGCTACATAAATTCATCAACCAACCGTTCAGAAACGTCCTGTCTCATTCTACATGTTGTCACTTCTTCTTGAGTCTCTCCATCATTGTCCGACTCCGGTTTGAACATAAAAGGCTCCGATCACGCAGACACGCACTAAAACTGTTCAGTTTTTTACCTTTTCAGTGCGTGTCTGCGTGATCGGAGATGCTAACACCAGCTCTTGAAGCTCCGCCTTCTTCCTGAAAGGGGGCCGGGAGCAGCAGCTTGTTTGCATTTAAAGCGTCACACAAAAAGGCACCACCTAAACACTGGCCCTGTCTCAAATGGCACCCTAAACGCTTGCGGTCTTCCTGCGAGTCCGCACTTTCGTGACGTAACGCCACTTTGGCTGTTGGGAAGAAGTCTGCTGCAGTGCTCGCTTCAGTGTGGGCTCGGCAAAAGTGCACATCGAGGGCACATATCGTCCACAAAGGGGGTGCTCACGAGCACCCTTCTGAAACCTAAATGACAAATGTGACACCCCATGGACTCAGCTGACACGCGCAGGCGGCAGCCATTGTAAGTCCACAAGACCAAAAGTGCATATGAAGTGCCATTTGTGACAGGGCCATTGAGAGTGGTCCTCTCAGATCCGTCAATCTCTTTCCAGTTCAACCAATAGCGAGAGTTTGGGGCATGGCTACTGTAGCAGGCGGAGCGAAAGGGTGTTTAGCCACTGCAGGACCATGACTGATGCGTTACATGGGAAAAAGACATTTTAGCTTCGGTACAGAAGAGAAAGCAAAAATTCACTGCATTTAGACCTTCAATAATTAAACAGGTCATGAACACGTCATTGAATGGGGCATTGCGATGCTACGCACTACAATGGACGGTTCAGTACCATGCAGCATCATCATGCACCCCTTCAGAAAGACAAATGTACCAGTTTCTAATGTTTCCTTTGATGTGTCCAGTGTAGACGGCCTCAAACGATAGTGCAGATCGGTTTAATATAAGGGAGTGTTGGCCTAGTCAGTTGCTTAATCATGATACGTAGCAACACAGCTAAAAGTGTTGGACCTTTTATTGAAAGTACCTGTTGAGACATGCCTTCACAAGCACCCACAAAGAGCTGTGTTTGCGGGGAAACGCGAAAGGGGCGATTGCAACTAAATACTACTATCTCTTTCTTATTTTCCCACTAAATGAAACTAAATTAACTAAATGAAACATTTTTGCTTTGTTTTGAACCTTTATATTGCAGGCGTCCCAGTGGTGTTCCGGAGCAGGATGTGTGCAGTAATTTAGTGTCATATTATAAGAAGCAGGAGGAGTACATGCGGATCCAGCTGAAGAAACTCCAGAAGGAGAACGCTGCCCTTGCTCAGAAGGTGCAGGCCAGCCGAGAGAACATCACACACACAGAGCAGCGCATTGCCTCAGGAGTGGAAGAATGGAGGGTACGAAAAAAAACTGATTTCATTGAGACAGTCACACATTTTCATTGCTATATGTTACCACAAATTCAGCTTTACCTCTTGTTCCCCACCTGCAGGCATCTCTTGAAGATCTGGAATCATTTGTTTTGACTCTTTCCCCATCTGAAAACTTTGGGTCTCTCTAACATCCGTAGTCTAAATATCTTTTTCTTTTTTTATTAAAAGAAGCTTGAATATGATCTTATTGTGCATCTGCATGGTTTGTGTTTTAATATGTCATTAGTATGTGTACTCAATTCAATAAACATTCCATGCACTTTTTAACAATGTTGTGTTTCATTTGTAACATTTAATTTAAAAGTCTCTTTGGCAACTAGAACTTCTGCCAAAGGTATAGTAACTACAGTTATTGTTGCTATTGTAATATCAAAATATATTAATACAGGATCTCCTTTTACATTGTAAGAAGCATCTGAAAGCATGTGATGAAGCATTTTGATTAGAGTGCTATATTACCAGTTTTATTATAAAGAGCTGTAATATTGGTATAAATATTTACGATGATAAATTTGTGCAAGGGGAACTTTTCTTTCAACACTGGTTATTATTTGATAATACAGCCCACAAACATGCTACAGTCTTTAAAAATAAAACAAAATAATACAAGCTTCAAATGTATTTATTATCAGAAACTATGGCTTTTGTTAAAAAGCATATTGAGATCTTATAAATTTGTCAAATTCCTGATTTTAATCCAGGGTACAAAATATGATTATGATACACAAGTTTGGCATTTTAATGGCAAAATTAGTTAAATACAACGATTTATTTTAAATAATTGGAAATATGGTGTGAAGCAATAATGGGCCCCGGGCCCCTGGTTGACAATCACTACATTAATAAATTGAGTGCGCTTATGATCGTGTCATTACGGTACCGCTATTGTTGATAATGTGATGTACCAGATGGATGCTTGAACATCGTACAAAACGCCTGTACTGTGACCGGCAGCAGTTCCGGCCTCTTTATTTGTACTTTTTATATATAAATGATTTAATTTCAGAAGTTATGACGGAAATATTTTCATCTTTGTTCGGACAAAATGATGCACAGCCACCCACGGGGCCAGCAGCTTTGGGGTTCGCCACCGGAAAACCTATGCCGCCCAATCAAGCGCCCGTGGCGGCTCAGATTCCAGCACAGCACGGGGATGAGGGGCCTACTCTGCGAAAACCCGGAGCCATGAACGAACCTTTCTATTTACTACGCGAACTGCCTGGTAAATACGTCTGTAGTGTTTAAGAAGACAATTTGTAATGATTTGTAATATTGTTATGTAACATGGTATATTGCATCTGGATCGGCTTTTGTGTTTGTTCTGATTCAGTTGGAAACGACCTGACGGGAAACACGAACCTCATCACTCACTATAATCTGGAACACGCGTATAATAAATTCTGCGGCAAGAAAGTGAAGGAGAAACTGAGCAACTTCTTACCAGAGTTACCAGGTAAGGCCATTTGAGAGAGAGAGAGGGAGAGATGCATAATATCCAGTGAATTCTGTGAAAGTCCTGGTGATAAACTGGCTTTTGACATATACCATGTTAGTACCATGGTGTTGTTTTGCCATTAATATGTGTTCTCTCTCTTGCAGGTATGATAGACTGTCCAGGGGTTCAAGATGGCAGTTCTCTGCGCTCTCTCATAGAAAAACCTCCGGTCTGTGGAAACTCTTTCAGTCCACTGACAGGAGCTCTACTCACTGGATTTAGACTACACACTGGCCCGGTAAACTAGTGCACTAGTAGTGAGCTGTCTGCCTAGACAGCATATTGTTTAAAACATTTTAAACATCTTAAAGCTTCATGTTTATAGTGTTTGTGTGTGCTGTAGCTTCCAGAGCAATACAGACTGATGCACATACAGCCGCCAAAGAAAAAGAGCAAACACAAACACAGACATCATCGACCGCAGGATCCTCTACCACCAGGTGACGTACTAACCTGAGACATTTTCACAGTCTCTGCGCATACGTACATGCATTAACTTGGATTTTTCCTGTGCAGAAACCCCCTCAGATTCTGATCCCAAGAAGAAGAAGAAAAAGAGGGATGATGACCCTGATCGCAAGAAGAAAAAGAAAGACAAAAAGAAAAAAAAGGTGAGCAACTGCGCAGAACGTCAGGACGAGCTTACAACAGTCCAGCGGTTGAAAGTACTTTTGAACAAGATTGGGTCTTAGAGGACAGACTATTTAAAAAATAAATAAATAACTACAATAATAAATGTATAATACATAAACTTTGGAGGCAGTTTAGCTTCTGTGTAAATGAGATGCAGCCTTAAACTTTACCCTTGTCTGGAAAAGTATATAGTTCATAATTACTTTGAAGTTGCAGATTTTGTATTTTCATATTTTAATTTGTGATTCTATATTTATAATGTGTATCTAAAACTAAATTCTGCGATTTTAATCCATGTGTAAATGCACTTTCTGATACATATTTATAGCAGCTTTGTAAAGAATTCATTTAAAATGATTCCCCCCCCCCAATAAAATAAGTGTTGTTACTGTTAACTAAAACTACTACAAATGTTTTCGTTAATGGATGTAAAGCTAAAATAAAAATATAACTCTTCGATTAAAAAAATACTAACTAAAATGAGAAAATGGGGTATAAATATTAGATAAATATTAGATTAAAAAACCCTAAAACAAACTAAAATTAGGGTATAAATATTAGATTAACAAAAACCCTAAAGACAAACTAAAATGAGAAATTAGCATATAAATATTAGATTAAAAAATCCCTAAAAAACAAACTAAAATTAAGGTATAAATATTAGATTTAAAAAAAATGAGGGTATAAATGTTAGATAAATATCAGATTGAAAAACCCTAAATAAAACAAACTAACTGACATAAAATAAAAGTTTAAGTACTAAAATTAAAACCAAAATAAATTTTATATATATATTTTGGTTTTAATTTTAGTACTTAAACTTATTTTATGTCAGTTAGTGTGTGTGTGTGTGTGTGTGTGTATATATATATATATATATATATATATATATATATATATATATATATATATATATATATATAACAAATAAAAAAATAAAAGCACACAAAATTAAAACAATAAAAATACAAGCTAATTCAAAATATTAATAAATATTACATTTATATACTTTAATAGTATATAAATAACACTGCAATAAATAATACGATATTAAATGCATAAACACATAATCTTCTATATCAATAACATCCGAAATAAAAAAATGGCACCCAAACCACATCCATATGCTGTAGAATATTTTACCTAGAATCTTGCTAGGCATGTCTATTTCTAAACTGCTTTGATCCGTCTCATTTGTAGATCCCGGTATGTTCTGTGCATGCTTTTGAAACATCTGGTTTCTCTGTACCCTCTTTTTCTCTCAGAATCGACACAGTCCTGATCATCCTGGTATTACTGGATCTCAAACCAACAGCAACAGCCTGAGATAGAACAACTCTGTGTGTGTGTGTGTGTGTGTGTGAGAGAGTGAGAGAGAGTGCATGTGTGTGCGTATGAAAGCATGTTGAACAGTGTTAGAGACCCAGATATGGACCAGTGTGTTTGACTGATGTTTACAAAGACTGATTCATGAAGATTTCTGCCATTTTTTTTTTTTTTTTTTTTTTCCTGAATATATAGAAAACCTGAATGAATAAACTTTATTCTTTACGCATTCTTCAAATGAACTTTTTTTTCTTCACAGCATGATTGGCAATAGAAAATAAACCATAAATATTGATTTCATTTCAGGCATATTACTTCCAAACAACTTGTTTAACCAGTATGGTGTTCTGATCACATTTTGGTAGAGCCACAGTCATGGAAAACATGGAGATATCGGAGAATAAAAGGTAATAAATTCGTCACAAATTTCTGTATTCATAATAGTTTGTTCAGCTCTAAAATCAACTAGAAGAATCTCGTTAAAGGGATAGATTACCCAAAAATGAAACTTGCGAAGAAAGTATAATGCCTCTCGCAGTTTAAAACCGCATACATATTTTTCTTACACAAACCCATCAATTCACTTCAGAAGGCCTTTATTAACCCCCTGGAGCCGTGTGGAGTACTAGGATGGCTTGAGGGTGAGTAAATCATGGGGTAATTTTCATTTTTGGGTGAACTATCTCTTTAAAACCACTTTAGAAATCCTTATTCAGTCAGGAGAGGGCAGTGTTGGACAAAAAAAAACACAGTAAGTCAGTGTAACGTTAGTGTTGCAACATTGTTCTAGATATTTCATTTGGCAAAAATAACCAGTACTAGTAGTAAGGACGCTAAAAATGAATGAAGACCGTCGGACCGGGACAATTCCCAAGTGGTGCTCACTGCGCCCTTCTTCACAGAGCCTGGGACAGCGTTTCCGGTTGAGGTTACTGAATGACAAGTGTTAACTGACAGGAAGCACTCACAATACAAATGATAAAAGCAACAATTTTACTATGGAATCGCACCCTCGTGACACAAAGCAAAAACATGCTGCACACGCGGACAAACTTGAATGACAGCAGATTACAGTTTGAGATGAGTGTCTGAAGGTGTCGATCATTGCATAGCTTTTTTTTTCTGTAGACGATTTTGACAGTCTTTGACATAATTTCTAATAAATTAACCAAAAACATTGAAGCCTATTTATCGAATATGTTGTATTTGTCTAGCAAAACAATTGGAAGGTAACAAATATGTATCTGAGTAAGTTTTATTGTCTGTTTATAAACTGCTCCAAATTTAGTGTGAAATGCCGTATGGTCAAACTGTGTGGGGGGCGGATTTGCTTCTGTGAAAAGAAATGCAGCCTTAAACTTTCACACTGTTATGACTGAGCATATATTTCAATATTATTTCAAATTTCTTCATAATTAAAATTGTTCATGCATGGTTCTGTATTCACAATCAAAATGTACACTGCCCGGACAAAAAAAGTTGCTGTTTGGATTTAAATAGGCACATGCTTAAGAGTCAATAACTGGATCATCATTCCAGTGATTATTATGTTTCTAGCAAGTTATTTGTTTGGCAACAGTTACATCACAACAATTTTTCATTCTCAGAAAAAATGTGCAAAAATTGTACCTTTAGGGGTACAACAGCTTGTCACTGGGGCAGTATCCTCAAAAGGACATCTTTGTACCTTTTTTACACCTAAAAGGTTCATAGTAGTACCTTAAGGTACATATTGCTATACTCTTAAGGTCCTAATATGCACCTTTTAAGGGTGAAAAAGGTACAAAGATGTTTTAAGGGTACTGCCCCAGTGACAAGCTGTTGTACTCCTAAAGGTACAATTTTTGCAATTTTTTTTCTGAGAATGAAAAATTGTTGTGATGTAACTGCCAAACAAATAACATGCTAGAAACATAATAATCACTTTAATAATCACTTAGAGTGTTTCCATCAAGAGGTGCATCAATTTTTGGTCCAGATCTTGTATTGCCAATGGAAGAGTCGATCACTCTGTAAAGTCTCCTCCAGTACATCCCAAAGACTTTCAATGATTTTAAGGTCTGGACTCAGAGGTGCCAGTTCATGTGTGAAAATGATTCTTCATGCTCCCTCACAACCATTCTTTCACAGTCTGAGTCTGATGAATCCTGACATTGTAGTGCTGTCAATCGATTCAAAAATTAAACTAACTAATCACACATCAAAACATCAGAATTTTTTATATTTTATATTGTAATAATTTCACTCTCCAAATGAACGTAGAAACAACTTAAAGAAAGTATATCTTAAATGTTTGTTGCTATGGCATCTTTTTATGAATGAAGGCCAGTATCACTGATACTAATACTGGTACTGATGTCTCTATGAAATTAATTTTTTGAAACATAAATGGAAGACATTCAACATTAATAATTGAAAGCTATCAATTTCAACATTTATTAGGCTTTAAAAAAATTAACAACTTTTAATTTAAAACAATCTTCACATAAACCCATTATAATAAATAGGGGCATTTACCTGTGCCCTTCCTACCGGTCTAACAGTGTCTTAACACTGACTGCCGCTGCCGAACATGATGCAGATCTGATGCGCTGTCATGCGCATCTCTTTAAGTTCATTTAAGACGTTATTTAACTCATTTAAGGCTGCTCGACAAAACTGTCATTTTGGCATAACTGTGTGTGTTATTGTTTGTTAAAGCACGAAAGAGAACTCGATACTGGTGCGAGTCTTTTTGTGTGTGTGTGTCAGGACATTCACAGACAGTGTGTTCTCTTTTGTCTTGTTGCGCTTGAATGGTTTAAAGCATTTGCATGAATAAGAGCGTGATCATATAATGTAACAGAAAGGATGACAGAAAAAACAGATGCTGTGTTAAATATTTTTAACGCGTTAAACTGAAAAAAATAATTGCATGCCTTAACGCGACATTGTCATGAGTATGGTCATCATGCGTCTTCCTACATGGTTGTTTAAGAAATGAAAAGCTACACAGTCCATCAGTTAGTGTTAGAAGAAATGTTGCCAAACATGTAACATGCTAGAAACATAAAAATGACTTTTTTTTGGCCGGGCAGTGTATATACTGTAACATTATTTCTGTAATTGTAATTCCTGTGTAAATGCACTTATATTCTGATAAAAATAAAATCTAATAAAAGAACTATAACAGTATGTAAATAATACTAAAATAACACTGCATAAAATATTCCACGGATCTCAGTCTGGCTAGTTTTGAATGGCAGGTACCACTAGATGGTGGCATGCTCCATGAAGACAATGACAAACTTAGATTGAAGACTGGAGCGAACCATTCAGAATAACTGTATGCATCTTTTAATGTTTTTGGTATTTCAAATCTGACATTTGTGTACTTAGTACATGGATGCTCTCTTCCTCTTGCACATCTACGTCTCCAACAGTCCCGTATAAATGTATTGCTTCCATGCCCAGAAAGATCAAATGGCTTCAGTTTCCCACATGTCTCTAATCTTGAGATTTATATTGTGACTTTAAATAATAACATAAGGCACTAGTTTCACAAATAAATGAAAAAGCATATTGACATTTGAAAGAGGCCGCTGTAAGCATGTCAATAGTTCCTAACCTTTAAAAAACCCCAGTCAACCCATCCCACAAGCTTACGGCAAATAAAAGCAAATATCATGAATACATGTTATGTTATGTACAGAGCACATCTACTTTCAGCTCATACACATTAAATGATAAATGACAATAGCAGAAATACAAAAATACAGTTCCCTTTCAATGCCTATGAAACTAAAATACACACACATTTCACTTCTGTTGCTTTATAAAAAAATCTTTTTAAATCTGCCTGAAATGTTTTTTGCTTTAGGATAACACTTAATGTAGTGAACTAAAAGAGGAGATTAAAGTGATACACTTTAAAAAGCTCCATTAGCAGTGTCTTTGGTGTTAGCTGAAATGCTTGTGTTAATTGTCTCTCAAGTTTTCATTCATAGACTAAAAAGACAGAAAGACAGGCACTATAATACACACAATAATCAACACTCTTTCTCTTTGGTAAAGGAGAACAGACGCCGAACAGAAACCGATCCGTCTGCGAGTCCAGCGGTTGGCTGAGGTAGTTCATGTCCATGAAACACAGCCAACGTGTGCGCAGTTCAATAAATATTCTTCTAAAAACTTATGAAAGCATTGCATACTTTTCACAGGCAGATTTTGAGATTTTCAATAAAGATACTCAGTAGTTCACCGAACAAGACAATACTGATCTGATGCCTGCTTTTGCAAGCGTCAACCACGTCTTACAACAAAAAATGAAAAAGTTGCGTGTTTAATGAGGATGTCAGAAACGGTTGTCACATCTCCTGCCACTGCGTTTGAAATGTGAAAAGTCCTGTGACAGTTGTGTGGTGCTCCATTGAGTTAAGCTTCCTGCAGGACGTGACCGTTGCTGTGTCCGTTGGTCTGAGGCTGGTTTACAGCTTGATCTTCAACAGGAATGTGCCCGTTAGCTTTTCCTTCAGCCCTCATCTGAAGAAGTTGTCTGCGATGGTAGATCAAGTATCCCGGCAACAGGAAACCGGACAGTGAGACGATCAGAAGCACCACGTTGATCTGATTGGATTGAAACAAAATAAATGTATGATAGTTATTTGTCACTGAAAATACCCATAAACATAAGCCTTGCTGCCTACAGCCTGCACTGAAAAAAAAATGTGTAGGATTCACTCAGAAATTGCCAGTAAATTACACAAATAAATAAATACAAAGAAACAGCAAGTAACATATTGAATTAAACATGACATTCTGAAGTGGAAAAACTAATTTCTTGAAACACATATTCAATAATCTTTGTTTTAAACTTAAAACCTTAAAAACTTTAAACCTTACTAAAATAATTTTTATGCAGCTACCTTCTAAGATGGCATCCTAACTGAAACATATAAGACACTGATGGATCTGGAACGCTTTACGACAGAAACGGGAAATGAGAGATCGTGTGACAACTGATTCCAATAAAGTTTAATGTTACCAAGTTCATATGCTATGCATCACACAAATTAATACTTTTATTCAGCAAGGATGCATTAAATTGATTAAAAATGACAGTAAAGACATTTACATTGTAAAATATTTACATTTCAAACAAATTCTGTCATAAATACATAAATTAGCACATTAGAGTGATTTCTAAAGGATCATCTGATGTACATGTGAAGACTGGAGTAATGAAGCTGAAAATTCAGCTTTGATCACAGGGATTACATTATGACATATATTAAAACAGAAAACAGTTACTGTAAATTGTAATAATATTCCACAATATTACTGTTTTAACTGTATTTCTGTTTAAATATATGCAGAGACTTTTCACTTTTATTATTATTTGATAAATGGGCTGTTATTATAGCTGCTTTTTGATGACTCCTTGGAATGTTTCCAATTGGTTCAATAAAAGAAAAAAAAGTATCTTATGTATCTTGACAGTTTTTTTTTCTTCCACAGAGCTTGTCACAATGCATTCTGGGTTTGCCCTCATCACAAAATATTTAAGCTGTCTTACAATACAAGCATCTTAGAAAACGTCATAATTTCCTTCTTACTTTTTGGAACGGATCCATGATGCCTTAAATAGTGTCTAGATAGGCAGCTCACTTCATTTTGGATTAGAGAAATTGATTTAAATAAAAACTGGATCTTCTGATTCTGGAAACTTCCTAAATATAACAGGTACAAATTGTGCATTTCTTACCCAGTAAGCATCTCCTTTCAGAGGTCCTAACATGATCATGAAGAGGGGCTGCTGCAGTAGAGCCACCACAGCACTGATCATAGACTGCAACCCGGTGAGAGTGCCAAAATGATTGGACGGGTACCTGCAAGAGAGAGCAAGAGAGTCATTTTGTTGAAAACTGTCTGCAGGTTTCTTCATTTTGTGATTGTAATGAAGCGTTGTAACTTTAATTGACAGGTCAAAAGGTGCATATGTGATTTCATTAGGGCATCATTGTCATTCGCCTGGGTGACACTAATGCCTGTCACTGGGTCTGAATTTTACACATACTCAATTCACACACAAACAGGGTAAACTTGATCCTGTCAAGTGCAGTTTTATAACCATCTCATCTTATGAGCAGGATAAGTCTGTACATGCCAATGTGTTTAAACTAACAGGTTTTTGAAGGCTAATTGAAGGTGGGTATATGTGTGTGTACTTACACAGCAGCATACAGGCCTCCACAACAGGAGTGAATGAAGCCTCGTACCATAGTATGCAAAATGAACGTCAGAATCTGGACAAAGAGAACGACAGTTATAAGAATGTTACCAGGTGACATATCTACTGTAATTAAATCAGTTTTTACCTATGCGAATAAACTACCGCTCAAAAGTTTTGAGTCAGATTTGTTTTTTGAAAGAAATGAACTTTTATTCAGCAAGGACACATTAAATTGATTACAAAAAAATTATATTTTAAATAATGCTGTTCTTTTGAACTTTCTATGAAAAATGCATCACGTTTCTGAATATACAACACACTGAAAATACAACACTGAATAATTATCACTGATTATTATCAACATGATAATAATAAATATAGCTGCAAGCAGCAGTTATCGGGGCCAAGCACAAAAAGGACCAATGAGACATGCAAGCATGACTGTGAGCTTCAGAAAAACTGCAACAATGAGTAATTAAAGACATTTTTAAATTATTTTCATCAAAATGGCAGAAATATTACAAATACAATCACTTGTAATATAATTAACTTGCTTATCCCTTTTGACCAATAGGTGGCGCTGCTATCAAATTATTATAGTGTGGTCAGTGTGAGGTGACAATGACTAAAGTTTGGTGGCAAAATGCCAAAGCGTTGCAGAGTTACAGCCTCAGAATCAGCTTGGCATCATGCCTACAATTTCATTGATGTGTTATTCAAGAACGGCTTGGTCTATTGAAAAGCTTTAGATATGGTTTTGCTGGCATGGTCGGAAGATGATCTGGGCCAATTTTGGTGAAAATCAGACCAACGGTCTAGAAGGAGTTAGAAAAAGTAGGTTTTCAAATAAATTCAATATGGCGGACAGCAAATTCGAGCAAATATGGCATAATTGGTATCATCGTTCACGGTATTACTCAAGGAATCTATCAAGACCAGTTTCATTAAATAGGCAAAGTTAATCAAACATTAGCATTTTTTAAAATTTCAGAAGGCGGCGCTGTTACAAAACTTTTTGAGTACCTTCAAGGCATGGTCCTGATGACACACACAGAGTTTCGTAATGATAACCACTAAGGCATTCGTAAAATAAAGCATTTTACAACAAAAGACTGTACTGAAGTTAGTGCTAATATCATTTTTTGTTCAATTATAGCACAAGTGGTGCAATCCCACTACTTTTGTGTCCTCAGAGTGCGCTCATACATAAATGTGTCAAATTCTGTGAAAACATCTCATTTTGTTCAAGAGTTATAGACAATTATATTTATGAGCACATAAAAAAATGACCCATGTCCGAATTTTGACATTTGGCCTTAAAAATTTTGTCAACTTTCTAGGATTCCAATTTTCCTACAGTGGTTTCATCTCGACTGGAATAGCGATTGGGTTGGATCTCGATTGGAAAATAATCTTGAGCCAAGGAATCAGAAGAAAAGAAGAATTTTGTTTCTAGCCCTTATGGTTCAAAAGTTATTAACATAAATGTAAGTGAAAGTTTGGACAGTTGGTGGCACTACAGGGATTGAGTTAGAGACTCCAAATTCGTCGCACCTTCGGTGCTTGGCCCCTAATAAATGTTTCTTGAGCATCAGATCAGCATATTAGAATGATTTCTGAAGGATCATGTGACACTGAAGACTGGAGTAATGATGCTGAAAATTCAGCTTTGATCACAGGAATAAATTACATTTGAAAATAATTACAATAGAAAACATCTTAAATTGTACTAATATTTCACAATATTACTGTTTTACTGTATTTTTTGTTTAAATAAATGCAGCCTTGGAGAGTATAAGAGACTTCTTTCAAAAACATATATATAATATGATACTGGAACATCCACTCACAAAGTGAGCTACTTAGTCTGCTAACAGTGTGAATGAGGTTGGTTAGGTTGTTACCTGCAGAGGTAGGTTGTCTATGAGTGAGAGGATTCCAAACAAAATGAGCAGCACATTTGTGAAAATGAAGGCTCTCATGGCATTGGTCAACTTCTGGATCTTTCTGTCAAGCTTTGGTACAGCAACAGCTCTGGTCGGAGACAAGAAGTCAAAGAAGAAGTGTTTTTATAGAACGATCAGGAGATTTGTTGTTTGTTCATTTGCTTCCTAAAGTCCTATTGTGACGTATATCTGAGTGAAACGGCTTCTCGAACAAGAACAAATGTAGGATGGGACTTGATTTTGTTCATGGGGAATTGATTGGATGTTTGTGGTTTGCTATGCTGTGATCTCATGTGATTGACAGGTTGTCCCGCCCTCTTGCCAGTAAACATGTCATCAGAGGAGAGACTACTGAGACCAGAAGAACTTAAGTTTCTTACTCTTTTTCTCTCTCCTCTGTCTTCTGATCCATCTCACACTCTTTCATCCTCCAGTCCATGATGCATCCAATCAGAGGGCAGGTGAACAGACACAAGAGCTGCAGTGTGCCAAAGATGGACGAGTAGAAACTCACTGGAAGTTAAAATATAGTCATAATCAGCACATTTATTGTGATCAGATTGCCTTAAAACCTTTGTTAGTTTGATGAATGAAACCGATAATGTCTCACCTTTCTGGATAGCCACCTCCTCCAGTTCTTTAGAGGCTAAACAAGACAGAAATGCTTTTTAAGTCACCTGGACAGATGGCAGGTTTAATAAATACAGTGATAATGCACAAGTTCTGTTGCTTCACTTACGATGCGTCTCTCCGTGGGTGACCATGAACTCAAGCATCTTGTTCATGGCTCCCATAAAGAAGATGATTCTCAGCTGAGTCATTCCCATAGTGATCAGACTCCACAGGAAGATGGGAGAGAACACGGAGCGGCGGAACGGGACAGAAGCTGAGAAAAAAATTTCAGGACGTAATTTTTCAGAAGCCAGGACACATCTTCAGCTACACATTCACACAAGTGTAACAAACCATCTCAAAATGTATCACTTGGTCTCAAAAGTGTCTCACATTGTGTATCCTGAGCTACAGCAGACAGTTTCTCGGTTTCTCCTGACGCCTCTTCAACTGGAGTCAATTTGTGGTTTTCAGCTGATTGCATCTTTTTTCTAATAAATGATTGGAAAAGGAAGGAAAAAGGAATTATTATTCACAAATTAAAGGTTCCAGTGAGGGTAAAGGCCGTTTTTTTAACAACACTATGTGACTGTTTCTGAGTATTCAGGTAATCGTTGAGGGTTAATATAGGTTAACCGGATTGCAAAAATGTTGTACTAACTCAATCTCTTCAGGGGTAGCAAACTCTTCTGCTGGCCAGTTCAGGAAACAGTTGAGGCAAACCAGACCTGCCAGGCCAGCCCACATCCACATGATAACAGTAAACGACACCCCGGCATCATATATCAGCTGGAGAAAGAGAGATAGAGACAAAGACGAGATGTAATATTGATGAGTATTTTCCATTTGTATGACATGCTTGAATGGTCAGGGGGGGAAGAGAGATTTTGCTTGTCTGCTGCATCTGGTTGATGGTGTTAGGTTTTAATGAGGCTGAAGAAAGCATATGTAACACTGGGTTCAGCATGACAAAATATCAAAGAAAAACATGGTCCTAAATACACTCCAGTATTTCACACACATTAGCAGAATATCATTAGAGTAATACTGACATAGTGACACTTCCAGTTATAACATCAGCATGTACACCTCAGACACATTTTTATAATGTTAATTATAAATCACTGTTTCCACAACAAATATTAAGCAGCAAAAAATAATGAGAACCATTATAATAATTGAGCACCAATAATATCTGACAATAATTTAGCACCAAATCATCATATTACAATGATTTCTGAATGATCATGTGACACTGACGACTAGTAATGATGCTGAAAATTCAGCTTTGATCACAGGAATAAATTACATTTTAAAAACTATTTAAATAGAAACAGTTATTTTAAATTGTAATAATATTGCACAATATTCCTGTTTTTAATGTATTTTTGATCATATAAATGCAGCCTTCACAAGAGACTTCTTTCAAAAACATATTTAAAAAGTCTTACCGACCCCAAACTTATGAACACTACTGTACTTTCTAACCAACAGCAGCATGACAATTTTGTCCAGTTTTCCCATCAAGGGGTGATGAAACGATGGAAGCTTGTCTCCACCACAGAAAAAATAAAAAAGGTCATTATGACTTTTTATCTCACAATTCTAGTTTTTTTTTCTCTCAGAATTGTGAGATATAGGCCTGGTTTCACAGACAGGGCTTAGATTAAACCAGGATTAGGTCTTAGTTCAATAAGGACATTTAAGTAACTTTTATAAACGTGCCTTAGAAAAAAAATTACCGGTGTGCATCTTGAGACAAAACAATGGCACTGATATATTTTAAGATATGTCAGTGCAAATTGCTTTCAGTTAAAACGGTTTAAACATGCATTTTAGTCTGGGACTAAGTCAACAAAATATGTTGATCCAGGAACATGTGGCACAGGTGTTACAGTTTCCCTCAGTCTGATGCAATGTTTCATTCCGTTTCAATCGTTTGATTCCGAGCACACTGTACATGTCAAACTGGTTTAACCATTATTTACACAAAAAAATACCTTGACTCCAGGGAAGGTGACAGCCGATGATGCGTACGAGCCAATCATCAGTGACAGCACAGTGGAGCTCAGGCTTCCAAACATGTTCGGCAACTATCACAGGAAAAAAGGAAAAACACATTGTTATCAGTACTGGAAAATCATAAGATGCAGCTGATCCTACATTTGCAATAAACAAAAACAGGAAGAATAACTAGATTATTATATTTTCTGAATACAATGTGTGAGCACGGAAAAACTCGCCACCGTGATGTTATGGTGTTCTGGGTGGCTGCTTAATGACACAAGTCAAAATTCAAGCGAACATCACATGTCTAACTGCCTGACTTAAATACCAATAATTAACACAATGAAGTGTGAAACGAAACTATAGAAATATATATGCTTCTGTAAGCATGACGTCCTGGTGTGGACTGTTTTCAAAGAACTCCCAAATTTGTTTTCCAAGAACTTTCCAAGCAGAGCTTCATTTTTCCAGACTCTTGCAAACTAACAGGGGTGTGCTAGTGTGTTTTACGACCCTGTGTGAAATGAAAAGTTTAAAAACACATACTTCTGAGAAAAAGCACATTTTTACTTCCTTGTGGTTTTCACACACAAACACAGAGTCGTACAACAACCTAAAGGTACTTGTTACAGAAGGTTGCACACCTTAAAGACCAGTACATTACCCAAATGAAACTAAATGTTATTTATTTCTTATAGCTCATGAAAGTTAATGGAGTTCTCAAGTATCAAATGCAAGTATCAACTTTGTTTCAGATGTTTCACCTAAAATTCCTCAGAGAAATACAAATAGACATAAAACACACAATTACTGACATACAGTAGGAGTATAATGCTATAACATAGTTGTGGAAAGCATAGCTCAGGTCATATGAAATGAGAGATAAAGCGGTGCGTCACCGGGAAAACCCATTTGCCTGGATGATAGATGTCAGCAATGTCGTATATACTGAAAAGAGGAGGGGGCCCAACACACAACCTTGAGGTAGACCAATGGTAATTTGATCTTTAAAGAATTTGATAAAAAAATGTTTAGGTGAATATTAGAATCTCTGAATTGTTTTTTAAATCGGAGCATAGTGTGAGAATGTTGAGTGTGAGATTAGTGGGGCCCTTTGCTTAGAAGAAACATCTGAAAAGAAGATTTATGCAAAAAACTTCCATTTGCTCTTGCCTTCATATAATTGCTGTCTAGGACAAAAAAAAAGGAATTAAAGAGATCTCATTTGTGATTGAATTTTATGATGTGTAATGAGTACACAAAATCATGGAGGTCATTGACCTGCTGATCACAAGTCAGTTCAGATAACATCATAACGACGCACAAAGTGGAACAGGGTAAATATAGTGCTCAGTGCACTATTGTCTCCATGCTGGTAGTATATCACTGTCAAGACCCAGAGCGTCTTATGCTAAGTTTTTCTCAGAAGTGTATCATTGAATAAAAAAGCACCATGTGTTGTCTCGTGTAGTGCACCGTGCACACATACCTGAGCAGCTCTAGATGAGCAATGTGTATACACAAGGGTAAGCGTGTTTTGGCGACTGCATCTGATATATATATATAGTCATTCTTTCCCACGCCAGGTGATATCACTAAACCAATAGGAAAATCACAATCTGTTTGTTGACAAATGTGGGTACAATAATTGTGCCCTTGTCTGTTTCAGCTAGAGGTTGATGGGAGGGAGAGGGGCGTCTGAGAAGGCGTGTGGGCAGTTTAGCATTCTGATTGGTGGGCACTGAAAAGGCCAGAATTTCTAGTTCGGTCATGTGCGCTGATCCTCTGACTGGCCCAAACACATAAATACACACATGCACACACACACACACACACACACACCTGTCTGGACAAAATAAACTTCAAAAAGCTTTGTGTGACAGCTGCACTGCAAAACACGCAAATCACCACAGTTGTCCACGACCCCATGTGCTCTTTCGTTCTACCATTTTCTCTTTTTTTCTTACCGTGAGAGATGTGAAGGTCAGACAGATCCCTCCAAAGCCGTTGAGTGACAGAGCCAGAAAAATGAGTGCAGAGAGGACTAGAACGAAAGGCACAACCATTATTACACAATTGAATAAGCTGTTTGGCCAACTGAAAAATGAGACAATGACTTTGATATGACGCATTATATTTAATGTGTCCACTGTATAGAGTAGCAAACATATAAATCCTAAATTTACTACTAAATGCTACATTTGAGACTCTGTGTATGACTGTGAACATAACTTTTATACAATATTCACTTACTTTAGTATTTGAAAAGAAAATGAACATTATGTGCTACCTGTACATTTTAACATTTTTAAATTGAACGACCACTTCTGTTAATTCACCAAGTGGGCTATTGCTAATCATTTGACAATGTTCAAATAATGGCTAATTAATTGGTTCTGCCAATATATTGATCTATTAGTAGGGCTGGGTATTGTTCAAAAATTTTTGATACCAATACCTTGACTTCGATATCGGTTCCTAAACAATACTTTTTTCAATACCAATTTTATTTTTCCGTTTTAACAAGATTACATTACCTCAAAAAAACTTTGGTTTTATTTTTTTTTTCAGTTTGTTGACTTTTTTACAGACTCAAAGACTCATATATAGGGTACTGGGGGGCGGAATATATGCCTGGCGCTCACGTAAAGCTTGCCGCAAAGCACTGCCAAAAGTAGCCTAATGATTATGAATGTAAAAATAACAAGGAGACATTTTAATTGTTTATTAATAAACTAGTGTTTTTTGAGTCTGTGTTGGCTGCAAAGATGAAGTTGACTATGCTGACTCGTCATCTCCACAGTAGTGAATGCGTATACAGGGAATGCTTCATGCTTATTGGCTCACTGACGTTGACGAGATTAACCCCATAGGTATCGAAAGATAAGACCTTTTACGATACTCGACGGTATCGAGGCAATTCGGTCGGTGCCTAAAAAGTATAGAACTCAATACCCAGCCCTATCTATTAGTGCTCTATATATTAAGGCAGCAACAATTCATTAAAAAAGTTGACATCAATTTACAGATGTAAAATTGTTTCTATTGGGGGGAAAAAATTAGCTTGCTAATAAAATAAAATAATAATTTTTTTATTCAATTTAGTGAAATCCTCAACTGATTAATAACTGATTATCAAAATAGCCACGAGTGAATTTTTAACAATGAGTTGTTGAATGTTAAATGTTTTTAAAAACTCCAGCAATTATTGATTGATGATAGATCATTGCCATAATTTGAGGACTCATTTGCACATTCTTAGTGTATTAGTGTGCTCACCTTCCGGTTGATAGGCTGATACAGACATCATCATACAAGAGACCGCAAAACATGCACTGAGGAAAAAAAAAAATAGAATACATGAATAATTGTTAATAAAAAACAAATACAGACCAAGATAGAAATACAAATACAAAAGTGTTCTTATATGCACATATTAGTCAGTGCACATGAAGGGTCATGCAGTGACTCAATGACTCAAGTGTTGCTTTCTGATGAAGTGTTGGCATTGTAATCTAAAACGTAGTAAGTGGTCAGAGCATTAGTGTGTATGTGTGTGTTCACCTTCCACCGAGGCGCAGTGGCCTGGGGCCGAACCGATCCATGAGAATACCCAATGGCAGTGTGGCGGCACTGAGCAGAAATGAGCCAATAGTGAAGCCCAAGTTCAACATTTCATCCTGTTCCACACAGCTAGGCCATTCATCTGGTTCGGTAGCGTTCACATTCTCAGTCTTATTTTCTGCAGAAAGAGAGAGCAAGAGAGAGAGAGAGAGAGAGAGAGAGAGAGAGAGAGAGAGAGAGAGAGAGAGAGAGAGAGAGAGAGAGAGAGGTCAATGAAAGCCAGAGACTTTATTAAGTTTTAAAGTCTTCAAGCAGTTCAGGTTTCCCAGGAACTCTGGCTCCATTTTCTTTTTGTGTTAGTTAGTGACTTGAGTTAGGGTGATTGTGTTTGTTTCAACTCATCTGCTGGACTTCTGTGACTGATTACCTGCACACAGGTGGGAGTAAAAGCCCTCTCTTTTGAGCATGATGAGCAGAGAGCCCCAGCCCAACAGCACGGCCGAACACAACAGATTCTCCAACACTGCTGTGACGGCCATCCACCAGCGCCTCCTGAACGCCTGCATTAGAGAGGGAGCCATCCTCCTATTAAACAGAGAAAAAGAGGGTCTATTAAAGGGTCTGACAGTAAACACACAGTGGCATATTTAAAGAAATGCAATTTCTGCCAATCTTCTGCCTTAGCAAACATTACGAATGACAACAGGTTCTTTGGCAGCATGACAGCAACAACTCTGTACATTATGACTTTGATTTACTAGTGTAGTCTCCTGAGGATTTCATTTTACAGATGTGCAAAATAGTGTGTAGTGTTTTTATAGTGTTTAATAGTGTTTTTGTGAGTTTGAGTCGTGTTGCTGTACATATATGCAAGGAATAAACTCTTTTCAATAAGAAACAATCCATAATGCAATGTCTTAAATGAGTAAATGCAGGCTTTACTATAATTGCCATTCATACATGAATAAACTGTATAGAATACACATGTATTTTTATGTTCATTTATTTGATCAAAAATACAGTAAAAATAGTACTATTGTGAAATATTATTAAAACCTAAAATAACTGTTTTCTATTTAAATAGATTTTAAAATGTAATTTATTCCTGTGATCAAAGCTGAATTTTCAGCATGATTACTCCAGTCTTCAGTGTCACATGATCCTTCAGAAATCATTCTAATATGATGATTTGATGCTCAAGAAATATTTATTATTATCATCAATGTTAAAAACAGTTGGGCTAATTAATATTTTTGTGGAAACCATGATAATTTTTTCATGATTTTTTGATGAATAGAAAGTTCAAAAGAACAGCATTTATTTGTAACGTTATAAACGTCTTTACTGACAGTTCACGAGTTAGTATAAAACATGCATATGTGGTGTGCTGTCTGAGGAGAGGGCACTGAGCTCGGAATTTGGCCAAAAATTCACTCCCCCGCCCCCCCATACCTAGCTGGGATAGAAATAATCGAGAGTGAGGGATGCTGAAAAAACTGCCATGAAACAGAGGTAAATCGGCTCTATATATGCCTTCTCTTGTGCTTATTGGGTAGATAATCTGTGCTCCTCCCGAACTTTGTTAATAAAGCATAATTTTTGATTAAAGGTACAGTGTGTAAATTTGAGCGGAATCTAGTGGTGAGGTTGTGAATTGCAACCGCCCACCGCTCACCCATCCCTTTCGGAGCACATAGAGAATACAGGACAAAGATGTCGTCTGAGACCGCAGAGAGTAGCTAGCACTCTATAGAGCAGTTTGTCCGTTTAGGGCCACTGTAGAAACATGGCAGCACAAAATGGTGACTTCACTGTAAGGGGACCCGCGGTGTATGTAGATAGAAATGACTCATTCTAAGGTAATAAAAACATAACGGTACATTATGTAAGGTCTTTATACTCCACTGAAAACATAGTTATGTATATTATATTACATTTCTGTCAAAAGATCCTCATAAATACTACACACTGCACCTTTAATTCAATGCATCCTTGCTGAATAAAAGTATTAATATCTTTCCAAAAAAAGTTATACTGACCCCAGACTATTGAACTGTAGTGTATGAATGATTTCTACTCGAAAATTATAGAGCAGTTGCATTTATTCTGTCCTGGCAAAATGTATGGAAAGAATTGTAAGCAAACATGTTATGTTATCAGTGAGTAATATTTTAGATCCATTGCAGTTTGCATATAGACCAGAGGGACAGAAGATGCAACACTTACTTTGATTGACTTTATAGTAAAGCATATCCAGGACTCTAAATCTTATGCACAGGCACTTATATTGATTTTACCTCAGCTTTTAATACAATGCAGGTTCATTTGCTTTTATCACGTCTTTATAATGTGAATATAAATTCTGCATTGATACATTGGATCAAAGATTTCCTTTCAGATCGACTACAGAGAGTTTTTGAATCACTGGCATATTTTCAAATGAACTGGTTTTAAATACAGAGGCACCACTGTCACCACTCTTATTCTCAATATATACCAATGAGCTACAAATTAAGACATCTGGTCTAAGTATGCTGATGATATGGTTCTGGCGCAACTTTGCTTAAAGAGTAAATGAATGAGTGAGCAAACCCATTTTAAAATGTGGTCGTTCTTGAAGACTGGTGCAAATTGAGTGCTTTGCACATAAATGCAAGGAAAACAAAAGAGCTGATCTTCAAGAGCTGTTAATTCTGGTGAACACCATGTGTTAGGGAAACTAAAGTTAAATGATCAGGCTGTTGAGATTTGGATACAAGTTTTAGTTTTGGTAAAAATGTAGACAATATTTTAAGGAAAGCAAGTCAGAGGTTGTTTCTTATGCGTGAACTGAAGAGCTTTGATGTTAGGGGCCGTTAGCATGACACCGTTTTTAACTTAAAAACGAAAACTTTATGCATTTTGACCATTCATTTCCACAAAATGGGTTTCAAAGATCAAGTTTTTTTTTAAAAAACTACTATTGTCTCCACGTAAGCTACAAAAACAGTGACGTCTAGGCATACATGTTACTTATGAGTTTGTGAATAATTGAAGCCAAACAAGAATTTCCACATTGGTGGACAATAAATTTCAAACTAACTAACTAGCCCATTTAAGTTTAGCTACAGGTCTTAAGACAAATAAAAAATTTTAATCCAAAAAATATTTCAAATGTCATTTCCATCTCAGAATGCTATTAAACACATCACTGGTGGAAATGTTCATGACATTTCAGAAATTGTTCACTTGTCCACTGTTGGACGTTGACAAGAAATAGTGAGAATGTGAGGCCTTCATTCTTAAAATCTCTGGCTATTAGTGTGAGATGTAAAAAGAGAGACACGCCTAACCCTAACATTTGCTACAACTTACTACCACAGTCAAAAGCTCTTTAAACAGGGGTGTGTCCAATCAATTTGCATTGGCTGCTATTTGTGAAACAACTTGAAATAAACCACCAGCGATACAAATCACACATGACGTTATATAATAAATTAGAACCCTTAATTTGGTTATTAAATCAGAGCCTATGTCCAAAATGCAAGACAAATGTGTTTCCTCTGATTATTGAGATTAAAAAAAAAGTGAGTCCAAGTTTTTGTTTGTAAACTGGGTCAACTTATCCCATGACATGACTGCAAGGGATCGGTCATTATAACTTGAATAACCAAAACACCCACTAATACACACAATAAAGAGAGTAAGAGATAAAAGTGAGGGTGGAAGAATACAGGCAATACAAAGAGGGAGACAGAAAGTAGAGAGAAGAAACTGCAGGGATCTCAGCAGGACATTGATTCAGCGTGTTGTGTTTAATACGATTAGACGCAGTCCACTAGATGTCTTTGTCCTCAACAGACAGGCGTATGGGAGGATTTCTTTTTTGTAACTCACACGGTGGCACGTGCTCAAAATAATCTCATATTCTCCATTCTACACATCTAGGCAGATCACAATCTTCAATTTCACTTTAGGTCAGTTGCACAAGTATGTTTGTTATGAGTGAAGATGGTTTTGGGCGTGTTTAGTGAAAATATTAAGTATCTACTTACTGTAAACCTCTTGGCACACAGGTGTCTGACCACATTTTACACATTGCACAGTTAAAAAGAAATTATTAACAGCTCCGTCCAGTTGTGCGTCACTCGACTGGAACAGTTTACGTTCTATGTGTGTTTACAGTAGGGGTGTAACGATACACCAATGCCATGGTTCGGTTCATATCACGGTTTTGGAGCCACGGTTCGGTTCGGTTCGGTTCTGTTTGCTGTGAAGGCAGGGTTCATGGCAGGTCACCAGCAATAATAACACTAGATTCACTTTTAACTTAATAATAACAACAACAATAATTTAACTTATTAACTTTATACATTGGCTTCACGTTTTCTTTAGAGCAGTTAGCATATCTGAGTAAACTAAAATGAAATAAATGCCTCAGCTTTAGACTAGTCAGAAATAATCTACTCATTTTACCATTTATCATGTTTAAAAAAACAAAAAAACAAGCAAATTTATTTCATAAAAATTGATGACACACACACACAAGTAATGTCCCACTTTAGCCTACTTAAACACATAAATTGTATGAATATGACTAATACTGATGAATAAATAGGCCTATAAGTTAAAGCTATTAAATAGCAGTTTTTGTTAATACAATAAAGTAGCCACCACCTTAATTTAAAAATAAACAAAATAACAAAGTGAAAATAAAGTGGCATTTTGGGGTTATGGAAACAACAGTTACCATGGTGAATACACAATACATCATGAACTGTTAATGAATCATATAAACTGCTCCTGATGAACAGAATGAACATCATACCTGCATGCCTTCCCAGCTCACACACGTCGAACCAGTTACGTGATTTATTGGTACTTTACTTTTATTTCATGACTTACGAATTGACAACGTAACGTTGCTCATAGTTTCTTTTGTGCTTTATGAAGTGATATACAGCGCGGGCCGCCGCATTTATGCGTGTATAACGGCTGACAGGACAGGAAAGCGGTTTTCTGAGGTGAGAGAGATTTTTTATTTCGTAACAAGCTACGAAAATGACGATGTTGCTGGGACTCCAAGGTAGTTAGCATTTAGCCTACCTGGCTAAATGTTGAAACTGGCTCTCATTGTCCTTCCACCATGCAACTTGAGCGATCACCCAAGTCACGTGACATGCACTTGGAAGACAAAAGTTAGTGTATATTTAGTAAATAATATTATTATTATAATATTTAGTAAAAATACAGCTCTTATTAGTTGTTAAAAGTGTACTAATTACTATTTAATCAAATGTCAAGGAAGAAAAAAATAGTTCTGTGGCATAAGGTGAAGTGAGAGCTGGGCCGGGGCAGCACGGGGCGGGGCACGTTCGGTTCGACATGAGAGTATCGCGGGTGGTGTATCGCGGTTTTTACACTCCTAGTTTACAGGAGACCACTAAGGTCCTCTAAGGTACGCCTGTTCATTACTCTCTGAGCAGAGAAATGAAGGATGGCCCCTATAAAATGCTTATCCCAACCCCGGGTCCTGTGAATTTTACAGTTGACCCTAGTGTGTGTACATATTAGAGAGCAGACACACCTTTCTCTAAATGTTTATAAGCAGAGGATGCTTTATAATAAAGTTCAAGTGACAAAAGTGAGTGAAGTTTCGGGAGCATTTCAAGATTGGAATATTAAAGGGATAGTTCACCCAAAAATGAAAATTACCCTATGATTTACTCAGCCAGACGAATACAATCGGAGTTATATTACAAAATGTCCTGGCTAATCCAAGCATTATAATGGCAGTGAATGGCAGCCCAAAATTTGAAGCCCAAAAAAGTGCATCCATGCATCATAAATAGAGATCGACCGATATATCGGTTTCCCAATATTTTCCCCCGATATTTAAGCATTTCCACATAATCGGGTATCGGTTTTGTAATATCGGATTCACCGATAACTGAATTGCGCGCAAGACCGCCATTAAAACACTGCGTCTGAGGGGAGACGAGTCAACAACTATAACTATAACAATACAACAATAACTATTTAACATAACAGCCAGTAATGCACAAATGAGATATGCACAAATAAGATTAGGCTATGAATAAGGCTATGTTATGTAGTTTAAACGTGGCGCTAAAAATAGAGACAAACTCACGAAGTGTCCCAATAAGACGTAACTTTACATGAATGAAATAAAACAGCCATGAATGAGAGCATGTTGGAAATAAAAGCACTGAATTTAATTCTCTCTCTGTTGTCTATGCTCGTCTCGTGAAGTCGCGTTCAGCCGTTCAACTCACCGGGTTGATGCTCCAGCATGGCCACCACAAGATCCACTTGTTTAAAACTCCTTAAATTATATTAACGTCTACTATATAACATTTATATAATAAACATCTAAATAATTACAGCTCTGTGGAAATGAATTATCAGGCCTATCTCCGCGAGAGACGTTCTGTGTAAACGCATAGATGAAAACAGCGCTCTGTCATCAGCAGGTATTTCATAATCTAGACCGACAAAAACATTATTAATAATTATGATGACGTGCCAGATGAGTTGGACTCTGTAATAGCGACGATGTAGTCGCTGTTTTGTTTTGTTTATTACTCTTCACTCTTTAGTCTATTAAACAACACATAAACCTTTTAAAACTGTAGTTTAAAACTAATGCTTATATTTATGCTTATATTTATGGAAAGTTGATAGACTGACTCACCTGTCATTTATTTATGTTCTCCATTTGAAAACATTAGACTTTGTAAATGTATTTTGCCTGTTGTTAATATGCTGTTGTTATAAATAAAAAGATGCAACAGCAATGTTAAAAAGAGTAATGTTGCACTCTTTCAGACTCTATTTATTGATGTAGAAGTGTGTTTTTTATGTAAGGTGAAAATTGCAAAAAAGTGTTAAATAAAACAGTTTGTTCAGTTCAGTGCTGTTGTTATAATGGTCAAAAACAGAAATAACAATAAATACATATCGGTTCTATATATCGGTTACCGGGGACATAAACATGCAAATAATCAGTATCGGTATCGGTTATAAAAAACAGTATCGGTCGATCTCTAATCATAAACGTACTCCACACGGCTCCGTGGGGGTTAATAAAAGCCTTCTGAAGTGAATTGATGGGTTTGTGTAAGAAAAATATCCATATTTGACACATTATAAAGTAAAATGTCTAGCTTCCACCAGACCGCCTTCCATATTCAACTTACGAATAAAGCATAACCAGCGCGACGTATGACGTCAGACATAGCATAAGCATTTTGAGATGTCCTGAACAGACCGTTCACTTCAGAAGGCCTTTATTAACCCCCCGGAGCCGTGTGGAGTATGTTTATGATGGATGGATGCACTTTTTTTGGGCTTCAAATTTTGGGCTGCCATTATAATGCTTGGATTAGCCAGGACATTTTTTAATATAACTCTGATTGTATTCGGCTGAAAGAAGAATGTCATATACACCTAGGATGGCTTGAGGGTGAGTAAATCATGGGGTAATTTTCATTTTTTGGGTGAACTATCCCATTAAATGTGCCACTGACTTTCCATTTGAATCAAATCTTTAGAATCCTTTATGCTGTCTGGTAGCAATATAATTTAATATTGTCGTGCCCTCCTCTGGTGAGGAATCGAATCTTTTAAATGGTCAAATCTTCCATGCTCATACACAGTAACCAAATCGAGTCTTTTTGAAAGCATGGAATACACTACATGACTTTTAACATCTGAACAGACTGTAAAACACTAGGCATCGAACGACTGAGGATCAAAATGTGTGTAGCGTGTTCCACCTTTATCATAAACAATGGAATCAAATTGTTCGAATAATCGAATCGACTCCTCACTGAAGATCCATTCTTGAGTAACTCAGCCGTTTCCGGAGGCTGACACGCTGACAGTTTTGCCCTCGCTGTTCCCCCTGAGGACAAAGGGTTTGGCTTTCTCGGCTTGTCCCAAGGAGAAACAACTTCAGTGCCTATACTTTCTCGACGGGATTAAACAAACTTTTTTCCCCTCAGCCGGTGAGATGCTCAAGGTCGCGCCATATGCTTTCCACAAATACAATAAACATGCCTGCCACTTTACACCCACCCTAAAGTGGAAAGTTAACTCATTTAAAATACATTTGAGCATATTAAAATACAACTAATGGGCATTTTCCGTTTATGAAAAAGAAAATATTTTAGAAATTAGTACAAAACACAGAAAACTCAAAAACTCAGAGTAAGAACTTCGCCACGTGTCTATATTTGTAGTTACCAAAGTCTCTATTTACATTAGTGTAAAAAAAGATGAACCCATCAACCCGTGAAACGCGTGTTTGTTCCTGTATCTTTTACTTTTCTATAAAAAAAAAAGTATGATAGCATACATTTATTTAAAGGACTTACTTAAATTCTGTGTGATTTCCAAACGTCAAACGGACGCTGTTTCCTGGTTTCGCGCTAAAACAGAAGACGGATACTACTAATTCTCCTGTTGCCGCCGAAGTCGACTTGATAGTGGAGTTATCTGGCCCGAGCTTCTGTGTCTTGTGTCCTCACTCCAGTGGTCTTCATACTAACCTCCAGTATTTAACAATGACGATGAGACTGAGAGCAACACCCTCCTCCTTCTCCTCTCTGTCCCCCCTTTCTCAGTGCTGTGCTCGTGCTCGCTCCTCGCCTCAGCTTGTGTGCGCGTAACGTACTTTTTTACATCCAGTCAATGTTCTTACACTATTACTGTATACGCTAATAACAATACCCTTACAAAACAGTTATGACTATAAAAATCCCGAATTAAAACATTGTATTTCTTCTACATCTTATAAAGAGGCTGTCACTGTTTTAATTTTGTGACTAGCCGTAACTATGGCATTTTAACGAACATTGTTACCATGGTAATTTTATTTTTATTTATTTTTTTCATGGTAAGATTTCAGTTTGTAAGATTATATAGGTCTAAACAGTAAGCAGACTACATTAATATACTTGTGTAGTGTTATTATCCTTATAATAACACTTTTATTATTTTATAGGCTTTGTAATTGTAATTTAAACAGGCTAGTTGGGATATTGACCATTAGCCTACTCAAAATATCCAATCACTAACAACCCACAATGATATCGTTAAATATATCAATTATGCAGATTAATTATGTAATGTGTGGATTTTCAAGGTTGTCATCCCTGCTGATAAGATATGCCATTATTAGTGCTGTCAAACTGATTAATCACATCTAACACAAAAGAAGAGGTTGAATTTTGCAAATGTTTTGAATGAAAGATTTATGAAGTATATATATACACTCACCTAAAGGATTATTAGGAACACCATACTAATACTGTGTTTGACCCCCTTTCGCCTTCAGAACTGCCTTAATTCTACGTGGCATTGATTCAACAAGGTGCTGAAAGCATTCTTTAGAAATGTTGGCCCATATTGATAGGATAGCATCTTGCAGTTGATGGAGATTTGTGGGATGCACATCCAGGGCACGAAGCTCCCGTTCCACCACATCCCAAAGATGCTCTATTGGGTTGAGATCTGGTGACTGTGGGGGCCATTTTAGTACAGTGAACTCATTGTCATGTTCAAGAAACCAATTTGAAATGATTCAAGCTTTGTGACATGGTGCATTATCCTGCTGGAAGTAGCCATCAGAGGATGGGTACATGGTGGTCATAAAGGGATGGACATGGTCAGAAACAATGCTCAGGTAGGCTGTGGCATTTAAATGATGCCCAATTGGCACTAAGGGGCCTAAAGTGTGCCAAGAAAACATCCCCCACACCATTACACCACCACCACCAGCCTGCACAGTGGTAACAAGGCATGATGGATCCATGTTCTCATTCTGTTTACGCCAAATTCTGACTCTAACATCTGAATGTCTCAAGAGAAATCGAGACTCATCAGACCAGGCAACATTTTTCTAGTCTTCAACTGTCCAATTTTGGTGAGCTCGTGCAAATTGTAGCCTCTTTTTCCTATTTGTAGTGGAGATGAGTGGTACCCGGTGGGGTCTTCTGCTGTTGTAGCCCATCCGCCTCAAGGTTGTGCGTGTTGTGGCTTCACAAATGCTTTGCTGCATACCTCGGTTGTAACGAGTGGTTATTTCAGTCAAAGTTGCTCTTCTATCAGCTTGAATCAGTCGGCCCATTCTCCTCTGACCTCTAGCATCAACAAGGCATTTTCGCCCACAGGACTGCCGCATACTGGATGTTTTTCCCTTTTCACACCATTCTTTGTAAACTCTAGAAATGGTTGTGCGTGAAAATCCCAGTAACTGAGCAGATTGTGAAATACTCAGACCGGCCCGTCTGGCACCAACAACCATGCCACGCTCAAAATTGCTTAAATCACCTTTCTTTCCCATTCTGACATTCAGTTTGGAGTTCAGGAGATTGTCTTGACCAGGACCACACCCCTAAATGCATTGAAGCAACTGCCATGTGATTGGTTGATTAGATAATTGCATTAATGAGAAATTGAACAGGTGTTCCTAATAATCCTTTAGGTGAGTGTATATATATATATATATATATATATATATCTTTCATTCAAAACATTAGCAAAATTCTAACCTTTCATTTAAGTAAAATAATTGTAAAATTGAAGTAAAATAATTGAAAGTAGGGAGATTTTTCTCCAAAAATCTGGTTGTCCACAATTATTGGCACATTGGATTTTTTTATGAGTAGGCTATAATATCTCTGAAGTATGTTCCCATTCATATTTGGGTTGTTGACGTGACATGGCATTTTCACTGTCACACAAGATAAAAAATGAATATAATTAGTATTGTCATCATTTAAAATGCAGTAAATGGTTAAACATTTCTTTGTCTTAAATGGACCTATTGATATAAAAACCTATTATATACCTATTAACCTATTAACCTATGATATAAAATACCTATTGATGCTTTGTTATTAGATTTTTTATTTATTTATTTATTTTTTTAATTTTGAGCCAAATCTCAAAATTGTCCTATGGTGTGACTGTCTCAAGCATGGTTCAATAAATAACAACTTTTATAAGCCTAAATTAAAAAGAAAAGCATACAAATGTTAATAAATACCTCAGGCATAATTTCACAAGTGTCTATTTTAGTAAATGACAATCATTTTATTCATTTATATATTTCTAAAAGCATAGGATCTTGATACATTTTGTCACTGAAAACCATGTCCTCCGGTGTGACACCATATCCTGATTTTAAATCGGGCAATTCCACTTATAAGTTTAATTAGTTGAAGGACCCCATTCAATGTCATGTTACTGAAGCCCATGACATGTGCACATGGTAAGTTTTTGTCTCAGAATTGTTCAAATATTTAACTTTTTTGGAACCACTATAAAAAAAGTGTTAAGTTTTGTTGTCCTTTGGTGCGACACCCCTATGTTCTTAATTGTTGCTATGTCACACCATAGGACACATTTCAGTAAAAATGTTCAAAAAACAGTGAATCAGACTTTACACTACAGAATAATATGTATTTTTTCTTCAAAAGTGGTGTTTACATTTTTACTGCATATTTGTCAACTACATTTTTTAGCACACCAGGGTGACTAGGAACATGACATTGTCCAGCCATGACTTCCTGTCCCATAGGAGTATAAATATGAGGAAACACAAATTCCCTTAATCATTCATCACAATGAGTAAAACCAAAGAATATAGTTCTGATGTGCAGCAAAGATTGTTGAGCTTCACAAAATAGAAAGTGCCTGTAGGAAAATAGCCAAAGCATTGAAAATCCCCATTTCCACCATCAGGGCAAGAATTAAGAAGTTCCAATCAACTAAAGATGTTATGAATCTGCCTGGAACGTGTGTTGGACGTGTGTCTATATCGTCCTAATGCACGGTGAGGAGGAGAGTTTGAGTGGACAAAGACTCTCCAAGGATCACAGATGGAGAATTGCAGAGATTAGTTGAGTCTTGGGGTCAGAAAGACTAAAACAATTATCAATCAGCCCCTATATCACCACAAGTTGTTTGGGAGGGTTTCAAGAAAAATCCTCCTCACTCATCCAGAAACAAACTCCAGCATATTCAGTTGTCAGACATGACTGGAACTTCAGACGGGACCTGGTCCTGTGGTCAGATGAAACTAAAAAAGAGCTTTTTGGCAGCAAACTCACCAGATGTGTTTGGTGCAAACAGGGATAAAAAGTACCCCATGCCCACGGTTAAATATACCGCTGGATCTTTAATGTTGTGGGCCTATTTTTTAGCTGGAGGTCCTGGACATCTTGTTCAGATACATGGTATCATGGATTCTATCAAATGCCAACAGATAAAAAATCAAAACCTGACGGCCTCTGCTAGAAATCTTATAATGGGCCGTGGTTGGTTCTTCCATCAGGACAATGATCCAAAACAAATATCAAAATCAACACAAAAATGTGTCACCGAGCACAAAATGAAGCTTCTGCCATGGCCGTCCCAGTCCCCTGACCTGAACCCTATAGAAAACTGAAGAGAAGAAGCACCAACATGGAGCTGTGAATCTGAAGGATCTGGAGAGATTCTGTATGGAGGAATGGTCTCTGATATCTGGTCAGGTGTTCTCCAAGACTCAGAGCTGTTATCTTGGGAAAAGGACGTAGCAATAAGCATTTAATAAAAGGGTGTCAATAATTGTGGCCAGCGTGTTTTGGAGAAAAGCATTTATTTCATAAAGAGATTTTCCCCACATTTAAATTTTTTTTTTTTACTTCAATAAAAGGTTAGAATTTTCGCAAATTTTTCAAAGTGTTCATGTTTTTCTATCCCGGTGAGGACTGAATGCACACTGACTCATGGGGACTCGTGTCACTGTTGGGACCTAAATTGAGGTCCCATGAAGAAACAAGCTTATAAATCATACAGAATGAGTTTTTTTTTTGAAAAAGTAAAAGGTTTTGTGTGATGGGCCAGTTTAGGGGTAGGGTTAGTGTACGGGGAGAGAATATACAGTTTGTACAGTATAAAAACCATTACGTTTATGGAGAGTCCCCACAAAGATAGCGAACCTGACGTGTTGTGTATAAATATATGCATATGTATGTGTACACACACACACATGTTATTTTATATTTACAAACTTTTATGTTAGATGTTAATCGATTTGACAGCACTAGAAATTATGTATTACCAAATGCTGACAAGATATGCATTAAGAAATATATATCAAATAGTGCCCCCTGCTGATAAGAGCTGGAATGATATACTGTATCTGCTGGTAAGATACAAGGTGATGGTCATGTACGTCAAAACATGGTTTTTTAAAGCGAAGGACATGCAAATTTAGTATGATGGTCAAGTATATCAAGTAAAAACATTTATTCCAGATTTTATTTATATTATTTTTAAAAAGATTGCTCCTTACTTTGCTACTGGCGTATGATGTATTTACAGGTTTGATTTACCAACAGAATGAGGACAATTACTCAAAATTTCAGTGAGAATACATGCTAAACTTTACAAAGTGCTATTCATATACAAAGGGCCTAAATAGAGAAAATCTAGAAACGATCATGATAACAAGGAACACTTGTGGCAGTAACCATGGCGACCGAGGTCAATAATGAGGTAACACTGACCTCTGGTGGTGGATTGTAGAATCTCTTGAGGCCGACGAAATAGTATCATGGCCATATTATCAGTGTTGAAGTTAAAGTCCTATTTAGAACCTTAAAGGGTTCTGTCAGGTGACTCATATATAAGAACCTTTCATGGGATCATTTTATGGATTTAGTTTTAATTAATTACTTTTGTTTAATTAATTTGTAAACGTACATTATCACTAGATGGAATAACCTGTTATACAAGAAAATATTCTACAATCATTTTTTTTTTTTTTTTAATTGAGCCCTAGGGTTCTATATAGAACCCTGTTAACCTTAACCTTGTTTAAATCAGATTAATTAGTGACAGAAAAGTGATTCACCTGTATGCTAATTTTTTGATGGCACAACGGCAGTTATTCTCATGTAAATGTGAACTTTTTCTCTCTTATTGACTGCAAATGTCCTGTTATCAGTTGTGCAGTTGAATAAGGTGTGGTGGGCAGTGATAGGCAGACAAGCAGATGGATTGAAATCTACAGTAAATTTAATTGTGTTTGATATGTAGTATATTTCTATAATATACTGTAACAACATTGCCATATTTCCAAAAAAAAACAAAAAAACATCTTCAATTATCAGGACTCAATTATCAATTTGGATGGAAAGTGGAAAACTATGAAATATTCATAATCTTTGCAGGTCATTTAAGACTAAAGAGTGCTGTGTAATCCTCTCTGAGCAGAAAGTTTATTTCAGCTACACTCAAGGTGCACATAGTACATCATCTGTGGAAACCTAACACTTCCTGACACTAATCAGGTGCTTCCAGATCAGGCACGTGTCTGTAATTCAAACAGATGGTTGAAACTGGCCTCCTCAAACCCTAAATCCACACTGCAACACTCTCTCTGCCAAGTCCTGAAAAGCGTAAGAAATTATACTCTGTCCCGACCCAGCTTCCACTACAAGATATGTATTAGAATATACTCCTTCCCTAAAAAGAGCTTAATTATCATATAGACAATTCCTCCTCATCTCAGTAATATGTAAATAGTACCACTTAGGCCCATAGCGTGTGCTGCAACGGGCCATCAAGAACCATCCTGTGTTCAAAAGGATAGATGAACATCATTAGCAGGGATTTCAGACAATCTTATCGTAAAGAATATCAAAGATGTGAGAACGGAAGGCTATCACTTTTATTGTTATCCTCAATTCACCTTAAGACAAAGCTTCATTTACATGTTGAGCAGGAATACGAATGTACTGTATAAAATGTTTGAGCAGAGATTATTCAGGGTTCATTAGAGGTGCAAATCTTGTGCTGTGAAGACCTGTTTGATTAAAGTCACCATGAAATCAAAATGGACTATTCTTATATTTTTATGGACTATTGCACTATTTATTATAAATAATTTATCTGTGCTCTTTTTTTTATTATTCATGTGCTCTCGTATCAAAATAACTTCCCCTCTCTCTTGCAGCATCATCTCTTCTCTGATGATGTGTTTACTGGCGTGAGGGCGGGGCAACTTGTCACTCACATGAGATCCACCAATAGCAAACCACAACCATCCAATCAATACCTTATAGACAAAATCAAGTCCCGTCCTACATTTGTTCTTGTGTAGAGAAGCCGTTTCACTCAACCGTTTCTCTCAGCCACAGACATCACACCCACGAATCGTTGGCTGAATGTCTGATGCATACGGCACACAAAATGGGAAACACTTTAGGAGATGTGCTCAAAATCGCCCCCTACCCTCATTCACTATTCCCTACATTAGTCCACTAATATAGTTCACCTGAGGGAGTAAATGAAAACTAGTGAGTGAATTCAGATACTGAGCAGAAGGGTTGCCACTTTTGCATAGCTTGTGCTTCCTGTTTAATATCATTTGAAACTTAGTAAACTAGAGCTCCAGTAGTAATGAAAAGATTTATCTTGAACTATGTCAAGGAAACTATGTATAAACCTTAATTAAACAATTTAATAATAAATTAAAAAGGGATTTATACCTACCTAATATTGTGATGGTCCCCCTTTTTCTGCCAAAACAGCCCTGACCCATTGAGGCATGACTCCACTAGACCCCTGAAGGTGTGCTGTGGTATCTGGCACCAAGATGTTAGCAGCAGATCCTTTAAGTCCTATAAGTTGCGAGGTGGGGCCTCCATGGATCGGACTTGTTTGTTCAGCACATCCCACATATGCTCGATTGGATTGAGATCTGTGGAATTTGGAGGCCAAGTCAACACCTCAAACTCATTGTTGTGCTCCTCAAACCATTCCTGAACCATTTTTGCTTTGTGGCAGGGCGCATTATCCTGCTGAATGAGGCCACAGCCACCAGGGAATACCGTTTCAATGAAAGGGTGTACATGGTCTGCAACAATGCTTAGGTAGGTGGTACGTGTCAAAGCAGGACCCAAGGTTTCCCAGCAGAACATTGCCCAAAGCATCACACTGCCTCCGCCGGCTTGCCTTCTTCCTATAGTGCATCCTGGTGCCATGTGTTCCCCAGGTAAGCAACGTACACACACCCGGCCATCCATGTAATGTAAAAGAAAACGTGATTCATCAGACCAGGCCACCTTCTTCCATTGCTCCGTGGTCCAGTTCTGATGCTCATGTGCCCATTGTTGCCGCTTTCAGTGGTGGACAGGGGTCAGCATGGGCACCCTGACTGGTCTGCACCTATGCAGCCCCATACGCAACAAACTGCAATGCACTGTGTATTCTGACACCTTTCTATCAGAACCAGCATTAACTTCTTGAGCAATTTGAGCTACAGTAGCTCGTCTGTTTGATCGGACCACACGGGCCAGCATTCGTTCCCCACTTGCATCAATGAGCCTTGGTCACCCATGACCCTGTCGCCGGTTCACCACTGTTCCTTCCTTGGACCACTTTTGAGAGATACTGACCACTGCAGACCAGGAACACCCCACAAAAGCTGCAGTTTTGGAGATGCTCTGACCGAGTCGTCTAGCCATCACAATTTGGCCCATGTCAAACTCGCTCAAATCCTTACACTTGCCCATTTTTTCTGCTTCTAACACATCAACTTTGAGGACAAAATGTTCACTTGCTGTCTAATATGTCCCACCTACTAACAGGTGCCGTGATGAAGAGATAATCAGTGTTATTCACTTCACCTGTCACTGGTCATAATGTTATGCCTGATCTGTGTATATGCTCCCTACTCCCTGAGCACGGTATCAGTTGAAGTGGATTTCGCTGACAATAATAGCTCATTTGGAATTTCCTGCAATCTCATCAACAAAAGGCAACGGCGGGTTGCGCAGATTATGTTATAACATAAATATAAATATAAATATTGTAATTTATTTTCAATTTTCAATTTATTAATTTCAATTTAAAATCATATAATAGGCCTGTACATATACAAAACACAGTATGTATCTAATAAATATAATCAAAACGTATTATTCTATTCGTTTTTTTTAGTTTATTACATAGACTACTTGTATATTTAATTGAGTATTAACAGATTTGAAGCTGTACTGTAACTGTCATTCAATATGAAAATAAATTTTGGTTAACTATGTGTAAATGTGTTCTATGTAAATACAATAGAATATGCAAATGAAACATTAATCGCCATAACCATTCAAAAATACTCTAGTTTGTATAATAATATCAATATTTATGAATATTCAAATTCAAAACTCCTCCATCGCAGAGACTTTTCCAACGGCTCTGCTCCATCGTTAGTTCAGACTGGTGACGCGACACGCAATGACAGTTGGGTGATTTTCGCTCTGTGAAGTAATGTATCGATGTTCCCTTATTCGCAGTAGCCTACCCTTCGAACTGAACATGTTCAGTCCTTTGGATTGGAATCTCACTTAAAATGGTGGATTCGAATACCCTGTGCACTTCACAGTCCACTTACAGTTGAATGGAATGCACCTTTCGTGTATTCTTGAGTGTACATCAGTTGTACACTTGTTATTGTGGTGCATTGTGGGATTGAATGCGTGCACTCGATAATGTCCACTATGGTTTCGGACACCACTACAAATGGCTGTCCCCTCAAATGATGCCCTATTTAAAAAGTATTGTAATAAAATAAAATAGGCTAATGATCAAGGGATCCATTATCATTCTCTGTTAAATCACAATGTTTGAATGTAAGATTCATAGAAGCTTCTCGATGGTGAAGGAAGCATATGAATAAAAGGGTTCTGGAAAACACAGACGAACAGTATTGATAAATACACTCAGAATAGATTACAGATTCAAAGTAATGCCTTCAGTATCGATGACATTTGATTATCATCCCTGGTGAACAATTATAGCTTCAAAGCTAAATCTGCAGTCCAGTTTCAGTAATCAATAAATCAGTTCCAAATTTGGTGCTGATGTAATCCAATAATCCAAACATACGAGGGGCGTTCAAAGAGAGAAGTCAAAGATACAGATTAGGATCATGAACTCAAAATTATAAACAGAATCCAGACAGGGAAATTATTCCAGTATAGGAAAACATGCAAGACTTTGTACAAAAAAAGGTGGCATAAGAAATCGAATCAGTGGTGATGAAGAACAGGTGGGCCGGTAACCATGGAGACAGACTATCAGGGAAGATGTCACTGATGCTTGACAGCTGAATCTGACACACCAACTTGGTGAGGAGGTTGTGTGTCATTTCTTCTGGTCCCCCGTGTTCAACTTTCAATAAGCCAAGCAAAAATGGGATGCATTATTATTTTACATTATTACAAGGCTCTCTGGAATACTTGATTCTGATTTACCAGGCGTGACATTTGCTGTGTCCCAATTCAGAGGCTGCATCCTTCGAAGGCCGCAAAGGTCGGACTGAGCGTTGTCAAATGGGACTAAGGAGGATTGTTCTTGTCGCCTAGCAACTGTGACAGCTGCTGTCGACGAGTGGCACGTTTATACTGGACTTTTTTGAAAGTTATATTAAACTGTCAGAAAACAAAACAGGGTTCACAAACTGTCTAAATATGTTCACCACGGTTAATTTCTGTATATAATAGAGTATAAACTATATATAATCGCATCTTAGCTAAATATGTCAACATTTGAACCGTTTAAAGTTTTTTTTTTTTTATTAACATTTGTATCATTAAATATTTGAATAAGTTGAAACCCAATACTTACGTTTAAAAGTGTAATTCTGCAATTTCTCTCAGAAAAATCCTGTCGTCACTGGCGCACAATGAATTCTGGGGTAGGTAAGGATTCATCTGTTGTATCTATAGACATATAAAACACATTATTTAACACATATACGCTTCGCATCGGGGTCCTGATCACCCTGTCTGGGTTTATTTTGCAATGACAACCAGCTTTATCCCATTATCCCTTACATAAACAGGTAAGGTTTCAAAACAGTTTCATCTCATGAAATATCTTTTATTCCCATAATTATTTATGTGGTGAAAAGTTATTTCACACATAATAAAATCTGGAAAATAAGAATACACTGTAAAAAATATTTTCATGATTTGTTACCACAACTTTTTTGTCAAATCAACTTAGATAATTAATGTAATTCATGTAACATCATTTTGACATCTCAATGAACTTTCAATGAACTCAAAATTTTAAGGCAACCAGGTAACTTACTTTTTTAAGTTAAACCAACAAGTCTTTACAGTGTACAAAAAAGGTGGCTGACCCCTGTAATATATAGAATAGAATATGCTATAACTGACTTCTTATGTCTAGACACAGAAATTTACTGTTCTTGTTTAATATTGTAAACATTGTCCAGATGCACCTGGTGGTTTTTTAATATTAATGATGATGTCATTTAATTACTGAGACTGAAGCGTGTGTGTTAAAAACCCCAGAGATCATCAGAACATCTGTCTTAAACAGTATTTTGGCACACATTGTGCCAAAGTATGACCTTATACTGATGAAGTATTATTCAGCAAGCCATAGCTTATCTCACAATGCCCTGTGAGCCTGTCATAAATCCTTACTGATGCCTTTAACTGATGTTGTTGCTCTATGCTATTAGGCTAATAGGCAGCTGTAGGCTACTTGCTAGAAATTCACAATAAAAATACAGTGGTATTACATGCATTTTGGTATCTATATATTTACAGTTCATAACTGTTATGGTTTATTTCCTGTATGTTAAAAGGGCTATATGTAGAATTCAGAAACCATTCTTATTAATGACCGGAAATGCCTTGGAGCAATATAGCATACACATTTGCGATCGCAGGCATCATGTCGAAAGATTAAAATGACACTTTTATACGGAGACTATATCTGTCTATGTGAGACTATAGTTTGAATTAATCCTTTTCTTTGCACGATACATGGACATTATAACAGAATAGCTCTTTCGGCATAATCCTTAATATGTAAGCATTCGCTTCACGCGTCTTGGGAGTGCGCGTAACTGTCACATCCTTTGGATTTTCCCGGCAAAAACGTCCCGGGTCCTCGCGTAAAAAAATCAGTCTACATGTTTTCATAGACAACCTAGGTAGTTGGGGCAGGTCTCTTTTTTAAGTTTAGTTAGAAGCTGTTCACACATTGGAAATAAAAAAGCGATTAATACATGGAAATTCCTACATATATCCCCTTTAATACCAACCTACTTGGGCATGTTGAACTATAGGCCTAACTAAAATCCTGTTTTGTACAATAATGTCATTCTATTTTACTGTACATGTATGGTTTTTAAATACGATACATATTTTCACCATAAATGATTAAATCATAGGCCTACTTTTTCCCCAAAAAAATTAAAAACCATTTAACATAATGGTTTTACTGTATATGGTCAGGTAACTTTAAAGTTAACCTATTAGACTATTAATATGAAAATCTTTTGAATGTAAAATGTGTAACATTTGCTTTGTACAACATTGTACAAAAGTTTAAAAATATTTTAAAATATATGTATTGTCTTTTTGAATATAATATAGGCCTTTTTCACCATAGATTTTTTCCCCTCCAAAAAAACACACGATTTTTACACTAAAATTACATATATTGTCCAATTTAGCCTGTTTAGTTTTTATGCATATCATAAGGTAACTTACAGTTAACCAATTACATGTCTCTAGGACAATTTTTTACACATGTAAAATACATTTTGTTATATAAAATGAAAAAAGCTGATGTGTGTGATCCAGTGTAGCCTAAAGCACACAGCCTCAGTCAGAATTTGTGCAAAATTGTGGCTTCTCTAATTGGAAGTGTTAAAAACAGTTAAAGCAAATTACATTATATACAGGCCTGCTAATTTAAAGAAGCTGACACAAATTTTCCTACAAAGACACTGGTGCATTGTAAATGTCACATGTTGTGTTTCACGCTCAACCACCAAGCACACATCAATGCCAGCACAAAACCCTTGGCACAGACACAGATCAGGAAATACATCACAAACAAGCATCTTCCTTCATCAGATTAAACAGAATTTCAGATTTTAAAAGGAATGACATCCCACCCATTATGAACCCCTTATAATGTTGTGATTTACAAATACACTCAGACAATAGCAGATCACCTAACAAACGATCTCAAATGCTTTGATGAGATTTAAATTCCAACCAAATTAGACCTTATTATCATTCCTCAATTTCTCTGTTCTTAATGATGACCAGACTGCAATCAGTATGAACATATAAACAGACATCTCTCTCGCTCTCTCTCTCATGTGGTTTTAATTTTCGTCCCCAGGCAACGTTTGGAGTTTGGCTGAGCTTGAGTTTCATTGTAAAACTTCAGTAAAAGACAAACTCCACTTCCAAGGCAGAAACACAGGACTTGAGTTTATTATTATTTCTTCAGAAGATCTGTGAGGGGCCGACCGTGGGGCTCCATGCTCTCATTGGCTCTTAAGGGCCAGGATGGTTCACTCAGCTGCTTTTTATATCCACTTGGTGGCACCAAAACACTTCATTTTTTATTAGCTCTATATCCCTTGAATTTGTTGTGTATTTCATTTAATCATATTACACTCTCAAAAAAAAAAGGTACAAATGCTGTCGCTTTTCAAAAGGTACACTTTTGTTCCTTTTAGGTACTAATATGTACACTTTAGGTAATATATACTTTTAAGGTACCAATATGCATCTATGCAATATGTATCTTCTGAAAACAAAGGTACCACCCCAGTGACAGCTTTTGTACTTTTTTCTCTGAGAGTGTATATGAGTAAATACACAACTCATTTGCTTTTTTTTTTCTATTGTAAGTATTGTGATCAAGACTTTATTTCTGTAATTATACTGATTACATTGGAGTTGCAATATCATGCAATAAGACACTTCAGAATATATGTTTGTTAATTGTCCCCATTATTGTGTTTTATGTTTTGTCACGTCTATATGTCTTATTAAAACCTTTATGTTGTGATGTTGATTTTCCCTCTTTTTAGAGGCAAACATATTGTTACATAAATTAAAAATCTAAATGTTTTAATTTAAAACAAATTTGGTGTAACATTTTCACTCAGAAATTGCAAGTAAATTTCACAAATAATTACAAAGAAATGGCAAGGAACACGTTGAATAAACATGAAATTTGGAACTGAAATAGAATATTCTACTAAAACGTACTCCAATATCTTAAATAATAATAATTTTTAAAAGTGTACCATAAACTTTTCTCAACTACATTGGAAAGCTAAACATTTTAGTTGAATTGAGTCTAAAAATTGAGAAAAGTCAGACATTATATGTTGCCATGATATGAGTTTTCTCAACCAAAAAAAAAAATCCCCTTTTTTTTAAGAGTTGGGGGTGTGTTTTTTTTTGTGTACACACTAGTATCAGACTACCGCGTTCCTTTCCAGGACCCATGATAAAAACAGCCTCTCACATCCTATTAATAGATGAACATATAAATTTAACAGATCATTATTTGAATAACCGTCATTATAATTAAGACTTGCTTTGAATCAATTGATTTAAGCCACAAACGAGAGCAAGAGGTGATGTTTAAGGTGAGAGACTGATCGATGGCTCGTGACCTCCAGCGACACGGATGATGGATGACGGTGGAAGAGGAGAGAATGTGAGGAGGAAAAGCGTTGGATAGGGTTAAACTGTAAAACAACAAAAGGTGTCTTAAATGTCTAAAATTGTGTTATTAAAATCCGCTCCTTCACCCATCCTGAGGATACAGAACAATAGTGTTGTCATTCATACAGTTAGCCCTCATAAATTGTTCACACATCCTCCATTGCTCGGATAAATTGAGCCAAAGGAGACCAATTTCCCTCTCTGCAGACTCTGTAAATGTCAAACTCAACAAACCCCTGGACTTCTGTAGACTTGTAAACTGTGCAGTATTTGCAGCGGCGCTGTGTTTTCTGCTGATTATGTGATTGCTCGTGACAGAAAGCACTTCTGAGATCCAGCTATACAGCGCTGCTGCCATATCAAGCTTATTTAGAACAGATCCGCAATGAGCTTTGACAAGATCACAGTTCCTTTTGTCAGAAAACATTAGTTTTCTCATATGCAGTGCGAGATCGAATTTGATTTGTAGAATTTGGTCATTCATGACATTGTGATCATTTTTACTGCTGCTGCATGTGTTAAAAAAAACTTTAGGTGCAGAATCTGTAGCTGTAAGTATAAGAATCTGTCAACTATTATTTTGACAATAAAGGACACTTTCCAAGAATAGCTAAGGTACAACCTGTAGTCACATTAGTTTTTATTAAAGCAATTAAGGCACAAAACATATTTTTTAAGAGAGAAGTGTATATGTTAGATTAAAACTAGCCAGAACACATTGAAAAAATCACTAACGTGCCTCATCTCACTAATATTGTCCCCTCTCAACTTTATCTAGCTATTAAAATAATCTAATTAAAAATCTTCTGTTTCTTCCAAATTTCCAAGTCTACAAGTAGAGCCTTACTACTTTTGGCCCTCTAGCGGTTGATGCGTTAAACTGCAATTTACTTGCGGAGGAACTTTGTTTCGGTATTTGATTTGAGTTGTGCTTCGGCTCTGCTTCTTTTGCGCGGATGAATCTGATCGTTTGAGGCGTACCGGTCTGTCCGATCGTTTAACAGTCAACAACATCAAAGCTCCCTCTGCAAATGAAAAAAATAAATAACGAATGAAATATGGATATACGAAAAAATGTGTCTTATGAGCAGGTAATAGCATTAATAAATAGCATAAAGCGGTTACAAATGTTAGGCAATGGCGAGATAGGCTGTTATTATGCTACACGATTGGTATTCGTATCAGATAGGCCTATAAAACACTGGCTAGTAGCCTAGCAAGGTGACTTTTTTTTTTAAATAACAGTAACAGGAAACCTACCACCGCATATAGTAGCCTGCCCGTCTTTTCTTTACTTAGCTTATGCAGACCTATGACGTGAACACGCACAGACGCAATTTCCCGGGAAATCCGTCCTGACAGCTATAAAATTCATTGCAAATTGTTTGTTTGCGAACAAAAATGCATCCCTATTTTCAGTATTTTATCGATTTGTATTTTTATATTTTAATTTTAGTTTTAGTTATTTTAGTACATCAAGTTAAACTTAATGAAAATGAAATGTGTTGCTTTTGCAGCTAGCTGAAGTAAAATAATAGTACATTTATTTAATTTCCGTTATAAGGTAACATAAATGTTTTTTTTTTTTAATGGTTTATTAGTTTTAGTTAACTAACCCTGCTAGTATAATGAAATCACCCAAATTGCGTTCAAATAAATGTAAAACATTTTATCCTATTTAAAATGTAACTCCTATTTAACTATTAAAAAATTAGTTTTACACATTCATTGAAAAGGCCAAAAGTCAATTTGTTTGTCTGCTTGATCATACAGACTCTTTGTCTGTCTAAAAATGTTCCATGAACAATGTTTTGTTCAGTTTGTCTAGTTAAGCTGACAGTTGAATGTTCTAACATATGTTCATAGTGCTATGTATATATACACTATGTCAGTAGCTTAACTCTTGTCTTTAAGTCTGCATCCGTAAAGATCTCCAAAGGTCATGGTTTCATGTCAGAGTTCATACAACTGACTTCTTACCTTCAGAGTCCACACATGTCAGTAATTTCTCCCCGATTGCTTCCCCAAACTTTATGTATGGGTGTGCGTTTATGTGCATGTGTGTGTGTGTGTGCATGTGTAGTTCTCTTTGCTTTAAAAACAGGTGTGTGATTCTAAACAGTATTGCTCAAGCATTTAAAGGAGGCTCCACTGACTTTTCATCTTTTCAACATGTTTCCACCTTGACAGTTCTCGATGAATGGAACGTAAACATACTCCTTAGACTTCACTGAATTCAATGGCCAAATACAATGGAAGCATTTGGCAAGATTTTGTTTTGTAAATTCTAACTTTAGTCCCATTTGAGAAGGCTGCGATTCATCTATTGAGAAATAACAAAGGCACTTAGTAAATGTGTGTAGGATTTGATTAATAAGAAACAAAAAATGGAATTTCCCCACTGAAGCGTCTTTATTCCGTGGAAAACAAAAGGAGATGTTCTGAAGAATGTTGACGCTACTCTTTTCCATATAATGAAGGTGAACGAGGACACAAAGTACTGTAAACATACACTCTTAAAAATAAAGGTTCCAAAAGAGGGTTATATAGTAAAGTTCCTAAAAGAACCTTTTTCCACTATAAAGAACTTTTTGTGGAATGGAAAGGTTCCATGAAGGTTAAAGGTTCTTCACAGAGCCATAGTCCCTGTTTACAGCTAAGATGCGTTTTGGTCGATTGGATCACAAGTTAGACGAGGGAGACACATTTCTGTTTACACCTGGTGTTTTAATCCGTCTCTTTTGTCCACTTTCAACCACTTCTGTCCTGATTTCTTCGAGGGGAGGGTCTATGGGCGGGTAAATCTATGGGTTTTTTACATATCTTTCAAAATAAGCTCGTAGGGGTGGTTCACGATATGAGAATTTTTTTAAAGATAAAGATATATATCACGATATAGTTATTTTGTGTTATTTTATCTCATTTCTGTTATTAAAAATAAGAAAAAAGAAGCAAATTACAAACAATAGGACAAAACAATATAACAAAAATATGAATTAAACAAATTATTTTTTTCAGGTACAATAGGTTTATTTAACATGTAGTTAGAATTAGTACAGAAATTAATATAAATATAAAAATAAAATATTACATAGTCTTCACTGTATGAATTGCATATAAATTTCTTATTAAAGCTAAAAAAAAAGTTATTCAGTCAAGAGCAGTAAGTTATTTTCTCTTTTGTTTGATTCACATTAATAACACAGAGCAGCAGGTAGGTTTATTAGGCTGCTGTCACTTTAAGACCAAACACACAGATCCATTATACTGATACACATCTGGTTTACTTTCACTTGAGACATAAAAGCGCAATAAGACGTGAAAGAGAACTGAATTTGCGATCGCATGCTGAGAGACGTGGCTTTCTGTGCACACGCTTACGCTGTATGTCAGTCAGCAAGAGCACTGCACTGACTTCATTTTCAGGATATATTGCACTTATAACTCTTTAACATCAAGCAGGTCCCGCTCTTTATATTCTCATTCATGCATTTCATTTCATCACTCTATCACATTTACATACCGCGATATACATGATATAGCAAAATCTCTAACGATGGACATTTTATACCGTGGTAACGATATATATATCGCTATTCCGCCCAACACTTTAAATTGTGCAATTTACATATGAACACGCCTGGAGACGACGGAAAAACATACGTAGAGCATCAGCTTTCGTTTCTGTTCTGACAGCCGCAAGACCAGCTGAACGCTGTGAGTGTGTGTTAGAAATCAGGAATGGTGAGAGAACATTGTGCTTGGTACGTTTTTCGTCTTCAAACCACATTTGGGCTTCCGGTGAAAATTTAAATCCCGTCTGGCTAGCGCGCTTCCCTTAATGTTTACTCATTAAGTCAGTAGCAGAGAGTAGTCTATTTTTTGTGGCTGTTTGAATGCTTTTGACCACAGAAGCGTTTACACTACGAAAGCAATCCGTTTTCGACTACCTCTGGAAGCAGGGCCGTTTTTAGGCATAGTGGGGGGGCGCCAATAAGTTTATTCACCCCCCCACCCCTCTCCCCCCTCCACACTATTGGATCAGAGTACTGTCAAAAAAGTTTGCGTTTGGAGCGCTCAAAAACACCATTAGATCAAAGAGCTCGGTCAATGCTTTGGCAAGGTAACGCTTTTTTTAACCATACAACAAAGCTACATTCAAACTAAAGGCCAATTAAAAAAAACAGGTACAGTAAAAAGTGAACAAATCTGTATTTTGTTAGGGCAGTATTTGTGGCCGTCGAGAAATCACGCTGTGAAATGGGCAGATAGCATTTCATGATGAAGTGAGTGTGCAGTTATATTTTGACTCTATAAAGCTTTCTTCTCTTACTTGCACCTCCAAAAGGTGTTTGCGCCAATGCATTGTTAAAAGAATCAGTGTGTTTTGTAATTGTCCCATATAAAACTTTAACGGCCAATTTAAAAATGGTATAATAAAATGTGCTAATTCACAACATTAATACATCCTTTATTAAATCACTTTGTCGAATTTAACGCATCTTTACGGATGGTGTTGAATGCTGAATCGATTCATTCAGTTCTAATAGTGCTTAATGCAAGCAGAGGGCATAGCGTTGCGTTATTTAAAGGGGAAGTTCAAGCATCAATGAGTAACAAAAACCGCACTGAATCAGTATTTATTCTTATTACTTTCATGTGAAATGTAATAATAACATGTAATAATTATGTAGTTATGTCTGAGAACAATTTCTTAGCAACTAGGGATTGCACAAATATAGGCTATATATTATATAGGCCTAGGGCTATACAGGCATCTGGCTACACAATGCTACTGGTATTAATCCTTATTATCAAATATATACAAATATAATTTGGAATGTATGTATGTATTTGTTAATTAATACCAGTAATACCAATTTTGCTTTTTAAAATTTGACTGGGGGCACCAATAAGGATTTCGCCTAGGGCGTCAGAATGGCTAGAAACGGCCCTGTCTGGAAGTGGTCGAAAGTGGACAGTATTTAGCGTTGTTCACTTGTGATCCGATCGACCAAAACGCATCTTAATACCAGGACTAAACAGGGCCATAGATGCCAATCAAGAACCTTTATTTTTATTATACTATATTCCAGGTCGTCTGATGTCATACGAAAACTCTGACCAAAAATTGACAAGAATTTCGTTCCTCTTATTAAATGAGCTCCTGTTTTAGATGTTCTGATGGTGGCACTTAGCCAAACTCATTTGACTGCTGTGAAAGTGGAATCACTTGAGGGCGTGTGCACCGCTCTGGGTTCGAGCTGGGTGTGCGATCACTCGCTCGCGCTCGCAGCGTGAGAAAGCCATTCTTCACCTGTCAGCTTGTGTTTGGGTCACGGAGAAACAACAGAGCGAAATGAAAGAGACAGAGGAGAAGCAGAACGGAATGGAAGAACATCACATGCTCATCTGGGTTTTAAGGAACCATTACAGTTCATTCGTTTATGTTGAAGATTCTTGGAACTTTTAAAAGCCTCCAAAAATAGTCCCAGCCATGTGTGTGTGGAGAGACAAATCAGATATGTGTGTGTGTGAGTGTACGGCAGGTTCGTAAGACAGTGTGGGAGGTTTTGTGACTGTAATCTTTGTCCTTCCATCTCTGACACTAAAAGCTTTTTATTTACCTCTCACTCACTTACACGCTCACAGACAAACGTCTGTGTGTTCATCAAACTTCACATTACAGTTCATCTTCCCCGGCAGAGCTTATTATGATCACCTATCTCTTTCTCTCTCTCTCTCACACACACACGTTAACCCTATTTTTCATCTGAGAAACTGCCAACATGCATTGTAAACCAAACCATTGGCTATTGAACTAATTCTATCACCCAGTTTTTCTTCACTCAGCACTTTGTTCTAAGACAGCATTTTAAAGCATCAGGTGTGCTACAGATTTCAAGCAACATTATGCAGTCTTCTAAGATAATATTTTAGCTAAAATCAAAGGCACCATTGCATGTGTTCTTCAAAGGGCCTGTTTACAACTGGTCACTTTATGTGTTTTCTCTGATTGGATAGCTATGCGATCATGAAAAGACCAAGTGTAAATACCCTATGAAATGCTTTTGTGACAGATTTAATCAGATCACTCAAACCACTTCAGGAAGTAGACTAAGACGCATTCCAAACAAAACTGGAATAGTGTAAATGCATGTGGTTGTTGAGCCACATGTCATTTTTGAGTATCTCTTTAGCAAGCCACAAACGCCCAAACTGCCACAGATGAAACTGAAAGTTCGGCATATGCTCAATGCATAAACTTCTTCATTAAAAGTAGTGAGACTAAATGATCTTACCAGCACTGATGCCGCTCTCTCCTGTTGAGGTGTTTGATCTTGAAATTAGCTTATGATAAATAAAATGCAGCTCATATCTGTTGCTTTTTGTTGACGTGAGCTCTGTAAAATTTGCATATAGCGCGAGAAATGAAGATCAGATTTACATTTGTTTTGCGGAGCCACATTTATGTGGCCACGTGTAAATCGAACCATTTTAACAAATCAGATAGCTATCCGATCAGTAAAAATGCATAAAGTGACATGGGGCCCTATCATACACCTGGTGCAACGCTAGTTTCTGCCCAACGCAGTTATCATTTTCACGTCCAGCGCCACATTGTTTAAATAGCAAATGCACTCGCGCCCATATGTTCACCCATGGGCGCGCTGGTCTGAAAACGAGGTGTGTTCAGGAGCATTGTTGGCGTGTTGCTATTTTGAGGAACTGAAAACGACTGCGCCATTGACCAACAAAAACATGGTCTAAAGTCAATAGCGCATTAAATGGCGTGTTAGTAATATGCGTCTATAGGCGGGTGCACAATGCGCGTACACTCTGCTTATTACATACACAGGGACGCACAGCAGCACACAAATGTGGAAGTCTACTATGGAAGTCAATGGTGCCCCACAACTGTTTGGTTACAAACATTCTTCAAAATATCTTTAAATGAGTTAACTTGACTCGTTTGTTTTCACAGTGTAATTTGCATACTGCCTTTTGCATATTCCGATGTGGGGAAGAGATCAAGGTTTGGCTGGTTAGCATGATCTAGTTGGCCATCTAATGGTTAATAAGTATTTTTGCACACAACATGCACTACTTATTAAAAAAAAAATTGCTGACCCAAACTTTTGTATGTATAGCTAATAATTCATAATATAATTTAAGATGTTTTACCAGTGCCTGGTTCTTTTTTGGAGAGGTATTTAAAGCATAAAATGGACTGTGCGCCTTCTGGTGGTGCCATCAACCATAATTGCTGCGCCCCAGTTCAGAGGCTGCATCCTTCGAAGGGCGCATTCGAAGGCCGATTGTGTCACCACTGCACGACGAAGACTGTCCCAATTTCGAAGGCTCTTCAAAAGCGGCCTTTGTTTCCCGTTAAATGAAGCCAACATCAGATGGATTCTTCGCGGCCTTGCCTACCCCAGAATTAATTGTGCGCCAGTGACGACAGGATTAATTTGAGAGAAACTGCAGAATTACACTTTTTAAATGTAAGCATTAGGTTTCAACTTACTCAAATATCTAATGATACAAATGTAAAATAAAACTTTAAAATCGTTCAAATGTCGACTTACATCTTACTAAAATGCGATTATATATAGTTTATACTCTTTATTATATACAGAAATGGACCATGGTGAACATATGTGACCCGTGCTGGCAAAATGAGTCACAATGAGCAACTTTTAAAAAATGAGTTATATTGTTAGTAAAAAAAACCTTCAAAATAATGTATGGTTTGTTTGAATCGGACATAAAATGAATGAGCTACACCTGTTTGAAGTCGATAGAGTCAGCAAAGTCAGTTTTGAGAAAAATCGAGTTTTCTGAAGGTTCCAAAACAAAATCACCTAGCAACCATACTTTAAAATCCCTGGAAATAACACCAAATTTGGCACACACCAAGTCAAAACCAAATATCTATAGGAAAAATATATATTCAATTTTTTTTACATGATACCACAATTGTTTGATTAACATTAATGAGACAGACAACCTATATATTAAGACCTACTGTACTGCACGGATCTAAAATAATGTTACACATCAAATGTTTTTCCCCAACAGTTAACCAAACGTTCATTTAAGACATAACAGATAATGTTTGCGTGAATACTCGTCAAGACAGATATTTTGAAGTACTGTAATTCTGTGTATACTGTATGTGTCTATTGGGATCGCGCACTGTCTGAGACATTTTTGGGTGCACGCTTTGTCAGTCAGCGCGAGTGAGATCGTTTTCATGGACAGGGAAAGGTACTCCTCCCAGAAAACGTACAAATAAAAATACTTTCAGATGTTTAATTGCTATTTGGAGCATTGGGATCGCTAGACGAGAGCTTAATGAACTCATTTTTGTGAAAACCTCAAAATCGACCAAAATCTTTTCACTTGTTTTGCCTGTAGCTCGAAATTATTCTGTGCGTATTCGGAATCCTTTTGCCAGCACGGGTCACATAGACAGTTTGTGAACCCTGTTTTGCTTTCAGACAGTTTAATATAACTTTCAAAAAAGTCCAGTAACATTACTGTCACTCATCAATGGCAGCCATCAAATTTGCTAGGCGACAAGAACAATCCTCTGTATACTATAGACCGTCCCATTTGACAACGCTCAGTCCGACCTTGGTGGCCTTCGAAGGATGCAGCCTCTGAATTGGGACACAGCAAATATGAATGCTAGCTTTCTCCATGTATTAACAGACCTCCTTAGAAGAGCACTATTTGTACGTAGAGCATTTAAAATCAGGGTGTCATTTCAGTTAAGATGCTGACTATGTAGGCGGTAGATAGCAAGCAGCTCTCAGGTGCAACTTTATACACACACATAGCCTATAGTTGACTCATTCACCCACATTCACACACATGTAGGCCTACACCAAACTCTCTGTAGGTAATCCAAAACAATCATCCATAATCTTTTCTCAAAGCATGTTGAATAACACTAAAACACGCCACGGTACATTAAAGTCTGTTTTTCCTCGAGGGCTCAGTCAACATTCGCGTACATAAATGAACAGTGACTGACTGTGGTTACCGACTCTTATCTGGGAGGATCAATTGATTAGGTAATAAATCAGTCAACCTGTGCCCTAGGTTTCCCCCGCACCGAGCAGTTTGGGAGAGTCAGCCCAGCCCTGCAGCCAAAGAAGCGCGGCGCGGCGGGGGTGCGGGCGCGGCAGGTGGGTGCCGTGAGGTAACAGGAAGGGCTGGGCCACAGGTGAGAGGGAAAGACAAAGCGGCAAGAGAAAAAACAGCAGGATCGAGGAGGCAGAGACAGACTGAAAGAGAGAGAGAAACAGGAATGCAGAAACTCCCTAGGCAGCGGCGCAATCCTCTGGAGAGAGAAAAAAGGAATTTTTATGTGCTGCAGGTGATCAGGGCTCGACACGGAGAGAGAGGGGGTGTGCTGGACGAGGATGGGAAAGAAAAACGAAGAAAGACAGTGACGACGAGCAGCAGAAGAAGGTGGAAAGAAAGAATGAGAATGGAGGGAGCTATAAAGATCCACTAAATAGGCTGCTGCTGATGGCTTGATGACAGACCAGTGATTTAATGCGTGATTGGCAGTGGAGACTTGCGCTCTGCTGCACATATGGCAGAAAGATCCAGGCAGACGCGATGGCACGAGATGAGAGGATTCCGAAAAGGGGGCTTTTAAAGTAAAACAAATAAAACTACTTTAGTCGCACAGATGCATGAACAGTCTCACACATGCTCGCACTGATTCAGTGAAGCGACACGTGATGACAAACACACACACAAATGGGCGCACAATGCGGCCTTTGTTACCGATGTGTGGTCATCCATTTAAGGGCCGAAGGCGACTGGACTCTGCATTACGCATTTCACTGAGTCTTCGGCCATGTGTGTGTGAGAGAGAGTTCCCCCTCACCAAACTCATCTTTTCCCGTAATTTGTGATAATTGCTCATGAAAGAACGTCACACCCCTGTGTGTGAGTGTGTATGTGTGAGTGTGTGTGTGTGTGTGGGTGTGCCGTGATAACTCCAGTGCAGGTGTGTTGCTCAAAGGGAAACACAAATTATCATTGATCCTTTAATTTTACCCCAAACATAGCCTGAGGAAAAGAAACATTAAGCACCTGAACTTTCGTTCATTTAATTGTTTGTACTGTGATGTTTACGCCGTAAGAATGACATGTGACATTTTGTTTTTATCTTGTGTTTGAATGTGTGTGTGTGTGTGTGTGTGTGTGTGTGTAGCCTACCTACATATTTTGGTGACAAATTTGGGTAAGACTTTATTTTACAGTGTCCTTGTTACATATGTTACATGTACTTACCATAGTAATACTTACCATAGTAGTAACAGAAAAGTATGCATAATTACATGCAACCTAATCGTACCCTAACCCTATAGTACATGTTGTTAATTAATATTACTGAGTACTTAAATATATAATTACACTGTAACACTGACACCTTAAAATAAATGCAACCCAAATTTGTACCCAGAAATGAGCTAAATCTGACCAAACCTCCCGTTGGGGACATCCTCATTTGTAAAGTTTTTTTTTATTGTAAAAATGCAGAAAGTGTTGGGGTCAGTTTGTAGTATTTCTAACGGTCACACTTTATATTAGGTGTCTTTAACTACTATGTACTTACATAAAAATAAATAACTGTTAGGTACAATGTACTTACTGAGTTCATATTGCAAAACACTTGTGCTGCTATTGAGGTGGGACATGGGTAAGGTTAGGCACAGGTTTGGCGGTATGGGTGGGTTAAGTGTAGGGTCAACAGTGCAATTATAGATATAATTATATGCAGATATTTTTAAAATACAAGTACAATATAAAACATGTATGTACACGATAAGTGCATTTTATCCAATTATTAATTTAAATCTTAATACATAGTCACTTAATATAAATTGGGACTTTTGTAACTATATAAAAACAATAGAAGTCTATGCAATGTTCCCATTTAGATAGTGAAGTAAACGTGTGTGTGTGTGTATGTGTGTGTGTCAGTAGGTGAGCGCTAGGGAAGAGGAGAGGCGTGAGAGAGAGATAGAGGGAAAGAGAGGGATGAGAGGATGTGGGATTACATGAAAGAACGGAGTGGTCATAAATTTCGCTCAGACAGACGAATAAAACTCGCTATCCTCCCAGTCCCTCTGGTTTTTCCTCAAGGGGTAACAGTACACACATACACACACACACCCAAAGTGTAGACAGTAAAGGTCTTTTGTACTCTCAAAAAAAAAAAAAACATGTGACATCATACAGTCGTACCCCAGAGAAATAAATAGTATTAAATAAATATAACAGACATATACACACATACAGAAATCAATTTACAGTGTACAGTGTTTTGTACACAAACACTCATATTTATACACCCTCTCATCTGCATTATAATTCATGTTCATGTTTGTAGAATCCCTTATCTGTAAAAAAAAGAAAAGAAAAAAAAAGAACTGTGGTGGTAACATGGTAAAAGAATGGTAATTCTATAGTACTTTGATATATATTATGGGACTGTATGATTATCATAATTATATACAGTGGTATTTATATTATATCCTATTTCAAAGAATACCATGGTATGCCATGTCAAAAAAACATACCATGGTACTGATTGATTGCCATGAAACTATGTTCACTGATATATACCATGGTACGCCAAGAATACGATGGTACATCTCCACAAAAACATGTCATATGGTCCTTTTTATGCCATATATACCATATATATTTCCATGATACTCCAATGAACCTTCAAGAATACTGTCATCTTTTTAAAAAATGGTACTGAATGATTACCATATTCACATACCATAGTATTTACATAGTACTCCATATTTTTCCTACAAAAATACCATGGTATTACCATTGTATACTTCCAGAAAAGACAGTATTATCATGGTACCACACCAAAAAACATAGTAATACTGTGGTACTTTGATATATACCATGGTACTGAATTATTACCACATTCACGTACCATGAAATTTACATAGTACTGCATGTTTCTACAAAAATTACCACGCTATTCTCATTGTACATTTCTAGAAAACAGTATTACCATGGTACCATGCCCAAAAATGTTATGATGTTTTTGAATAATATACTTTCATATGGTCCCTTTTCTGTTCGTACACACGTCTGAGCATCAGATTTGTGCATTTGTTTCCAAATGTGTAGGTGTGTATTTGTGTGTGTCTGGAAAAAGACGAGTCAGTGTCAGTGAGGCATTACTGACTCAGTTTGTGAGGCAGCAAAAAACTCTCCATTGTTTCTTTTGTTATGCCACATTTCCTCCACTTTGCCCATTGACCCTTTCACTACTGCATGACTCCAAACATGATTCACTTTCCTTCTGCTGAATCACGTCTCGCTCTCTCAATGAGCGCTCTCTTCCCTTTGTCTGTGACGTACTGGCGGCTCTTTTCTGTTTGGTGATTTAGTGCAAAGCGTGACCATCTGAAGTCCTTAGATCTCCATCCATAGAGCATGAATCAATCTGTTTCACACACACTTCTGCTCTGCTCCAAAACCTAGTGAGCTGCTTCCACAGGCAGCATTTTAAGGCATCATATCCAAGCTCCTGACATGGATGCGTTTTGACCAAAATCGGGCAGCTTTGCATCTATCCTTCGCAAATAAGACAATCCCAGAAGGCATTGCTAAAAGCCTAGTGAAAAAATAAATTAAACATGGTGGCTGAAGCATTAGAAATCTTGATTAAAATATATGTAAATATGGATCATTCACTTAGGTGCAGCCACATTTTAGAGGGTGAAATCCAGTCATTTCAATAGCAATCCATGCAATTGGGAATTTTGCATAAATGCGAAAGATTTCCCCACACAGATTCAAGTTGGCCGTGTGAATTTGCAGAGATGATCAACAGAAAACTGCTAGGTTTGGAAGTGACTTCTGTGTGAGCTGTGCTTCATACATTGCTACACTATTGACAATAAACCTTTTTTGTTTGTGAAATTTCGACCACAAATTGTTAGAAGGCAGCGAGGCAGCTCACTAGGTTTTAGACCTGAGCGTTTCTCAAACGCGTAGCCGTTTCTTCAGTCTGGTGAAGTCTTTCGCGGATCTCCACAGCCAGCTCTGCAGCTCTCGCAGTACCCAAAATCCCTCAACTTTCCGTGAGAAGTCATTAGGGGTGGGATGTGATGACAGCACAGGGGCCGCCAGCAAAGTGTGAACCTCAGTGGCCGGCCCTCCGTACTGATAGAGGAGCGAGAGAGGAGAGAGACCGGCATGAGGAGAAGGGATGGAACGGATAGATCGTCGAGGATGGAGGGATGGCGAGGAAAAGAGTAGGGGCTGCTTTCTGTCTCCATCTCCAACTTTTAAAGTTGTGTAGTTCATGTTGTTGTTCAGTTTTATCGTTTTCTCCTCTTCCATGCTCAGAAGTCTTCTCCTTTTTCCCCATCTCTCCATTCCTTCCTCCTTCTCTCCCTCCTCTTTGGCAACCCAACTCTCTCCTTCTTTTCTCCTCCCTCTCCTCCCTCTCTCCCTCTCTCTGTCCCGCTTGAGATCCGCCCGAGTCGTTCCCTCTCTCACACCCGAGGCCGTCTGAGCGCCTTTGTTTCGAGGCACATAACTCCGTAGAGGGGCGGGGCTGTTCTCGCTCACGCCCTGAAACTGTGACGACATGGGTGGGGCATATCCTTGAGCGGGCGTGGCATATCCTGTGGAGGGTGGAAGGTTGGTGTAGCCCAGGGCGTTCATCAGGCCGGATATTGAGCCGAGTAACCCGCTGAGGCCGGAGCAGAAGTGGAGGAGAGAGCTCTGGAGGTACGGACACAGGGTGGAGCGCGCCAGCTCCCTCACGGCACACAGAAGAATGCTGTACGCGTGCTGGTTCTGTGCCAGACGGGCACCGTTCTCCAGCCCGCGCCACAAGTCCACGCGTGTAGCTGCACTGGGCACGGACAGAGAGGAGCTGTTGGGACGTGGAGGAGAGAAGCCGGGATCACTGAATGGAGGCCCAAGATACGACAGCTGAGGACCAGAGATGAGGAGAGATATTAGAGAAAAATTACACTGATTCTGTCGCATTTTAGATGTCCTTTTAGGTTTGTAAGACCAAAGGCACTTGCATGAAATCAAAATTGTACTTTTGTCATCTATATGCTAGTGCACTCTTAAAAATAAAGGTACTTTATTGCCATTGATGGTTCCATGAAGAAGATTTAATGCTTTCCATTGCACAAAATATTATTTATAGTGGAAAAATGTTCTTTAGATTATTGAAATCTAATTTTGAAATCTAAGTTTTGAGGTCTCCTACAACAGGTTTACATGCATCAAAGGTCAAAAAACTGTTTAATTTTCTCATAATATACATTGTACATCACCACATTGTTCAGTGATTCTCAAACGACTCGTCAGGTGAATCAGTCTCTCTAAATCCCTCCTTTCCGTGAACCTGCTCAGCTCTGATTGGCCAGTTGGTCTGCCACTTACAGCACGTGTCTCAGAAGCTAAACACCTATTACCATAACTGAACTCCAGCTCCAGAGGCTTCCTAAAGCTCAGCAATAGTACACACTGTAAAGACAGTAACGATGACATCGATTTTATCAATCTGAGCGCGAGTCCGATGATGAAACATTGGAAGAACTAGTTATTCAACCCGAACCTTGAGCAGGACGTTTCTCAGTGATATGCTACTCATTTTGAGGTACGTTATGAGATGTTGCAACTGTAATTTCTCACCATCAGCATTAATAAGTGTATGTCCATCAACAAACCCGTGTGTATATTTCTAATTTATTGTGGTGAACATGCGGGAACTTTATCAATAACAGCGCATACGTTAGCCAATCACTAAAGCGAATGACTGATGTAACATTAAAGTTTGTAAAACAAATGTTGCTCCATCCTTTATCTTTACAATCTGCATTAATAGACACAGTTTTAGGTAATAGTGGCCCACAGCTGCTTAGCAGAAGTATTTCAGTAAGACAGTAATAACGTGATTTAGCCGGTTAGCAATATAACACAATATAAAACTACGTATTTTGCACAGCCGCTAGAAAATATATACATCAATAATTAATCATAACTAACTTGTAATTAGAGGAGCAAGTTGGTCCAAATAAAGTGGGTACTGACCAATCTTTAATGGATAATCGTTTTGTAAATCCCATTTAGACAGACTTCACAGAGATTTGAGAAGCAATCATCAAAAGGTTATACTGCTGTTGTATCGCTGTGTTCACTGTAACCACTGACTCTTCACATCCTCATCCTTTGGAAGTGTTTACAAAGAGAATTTGCTTTTGCAGCGCAGAAAACAGCGTCTTCTCGACATGTACACAACACAAACCAGCTACGTGAGGGTACATATGTTGTTCGTGGGCAGCCAATGAAGACCATAGGCTGGCATTATGCAAATTTGTTACATTGTTACGTATGTAAGTTACGGAAGTAAGGCTGGAATTATTGACGACTCGTTTCGGCAGTTCAGAATAAATTTTTTCTTTTGTGAGACAACAACTTACATGAAAGGCGATATCTGAAAAAGCATAATAGGGGCACTTTAAGAGTGTGTACTCCTAAAAGAGGACTAAATAAACATACATATTGATGACATATTGAATACCAAAGATTGTACACATTTTTGCACAGTAAAATGCTCTCTAGTCTGAGAATGTCCTCTTCAATATTAAATACCAGCTAGAAAGTAGCAAGTCACGGGATGTTGGTTGTTTGTTTTGGTTTAGTTGGCATGTTTGTTGGTCAAAAATGAATATTCTGTCATCATTTACTCACCTTCATGTTGTTCCAAACCTGTATTACTTTCTTTATTTTGTGAAACACGAAGAAACAATGGAAGTCGATGGTAACCAAAAACTGTTTGAAAAAAATAGAAATATCTTCTTTTATGTTGTACGGAAGAAAGAAACTCAAGGTTTAGAACAACATGAGGGTGAGTAAATGATGATAATATTCATATTTGGATGAACTATCCCTTTAAAGTTGCAAAGAAATGGAAGCAGAGACAAATCTTTTCTGTGACGTACATCCGTGTGAAATAGAAAATTGAAAAAGAAAACTCAGTTCTATGTACTTGGTTACTTGGTTCATTGGGTGTTGCACTCAAAAGTGGAGGCAGATGAACGTGAGCATGCAGGGACGGGTTTAATAGACTAAATGATTTGAACTAAGTCCTGCATAGTTCACCAGAGAGAAGTTGTTCTCACAGGAAGAAAATTAAATAAAAAATGGAACATATGCATGGATTAACTGTTCACATTAGGATCTATAATATGCATTTAGAAAATAGGGTGAATTTTCATTTCATGCTGATTTTAAGTTAACTAAAGGATATTGACTAATTAGGTGTTAGCAAGTAAACACATGCAGTTAACAAAACTGCTATCAAACTATTAAAAGGGGTCTTTATACACCATTACCTGGCAAAAGTTAAGTTACGTGATACTATAAACAGCTAATTATAAAACTAGAGCATGTATCACAATACGGTCAGGAAGAGGCAAAAGCGATACAAAGAGAGTGGGGGGGGGGGGGCATCCACAGGAAAACATCTATAAACAAAAACGTCACATTCATCGCCACACACTAACAACACATACACACACACACAAACAGATTGTGACTCACATAGGTGTCTCTGATCTCCTTCAGCTGGTGGTCCAGGTATTTGGTCAGCTCGTATGTTCTCTCAATCGAGCTCCTCTCATTGGACAGAATGATTGTGCGGTCCAGCGCCTGACCACATCCCACCACAGCAGCCAAAAACAGCAGCACAGCAACCTGAGCAACTGGAATAGAAAGCAGGGAAAACAGGGAGTTAAGTCCGGTGAAAATGCACAATTGACAATATAGGGCCAGATTTACTAAACAGGGCAAATTAGCGTGAACGCAATTCCAAAAAAGCGCAGATGGGAGTGGAAAGTTCTGCGTATGATCTACTGATGACACGCAAATTAAACCTACCCTTAAAACAATGCAAATATAGTGTTGGTAGCACAATCTGACACAATCTCACCTAACGCAATCTACCAAGACCAGCGCAAATTAGCATCTGGTTTAAGACATGCTTTTTTTGGGTGGTAAATAATGGAGCAAATACCAGAAAATTGACAAGCACAAACCTTAGTAAATCACCTCGCATGATTCATTTAAATACTATCCTCCCATACATTTAGCATCTGAAAGGGAAACTCCTACAAATACATATGCAAAAATAACTTGCATGCCTTTTCAGTGCTAATTCTTCTCTGCGTGTCTTTAGTAAATCCTGACAGTAGTTTTTTAACGACAAAAGAGGGTTTGCACTGACGCAAGCTGTTAGTAAATCTGGCCCTTAATGTCCCATTTTCTTGTTTGGTTCCTTTTTGCCATTTCATTTTGTAAAAATGCTTTATTAAGTTTGTTATTTCTCAAATAACAGAAATGAAGACTGCAATTTTGTTTGAGGAATAACACCAAGCAGAGAAAATCTGTCTGTAATCAGCTCTGAATAAATGTTTGGTTTATAAGGGTTCACAGACATTATGGTGCGTCGTTTTTGTAATATAGTGGTTTTAACTGTAATTCTTTTAGGTATTCAGAATTAAACAGTTAGTTTTATGTTATACTTTGATTATAGAGATTACAATTTCATGTGGATATGTCTGGCACTGCTTCTGCTACTGGTTTCTGGTACAGTTTGTTTGTACAGCGAGAGAGAGAAGTTCTGCACAGGATTATTAAAGGGATTTATGTTCATATTGAAGCGGGCCATAAAAGGTTGACATAAATTTTACATACAGTATATTATACAGATATGTTTTCATATATCTTTACTGCTAAAATGTCCCTCACTGCAATATTTTAATGCATTAAACTCTGCATGAAATGAAAATTCACCCTGGCATGTATGTTATTGATCTTATCGTCAGAGATTCATCCATGCATATTCCATTCTTTCTTTCTTTTCTGACCCTGTCATTTTGAATCAAAATGTCATAACTCAATCTTCCAGTGAGCCCCCGGCCTAAATGTTTTAAATGTTTTGATCATTTGTTTCTGAATCTGGTAGTTTTCAATGTTTTCAATATGGTAGAAAACATCTGTTTCTGTTTCATCACTAATGAGATCAATTTATGATAGTCATAAATACATTGGGCCCAAACATATTTTAACACATGAGCCACACTTAACATTTTCCAAGTCAACACATGGTAACACTTTATTTTAGGGTTCAATTCTCACTATAACTAGTTGCTTATTAGCATGCATATTACTAGGATATTGGCTGTTTATTAGTACTTATAAAGCACATATTAATGCATGACCATATTCTACATCACTTAATCCTACCCAATACCTAAACTTAACATTACTAACTATTAATAAGCATTAATAAGGAGTTTATTAAGGCAAAAGTCGTAGTTAATAGAGAGAATTGGACCCTAATCTAAAGTGTGACCCAACACATAAACAACAAAGTTTCAAAGCAAGTGGCATTTGCAATTGAATAACACTTAAATATAAAGGATCCAAAAGTTGTTTTTTTGCAGCGATTCCACATAGAAAAACCATTTTCAGTTCCTCAAAGAACCATTCAGTGAACAGTTCGTAAAAGAGCCATTTTTCTTACTTCTAATACTTGTGGGAAAAATTTCCCCCTCAGAAAGTCCCTGCTCGCGAGGTAGTACTTTTTCAAAGTTCAGGAACTTCCGGGGGTGGGACTTGGGCGCTGAACATGCTGATTGGTTGACTCCACACAGCATTTTATTTCAACCACCATTTTTAAAAGTCTGTTGTGGTGCATGCAGTAAGAGTTGTTTGCTATTCGAACCAACAATGGAGGTTCGACGACGAGGTTCAGGCTTTATTAAGCTTATGTGTGGAGGACGAAATCCAGCGGGAACTGGAAAGTCACGCGCAGTCCTACGTCGCCGGACTAATTTGCCTAATCTTCACGGTACTTTAGACCGCGATGGAAACGCAGACAGAAACAGGTCTAGGGGGGAAAATGTTCCTGGGAAAATTGTTCCGGGTAATTTCGGTGGAAATGTGGCTTAAAGAATCTTTTCCCACTATAAAGAACTTTTGTGCAATGCCAATACAGAACTGTTATTTTTAAGGGGCTGTTCAAACAGAATGCATATTTTTATTCCACTGCGCTACTTTTCCATTGTTTTTCAATGTAAACACATGCTAGACGGACATGTTTGACCACTGTATGGAACGCCAGTCAGTTCAAATATACGCAAAATTTCTTGCGCATGACGCGCCATTCTAAAAATGAGACGCACAAGTTCAACTTTTAAAAAACGCTCTACACCTTGTGCTTTTTTCACTCGCTTTTTTCGCTCTACTGAACTGTGTCTGAACTTTTCTAAGCAATCAGACTTACGATTTCTGCCCAGTGACTTTTGTACAGGCAAATCCCACTCATGTTTTCTTTAGAATTATGGATATCATAATGATGACATTATTAGTATGTGGCACCTTTACTTTCACAGGACGAGATCTAAAAAAAAAAACGAGATCTCTTCAATATCGCAGTTTTATCTCCTGCTTCTCCATTTTTTTCTTCATAGAAAAAGACCCTTGTGATCACATATGTGTTCAGAAGAGAACTTAAAAGTCTCTCAAAGCCAAGATACTAAAGTCTGCAATCAACATTTAGAGATCTCAATATAAATGCAAATATTTTTTAAAATCAAATTCTGAAGTCATAAATTGACATTATTATTTAAATCTCTTACACTCTTTTAGGACTGGTTCACACAGAACGCGTTATGCTGTTAAAAACGTGTTCTGTGTGAACTAGCCCTATAAAAAGTGTATGTTAGATATTTTCTCTTTTCTGAGCTATTTTTGCAATGCCTTTAAACAGTGGTGTAGATCATCACATGATTCTATAATGCTTGTCAGACAGAAAGTGTCAATAAATTTAAACCGTATATCTATAGTTTTATCATTTGACAAATAGCACAGCTCTTTTTGTGTGTGTTTTTTTTTTTTTAGCTCGGGTGTGAGTGTGTGTGGTCCTCTACCCTGGGACATGTTTTTGTTTTGGAGTGTGTTTGTAGGTTTCTGTTTTGGATTATGTGTATATACATGCCTGTACACAGACCAGTGCATTTGTTACATTTGGTATTGTGCGTGAATGTGTGTAAATGTGCCCATCCGGAGACCCTTTTAGACCGTGTCCTCAGAAATCACGCTGGGAAAATGGCAGCAAATGAGAATGAACCTCGAACTTCGAAAAGGGTCACACAGTGCTCCCATTATGTGTGTGTGCGAGCCTCAGGGAGTCATCTGGCACAAACACATCTCACCCAATGTCTCTCTTCTTTTTCTTTTTTGTGTCAAGCATTCAGAGGAACATGGCAGAGATGTGTAATTACTTGTTTGAGGCATTGTGTTTTCAACAGGTGTGAAATATGTGCACCTCCTCCCCTTTGCTTTTCCTTTTTATCTCTGTTCGTCTCCTCTTCTTGAACCCCCCATCATCCTCATGATGTCCATTTTTTCTCAATCCTTTCTTCTCCCAGCTCTCTTCATCACAATCACACATTTGTCTCGCTGTCACACATTGTTTCTCTCTCCTTCCCCTTGTATTCCCCCTGTCAAGTTCTCCAGGTTGTTTTTTTTAACTTCTCACACACGCCTATGTTTCCTCCCCTGCTTTAAAGTGGTTTATCTCTTTTTTGCCCCCGGCCAAAATAACAACAGCTTATTAACCTCGATTAGCCCTGCCAGTTTTTCTTTTCAACTCTGTTCCTCTCTCTTTTTTCTCTCCCATTCTTTCTCCTCTAATTCACTCATTCCCCTTCAATTCTTATGAAACGCTCATCTAAAACACTACCTGAAACAGACACACACTCCATGTCCTGACACACCTTTTCCTCAACCCAAGGTCACAATAATCATCAAAGTCTTTCAGTTAGATAAGTAGCCGGGAGTGGAAGAGTTCAGATGGATCCAAAATCCTGATCCAACATAATCGGCTTATTGAAAACATCAGATATTGAATGATGTTTCTGTGTGTCACAGTAACAAATAAAAAAAGAGATCCATAACATCTTCCATTAAAGTCTTATAAACACTGACTGACATCTTATTCTTATTATAACAGTCTTTTGTTCCAACGAATAACTGGATAAGAGTACCGTGAGGAACATTTTATTGCTTCAAAGTGTTCTCTTTCAGAGCTCAGGAGATTTTGTGGAATTCTCTATGATGTTTTTAAAGCATGACTCAAATGTTTCTACTATTATATTTCCAAGGAGAAATACTAATAGACAATTGTTAATGTATATAAATAACGGTTCTTTACGGATTTGATGGTTCCACGAAGAACCTTTAACATCCATGGAATCTTTCCATTGCACTGTAAACCCTAACGCTCAAAATACTTAACTGGTTTGAGTAGGACAAACTTAACAAATGAGTTCAGTTAAATTAACTGTTATGAGTATTTAGAACTTTCTTTTTCTTTTGAGTTCACAGCACTGACATATTTCAAGTAAACTGAACTGTTTCATTGTTTTGAGTTGTATGAACTCATTTCCTTTAATTTAGACTAACTTAAGTTTAACTGAAACTGGACTGGGATTTTTTATTTCCCAACATGCTTTGCCCATGGCACTCGAGAGGGAGAGTAAATGCTAAAATTAAGTGTTATATAATGTTTTTTTGTGCAAGATTAATGGTAAGGGAGATTTATTAGTGATTAATGTTTTGCTATGCTAATTTAGAAGAATTTCTGTTAATGTGGGTTTTTGGAGAGTTACCATCATGGTGACGAGTGGCGCATGAGCTTGGTTTGAGAGCAGGTAAGTTACATGTTTTAAGTTGCTGTACTCATTCAGTAAGTGCTATACCATGCAAATTAGCAAGTTGGCATTTTTTGTAAATATTTATGTTGAGATAACCTGATAATATTATGTTAAATGCATAAATTAGTGTACTCAAATATTTCAAGTTAAGAACAATAAAAATGTATGTGTACAAAATAAACTGAGTTTCTTAAATTAAAAAAAAAATTCTCATTCAACTTTTTTGAGTTCTGACAACTTATTATGGTTTACAGTGAAGTAAATAACTTATTTTATTTGCAAGAACTCAAAATAAAAAGTGAACTAACAATCTTTTATGTTAATTGCTATCAAAATGTATGAGTTAGCTAACTCTACTTCAAGTTAGGAGAAATTAACATGCATGAGTACTACAATCTCAAAACTTGATAATTCTGCTTACTTAAAATTGGGAACATCATAACTCAAAAAATTTGATGTAACTGATTACCTCATTTTTTTTTAGTTATCCCAACTTATTTGGGTTTACAGTGTGCACAAAAGGTTCTTTATCATGGAAAAGGGTTCTTTGGGTTATTAAAATGTTATTTTAAATATGGTTCTTTCAAGAACGGTGCACTGAAAGGGTCTTTGGGGAACCAAAAATAGTTCTTCAATGGCATCCCCTTTTGGAACCTTTATTTTTAAGAGTTTAAAATCTTAGAGCTTTAAAATGTTGTCAATTTATGACTTTAGAATTTGATAAAAAATATTTTATATTGTTTATAGTTTATATTGAGATCTCTAAATGTTGATTGCAGACTTTGGTATCTTGGCTTCGAGAGACTCTCTTCTGAAACTCTCAGAGATGAATCAGACACATATTACAAGGGTCTTTTTCTCGGAAGAAACAATGGAGAAGCAGGAGATAAAACTGCGATATTGAAGAGATCTAATTTTTTTCTTTCCTACGAAAGTAAAGGTGCCACATACTAATAACGTCATATCCCTAATTCTAAAGAAAACATGAGTGGAATTTGCTGATGCATTTGATGATTGTCGCCGGGCAGAAGTCATAATTGCTTAGAATGTTCTCTAATGTTCTCCTCAACAATCAGCATGGTTTGACACCACAGCGTTTAATTCTTAGGGTTACTATCCATACATTTGAGCAATAATAACAACGATGCTTCTCAGCAAACAATTAAACTCTGTTGATATGAGAACTGCAGTTTTTCTCATGGCATAGTAGATATTATCGAGAATCACATGAAGAATGTTCTTCTCTCTTATTGCTTATTTGGATGTAAGCACAACAGCTCTAAAACAGAGCACTGGCATATTTACATAACCCCTGAAACGAATCCCCCGCGACTTTATTGAATAACCACGGCTTTCATTACAGATCTCTCTCTGTGTGTGTGTGTGTGTGTGTGTGTGTGTCTTTGCATAGAGCCTACAGCTGGCAGCAATGATATTATGTCAAATCGGTATATCAGTCAGTTGCGCTGTCTTTCTCTCTGTCTCACACACATGCACACGTAGCCTCTCGCTTTCCATCTTCTGACTGATTTGTTGCCTCTGTGTTAACACTAAACAGACGAGTCTTGGAGGCTCCAGTCAACAATACCAAGAATTCGGCATTATGGTGCAATATCATAAAACATGTTCCCTCCTATCACATCATATAAAGTTATATTGCCCATATGATGGGCTGGTCAGTTCAGTGCACAAAGAGGCTAGTCTTTCATATTCATGAGCGAGTGTGTGTGTTTGTGAAGGGGGTCAGGGTCATGTTGTGTGTCTGTGTACAGTTAAAGTAGAGATTTATGTGCAGTCTGCACTCAATCAAACGTGCATTCCTTTACTGACTAGACACACACACACACACTATGCAAGGCACTCAGATGGATGTTAATGCATCCGTTAAATGCATGATGAACGTCTAGCAATTGTTTCTAGATACATCAAACCAGCTTTCACTCGCTCATTCACACACTTGCTCTCCGTGATCTCTACAAGAGGACATACACTCCTCAATCTCCCCGTGGATACTCAGTTTGAAATTTAAATCGATGGAAGTTGGCCTGAAATGTCGTCGGCTTTGCCAAGGACCTTCAGAACAAAGCAGGAATGGACAATAAAACCTGCGTTAACAAAAACCCTCACTTTTTCCTTTGCACTTTCCTCACACGTTCTCCATCGCTGATCTTTTTCTCATGCTTTTTTTTTCTCCCCCACTTTTTCAGTCCAATTCGGGTGCACTATATCTCTACCTCTGTAATTAGCTTTCTTCTTTTCCCTCTTGCTTTTTTAATTATCTCCCCCCCCCCCCCCCCTTCGCCATTTCCCTATCTCTCTGACTCAAGTTTCTCATTTAACGTCGCCCAAAACGAACCGCTCTTGAAAATAAATATAACAAAATGAAGAGCAACTTTCTGCACGTCCAATCTAGAAGATCAAATATGGATCTCAAACGGAACAGTTTGAGAGAAAGAAAGAAAGAAAGAAAGAAAGAAGTGGGAGAGAGAGAAAGGGGCTTGGTGAAGCGAGGGGCCATGTTAATTTGGGAAAAATGTAAACAGCATGTGTAACTGTTCAAACCGTGACCAACTCATTTTATATCATTCCCCTGTGCTCGCTCTCTCCTTTTTCTTTTAGAGGGAATCTGGGCTGTGTTAACCCTCTTTCCTTTCCTCCATCACTCCATCTCTCTCTTTCTCCTTAAGCCCTTCACTTCCTGAAGCTCTTCATCCCTCTACCTCACTTATACACACACACTCTCTCTCTCTCTCTCTCTCTCTCTCTCTCTCTCTCTCTCTCTCTCTCTCTCTCTCTCTCTCTCCTACTGTCTTGTCCGCATCTCTGCGTGGATTAAAATGCAAATGCATGGGGCGCTGTGACATGTTAATGGTTTGGGGCTTTTTCTAAAACCATCTGTGTGTGTTTGAGTGTATTTGGCAGTTTGGGCTGTGTGTGATAGATGCATGTGTATATGCATGTGGGGCAAGCGTGCATGTGGGACAAAATGAACTGTAACACGGAAAAAGAGAATGTGTGTGTGTGTGAGCGTGACAGACTGCTCTGCTGCTTTGTTCAGGCGTAAATCGCATCATTTCGTCACACACTCTTCCTCCTTTTCACAGGCTCCCTGAAGACAGGTGCTATGTATATGTGTGGGTTTGTGTGTTTAGACCCTGACTAACATGAATCATGTACTTTCTCATATCAGTGTCGGTTAACAAGACAGGGGTGAGCTTGCCCTATGAACCACATGCACTTCAGAACAAGAATAGAAGCATAACTAGTCTTAGTATGTGCGTGTGCACAGGTTATGAAAATGCCTTCACAAATGTGGTGAAACATGACAAAAATGAACGTGAGAGGACATTTAGGAGTCTTCTATTTTGAAAGGCTCCTAAATGCTTTAAATCTTCTGAAATCAACAGGTTTGTGTGAGAGTTTGGGTTAGCTCTCTCACTAGTGAAACCAGCATGTTTTTGAGTTTGATACTTATGTTTTTGGAAATACTTTGTTATAAAAAGTAATTGTATGGAAAAAAAAAACGTTTGTTTCTTAAAAATCCCTACTTTTTTAATTAATAATTAATTGACATAATTATTAGAACAATCCATTCTCTATTGTAATTTCTATAATCTATCTTCACATTGTTCTTTATCAATGTAATATAATTAACAAGAAATTGGATAAACTCAAATTGCTTTACTCATTTTACAACACTTGCTTAAAAGTATAAAACAATTTTAATCTGAAAATAGGCTATTCTTATTGCATGTCACCTTCAAGTTAGATTGTTTTAACATATGCAAATAATAATAACTTACCTTTTAGAGCAACAATTTAATCGATTATTTTACATGAAAAGAAAAGTTATTCCCGAGGTAAACACGTTACGTTAACTTACTAAAACGAAATTAACTTATTTTGCTGCACTGGCTGCTTAGGCCTCTCAAAAGCAGACTTTCAGAGAATTAATCTTTGGAAGGTTCGAGAGCTTCAGAAACAGTTTTTAGAATAGAAAAAAGTATGACATGCGCAAGAAAACTAAAGATTCATTCACTCTATTTTCTCCTTCTGGCGACCTTGCAAACAAATTTAGTACACGCACGCACACACACACACACACACACACACACACACAAACTATTGTAGACTTTAAAGCTCCGAAAGCAACAAACAATTAGCCTATATTTATATAATTATATTTATAATTTATCTAATAATAATAATAATAATAATTGTCAATTAAACAAAATTAACTGTAAAAAGCCAAAGTCGCTCGTCACTTACCTTTCCAGCGATGCATTTTAATTGGACAAATCCTGTTTCCGTTCTGATCCGTTTATTATTCTTGAGGGTTTGAAGGAGTTTTTGATTTAAAAAACAAACAAACAAAAAATCATCCCTGTTATTTTCGTGCGCTGCCCGGTGATTTAGTGGGCCTAAACTCTCACACAGCTTTTTCTTGAATTAGTCTGCGTGTGCCTGGAGCGCTATATAAAGAGAAATATATAAATACCTGTCGTGTGAATTAAAAAAATAAATGCAGGAAATAAAGTCTCTCGAGCAGATTGTGAGCGCGTGAGGTGATTGACAGCTGGCGGGTGACCGCGCGCGCGTGCTCTGATATCCAGGTAAGTGTCGATGAAACTCACTGACTGACTGGAGTGATTTTATACACATGCCTGAGAGAAAGTTCTGTCCCCCGGCCTCTCCTCCTTCCCCAGTCCCTCTCTCCTCCTCCTCTCTTCAGTGATTCACTGTTGATTCATCTTCTCTGAAGTGAAGGACCCTGCCACGAGACTCCGAAACCACAAAGCTGGGAGGAATTACACTTCTGACAGATATTTCATAATTCCTCCATTTATTTTCTCACCAACAACATAGCCTATGTTTTTTTTTTCTCGGATTCGGTGACTCAATTATAATTTGTCGTTGAGTTGTTCATTGAGAATGGGCAGTGTTTAGACTGTCCTAGTCTCGCGCTTTATGTGTCATGCCTCTGGTATTATACCTTTATTGACAGTGAGATTATTGAGATTTGAAGTGTGCTTGTGTGTGTGGGCTACATGCGTGGGTTATGTCAGAGGTGTGTAAGTGGATAAGCGCTTCAGTTCACAGCGTGACATTGAAAGAACAGGACGGGATTAACACTGTGATTATTATCGCATAATATAGTATTGAGATGTTTGAGTGATTTACCTGAGGATGATTCGTGATGCTGCTGGCGTCCTCTGCTGTTTAACACAGGTATATTTTACAGCTCGACCGAGTATCATTCTTCATCTGAATAATGAAAATACACTGATAAAATTTCGTACACAGTAAAAAAAAGGGTTGTTTTTTTTAACCCAACCGTTGGGTTACACATGTTGGGTCACTATGTTGGGTTATTTTTAACCCACCGTTATTGAGTAGAAAAGGTTATTTTATCTTTAACTGTAGCTATGTGTTTATAGCCGTATTATTTTATTTTATTATAAGTAGATGCTAAAATTATTTTTTTAAATCTATAAGTCAGGTTTATTGTATATTCTGTTTTTTTCGGAGTTGTTTGGCACGTTTGGGTCAAATATAGACAAACCCAACCGTTGGGTTTAAAATTTTGCTTTAAAAATTTAAACCGACGGTTGGTTTTGTCCATATTTGACCCAAACATGGGTTGAAACAACCCAGCATTTTTTTTAGAGTGAAGAAATATCACAGAAATACAAACTATTCAGCATATAGTAGCACAATGTCAAAGACAGCACATTTGTTAGGGAACGAATACAGACTTTATTTTAATATTCAATTATTATTATTATTATTATTATTATTATATGTTTATATTAATTTAATTAAGCGTTTTATTATTATTTTATATTAATAATACCATTTTAATATTAAACATTTTTTAATTATATGAGGTTATTTTTATTTCGTTTATTACATATTAATTATGTATGCAGAATAAATTCTCTTTTATAACCATATTTAAAAGTATTTATAATTTTTAAATTAAAAAAATGTAATTTAATGTCCTTTTTCAGTATAAGATATATAGACCGAAGCAATAGTCATTAAAGCCAATCAAAAAGTTGTCTATGCTGTCAATTCTAGAGTCAATTAATATTTTTTTAAAATATTTTTTGTTGTATTCTGGAAAAAAAAGACTACAGTTGAAATGTTGACACTTTTTTACGTTTTTAAAAAAATATATTTTTACAAATTTTATTTTATTTTATTTTTTTTTACTTTTTTTTTAACTTTTTTTTTAACTTTTTTTTTAAATGTCAGGAACATGTGAGTGCGGAGTCATGGAAACGCGTGACCCTTCAGCAGCTCTTCCGGGTCACTGTCTTCAGAACCCGGAGGTTTGGCGCGGGAAACCGGAGAATAGGATTGCTTGATCATTGCAGTTATTTGTGTGTTTTCATCACATTTCTTCAACACCGGGAAACACGCGTATACATTTATAAAGTCGTTCTTCACCTAAAGTAAGTGCTAAATATGTATAATTTGCTGATGCTCTTAAATCAGACCGGCTGAGGGAATCTCGTCCGCTCCACATGTACAGCAGTGTGTGAACGCAGCGGCGGTGTTTCAAAACTTACTGAGCTTTCCTACATAGACAGCATCTCCAGCCTTATTAGCGCTTTCGAATCCAATCACATTCTCTCTAGAGTTCAACCGTTAAACGCTCGATGAACGGGATGCTGTGTGTGTAAGTAGCTCAGTAAGTTAGCGACACAACCACTGTCCTGCCAAACACAAAGATGAGGGTGAAACACAACTAACAATATGACTGGACACAATACAGCTCGTGAAGAAGTGAAATAAAGCCTTCAGAGCAAGACTAACTATATCAGATATCATTGAAACTCGTCTGTGTTGAATGCGATGTTATTTCTGGGTTGATGTTTTATTTATGATTTATTAATATTCCTATTTTACAGAGATGGGAGACACTCTGGAGTTTAATGACATCCATCAAGAGGTGAAGGGATCTTGGGTAGGTGACATTAAAACTTTAACTCGAATATGGAGGGTTTTTTGTTCTTTTAACACACACCGCAACTAGCAAGCTGTAAATGACCCCTGGGTGTCGCAGTTTGACATTTCGCATGACTATAACCCTATAAAGCTTCATATCCGATGCATGAATTTCTAAGGCCTTTATATTATTAACATGATCAAAACTTTGCTGAAACAGTCTACTGTCGTCTGATTAATAGTTCATGCTTTTTAGCGAATAAAAGACCTAGTATAATTATAAAAATGCCCAAAAATGAAAATTACCCCATGATTTACTCACCCTCAAGCCATACTAGGTGTATATGACTTTCTTCTTTCAGCCGAATACAATCAGAGCTATATTAACTAATGTCCTGGCTCTTCCATGTTTATAATGGCAGTGAATAGAGGATTAGATTTTGAAACCCAAAAAAGTGCATCCATCCATTATAAACGTAATCCACACGGCTCCGGGGGGTTTAATAAAGTCCTTCTGAAGTGAATCAATGCGTTTGTGTAAGGAAAAATATCCATATTTAAAACTTTACAAACTATAATAACTAGCTTCCGACAGCCATAAGCATCGATTTACTGTGAAAGAGTAACACCTGACCTGACGCATGATGTATTGACAGCTTTCAGCTAACTTTTTAAAACTCAATAGTGATAAAACCGAGGTCCTACTTGTAGGCATAAGATCTACTCTGACCAAATCTGATGGTTTTTCTGTGGACATCGATCATAATGTAATTTGTCCTTCCCCGCAGGTTAAGAGTCTGGGTGCTATTCTGGATAGCACACTTTCCTTTGAAGCTCATGTTAATAATGTTACGTGCACTGCATACTTTCATCTGCGTAATAACCCATGTCAGGGTTGAAATCAATTCACAGAAGTATGCATTGTGCAGTGTTTCATACTCTTGTCAAATGTAGTTGTCATGTAGGTATTTCATGCATCGAGAGAATTTGCATACTCTTTACAGCAATAATATGCCATTCCAAACATATCACGAGTTACACTTACTCAGAAACTTGCTGGCTTTGCCTTTAGATGGAAACATTTAAGAATGTACAGAAAATGTGTAATATACACAAGGTTATTTAACTATACACAAAAATGACAGTAGCATAGTAAATTATCTATAATTGATCTCCACACGTTCCTGTTTGTGTTTGTCATCAGAATGATGGCCGTCTGAGGTTCAGCAAGCAGTCTGTGGTCTATAAAAGCCATAAAACAGGGAAGGTGGACAATATCCCGGCCCCTGAACTCTCTGCGGCCCAGTGGCGTCGGGTCTGCCTGGGTCATGGGATCAAACTGGTCACCAGCACTGGACACATCTACAAATATGACGGCTTCAAAGACACAGTGAGTGTGCGGGGCAAACAATAGTAGCTGCATATCCATAAATGTAATGTATACTTTAATGCTAAAGTTGTTTTTTTTCTTCTGTGTCAAAGGAAGTGCAGTGTGTGTGTGTGTGTGTAATTCAAGATGTTACAGGAATGCTTTTCTCCAGGGGTTAATCACTGGCCTCCAATAATGGATTTGCTCTGTATGTGTGTGTTTGTATGAAGTCATTGTGTGTGTGGTGTTTATTATTAAGCAGTGTACCATAACTCCGGAAGAATCTGTAACATGTAGACAAAGTTGACATGAGTTCGTGTGTTTGTTCGCTGTGTTGTTTAACAGCTAACTTTAAACCAGCATTGTCATTGTCTTTACATTAGGAAAAAAGGCAATATTTTGAGGATCAGGGAATGCTGGTTTGTGTAATGTTAAAGTGATGGTGAGGGATTCTGTAACCCAGCGCCAAGCTCATTAGCACACAGATGGACACACACACACACCTGGTGGAGTGACATGTGGAAGCGATTGTGCTGTGCTGGAAAAATAAACAGGCTGATTGAGCGTGCTCCGCATCAGCCTCCGGCCGGATTACACACACCTCCACCGTCCCAACGGCCCGAGCGCCGCTGCCAACTCTCTTTATTAATGAACACAGGGTTAGATGAGAAAGGGAGTCAGGGGAAGTGAGGCATTAATTCTGTTTATCTCTTCCTTCTCTTGCTCTCTCCTTCCTTTTTGCTTTCCTCCCTGCTGCAGGATTTTGAGAGAATCTCAGCGTTTTTTAAAACGAACTACAAGGTCGAGTTGGCGGAGAAGGACATGTGTGTGAAGGGCTGGAATTGGGGCACCGCCAAATTTGCAGGTACACACACCCATCTACTAATAATTCATGAAATTAAAATTGAAAGCAATCTGCTCATTTTTATGTTAATGCTGATAAATGATTGATATGAAAGTTCTATAATATTTAGTTGAAAAATTAAAATTGAAGGACTAAAATAAGTATTGTTAAATTTGTATTTTTAATATGAAATTTTAGTGAGCATTGTACAATTTAATATACAGTACTGTAGATGGATACCAACAATATCTTGTTTGATCTGCGCGGACCGTTTATGAGCAGTAATAGACAGCGCAGCGCAAGCTCATACACTGGGCGATCTCGATCATGTGACACCGTTACTACACAGCGCTGGGAGATCCAGTGAGAAAGCGTTTGAATTCACCACAGAATTAATAACATCGCTACTGTGAGATCTAGTGGGAAGCGTTCGGCACAGAAATCTGTTATAAAAAAGACAATGAAATTACCACTATAACCAGTAGTTGATGGCAGAGAAGCACTTATTAGTCATTTCCACTCCCCTTTCCTAAAATAGGAAAAAAGTAGGAAGTTAATCATGGATCATGGATAAAAATTTGGTTTTTGATTTAATAAGTTAATTTTATCTGCATATCAATTCAAGCTCAGTGCTTCACTGTTAAATTTTCAATAAACAAACGTAATATTATTAGTGTCTGTGCTTAACAAAACAATAGTAATTTTATTATTAAATTAACTTTGATACATTTTCCTCCAGCGCCACCATCTGTAGAACTTAGTGGCGCTGGTGCCACTGCTCTCAAATGTTAGTCTGGAGCCCTGGTACTTATATATTCTAATACAAAACTCCACTATATGTTTATTTTATTTTTCAAAACATTTCCAATAAATATCACCTGACCTCTGTGCAACTATGCATTAGAAAAAAATTAAGTTTTGTTCAGTATTCAGTAGAATAGTTAAATGTATTCAAGGATGTTTTTTTTTTTTTTTTACTTTAATAAAACAAAAATCCTGAAAAAAATGTGCTTGAGTTTCCATAAATATTAAGCAATACATTGATAATAAGAAATGTTTCTTGAGCATCAAATCATCATATTAGAATGATTTCTGAAGGATCTTGTGACACTGAAGACTGGAGTAATGATGATGAAAATTCAGCTTTATCATCACAGGAAGAATTTTTTTTTTTTTTTTTTTTTTTAATCAAATAAATGCAGCCTTGATTTGAGACTTCTCTCAAAAATCTTCCTAGTTATGAACCGTACACTAAAAAAATCTGCTTTTAAGATAGTGAGGCTGAAATAAAAGAGCTAGGCCAATCAAAAACACGGTTTCCTTGTACAATGTGGTCACTGATATGTTTGTGTGTGTGCTCAGGGTCTCTGCTGTCATTTGAGGTGAGTGACAGTCCTGTCTTTGAGATCCCGCTGTCCAGCGTATCCCAGTGTGCAACGGGAAAGAATGAGGTGACGGTGGAGTTCCATCAGAATGATGATGCGGAGGTGTCACTCATGGAGGTCCGCTTCTATGTCCCGCCCAACACTGGGGACGACGGCTCAGACCCTGTGGAGGTCTGTGTGTATGTGAATGTGTTTGTCTCTGTCAGTGTGTGAGCATCTGTTGTTGGTGCTGATATCATCTCTCTCTCTCGCGCGCACGCTGTCACAGGCGTTCGCTCAGAATGTTCTCTCAAAGGCAGACGTCATCCAAGCTACTGGAGATGCTGTGTGTATCTTTAAAGAACTTCAGTGCCTTACGCCAAGAGGAAGGTAAGTGTCTTTAAAGCACTGGTGTTATGACAATACACATTAGAGCTGCACGATTCTGGATAAATTGAGAATCACGATTTTTTTTGTATAAAATGGAGATTGCGATTCTCCCACGATTCTGAAGAAAAAAACATCAGACAACTAAACAAAATAACATGCAAACTAGAGGTCCTGACAAAATGGTCGTTGCTTTAGTCCAGTGGTTCCCAACCACGTTCCTGGAGGCCCCCCAGCAGTGCACATTTTGCATGTCTCCTTTGTTTGACACACCCAAATCAGGTCTTGAAGTCGCTACTAATGAGCTGATGACCTGAATCAGGTGTGTTTGATTGAGGGGACATGCAAAATGTGCAGTGCTGGGGGGCCTCCAGGAATGTGGTTGGGAACCACTGCTTTAGTCTATTTAAAATTTGAACAAAAAAAAAAAATAATTAGAAGGTTGCCAATGTCTCATTCATCACGACTTGTTTTGTTATTGGATGAATAAATCTTTTAAATGAATGATTCAATGACAAACACTTTTTTTTAAACACTCATTTGTCGCCACCTCCTGGCGTAACGATAAACAATACCATACATACAAGTGTCAGAATACTTTTTTTAAAGATGATTTTTTTTTTTTTTTTTTTTTTGTTTATTGAATTTTCATTATAATACAAAGACATCACCAAAACACACACACAAAAAAGGAACACATAGATTTATATATAAAACAGGACTACACCATAAAACAGATTAGGAAAAAAAAAAAAACAATAACATATTTCAAAAAGATGAAGAGGACAAAGGGTTCAATGTCCAGAGAGTTATACAGTTACAATATTCCTTGTAAAATAATATGGCGAAGACGAGTTTCCAAATAGTCCAGATATGGGGTCCAGACTTTATAAAACTGGCCTGTTTTTTTTTTTTGATTTAATACATGGGGAATCAACTCAAAAATAATCTTATGCCAACCTTTAAGAGATGGAGATTCATCACTGATCCAATTAAGTAAATTTACTCTTATTTTGATCAATACCGTGTTTATACCCAAACTATAAACTTTTATCCCCTGTTATTTAAATGTTTGTAACACATAAATAACGATAATGTGTGGTTGAAAAGACTGTTTGTTTGTGAAGCTGCTTCATACGGCCAACCCTCTCATGGTGCATGTCCACTGGAGCAGAACAGAGCGAGTGTTTTCAATTCATTCCTATGGAAGTTCATAGGAATGAATTGGAAATTCTCACTCTGCTCCGCTGGCTTCACGCCAGTGGACACTCGTCATTCATTAACATGGGCAGCGGCAAAGCGCGCTGTTCACGCTCCGCTGACGCTTGTGATGTGAAACAGGCATAAAAGACATAGCAGATTCTTGGTCATTTAGGAATAAGATTGCGTGGATGTTTGAATCCAGATCACAATCTTTTAACGATTAATCGTGCAGCTCTAATGCACATCTTTGTCCAGAATGGTTGACATGTTGTAAAAGGGTTTGTTCACCCAAACATGAAAATACTGTCATCATTTACTCACTTTCATGTCATTCCAGACCCGTTAGACTTTTGTTTATCTTTGAAACACAAAGAAAGATATTTTTAATCTGTAAGGTTTCTGTCCTCCTTTTTGAAAGTCCATTTCCCTAAAACGTTCATAAAGACATAGTAAAAGTAATCTGTATGAATCAAGCGGTTTAATCCAGGTTTTCTGAAGAGACACAACCGCTTTATGATGAACGGATTGAATTTAGGCTTTTATTTAGGGATGCACCGAAATGAAAATTCTGGATACACTTGGCCGAAAACCGAAACAGAAAATTACTTTAAAATAATTATTTAATTATTGTTTTTTGTATAATTGTATTATTATTAGATGTTTTAATTAAATTCAATAATTTTACTGAATCTGAATTTAAAAAATACAAGCCAATAAAATAAAATAACCACACTTTTATTTAAAGTAACACAATATTTAGACAGAAAATAGGCCTATATTCAAATAATATTAAATATCAATATATTAATATTAGTGCTGGGGAAAAATTAATCGTGATTAATCGCATCCAAAAAAAAAAGTTTGTGTTTACATAATATATGTGTGTGTACTGTGTATAATTATGTAAACACAAACTTTTTTTTTTTGGATGCGATTAATCACGATTAATTTTTCCCCAGCACTAATTAATATCAATATATTATTCTTCATTCAGTGCAACAGAATCAGATTTATTTTTTGACCAATTATCAAAATAATGTATAGTCCTAGAAAACTATTATTATCAGAGCATGTGAGCAGAGAGCGAGGAGCGGGTCAGTGAATGAGAGGGTAGCGTCATTTTACCCCAGCACGGCTATACCATACCATATTACAGCACAGTAGGGCAAGTGCAAACAGAAACAAGTCTAGAGAAATGTCATGTCTGCACGCGGCGCACACGGAGCGGAACATGGAGCAGTCGTTTCGAAGCTGTGCGTCTTCGGAAGCTGCTCGCAAAGTTACAAAACATGCTGCGAGAGAGTGAAACCTGATCGCCGAACACGGATGGGCGGGGCGGCATATTTTCGGCCTTTTTTTGTCTTTTGGCCAAAAACCGAAAATGCTATTTTCGGTGGCCGAAATTTCGGTGCATCCCTACTTTTATTCACATAAACATTGATCAGGACACATACATAGAGCTTATTAAATATGGTAAATGGAAGATCAAATATGCTTGCTTGATGTGTGAGAACCAATAAGGTTAGTTCTCAAGCATCAAGCAATTGTGATGTTTCTAGAAGATAAACACAAGTCTTATGATGATCATGAGGGTGAGTGAATTATGACTGGATTTTCATTTTTGTGTGAGCTATCCCTTTGAGGCTTACTGACTAGTTGATTTTGAAAATGTTTTGTACATCCCAATTTAACACCTGGTCACCAAACTTTTTTTTCTGAGTGTATATGGACTACTAACATATGGACATTTTTAAATGGTTGCAATTTTATTTTGTGCATTGCAACCATCTGGAGCTCTGTGTCTCCATGCACATGGCCTGTATTTGAGTGTTTTTTTTTTTTTTGTTTGGCTCAGTTAGTGTTTTTCTTTTTTAGGTATGATATTCGTATCTACCCCTCCTTCCTGCACCTGCATGGTAAGACTTTTGACTATAAGATCCCCTACACCACTGTACTGCGTCTCTTCCTGCTGCCACACAAGGACCAGAGGCAGATGTTCTTTGTGGTGAGTTGTGTGGTTTTGTGTGCTGCTCCCCACCAGAGATAGATTAAACTTAACAATAGCTACATTTACATGCGGCCAAATAATCGGTTTATCAGATTGATGGCTCACTCGGACTGAAAAGGCTTAATGTAAACAAACGCAATTTTTTTTTTAATTTAAATTTCGAACAGTTTGAAAAGGTTTAAAAAAAAAAAACCTATATAATCATACACATCACAGCACTGCACATGCAAGGTATGTGTGAATCTGACTGAGAATACAGTCCGCATTTAAATATTACATACATACATACATACATACATGCATACATACACACACACACACACACACACACACATATATATATATATATATAAATAATGTGTATATGTATGTATATGTGTGTAAATGAAAGTAAACAGTTGGGTGTAAACTGGATGTGTATCAGTATAATGGATCCTTGCGTAATATTTTTTTTTTTTTTTTTTTTTTACCTTTTTAATATTAAATTTCTGTATTAACTCTAGCTACATGTTAAATAAACCTATTGTACCTGAAAAACTTGGTTTAATTCATATTTTTGTTACATTGTATTTGTCCTATTGTTCGTAATTTGCTTCTTTTTCATTTTTAATAATAGAAATGAGATAAAACAACAAAATACCTATATCGTAATATTTTGATATCGTGAAATAAGAATTTGGTCATATCTCCCACCCCTATTTTTTTTATATATATATATATATATATATATATATATATATATATATATATATATATATATATATATATATATATAAATTAAAAAAAATAAAAAACTTTTGTTAGATGCGATTTAATCGATTTGACAGCTCAATATAAAATATATATATTTATATTGTGATATAAATATTGAGATATGGTTTATATTACACAAATATCTGAAATATTTACTAAATATTTGAAAATCAAAAAGCTCTGACATGTCAGCTTTTTGTTTAAATGTCATTACGGCAAAGTTAAAATAGTTCATATAGAAAGTTATAGAGTAGGAGCTCCGGTGACATTATGGCAGTGACTTTCTCCGGTTCTGAATGCAGCAACTGTGCACAGGGTTCCTGCGGGTCTTTAAAACATCTTAATTTCAGTTGGATCAAATTTAAGGTCATTAAAGTCTTAAATGTCTTTAATGGTGTAACAAAAGCCTTAAATATCCTTTTAAGAGGTCTTTAATCTGGGGATGGAAGATAACGGATCATGATACAACCTAATGTGATTATTAAACTTCAAAAGGTGCTAATTGAATCCAATAAATGTGAGTGTTTAAAGAAAGGCAATAAAAAGATTATAATACGTGTTTTATTCAATATTTATGTATTGAAATTAGTTTATTGTTAGTAATTTGCAGTTACCCTGTTTTGCAGTTGACTGTCTGTCCCAGTCTGTTTAAATGCAAACCTTAGGTTTAAAGTTTGGTGCGACAGAATTGTTAGATAAACCTTGATTTATTCTAGATTTAAGCTTAATCCTTATTGGTGCAACCCTTAAAGTCTTACATTTGAAGTTAAAAACTAATGCGCATGTAAACGAATGTCAATCAGATTGTACCATTTAGGGTTCATATAAACAGAACTTTCTGAATCTGAAATCAGATTGCATTCATTCCAACTAGTGCATGTAAACATACCTAATGTGTTCTCTTATTAATGTGTCCCGTGCTAAATAATGCATTGGTGCTGCTTCCATCTGCTGGTTAAATGTTGAATCACAGGTTTATTCATTATGAGCTCAGTAAATCTTTACAGATGCTTTATGAAAATGCTGCTTCATGGCTATTTAGAGGGTTTATTCTTGATCCATGACCCAGTCTTGATCCTTTTATTTTCCAGATCAGTCTCGACCCGCCCATTAAACAGGGTCAAACACGTTATCATTTCCTCATCCTCCTCTTCTCCAAAGATGAAGACCTCAGTCTTGCTCTCAACATGAGCGAGTAAGTTCACTGGACTTTCTGTATGTCAGATGTTATCCTCCATTAGCTCTGCTGATGGGATCTCTCTCTGTCTTCTCTCTAGGGATGAGGTGGAGAAGCGTTTTGAAGGGAAGCTCAGTAAGAACATGTCTGGTCCGCTCTATGAGATTGTCAGCAGGGTCATGAAGGCTCTGGTCAACAGGAAGATCACGGTACCTGGAAACTTCCAGGGGTAACGCACACAAGCAAATGCTCTTATAAAGATATTATGCTCAACGTTTTTCTGTTTCTCATTAGGGGTGGACGATATTCTAGTATTTCTATTGTGGTTGAGCAAAGCACAGATGGATGTTTGGAGTTACATTACAATCACTTTACATTTAAGGCCCCAGTATACTCACGCTGGAGTTCTTTTTTGGAGTAGTTTACCAGCCGGAGCAAACTTCTGGAAAGTTTGCTTTAGCAAGCAACTCCAAACAAACTTAGTTTTGGCCTGATTTTGTTCAAAATGAAGTAACACCAGTTCATCCTTCGATTTCTAATATTTCGGGGCCTTTAGAGAAAATGAGGAATGACTTGTTTGGAAATGTCCGTCCTCCATGGTGTGGACGTTATTGCATGTAGTAGCAAAAAATATATTTTTTGCCCAAAATGTTGATGTAAATTGCTCATATTGCCCACCCCTAGTTCTCATACTCATAATAGTGTGTCAAGATCAAGTTACGCTCTTGTTTTGAAATGAAATGTCTTTACTAATGTCAGTCTTTACCTCTGTCTGTGTGTGTGTGTGTATAGTCACTCCGGGTCTCAGTGTATAACGTGTGCGTATAAGGCGAGCTCAGGGCTGCTGTATCCACTGGAAAGAGGCTTTATCTATGTGCACAAGCCACCAGTTCACCTACGCTTCGAGGAGATCTCCTGCGTTAACTTCGCCAGAGGAACCACCACCACTCGCTCCTTTGACTTCGAAATAGAGACTAAGCAGAATAACCAGTACACCTTTAGCAACATTGAGAGGTAAACTACATTACCCACAAATCATCACACCTTGTGTTATTCATCTCTCAATCATAAGTAGTTAATCTCTTCCTCAACTTCTGCAGCACTTTGTCCTAAATAGACATGAGCATCAAGATTTTTTTTCCCGGTCCTCATAAATAATGATCACGTCTCTTCTGTCTTATGTAGGGAAGAATATGGGAAACTCTTTGACTTTGTCAATGCCAAGAAGCTGAACATTAAGAACAGAGGATTTAAAGAGGTATGTTCTGTTGTTTCCAAAACATTCATTTTGGTTTAGGCCAAAATGCACAATAGTAATATGCACAGTAAGACACTGCATTGTAATCAAAATTAATTACATTAATTATAGTTAAAAATGATATGTCTATTAATTTGCTGTTGAGAAAAAGCCGAGCCTTCTTAAAGCATATTATATTTAGAGCAAGAATCAAGAAGCTATCTAAAAATACTCAGCATCTTTTCTACACAGTTTTTCACTAAATCACTAAAGGGAAAATGTTTAATTATTTTTACTAGGGCTGTGCGATTTAATCGTAATTGATTTTTCGATTTTTGCTTTCAACAGTTATAAAAACAAGATAATCAACATGAAACGATTATTGTGCCGCTGCCGGTGCACTTTCATTCCTCCCTAAGCCAAACTTGACATCCAAATCAGCCAAATAAGTGTGTTGTAAAATGCAGTCTACTGTTGCTAAACTGCGGGACGTGCTTGATATTAAACAGTGTTATAAAAAAAAAAAACGTATTAAGCTGCGAAAGAGATGCTGTTCCCTAGGCGGCCTCCTGTGAGCGCTCCGAGACAGGGCGAAATGCGCATAAGTGAAGGATACTATGGGCTTCAGATACGAGCCTAAAAGGTCAAATAGCCTACACACAAATATGCCGAAATAAGTATCCTCGTAAACAGTCGGTTATGTCTCAAATGAATGTAACCACTGAGAAAGAGCATGTGTGTAACAGTATATTGGATCCGTGCGTTAACTCTTAAAGTGACAGCAGCCTAATAAATCTGCTGCAGTCATTAATCAAGCAACAAAAGACAAAAGATAAAATCACCCACTGCTCTTAAATGAATAAACTAGTTTTAATAAGGATAAATCTATATTTAATGTGTACGTCAGTGTTATTTTACATTTGATTACTTTATTCAATTTCTTTTGTAGGCTATTATTTATCTGAATAACACTGTTAGTTCATCTTTCTGAAAAACCTAAAGCACTGTTTAATTAATTTGTAATTTTGTTCTGCTGTATATATTTATTTATTTATTTATTTATTTATTTTTTTGGTTTTGTTTGTAATTTAGTTTCTTTGTCCTTTTTGTATTGCTGACTGTTTACTTTTACTTTTACTGTAACTGTTTTGAGAACTTTTACTTAAATTAACCTAGTATTAGTTTTTGCTGAAGTATCGATAATTGTGAAATTTCACTGATATTTAAAATGACTCATATCATGAAATAAGACTTTGATCATATCAACCACCAATAATTGTTAAATATTTCAGATAATCACAAATAATTGCTGTGATTTCAATACTGACCAAAATAGTTGTGATTTATGATTTTTGCCATAATTGAGCAGCCCTAATTTTTACTTAAACTACCGTTCAAAAGTTTAACTTAAAGTGCCCCTATTATTTTAAAGGCTCCTAATTTTGTTTTGAGGTTTGCAACAGGTTTACATACATCAAAGGTCAAAAATCTGTTTAATTTTCTCATAATATACATTGCACATCACCACATTGTTCAATGATTCTCAAACGACGCGATGGATGAATCAGTCTCTAAATCCCTCCTTTCCACAAGCCTGCTCTGCTCTTATTGGTCAGACAGCCCAGTCTGTTGTGATTGGTCTACTGCGTACAGTGCGTATTTCAGACACAAACGGCCATTACCATAACTGAACTCCAGCTCTGTCCGGAGGCGAAAGCTCAGCGATAGTACACACTGTAAAGACAGTAACGATGATGTCGATTTTTACACCAATCCCAGCGCGAGTCCGAATCCATGAAACATTGGAAGAACTAGTTATTCAACCCGAACCTTGAGCAGGACGTTTTTCAGTGATGCTACTCATTTTGAGGTACATTATGAGATGTTTCAACTGTAATTCCTCACCATCAGCATTAACAAGTGTGCGTCCATCAACAAACCTGTGTGTGTTTCTAATTTATTGCGGTGCACATGTGGGAACTGTATCAATAACAGCGCATACGTTAGCCCAGCACTAACGTGAATGACTGATGGAACATTAAAGTTTGCAAAACAAATCTTGCTCCATCCTTTATCTTTACTCAGTAAGAATGACAGACAATCTGTATTAATAGACAGTTTTAGGTAATAGCGGCCCACAGCTGATATACAGTAGTATTTCAGTAAGACAGTAATAACGTGAGTTAGCCAGATACTTACACAATATGAAACACAATAAACACATTGTAGAGCACAGCGTCTTCTCGACATGATTCTTTCCATTATCCACAGGAATCAGCTGCAGTGTTTGAGGTGGTTCAGGTTTTCCCTGGTGTCTGCACGCGCAATAAGTGGATGGGCAGTATGCTAATGTTTCGTCGTGACAACGAAACGGCTTGCGATTCGTTTGAAAAACAATTCGTTTTGACTCAGTCGACTCTTACTTTTGAGAGACAATAACTTTATATACGGTGCACTTACAGATTTAAAACTTTGCAGGATGTTTTCATTCACTTAGAGCTATGCTACACACTACATGAAAGGTCATTTTCAAAAATCCATAATAGGGACACTTTAACTTAGCTTGAGCATCAAATCATCATATTAGAATGATTTCTGAAGGATCACGTGACACTGAAGTAATGAAGCTGAAAATTCAGCTTTGATCACAGGAATAAATTGCAAAAAACAGTTAATAAATTACATTTTAAAGTTAAAAAATGGCATTTAAAACAGCATTTGAACATCATTATAACACATACATGTTTGTATGAGTGGCTTCTGTTCATCCATGCTTTCAAACTGGCACAAGAGTGAGAGACATATCTCTACAGCAGTAGCATATTGCCACTTTGTTCAGAGCAGAAATGCAGTTAAAGCATTCACATGCCTGTGTAGTGCAATTAAATCTGCAGTAGAATGAGTACTCTGCTTAATCACAGTATTGTGTTTACATGATTTAACTTCACCACAGTACTGCTTTAATCACATTATGAAGTGAGTGGAAACACAACCTGTGATGTAAACTGATTCACTTGAACTGAAACAGTATAAAACTGATTTGCGGAAACATTTCTCTTTTACATAAAAATCACATTATTTGCAGTATTGTTTAATAACAAAAGAAATATAAAGTAAATATTTGACACATGGCCCAGCCTTAATGCGCAATATCTATTTTTTAATTTTTTAATTTCTTAATTTTCTTTTCTTTTTTATTTTGAGTTTGAGTTTGTTCTGATGCCGTTAGTAACCATGTTTGTTCCAAAAGTTATAATTTAATAGATTGTTAGGAGCTTTTTCTCTGGGCACACCCAAATGTACACGCATGCCACGTTCACGCATGGTTGAATGTGCAATGAGAAACTGGTTTTAACTAAATAAACAATCCATTCTGTTGATGGATTTGCGCTCATGGGAATAAGCAGGAAGAGCATTTGAACCTCTAATTCTATGATCCAAACTCTGTGTGTTTATACTAAAGTGCCCCTGATGGTGACACTTTTACTACATGAACTTCCTGTGGGCAGAAGCATGCACAGTAATGTGTTAAATTCACATTATTTATTGAACTGTTTGTGTGTGGTAGGGCATGAAAGGAGCAGATGGCTACAGTGACTCTGATGAAGACCAGCATGATGCTTACTTGGAGAGGATGAAGCAAGAGGGCAAGATCAGAGAGGAGGGAGACGGCAGCGATGAATCCGAGGGTGATAGCGGTAATGACACACCTCAACTAAAACAAAATGCAAACTTTATTTTTCAATACATTAAATAGGAGGTGCTTAACCTTGAGAAAATATTGTGATCCTCAAGAGGTAAAAGTAAATATTATATGAGCATTTTATTTATTTTTTTCCTCAAAGAAAAAGACTTTGACAAAATGTGGTTGCCAATGATATGGTTAACAGCATTCTAGCCAAAACATTCATTCTCTTCATAGGGAAATTGATTTTGAACAATAACTTATAAACCTTTAAAGACAAACCTACTGTGCGCTATGAGGTTGTTAATCGGTGCTATTTGCTTCTGCTGAAGACTTATTTTTTAAATAACCGTTTAACAGCAGAATTTGTGGTGCAAACTACATTACCCATGATGCTGTACAGAAAATTACACGAGTCGAAACAAGCAGAACGCTCCAAAAGAGTTGGTCTCCCTACACTTCCAAAATAGTTAAATATTTGTATACATGTATATTTTGCAATAAATTTAAAGGTGCACTGTGTAAATTTTAGCGGCATCTAGCAGTGAGGTTGCGAGTTGCACCCACTCACCCCTCCCTTTCGAAGCACATAGAGAAGCTACGGTGGCCGATACAGGACAAAGATGTCGTCTGAGACCGCAGAGAGTAGCTAGCGCTCTGTAGAGCAGTTTGTCCGTTTAGGGCCACTGTAGAAACATGACGGCGTAAAATGGCGACTTCACTGTAAGGGGACCCGCGGTGTATGTAGATAGAAATGGCTCATTCTAAGGTAATAAAAACATAACGGTACATTATGTAAGGACTTTATACACCACAGTTATGTATATTATATTACATTTCTGTCAATAGATCCTCATAAATATTACACACTGAACCTTTAATATATTGTTTTTTATATAATCAGCATTTTTAAATGAGTAGTTTTATATTTCTCCATTGTTTTTAATGTCATTGTCGAGTAGTTAATATCTAATATCTTCCTGTAGATGAGTCTTTCAACCCTGGAGAAGAGGATGATGACGTCCCAGAAGAGTAAGGGATTTTAAACTTGTCTTTTCTTTATTCTTAGATTATGCCTGAAGTTTTTGGAATTTTTTTTTTTTTTTTTTTTTTTTTTCTTTTTTCCTCATGTTAATTGAAAAAAATCTTGTTAATTTAAAAAATATAATGTGACTTGTTGTGTTTGTTTGCTTGGTTTTATTGTATTTATGATATTTGTACTTTTGTAATTTAATTTTTGCCATGAAAATAGCCTTAAATAAAACCATCTGTAATCTTGATTCTTAGATGATTTGTCGATCTTTCACTCTAATAATATAATGTTATGTCTGTGCAGGTATGACAGTAACGCTTCAGTGAGTGATAGCGAAGGAGATGATGGCGACAGCGAAGATGAAGGAAAGAAGAAAAAAGTTGAAAAGAAGCCCAAGAAAGTGGTGAAAGAGAAAAAAGAGAGAAAACCACGGAAAGAGGTCTTGGACTTTTTTTTTTTGTTTTGTTTTGTTTTTTTTTGCAACTTGTCACTAATATCTAAAATATCAGTATTTACATATAAATATCAATATGTCTTAAAGAGTAAAGGCATCAGAGAGATGCACAGTGGTGCTTTTGACACCATGAGTGCGTGTTGTTGTCTGTTAAAACTGTGCATGATAAACATCACTGTGAAATACCTTAATACACTTACTGGCGTATTAAATGAAACCGACATTATCCCAACTTGCACACTATTAAACCTCACTTCCTCTCTCTGCGGTGAACAGAAAAAGGTGAAAGATGCAGGTGCTCCTAAGAGGCCGATGAGCGCTTACATGCTGTGGCTGAACGGCAACAGAGAACGCATCAAGAGTGAGCATCCTGGGATATCAATTACTGAAATCTCCAAGAAGGCTGGAGAAATGTGGAAGCAGTTGGGAAAAGACCGGAAAGAGGTCAGCTGCATTAAAATCACACACACATACACCAATAACCAGAAAGTCTTCACAGTCTCTTTTAAGGAAGCTTTATAATAATTGCATTGCTATATAACTGATGAAAATATATTTAGTATGTCATTTCATTTACTGAGTGTAAAGATACAATGCTGCATTGAAGCCAGACTAAATGATGCCTGTTCTGACCCACTTCAACCCCTAGTATCAAAATATACTGTTTTAATTGCTGTGTAAATGCATTTACAAATGCAAACAGTCTGTAAAAATACCCAAATGCCACTTCAGAAGCGCTTCTGTGTAGGATTGTAGCGATATATCACGATATGAACGTACAATTATCATATCGTGCACAATTTGCTTGTCTACGGTATTGGAAAAAACCTGCGCATAAGCAACTTTTTACTTGACTGCTAGACTCTCAACTTACTCCACCCACACACGTACAGCGGAGAAAATGTCAGAGACAAAGACTGTTATCTCTAATCTCTATCCCCCATCGAAAAAGTTGTTAAAATTTGCAAATTATGTGAATACTTTAGATATAGAAAATATGAATGCATGGTTGGCCTCGAGGATAGATATCCAATTTGCAAAAAAAGTGGATGTAAAGTGGCTGCAAAAGGAGGAAACATATTCGATAACACCCTCCCTCCATGAAGATAAGTCCCGTTTAAGGCTGTATGATTTCCGAGATACAGAGGTAATCCCAGAGTCCAGTCATAAACGCACAAATTGATGGATTAATGAATAAATTGAAAGTAGAACTGCACAATAAATCAAATCGTGACATGGTCTGTGAATATTAATGCGCAAAAAACTGTTATAATCTGTGTCTGTGAATGAGCGACGCCGTTTCGTCTACATACTGAAGTACGCGTGATGCTCATGGTGTCTGCCATCTCACAATATGAGGACGTGTGAACACATGAACATATCTAGAGCTGCTCTAAGAGAACACTTAATGAGCGTTTTATCATTTTATTTGAGAAAAACCAGTGTCAAATACACTCTAAGGTCTTCACTACAACCCATCAAAATAAAACTTTGGTTTAATTTGAAGAAATTATGACACAAATATAGGCTATTACTATTGTACAATAGAATGTACTTTAATAATAATAACAATAATACAATTTATTTAAACATTAAGGAATATAATTTGTCCGTTTAAATTTAGTAAATCTGTTGTGCAGCACTTTCCATAAAAATAAAAAGATAAAAGCTGTTCAATTTTCATTTGATTAAATTTTTAAAATGAATTAAATTGTCAGTTTTATGCATCATTTGTTTACCACTGTTTTTAAAAATATATTTGTATTAAATCATACAAAGAAAAATTTGTTTTCTGAATAAAATACATTTCATAGGATTTTAAAGTTTAATAAAAATAAGGTGTTAATCTAATCCATAATCAATTACATTTCATTTAGACATGTTTTTGATTTTATTGAAGTTTAAATAAACAAAAACAAATGCTTTCAAGTTAAAATAAAGCATTTGTTCAAACAAAACACCTGTTTTCATTCATTTAAGTCATTTTAACTGATGATAATTTGTTTAATGCTGTATACCGTGGAACCGTAAACCTGTGATCTTTTCTGAGACTTATCATGCCGTGAAAATCTCATACCAATACAACCCTACTTCTATGTGACCTTTGGAGATTCGATTTTAGGACAATGGCAATCAACATTCAGCACGCAAATATTACAGTGCCATTATTGGTGGTCATATTAAAGCATGCATTTCGTTAAAACGTATAGCACAACCCTGACTGTCTGCAGGTTGAGCAGTATGAATTGTTTTAATTGCATACAACTGTGAGGAATGTCAATCATTAATGCTTATAATTTCATAGATTTACATCATCTTGACCAGGGGTGTCCAATCCTGCCCCACTGTCCTGCTGAGTTCAGCTCCAACCCCATTTAAACACACCTGAACCCGCTAATCAAGCTCTTACTAGGCATACTAGAGACTTCCAGGCAGGTGTGTTGAGGCAAGTTGGAGCTAAACTCTGCAGGACAGTGGCCCTCCAGGACACCCCTGGTTTGACTCTTTCCTCAATCAAAACACATCGTTTATGGACTTTAGTTCTGTGTCAGATTCAATATTTTATGCATTGAGTCTAGTTTACAGGAAAATTGCCTTCTTTCCTGCAAATGCAGAGTGACTGCTGCACCACTGAATACATTTATTAGCCACTTACTGAATTATTTGTCTTTGGTTTGTTTTATTGTGCCACAGACAGATGATGGAAGCATAAACTACTGATGCTGTGTTGTTATAGTCATCTGACTTGTTTATATGATTCAGCAGTATGTTTAGCTAAATGCCTCTTGTGTGTTTCGCAGGAGTGGGACAAAAAAGCGGAAGAGGCCAAGAAACAATACGAAAAAGCCATGAGAGAGTACAAAGAGAGTGGAGGGGGAGCGGCGGCATCTGTTACTAAGTGAGCCAACCACTCTAAATCTATCAAACACACACTTTGTTAGAATCATTTTATATCTTAAAAGCATTTTTGCACATGTGTATTTGCATGTGTATTGTCAATAATTTATATGAAGTTCAATTTGCATTAGGCAAGATATCAGATTTTAACCGAGAACTCACCAGATTAATCATATTTATATATTTTTTTTCTTATGCTCACCAAGGCTGCATATATTTGATTTACATAATAATGTGATATATTGCAATAATTATTATAGTATCATTCTAAATAATAATTATCATTTTAATATGCTGATTTGCTGCTCAAGAAACATTTCTTATTTAAAGGTGTGGTTGATTATGATTTCACTTTTTTAACTTTAGCTAGTGTGTAATGTTGCTGTTTGAGCATAAACAACATCTGCAAAGTTACGACGCTCAAAGTTCAAAGCAAAGGGAGATATTTTCTTTTACATATCGCTTTTTAAGGACTACAACAAACGGCTGGTAGGGACTACAACGACTTTATTCACGGGTTAGTGACATCACTAACCCCAAAATTTACATAAACCCCGCCCCCACAACAAAGGGGGTGAGATTATCATGACAGAATATGCTAGTCAACGACTTGAAGATGGTTAACTCCACATCAGCTACATAAATTCATCAACTAACCATTCAGAAACGTCCTGTTGCATTCTACATGTTGTCACTTCTTCTTGAGTCTCTCCATCATTATCCGACTCCGGTTTGAACATAAAAGGCTGAACAGTTTCATTGCCTGTATGCATGAGGTTATCAGAGCTGCTAACTGGAGTTCTTGAAGCTCCGCCCCATGAGCAGCAGCTCATTTGCATTTAAAGGGACACAAAAACAGCATGGTTTTGTTCACCCTTAAAAAGTGACCATTTTAACATGCTATAAAAAAAATGATCTGTTGGGTATTTTGAGCTAAAACTTCACATACACACTCTGGGGACACCAGAGACTTATTTTACATCTTGTTAAAAGGAGCAATCAACCACCCCTTTAATCTCACTTTTGATCAGTTTGATGTGTTCTTGGTGAATAAAAGTATTAGTATAAATATACTTTGTTCTTTTGAACGTGTTACTTGCAGCTCTGCTTTATATTGACAAAGTCATCACTTATGGTTTTAGGGAAAAGAAAAAAAAAGGAGGCAAGGTGGAAGCTAAGAAAAAGAGTGGAGGAGAAAAGGAGAAAAAGAAAGAAGTCGGAAATGACAGCTTTAAGAGCAAAGAGTTCATCTCCAGCGAGGAGAGCTCATCTGAATCTGGCCACGACAGAGGCAGCAAACGCAAGGTGTGTGGCTGATGCGTTTCCTCTTGGGTTTATCAGTCATTTAGATTTGCGTCATTTAACCTGCCTAATCTATTGCAGGCTTCTGATGATGATGAAGAGGATGCCACCTCCACACCAGCCAGCTCAGAGGAGTCAGGGTCTGACTGATGTCACACTGACAGCACAAAGACATTTCCACATCTCAGGTTTCACAAATTGATGAATACTTGGACCAAGACTTTCTGCTTCTGTGCTGTACGTGCTCCACGCACATTGTTTCACATACTTTTCCATTCAGACTGAGAACTTGGAAATAGTCCGGTAACATTTTTCCCTCCTTTAAGAGTGACATCAGCAACTCTCTGAATTATTTTTTTTTTTTCCCAGTTTTTGTAGACTGTCATAATTCAGGGAAGTGTAGATAGACATACTTGCAGAGGATTTTCTATTTTTTGCCTTTTTTTAAAATGGAAAAACTGCGCTTCAGTAAATGTATTGGTTATTTCATTAACGTGTTTTGTACTATCAAAATGTTAATCACTGTTTTGCAATAAAAGTTCAGTGAGTGATTGTATGCGCGCGCGTGTGTGTGTGGTTCAGGTAAATCCTACATATACAAAATGTCCCCACAAAGATGGCAATATCTGAAATCCTTGTCGGGACATTTGATACCCATGTGTTTTTTTTTGTTGTTTTTTTTTTATGTAAAAATGCAGAACGTTTTCTGTGATGGGTAGGTTTAGGGTTAGAGCAATCATGGGACCCGCTTTATATTAGGTGGCCTTAACTACTATGTACTAACATTTAAATTAATCATTTGATACAATGCACTAATTGTGTACATGTTTTTGCACTGTACTTACATTTTAAAAATTACCTGCATGTAATTACATCTGTAATTAATTTCTGTAATTACATTTATAATTCAACGGTACAGTGAGAACCAGGGTTGGGAACCACTGCTCTAAACTGTGCAAAAAGCTGGTGATGCCTTTGTGTTCAAGAATATATGATTGTGTTCATAGCAGATTCGTTTGTTGAGTAAATATGCCGGTGAGTGGGGAAATAACTACAAAACGTAGAGGCGCGAAAGCATGTAAACTAAGCGTTACACTATTGTGCAACACAATATTTTCCCATGGTTTGCAGGTCTGTTTTAACATGCCTTGCCCTAAAGAGAGCTGCAGTGATTAAGTTGGCATCACCCTGGTTCCCTTGACAAAAACCCAATAGGGTTTATTCATGATAATCTTTACAAATGAACACAACTTTTATGATTTTAAGCCTAAATACAAATGACAGAAGCTAAACATGCTGCGTCCCAATTCACCTAGCAAAAGAGTAGACAAGCTTTAGGACATACTACAGTAAAATTGCGTCTCACAGCATAATGATGCATTTAAAAGTGAATTGCCAAACGGATCTTTATAAAAGTCCACATTGTTATTGCAGATGAAATAACAGATAACGTTAAAATTTTTTTATTAGGTTTGATTATTAGTCACTCAAACCTTTATCTAAACCTCTCACCATCTGTCGCGCATAGGCTATCCGCCATGTTTTGTAGTTTGTTTGTTTTTTTTGCCTTCTCATGTTTGTAGTTCTGAACTGAATCCTCCTCCAAAGCGCAATGGGTTGTGGGCAATATTAGCTGTTATAGTGTGCACAGATCCACACTTCGAAAATCTACTGTAAATAGTAGACCATCCGGGGACTTTTGACATACTCTTTTCAACATACTATGCTTTGGGACACACTTATTCTAATCTCACATACTATTTAGGATGGATTGACTGACTGACTGACTGACTGACTGACTCTGTCTTGTTCCAATCACTTCCATGGCCACAGGTGTATAAAATCAAGCACCTAGGCATGCAGACTGCTTCTACAAACATTTATGAAAGAATGGGTCGCTCTCAGGAGCTCAGTGAATTCAAGCGTGGTACCGTGATAGGTTGCCACCTGTGCAATAAGTCCATTCGTGAAATTTCCTCACTACTAAATATTCCACAGTCAACTGTTAGTGGTATCATAACAAAGTGGAAGAAATTGGGAACAACAGCAACTCAGCCACAAAGTGATAGGCCACGTAAAATCACAGAGCGGGGTCAGCGCATGCTGAGGCGCACAGTGTGCAGAAGTCACCAACTTTCTGCAGAGTCAATAGCTACAGACCTCCAAACTTCATGTGGCCTTCAGATTAGCTCAAGAACAGTGTGTAGAGAGCTTCATGGAATGGGTTTCCAAGGCCGAGCAGCTGCATCCAAGCCTTACATCACCAAGTGCAATGCAAAGCGTGGGATGCAGTGGTGTAAAGCATGCCGCCACTGGACACTAGAGCAGTGGAGACGTGTTCTCTGGAGTGACCAATCACGCTTCTCTGTCTGGCAATCCGATGGACGAGTCTGGGTTTGGCGGTTGCCAGGAGAACGGTACTTGCCTGACTGCATCTGCAAGTGTAAAGTTTGGTGGAGGGGGTTGTTTTTCAGGGGTTGGGCTTGGCCCCTTAGTTCCAGTGAAAGGAACTGTTAATGCTTCAGCATACCAAGACACTTTGGACAATTTCATGCTCCCAACTTTGTGGGAACAGTTTGGGGATGGCCCCTTCCTGTTCCAACATGAATGCGCACCAGTGCACAAAGCAAGGTCCATAAAGACACGGATAAGCGAGTTTGGTGTGGAGGAACTTGACTGGCCTGCACAGAGTCCTGACCTCAACCCGATAGAACACCTTTGGGATGAATTAGAGCAGAGACTGTGAGCCAGGCCTTCTCATGCAACATCAGTGCCTGACCTCATAAATGTGCTTAAATGCACTCCTAAACCTTGTGGAAAGCCTTCCCAGAAGAGTTAAAGCTTTTATATCTGCACAAGGTGGGCCAACTCCATATTAAACCCTACGGATTAAGAATGGGATGTCATTAAAGTTCATGTACATGTAAAGGCAGGCGTCCCAACTTTTGGCAATATAGTATAGTGATAGATAGATAGATAGATAGATAGATAGATAGATAGATAGATAGATAGATAGAGGGAGGACATAGAAGTAAAAATATACCAATTTTAATAACAGGTTGTATAAATAAAAAGGTTAGGAATCATATGTTTCAAGTGCTGTTTATTAGGAGGGGAACATACATTTTGCTTAGGGCCTCCAAATGTCTAGAACTGGCCCTGGTTTATCTGTTAAATTTGACTTATCCTGTAATTAAGGAAGATTAAACCCACTTAAGCAGCAAGGCATTGTCCTACTGTCAGACATCTAAGATGACTCAATCAATCAGCCTTTCCAAAATGACTTTGTTACGACTGAAAGGCAAGTAAATGAAGCCCATCAGAGGTATAAAGTATACCAGTAATGGCCTACAATGAGAGCTTGTGGCTTTTAATAGAGCATAGTGAAGATATGTGGTCTGGCAAAAGCAAAGGGAAGTTGAAAAGAACATGTGGTTTTTAATATGATAGAGGGGTAAGAGTGTGGAGTTGTGCTTGATGGTCTGATGTAAAGTGGAAATAAATACAAGTTTGTAATCTCAGTGTTTAAAATTATTTAAAATAAAATTTATCATTTACATGTGTTGTATATAGCCTATATAAAAACGATAAATTAAAACATATATACATATATCCCATCCTCTTTTGCTCTGTTTTGTCTCATGGGTGTCGTTGTATGTCGTCTTTGAAGGATAATCCATTTTGTGCCATGCGCAAGTCAGTAATACCAGTGCTCAACGCTCTTCATGGCTCTGGCATGGGTAATTTATGGGAAGTTGTGTCCACTCAAAACGCTTCTCTGAAAGCTTTCCCATACATAATGGGCTCACTTTAGTGATGAGGAAATGTGATCTTCACTTTGTGTACACAATTTGCAAACGATTCCAGAAGTTTCCTAGCAGACCAGAGAAGCATCCATCAGTAAACAAGGGTTATGTATAGTGTGAAGGCAAACAGCGTGAATTTTTTTTTATCACTTTGATCCTATTTTTACGTTAAGTGTACATTTTTACGTAAGCACGTTTTTAATATCGTCAAACGCTGGGTATACCTATAGATTTTCTTTGTCAATATAGAGCAGGATCCTCTGTAATTGGCAGTTCCATCACATCTTGTTTGTCAAGAAAACCTGCGAATGGCATTACTGTGTACAAAAGAAAAGCGTAACTATTTTGTGAGGTGGCGATTTTGTACGAAAAATACCATTTTTAGAAAAAGCATTAAGGTCCACACCTAAACAGACAAATTCATATGAAAAATAGTTAAGAATTGTGTCAAAACGTGTCAAAGTAACATCCAGGACCCAAGGTTTCCCAGCAGAACATAGCCCAAAGCATCACACTGCCTCCGCCGGCTTGCCTTCTTCCCATAGTGCATCCTGGTGCCATGTGTTCCCCAGGTAAGCGATGCACACGCACCCGGCCATCCACGTGATGTAAAAGAAAACGTGATTCATCAGACCAGGCCACCTTCTTCCATTCCTCCGTGGTCCAGTTCTGATGCTCACGTGCCCACTGTTGGCGCTTTCGGCGGTGGACAGGGGTCAGCATGGACACCCTGACTGGTCTGCGGTTATGCAGCCCCATACGCAACAAACTGCAATGCCCTGTGTATTCTGACACCTTTCTATCTGAACCAGCATTAACTTCTTGAGCGATTTGAGCTACAGTAGCTCGTCTGTTTGATCGGACCACACAGGCCAGCCTTTGCTCCCCACGTGCATCAATGAGCCTTGGCCGCCCATGACCCTGTCCCAGATTCACCACTGTTCCTTCCTTGGACCACTTTTGATAGATACTGACCACTGCAGACCAGGAACACCCCACAAGAGCTGCAGTTTTGGAGATGCTCTGACCAAGTCGTCTAGCCATCACAATTTGGCCCTTGTCAAACTCGCTCAAATCCTTACACTTGCCCATTTTTCCTGCTTCTAACACATCAACTTCGAGGAAAAAAATTTCACTTGCTGTCTAATATATCCCACCCACTAACAGGTGCCGTGAAAAAATAAATTGTGAAAAAAAAAATTCTGGCTGTTGACAGTATTTTGTAAAATACTGTCCCTTCTATAAAAACCTTTGACTCTAATATGTAAAAAAAAAAAAAAAAAATGACATAAGAATTTTGAACCTGGCTTTATCCAATGTCCAGATTTCTGTTCCAGAAATGTATGCAAATTAGTGCATATTTAATTAGATAATGCATCATTTGCATATTTAAACAACATTTCAGAAAACTTGTAATTAGTGCTGTCAGTGTTAATGCATGCAAATAATTTCAAAATGAATTTCTTTGGTCAATCAAATAGATGATGGGCCCCATTGACTTCCATATAGGGCTGTCACGATATTAGATTTTTCACACCACAGTTATTGTGGCTAAAAGAATTCACGATATCGATATATCGCGATATCTATAGAAACCTTGGGGGGCAAAGTTATCAAATTAATTTTTACTTTATTTAGGTTTTCTTTTTTACCCAACGAACATAATTGGATACTGACATGCGTCTTCTTTGAAGCTCCCTATGAAACAACAAGAGAGAAAATAGGCCTACTGTCAAGTTCAACAGTATGATGAATAAATATTAACATCAAAACTGATATTTTAACCTGTTAACTTGTGTACCCGTATTTTAAGCTCTTTAACGTATCGTTGCGCCGGCGCCAATGAAGTCATACAGTAAGCGCGCTGCTAATTCAGTTTTAATGTGCACCTAGAACGGCCAAAGATGAGAGATTAAGTGCATGGCACTGCGACCAACGTAACATACAGAGTTTAATGTAGTAATGTGGTCGCTCAGTTCTTCTAGATCAGTTTTAATCGTGTAATAGATTTGAACAAAAAAAAAAAAATCAAGTGCTACGAACAGGCTGTATTGGCCATGACTAGACTGCAAATACAAATAGGCCTACAAAAATATACATTATGTAAATAGACATTAATTAATTAAAAGAAACTATGATATGTGCTGCACTGGTGGAAACAACACGAGACCATGCTACCGCGACCGTCAAGACTGGCTCTGACTGGTGTTCAGAGTCCCCGCAGCAGCAGAAGCGAGCGTTCCTTCAGCGCAGCTGCAAGAGTTATGGCCTTTTTACACCTGTTCACTTCATTCGTTTTCTCTGATCAGATATCTGTCATACTGTGAAAAGATCAGGAGTAAATGTCTTCCGAAATTCTTTCGATGCGGATTTAAATCCGATCATTCAAACACACCGATTCAGAAGGTGGTCTGGGACGCATTTCAGACGAAACTGGACAAGTGTGAATGCATTTGGTTGTTTAAACCACATATAGGCCTATACATTTTACTCCTGGCAAATTGTTAAAAATAAACATGTGAGAGCGTGTTATAGGCTATATATGACATAGTCAGATATGACGGCACTACTGCAACGCGCATCACCGCAAGTGAGTAGAACAAAATAAAGCATTAAGCCAACATGCAAACGGCCTTAAGTGAAACTGAAAGTAGCCTAGTCTCAGATGCTCAAAAACACAATCATCTTCATTAAAACTAATGGACTAAATGATCTTACCGGTGTTTAGGCCGCTCTTTCTCCTATTGCGTCTTTTGATCTTGAAATGAGCTGATGATAAATAAAATGCAGCTCGAATCTTTTGCTTTTGTTGAGGTGAATTTGCATAGCCCATAGCGCGGGAATTGAAGATCGGATTTATATTAATTTTGCGGAGAGGTGTAAGGTAAGACAACCTGCATGTTTTTTTTATTTTTATTTTGTTTAGTTTAGATTGTATAGCCCGTTTCATGCGAGCGCCGTTGCGAGCTGCGAGCAGCATCAGCCTCCCTCAACTTGTCAAAAATGCCTTTTTACTGTGGTGGTACTAAGATTGTGATATGCTTTAAGTGTTTTATATCTATGGATTTTATTATAGGCAAGACAAAAGTCAAGTGTTGATTTGAGAGGCTAAATTGATCAAACATGTGGTTAACTCACTGTCGGCCGCTGGCCGCTTGGTCGTCACTTTAAAAAACAAAAACTTTAATTTAACAAACAAAAATTGCTCCAAACATTTTTTCTAAATTAACTTAATAAAGAAACGAAACGAAATATATCTACTTTGACATTAAAAACAAAGCTGAAATATTTTCATGGCTGCAACAGTGTGTAATAGGGAGGGAGAAAATAAAAAACATGGGCTCCAGTCGGACTCCGGCCGAAATTTTTTATAAACTGTCGGACACAGGCCGGGCTGTGCAGAGCTCTATCTGAGAGGTCAACCAGGTACTGGCACTTGAGTATTTATGTGTCATGCTATCATAAGAGTTCTATTAATTTTAAATATCGTGGTTATCGCCAATACCGGTATATTGACACACCCTAAATTAACACGAGGTCGATATTTCGTGCTTTGAATATCACGATTATCGCCAATACCGGTATATTGAGACACCCCTACTTCCATAGTATTTGTTTTTCCTACTATGGAATTCAATGGGGCCCATCAACTGTTTAGTTACCCATATTCTTCAAAATATCTTCTTTTGTGTTCAGCAGAACAAAGAAATTCATACAGGTTTGGAACAACTTGAGGGTAACCCTGTACCTGTAACCCTGGTATGAGGAAATTTCCATTCTAACCCTTTAACCCGATTCTGCTTCTCTGTTTGTGATCAGACCATTTTAAGCCGTTAAACTCTGGGAAAGTTTTCAGTGATCCAGTAATCGAATTCATTCAAACAATCAGTCCAAAACAGTGCTAATGTAAAGAAGGTCAGGCTGATTACATCGGAGATACTATCAGAGAGAATAGAGTGAATAATTCATTCCACTGTGTGCTGCTTTGCTTTAAAACCTGTAATTGTTACTTTAAAGAGATTTTCACCTGATTTAATATCACGGTTTTGCAGGCAAGGAAGAAGTAGTTGAGGCGAGGATCTAAATATAAGAGGTTCTTTAACAAAAGTAAATCTCTGGAACACAGACGTCCACAGCATAAAAAAAAAAAAAAAAAACCTCAAAAAACGCAAAGACAATATCAGACGAAAGAGAACTGAAACATAAGGCTACTATAGGCCTATATTAAATAATGATAAACAGGTGTGCACAGTTGGCAACTACGGAAACAAACTCAGCCAAAGGAAGTGAAAACGGAAAGAAACCAAATGCAAAATTAGAGTGTTTGTCATAAAATTGTCATAATTTAGAAATAAAAGGCATTTTTCCTACCCTGATTTTATCCTTGCTCTTCAAACCGGTCTGTTTGAAGGGGCGTGTCTGCTTTGAGTCTTCAATGTAAACGCCCACTGCTGTGATTGGCTGCTGTGAGACTTCAATGTAAATGCCCACTGCTGTGATTGGCTGACATCTTTGCATATGAAATAGCTAGTATTACTTGTGGAACTCTCTCAAACTTTTAGCACATTTTTACTATTACAGCTCTCACGGTTAACTAATCGTGAAAAGTGTTGATTATATCATTATATTTAGATCTGTGGCATTATATTTAGATCGTGAAAGGTTGCAGTGATGAGCATTGTAGCCGATCACAGACATGTTGAGCTCATGAATGCAGTGATTTCATCATTACAACTTGATTTCTGCACACTTGAATGCTTTCATCATAATTAACAGTGCAAACACAATGTAAATAAGAGATTCGTTGATTATAACAGGAGTTTTGGTGCAAGTCCAGAACTCAGTCACTGATAAACTCATGCTGTTTGATTGACAGCTCCAGCAAATGTAAAGGGAGCATTCTTTGATCGCTTTCTATATATAATTTAATCAGTTTAAATAACAGATTATTTTCATCCTACTAAGAGAAACAATGTGAAGTTGATCGTTTAGTCACGTACACTATGTTATTTACCTACTACTTGTCATGCGTGAATCAGTGGGCGGGGCTTCAGTGGTAACAATGATGAAGTAGGCATTGATCTTCTTCTGCAGAGGTCTTTCACCTATCTATGACATCATAAATGGGCTTGGTTTCAATAAAAGCTGTTTTTGGACTAACAAGGAAGTTTTCAGTTCTGAAACTTACAGGATATTCTTATAGTATGATGACCTCTTATATGTCAAAATCTCATGGAAAATTTGATTTCTCAATTCATGGCCCCTTTAAACTCTTTTGGAAAACAAACACATATAATATGTGACATTTAACCTATGAAAATAGTTTGGAAAAAAATTGGTGATCTGTTATATTAAATACTGGTAACATTTCTTTTAAAGTAATATACTTTGTATAACCGGTAATACCGGTAATAAATTTCTGTATTTTGAGAGTGTAGGGAGACTGACTCGATTACTTCATTTGCAGTGCTTCATGGGAGTGGGCGGAGCTAAAGAGATCGTTTGGTGTATTTCGCTTGTTTCGACTCTGATTGGTGGAATTTTCTGTACAGCATCGTAGGTAATGTAGTTTTTTTACAACAAATTCTGCTGTTAAACACAATTACTTTAAAAAATAAGTTGAAATAATGCAGACTGATGGCTTCAACAGCAGCAAATAGCATCGATTAACAACCTTGTATAGCTCACAGTAAGGCTGTCTTTAAAGGTTATAAGTTATCGTTCAAAATCAGTTTCCTTATGCTACTCTTGCACTCTATAGCAGGTTTTGAATGATTGACTTGATAGTTATGTGACAAGGGTGAACAGTTTGGAGTTTTTAGAAATGTACTTAAAAAAGTACCAACATGATTGCAATTTTTGGATGCGAAATGAAAACAACAATGATCAGTGGTCATATTGTGACTGTATGTGGTGAAAATGCCAAAGACAAACCTAGAGTCACAATGTGGAATACATTAAATTTACAGTATGAGTGCCTAAAGAGCTTTCACAAATCAACTGTTATAATTAGATGTGGTGATGTGTTTATATTTATTAAAGGTTTGGTTTGTAAAAAAAAAAAAAAAAAAAAAAAATCCTGAGAAGAGATGAGCAAATGGGCAGGCTATTAAGGAAATGCAGCCAAGGCCCCTTGGGGCCCGATAGGCATGACCATAAAAAGGGGAGGAAAATTGTGGTCAAAAGTATTTTTTTCACAGTCCATCAAGTAAAATAAGATCCCTCATTCAGCAGGCGCACAGTAGTGAGGAACACACTGGTTTGTACTGAACTGGATCTCAAGACTTTCTTCAGCATACACTTGTTAGCATACACACACTTCTACTATGGCTCCCAAAGTGCTACGCTTCATCAGTGATTTCTTCGTCTATGAAACAGCCAAATCAGTTGTGGTGAAGAGCTGGTCTGTTGGAGTCATCAACCGTGTCATCCAGCTGTTAATTATTCTGTATTTCATCTGGTAAGCTTTGATTATTTCCTTGATGCTAATATTAGTTTCAACTCATTTCAAACTCATTTCAAATATTAGAGTGTTGGTTTAAGGGCTAGTAAATTAGAGGAAAAAAAGAAAATAGGTTTGAATGCAGTTATGGGCTTGTACTTGGTGTTTGAGCAGAAAATGTAATTAACCTTTGGAAATGTATGGAAATGTTTTGAAATATGAAGGTTTGGGACTAATTAATATAACTGCTGTAATGTTTTATTTCTGTTTTGTTGCAAATTGGGTGTAAGTGCACCATTAGTTAGTTAATGACTTTGATCAACAAAAAAGGAAAAATATATAGGGTAACATGGGGGAAGATGCCCCCTCCCCCTTAAGAAATCCTTATGTTAATCTATAGCATATTTAGATATAAGTTTAGCATGTGCAGGATGATGATGCATGAGCCAATGTGTTATTATAGGAAATAAATAGAAACATTTGCTAATTTATATGTCATAGAACAAAATGTAAAATTATTGAAAGAGGCCTGGTTGGTCTATGTTGGTCCCCTATCTGGGATAAGAAGCCCCCATTCCACCCCCCAATGGCTTTTGATATAATTTGCTTTACACTATAATTCACTCCCAGAAACTCGTTTAAATATGCCATGAAGTACCAAACATGCTAGAAACACATTAAATCGTACAACATGTGGCTAAGTGCTAATGTATGCGATTTAAGCCACGAAACAGGAAGTTGTTGTAACTCAGGCATACAATGTCCGATCTGCCCCAAACTTCATATGTTTGATAATAGTCCTGGCCTGAAGACATCTGCATGGCAATATTCAGTTATAGTCAAAGCGCCACCTGCTGGCAGCAGGAAATGGCATGCTTTACACTATAATTCACTCCCAGAAACTCGTTTAAATATGCCATGAAGTACCAAACATGCTAGAAACACATTAAATCAAGCAAAGGTCGGCTAAGTGCTAATGTATGCAATTTACGCAACGAAACAGGAAGTTGTTGTAACTCAGGCATACAATGTCCGCTCTGCCCCAAACTTCACATGTTTGATAATAGTCCTGGCCTGAAGACAACTACATGCCAATATTCAGTTATAGTCAAAGCGCCACCTGCTGGCAGCAGGAAGTGTGGCACATTTAAGTGACTTTGCAATATTTCTCCTATATTTACCGGCTTAAATGCATGTCACCCACTATTCGCTGTTTTCCTGAGGCCACCGGGTGGCGGTGCTCCCGGGTGCGAGGGCCCTTTTATCGCTGCTTGCAGCTTTAATTCTTATTAATGTTTATATATTTTTTTTAAAGTGTCATAAATGTAAAATACTAAACCAACTATTCTATTTAAAATTTAATTTTGACAATTTAAGTTGAATAATTAAATAACCGATGACAAAGCAGAATCCCAGTAAAAGAGATTAATCTTAAAGGTAAAATTATTCCGTGACTTATATAGGCATATGAATATTTACATATTTAATTGCCCATATTATAATTGAAGATATGTCATAATAGCAACACTGTGAATGCAAATTGAATGATTTCACTCAACTAGGTTTTATTGAAAGCAAAGATTTCTAATTCATGGAAATACTGAATTATAACCATTAATGACAAAAATTATTATAATTAAAATATCTATCTATCTGTCTATCTGTCTGTCTGTCAGTTCGTCCGTCCGTCCATCTATATGTGTCCATCTATCTCTGTGTATCTATCTATCTGTCCGTCTGTCCATCCATCTATGTGTCCATCTATCTCTGTCTATCTATCTATCTGTCCGTCTGTCCATCCATCTATATGTGTCCATCTATCTCTGTCTATCTATCTATCTGTCCGTCTGTCCATCCATCTATATGTGTCCATCTGTCTCTGTCTATCTATCTATCTGTCCGTCCATCTGTCCGTCTATATGTGTCCATCTGTCTCTGTCTATCTATCTATCTGTCCGTCTGTCCATCCATCTATATGTGTCCATCTATCTATCTGTCCGTCTGTCCATCCATCTATGTGTCCATCTATCTCTGTCTATCTATCTATCTGTCCGTCCATCTGTCCGTCTATATGTGTCCATCTGTCTCTCTGTCTATCTATCTATCTGTCCGTCTGTCCATCCATCTATATGTGTCCATCTATCTCTGTCTATCTATCTATCTGTCCGTCTGTCCATCCATCTATGTGCCCATCTATCTCTGTCTATCTATCTATCTGTCCGTCTGTCCATCCATCTATGTGCCCATCTATCTCTGTCTATCTATCTATCTGTCCGTCTGTCCATCCATCTATATGTGTCCATCTATCTCTGTCTATCTATCTATCTGTCCGTCTGTCCATCCATCTATGTGCCCATCTATCTCTGTCTATCTATCTATCTGTCCGTCTGTCCATCCATCTATATGTGTCCATCTATCTCTGTCTATCTATCTATCTGTCCGTCTGTCCATCCATCTATGTGTCCATCTGTCTCTGTCTATCTATCTATCTGTCCGTCTGTCCATCCATCTATGTGTCCATCTATCTCTGTCTATCTATCTATCTGTCCGTCTGTCCATCCATCTATGTGCCCATCTATCTCTGTCTATCTATCTATCTGTCCGTCTGTCCATCCATCTATATGTGTCCATCTATCTCTGTCTATCTATCTATCTGTCCGTCTGTCCATCCATCTATATGTGTCCATCTGTCTCTGTCTATCTATCTATCTGTCCGTCCATCTGTCAGTCTATATGTGTCCATCTGTCTCTCTGTCTATCTATCTATCTGTCCGTCTGTCCATCCATCTATATGTGTCCATCTATCTATCTGTCCGTCTGTCCATCCATCTATGTGCCCATCTATCTCTGTCTATCTATCTATCTGTCCGTCTGTCCATCCATCTATGTGTCCATCCATCTATATGTGTCCATCTATCTATCTGTCCGTCTGTCCATCCATCTATGTGCCCATCTATCTCTGTCTATCTATCTATCTGTCCGTCTGTCCATCCATCTATATGTGTCCATCTATCTCTGTCTATCTATCTATCTGTCCGTCTGTCCATCCATCTATATGTGTCCATCTGTCTCTGTCTATCTATCTATCTGTCCGTCCATCTGTCCGTCTATATGTGTCCATCTGTCTCTGTCTATCTATCTATCTGTCCGTCCATCTGTCCGTCTATATGTGTCCATCTGTCTCTCTGTCTATCTATCTATCTGTCCGTCCATCTGTCCGTCTATATGTGTCCATCTGTCTCTCTGTCTATCTATCTATCTGTCCGTCTATATGTGTCCATCTGTCTCTCTGTCTATCTATCTGTCCGTCTATATGTGTCCATCTGTCTCTCTGTCTATCTATCTGTCCGTCTATATGTGTCCATCTGTCTCTCTGTCTATCTATCTATCTGTCCGTCTATATGTGTCCATCTGTCTCTCTGTCTATATGTGTCCATCTATCTCTGTCTATCTATCTATCTGTCCGTCTGTCCATCCATCTATATGTGTCCATCTGTCTCTGTCTATCTATCTATCTGTCCGTCCATCTGTCCGTCTATATGTGTCCATCTGTCTCTCTGTCTATCTATCTATCTGTCCGTCTGTCCATCCATCTATATGTGTCCATCTATCTATCTGTCCGTCTGTCCATCCATCTATGTGTCCATCTATCTCTGTCTATCTATCTATCTGTCCGTCTGTCCATCCATCTATGTGCCCATCTATCTCTGTCTATCTATCTATCTGTCCGTCTGTCCATCCATCTATATGTGTCCATCTATCTCTGTCTATCTATCTATCTGTCCGTCTGTCCATCCATCTATATGTGTCCATCTGTCTCTGTCTATCTATCTATCTGTCCGTCCATCTGTCCGTCTATATGTGTCCATCTGTCTCTGTCTATCTATCTATCTGTCCGTCCATCTGTCCGTCTATATGTGTCCATCTGTCTCTCTGTCTATCTATCTATCTGTCCGTCCATCTGTCCGTCTATATGTGTCCATCTGTCTCTCTGTCTATCTATCTATCTGTCCGTCTATATGTGTCCATCTGTCTCTCTGTCTATCTATCTGTCCGTCTATATGTGTCCATCTGTCTCTCTGTCTATCTATCTGTCCGTCTATATGTGTCCATCTGTCTCTCTGTCTATCTATCTATCTGTCCGTCTATATGTGTCCATCTGTCTCTCTGTCTATATGTGTCCATCTATCTCTGTCTATCTATCTATCTGTCCGTCTGTCCATCCATCTATATGTGTCCATCTGTCTCTGTCTATCTATCTATCTGTCCGTCCATCTGTCCGTCTATATGTGTCCATCTGTCTCTCTGTCTATCTATCTATCTGTCCGTCTGTCCATCCATCTATATGTGTCCATCTATCTATCTGTCCGTCTGTCCATCCATCTATGTGTCCATCTATCTCTGTCTATCTATCTATCTGTCCGTCTGTCCATCCATCTATGTGCCCATCTATCTCTGTCTATCTATCTATCTGTCCGTCTGTCCATCCATCTATATGTGTCCATCTATCTCTGTCTATCTATCTATCTGTCCGTCTGTCCATCCATCTATATGTGTCCATCTGTCTCTGTCTATCTATCTATCTGTCCGTCCATCTGTCCGTCTATATGTGTCCATCTGTCTCTGTCTATCTATCTATCTGTCCGTCTGTCCATCCATCTATATGTGTCCATCTGTCTCTGTCTATCTATCTATCTGTCCGTCCATCTGTCCGTCTATATGTGTCCATCTGTCTCTGTCTATCTATCTATCTGTCCGTCCATCTGTCCGTCTATATGTGTCCATCTGTCTCTCTGTCTATCTATCTGTCCGTCCATCTGTCCGTCTATATGTGTCCATCTGTCTCTCTGTCTATCTATCTATCTGTCCGTCTATATGTGTCCATCTGTCTCTCTGTCTATCTATCTGTCCGTCTATATGTGTCCATCTGTCTCTCTGTCTATCTATCTATCTGTCCGTCTATATGTGTCCATCTGTCTCTCTGTCTATCCATCTATCTCTCCGTCCGTCTGTCCGTCTATATGTGTCCATCTGTCTCTCTGTCTATCTATCTATCTGTCCGTCCATCTGTCCGTCTATATGTGTCCATCTGTCTCTCTGTCTATCTATCTGTCCGTCTATATGTGTCCATCTGTCTCTCTGTCTATCTATCTGTCCGTCCATCTGTTCGTCTATATGTGTCCATCTGTCTCTCTGTCTATCTATCTATCTGTCCGTCTATATGTGTCCATCTGTCTCTCTGTCTATCTATCTGTCCGTCTATATGTGTCCATCTGTCTCTCTGTCTATCTATCTATCTGTCCGTCTATATGTGTCCATCTGTCTCTCTGTCTATCCATCTATCTCTCCGTCCGTCTGTCTGTCTATATGTGTCCATCTGTCTCTCTGTGTATCTATCCATCCACCCATCCATCTATCTATCTATCTATCTATCTATCTATCTATCTATCTATCTATCTATCTATCTATCTATCTATCTATCTATCTATCTATCTATCTATCTATCTATCTATCTATCTATCTATCTATCTAGTTATCTCTCTGTAATAATTCACCATAATAATTATGGTGAATGATTTACATGTATTTAAATAATATACATAATATATGTACAAATATAATATTATTATTAAATTCATAATATTCCAGTGTATTATCTGAGAGTCATTTTATGTATTTATTTATTTACTATGCCAGTAACTATGGGAGTAATTGTTAATTAGCCTGCTTATTATCCATTTAGATGACTTACTAGCTTTTTAGCCAGATGATATTACAAACCCGATTCCAAAAAAGTTGGGACACTGTACAAATTGTGAATAAAAAAGGAATGCAATCATTTACAAATCTCATAAACTTATATTTTATTTCACAATAGAATATAGATAACATATCAAATGTTGAAAGTGAGACATTTTGAAATGTCATGCCAAATATTGGCTCATTTTGGATTTCATGAGAGCTACACATTCCAAAAAAGTTGGGACAGGTAGCAATAAGAGGCCGGAAAAGTTAAATGTACATATAAGGAACAGCTGGAGGACCAATTTGCAACTTATTAGGTCAATTGGCAACATGATTGGGTATAAAAAGAGCCTCTCAGAGTGGCAGTGTCTCTCAGAAGTCAAGATGGGCAGAGGATCACCAATTCCCCCAATGCTGCGGCGAAAAATAGTGGAGCAATATCAGAAAGGAGTTTCTCAGAGAAAAATTGCAAAGAGTTTGAAGTTATCATCATCTACAGTGCATAATATCATCCAAAGATTCAGAGAATCTGGAACAATCTCTGTGCGTAAGGGTCAAGGCCGGAAAACCATACTGGATGCCCGTGATCTTCGGGCCCTTAGACGGCACTGCATCACATACAGTAATGCTACTGTAATGGAAATCACAACATGGGCTCAGGAATACTTCCAGAAAACATTGTCGGTGAACACAATCCACCGTGCCATTCGCCGTTGCCGGCTAAAACTCTATAGATCAAAAAAGAAGCCATATCTAAACATGATCCAGAAGCGCAGGCGTTTTCTCTGGGCCAAGGCTCATTTAAAATGAACTGTGGCAAAGTGGAAAACTGTTCTGTGGTCAGACGAATCAAAATTTGAAGTTCTTTTTGGAAAACTGGGACGCCATGTCATCCGGACTAAAGAGGACAAGGACAACCCAAGTTGTTATCAGCGCTCAGTTCAGAAGCCTGCATCTCTGATGGTATGGGGTTGCATGAGTGCGTGTGGCATGGGCAGCTTACACATCTGGAAAGGCACCATCAATGCTGAAAGGTATATCCAAGTTCTAGAACAACATATGCTCCATCCAGACGTCGTCTCTTTCAGGGAAGACCTTGCATTTTCCAACATGACAATGCCAGACCACATACTGCATCAATTACAACATCATGGCTGCGTAGAAGAAGGATCCGGGTACTGAAATGGCCAGCCTGCAGTCCAGATCTTTCACCCATAGAAAACATTTGGCGCATCATAAAGAGGAAGATGCGACAAAGAAGACCTAAGACAGTTGAGCAACTAGAAGCCTGTATTAGACAAGAACGGGACAACATTCCTATTCCTAAACTTGAGCAACTTGTCTCCTCAGTCCCCAGACGTTTGCAGACTGTTATAAAAAGAAGAGGGGATGCCACACAGTGGTAAACATGGCCTTGTCCCAACTTTTTTGAGATGTGTTGATGCCATGAAATTTATAATCAACTTATTTTTCCCTTAAAATGATACATTTTCTCAGTTTAAACATTTGATATGTCATCTATGTTGTATTCTGCATAAAATATTGAAATTTGAAACTTCCAGATCATTGCATTCTGTTTTTATTCACAATTTGTACAGTGTCCCAACTTTTTTGGAATCGGGTTTGTAGAAGTATAAAAAAAATCAATGATCTTAATGAACAGGTTTGATCACTCATTTGTTATGTGTTTGCGTTTTCAGTTGGGTGTTCATGCATGAAAAAGGACATCAGCTCCAGGACACTGGGATTAAGTCCACGGTCATGACCAAAGTGAAGGGCTTGGGCAGCTTCACTAACCGTGTGATGGATGCAGCAGACTATGTAGTTCCATCACAGGTCAGCAAATGTGCATTTCAACGTTGAAATATGAAACTCCACATAATTACGTTTCGGATCCCCCATTCTCTTTAAAGTCCTGGTCTGAGGTGAACGTTTCTGCACATTTTTCAGGGTGCTTCAATGTTCTCTATCATCACCAACATGGTCATCACAGCCAATCAGACGCAAGGACGGTGCCCTGAGGTGACACCCAAACCTCAGCTGACTTTCTTCTATACTTTAAATATGCACCCTTATGTACTTACACACACTCTCTCTTTCTACTCTTCCTTTATCTGTCAGACTGACAAGGAGTGCACAACTGATGCTGACTGCATAAGTAGTAATTTAGGGAATGGTGAGTTTGTTCTCTTTCTATAATACTCATAATACTTCAGCGAGTAACTATGTAGCAGAAAAGCATGCTAATACTTTCTAGGCTGCTTCAGATGCATCGCTCCTTTCTCACAGGTATTATAACAGGCACATGCTTGAACAATAATGTTACAAATGGCACTAAAGGATGGTGTGAAATTGAAGGCTGGTGCCCTGCAGAGAATGACAAAATTTCTGGGTAAGAAATGGTGCAACCTTTTGGACTTGTAATCCAAACTAGATTGGATTAAAAGTGTTTGAAAGTTTTAATGCTAGACACATTAATCTGCTCACTCTCAGAACGCCAATGAAAGAGGTGGAGAACTTGACCATCTTCATCAAAAACAGCATTCGCTTCCCTATGTTCAATGTCATTAGGTGAGTTTCTTACCTCTGCACAAGTATTAAAAACTATACTGTTGTGAGAAGCCATTTTAATTTAAAAATGTGTATTAATCATTTAAATTAGGGCTGTCAATGCTATGTATGAATGTACTACAATTAATTATTCTTTAAAAAAAAAATCGATTGCAAAATGTGGGCCAAATTATAGACTTATGTTCAGTGGTACAAAGGTAAAACAAACAATATAGTGCACTGTTCATATTCAATGTTTTATTAATTTGCCACAATGTGCATTTCAGTTGCCTTGTGATTAATTTGATTAATGTCAATAATAAAAATTAATTTATTGACAGCTCTAAACTTAATTCATATAGTGCCCTTTTGAAAGAAAGGGAATTCAAATAGCCCAAATAATAATAATAGCCTAATATTGCTTCAGACTTCTGATGTGCTGTTTCTCTCATTTCACAGGGGCAGTTTCCCTTCAAGCATTGACGATACTTACATTAAGTATTGTAATTATCACCCAGTGCATCATCCGTTCTGTCCGATCTTCAAAGTGGGAGATATCCTGAAACACACCAATCAAAGTTTGGACAGCATTACTAAGGATGTAGGTCAACTTAGCTATGCCTCTCATCTCTACTCTACTATCTCTATTTTCAGTTTCATCTTTTTGACTGCTGCCGGTGTGTTAGAGTTAATACGTCTTGTCTTGATCGGCAAGATGCTACATAACAGTCTTTATTAATGAAAGGCTAATAATTAAATTGAATGTAATATTAAAATATATAATTTGGGCTGCACAATTATTCTCAATAATAGTGAAATTGCGATATAACGTAGTGCGATTGTGATTAAAAGTACACTATATTGTCAAAAGTTTTGGGACGCCTGACTTTACATGCACATGAACTTTAATGACATCCCATTCCTAATCCGTAGGGTTTAATATGGAGTTGGCCCACCCTTTGCAGCTATAACAGCTTCAACTCTTCTGGGAAGGCTTTCCACAAGGTTTAGGAGTGTGTTTATGGGAATTTTTGACCATTCTTCTAGAAGCGCATTTGTGAGGTCAGGCACTGATGTTGGACGAGAAGGCCTGGCTCACAGTCTCCGCTCTAATTCATCCCAAAGGTGTTCTATCGGGTTGAGGTCAGGACTCCTCCACACCAAACTCACTCATCCGTGTCTTTATGGACCTTCCTTTGTGCACTGGTGCGCATTCATGTTGGAACAGGAAGGGGCCATTCCCAAACTGTTCCCACAAAGTTGGGAGCATGAAATTGTCCAAAATGTCTTGGTATTCTGAAGCATTAAGAGTTCCTTTCACTGGAACTAAGGGGCCAAGCCCAACCCCTGAAAAACAACCCCACACCATAATCCCCCCTCCACCAAACTTTACACTTGGCACAATGCAGTCAGGCAAGTACCGTTCTCCTGGCAACCACCAAACCCAGACTCGTCCATCGGATTGCCAGACAGAGAAGCGTGATTGGTCACTCCAGAGAACACGTCTCCACTGCTCTAGAGTCCAGTGGCGGCGTGCTTTACACCACTGCATCCCACGCTTTGCATTGCACTTGGTGATGTAAGGCTTGGATGCAGCTGCTCGGCCATGGAAACCCATTCCATGAAGCTCTCTACGCACTGTTCTTGAGCTAATCTGAAGGCCACACGAAGTTTGGAGGTCTGTAGCTATTGACTCTGCAGAAAGTTGGCGACTTCTGCACACTGTGCGCCTCAGCATGTGCTGACCCCACTCTGTGATTTTACGTGGCCTATCACTTTGTGGCTGAGTTGCTGTTGTTCTCAATTCCTTCCACTTTGTTATAATACCTCCAACAGTTGACTGTAGAATATTTAGTAGTGAGGAAATTTTACGAATGGACTTCGGTGCACAGGTGGCAACCTATCACGGTACCACGCTTGAATTCACTGAGCTCCTGAGAGCGACCCATTCTTTCACAAATGTTTGTAGAAGCAGTTTGCATGCCTAGGTGCTTGATTTGATACACCTGTGGCCATGGAAATGATTGGAACACCTGAATTGAATGATTTGGAGGGATGTCCCAATATTTTTGGCAATATAGTGTAACTATATCCATTAGCAGATGAGTCTTTGTTTTACACTCTGCTAGTACTGTGTTGGAGCCCCTTTTGCCTTCAGAACTGCCTTAATTCTTCATGGCGTAGATTCAACAAGGTGCTGGAAACATTCCTCAGAGATTTTGGTCCATATTGTCATGATAGCGTAACGCAGTTGCTGCAGATTTGACGGCTGCACATCCATGAAACGAAAACACAGAAATGGACCATGGTGAACATATTTAGACAGTTTGTGAACCGTCTAATATAGTTTAATATAACTTTCAAAAAACTACAGTATAAAGGCCCTAATATACTTCAAGCGAAATCAAAGAATGAATTGCTGTGAAATCATTTCAAAATCAGGCCGAAACAATTGCCCTGTCCAAATGCCCACACTTTGCACTTGACCACTTGTCTACTTAGTACTTACATGATGTATTTCCTGTATTTGGCCCAAGAGTTCAAGTAGGCATGAAGATGGCAAGTGTGTATATAACTTTTGATTACCCGATGGGACACACTTATAGGGTTGCAAAAAATACAAGTGTTCACAGAGCTTTTTTTTTCAATACTTTTTAAAATAATGCATTTTAAAAAAAAACTTCAGTAGTCGCTATGTAACTAACAGAAGACACAATTTTACACAATTTAATTTTCACAATTGTGGTACTTCTAATAAGTATAATTATAAAAAGTGATAAAGCAGTTACAAATATTGTTCAAAATACAAAGTACACATAGCCTACTCATCTTTGCACACATAAAATGTGAAACACTTTATGTTTTACTAGCAAATTATATGTAATATCTAATTAATTGAACTTACAGTGGAACGTTTTCCTCGTCATCATTTCGAGAATGTAATGTATGATGGGATACGCTTAGCCTCGTATACCACTCTGAAGCGTATTTTAGTGTGCATTAAGAGCACTGCACTTTGGCATTTTTAAGACATGGAACAGTCTTGCGCACTTACTTCCGGTTGCGTGCACGCTCTCTCAAGTGGCCAAGACCGCAAGCGTGGGTATTCGGACAGGGTAAAAGTTTGGAGTTCATTTTGGGAGTTCGAAACAGTTTGCCAAAGCGAACTTTCCTGGAAAAGTTCACTCCGGCTGGTAAACACCTTTGTACTACCGTTTGTCCGTGGCGATTACTTAATGGGTAGGTGTGCTCGGAGGCTCCGCCTTCTTCCACGTGGAAATCTTTTCCGGTTCATTTCTTCCTAGTGTTGCCAAGTCTTGGAATTGGGCTACTTTTAAGTTGTTGCCGCGAGTTGATTTCCACCCCCGTATGGAATATATATCTATATATATATATATATATATATACACACTCACCTAAAGGATTATTAGGAACACCTGTTCAATTTCTCATTAATGCAATTATCTAATCAACCAATCACATGGCAGTTGCTTCAGTGCATTTAGGGGTGTGGTCCTGGTCAAGACAATCTCCTGAACTCCAAACTGAATATCAGAATGGGAAAGAAAGGTGATTTAAGCAATTTTGAGCATGGCATGGTTGTTGGTGCCAGACGGGCCGGTCTGAGTATTTCACAATCTGCTCAGTTACTGGGATTTTCACGCACAACCATTTCTAGAGTTTACAAAGAATGGTGTGAAAAGGGAAAAACATCCAGTATGCGGCAGTCCTGTGGGCGAAAATGCCTTGTTGATGCTAGAGGTCAGAGGAGAATGGGCCGACTGATTCAAGCTGATAGAAGAGCAACTTTGACTGAAATAACCACTCGTTACAACCGAGGTATGCAGCAAAGCATTTGTGAAGCCACAACACGCACAACCTTGAGGCGGATGGGCTACAACAGCAGAAGACCCCACCGGGTACCACTCATCTCCACTACAAATAGGAAAAAGAGGCTACAATTTGCACGAGCTCACCAAAATTGGACAGTTGAAGACTGGAAAAATGTTGCCTGGTCTGATGAGTCTCGATTTCTGTTGAGACATTCAGATGGTAGAGTCAGAATTTGGCGTAAACAGAATGAGAACATGGATCCATCATGCCTTGTTACCACTGTGCAGGCTGGTGGTGGTGGTGTAATGGTGTGGGGGATGTTTTCTTGGCACACTTTAGGCCCCTTAGTGCCAATTGGGCATTGTTTAAATGCCACGGCCTACCTGAGCATTGTTTCTGACCATGTCCATCCCTTTATGACCACCATGTACCCATCCTCTGATGGCTACTTCCAGCAGGATAATGCACCATGTCACAAAGCTCCAATCATTTCAAATTGGTTTCTTGAACATGACAATGAGTTGACTGTACTAAAATGGCCCCCACAGTCACCAGATCTCAACCCAATAGAGCATCTTTGGGATGTGGTGGAACGGGAGCTTCGTGCCCTGGATGTGCATCCCACAAATCTCCATCAACTGCAAGATGCTATCCTATCAATATGGGCCAACATTTCTAAAGAATGCTTTCAGCACCTTGTTGAATCAATGCCACGTAGAATTAAGGCAGTTCTGAAGGCGAAAGGGGGTCAAACACAGTATTAGTATGGTGTTCCTAATAATCCTTTAGGTGAGTGTATATCCATGTTGCTTTGATCAGATGCTTTTCTTTTTCTTTTCTTCTTTGTTTTACCCATAAACGAAGAACAAAAAAGATCTTCGCCAATATTGGGGCCTTAAACGTTAAAGTCACTCAACAGCAGCTGTCACAGCTGCTAGGCGACAAGAACAGTCCTCTGTAGGCTAGACCTTCCCATTTAACGACACTTAAGGCTGATTTATACTTCTGCGTCGGATCTACGCCGTAGGCTACGCGTTGGTTTTCAGTTATACTTCTGCGTCATTGTCCGCATCAGTGTGCAATTACACATGCAGACCTAGTAGGCAGTGTCCATGGGCATGTTGATTGTATCAACAGTATCAAGGCAAAAGCCGAAGAAGAAGCGGCTTGTTGTGTACATTGTCAGAAGCAGCAGTGATGGCGGCAAATAGACAGCAACTTTTGTTGCAGCTTGAGTTGTTAAATATCGAAGAACAGATCATTTATAATCCGCAAGCGGAAATGCGTATGAGGAAATGCGACGCTATCGCAGATTTAGTTTTTTGACCTGAGGGAGGGGTTCTAGCAGACCAATCACAGCGCTTGCGGTCCACGTAGAATTGATGCGTTGTTACATTTTTGGAGAGGTGCACGTCAGGCTACGGCACAGGTTACGCGTGCTACACACAGCCTATGACGTAGCTACGGCGTAGGTTCAGCGCAGAAGTATAAATCAGCCTTAAGTCTGACCTTCGCAGCCTTCGAAGGCGTAGCCTTTCATTTGGGACACAGCTTCATAGTAAAAAAATCCACGTTAGTGTTTCCATGACTTTTCAAAAGAGGGAAAGAGAAGAGTCTCTACAAAAGAACAGGGCTAATGTTGTTGCTGTTAAGAGAGGAAAAAAGTCTCTAGATCGCCCCCTAAAGGAGAAAAGAAGAATGATGATGATGCTGGGCTGTCCATTGCCACACTGAAAGCTAAATGAAAGAACATAAATGAAGCAATGAATTTTAAAGGATAAAGGAACAACCATCAAACCTGAGCCATGGGGAAGTGTATTACATTTCTGGTGAAGGAAAAGGCTTACAGCACCTGGTATTCCCAGGCGGTCTCCTGTCCAAGTACTAACCAGGCCCGAACCTGCTTAGCTTCCGAGATTGGGCGTGCTCAGGGTGGCCGTATGCGAATGCTAAAGCCAAGAGTGAGCTATTTAAAGAAGGGACACCGGCAGCACCCATATACAGCTGCGAGAGGAACAGAACCCTTTCCCCCTCAATTGTTTGTGTCTTTTTAAAAATTCTTTTAAAAAAAATTCCAGCTTTAATTAAAGACAGCTCAGTTCGTTGTTTTCCAACCCCTGGTTTTACAGACAATCCTTAAACTAGTCCCAGACTAAAATGCATGTTTGAGCTGTAACTGAAATAAACTTGCACTGACATATCTTAAAATGTGTCAGTGCCATTGTTTTGTCTCAAGATGCACACCAGTAATGTTTTTTTTCTGAGGCACGTTTATAAAAGCTACTTAAATGTCCTAATTAAACTAAGGCCTAATCCTGGTTTAATCTAAGCCCTGTCTGTGAAACCAGGCCTATATCTCACAATTCTGACTTTATTTCTCGCAATTTCCGTCGCCATTTCTGACTCTTTTTCTCAGAATTGTGAAGTATAAAGGTAAAAAGTACGAATTGTGAGATGAAAAGTCACAATTCTTATATTAAAAATGGAATAGAATAATCTGTTTTAATGTGGAATCTGCTTGTCATATAATACAATTACTCCCTGTTTTCCTTTTTGTGTGTCAGGGAGGAGAGATTGGAATTAACATCAACTGGAAGTGTAATCTTGACTACAATGTGGAGAACTGCAATCCCAAGTACTTCTTCACACGCCTGGATGCTCCTTTTGATCACTGCAACGTCTCTAAAGGATATAACTTCAGGTAGCACATGAACACACATACTGTAGGCTAAATCCGAAATCGCCCTTTATACCCTCAAATAGGGCTTTATTTGAAGGGACAGCCATTTGTATTGGTGTCCGAAACCATAGTGGACATTATCGAGTGCACTCATTCAATCCCACATTGCACCGCAATAACAAGTGTACGGCCGATGTACACAACAGCTGTCCGAATTCACTCACTCATTTAAATTCACTCCTTCAAGTGAACTGTATTAGTACACTAACTAATAGTGATTGAGGGTTTAGGGGGTGATTTCGGTCTACTCATGCACCTTTCTGGCTTTTCTTCAACTGCATCTTGTTTTTGTCTCTTCCAGGTTTGCTAAATACTATCAGTCCAAAGATGGAACTGAGTATCGAACGCTTCATAAAGCTTATGCCATCCGCTTTGAAATAATAGTGTCTGGCAATGTAGGTAGATTGTATAGCCCTATACGCTAGATATGGGCTTGTGTGTGTCTAACGTTGCGTATCTATTTGCAGGCGGGAAAGTTTAACACTGTGCCATTTCTGATTAATTTGGTCGCAGCTTTCACTTCAGTGGGATTGGTAAGATTATTTTGAGATGCAAAGAATAATGCTGGCAAAAACACACGTGGAGGCACATATTTATCTGACTGTTGTATATTTTTTCAGGCTACGGTGTTCTGTGACATCATCCTTCTCAACTTTCACAAAGGGGCGGATGAGTACAAAGCGAAGAAATTTGAAGAGGTGCCTGATTGTTTATCTGACTTGAGTTTACTTATATAAGTATGCAGACGTAAAGTAGAGTGACGTCTTATCTTTCTGTCCTCTTCATGACAGGTATCTGGCATTGTGTCGGAGTCAGGGAAAAAAAGACCCTACCAGGGCAGCCAGGTGTCAATCAAAGCTTTGGAGAAGAGCTGAAATGACTCAGGGACCTTTTCTATTGGACGACAGGAGTGAGTCACACGGTCCGACAAACCCATGCGACTTATAATACTTATTTCTAGATTTTTAATTATTTGCAGTTTCTTCAAGTAATAGTATAAATATATCTTAGTTTATTTTAAGTCTGTGAACCTTCAGGGCTGTTCATGAATTGCAATAAAGACATTCTTCACTCGAACCCTCAGAAAACACACATCTATACATATACACTATACCAGTCAATTGTCTGTAAACACCTGCTCATTCTTTATTCTTACTATTTTATGCATTTTAGAGTAATAATCAAGTTTAAACTATCATGAAATAACACAAGTATGAGAGTTACGTAGAACCCAAAAATGTTAAACAATCAAAACGTCTTGTTTCTTTCTTATATCTGAGCTTTAAACAGTATTGAAGGAGTTTCCATGTTTGCTGGACACTTGTTGGCTGCTATACAGTTTTTCATCAACATATTATTTTCTAAAGAAATTCACAGTTTGTATTTAGTCAAACCTTTGAATGATAGTTTACATTAACAATAGTTAAGCAGCAGCAAATGAAATGACAAACAAAGAATTCATTAAGTTACAGATAATCTTTCAGCATGTAAAAGTAATGAAGAAAAAATGATATGCGAGTATATACACACTATTCCTTTCAGAAGCTAAAAGTGCATTCAGTATTCATTGATATTTTGTGTGTTTAGTGTGAAATATTAGTCTAAACTTTCATTCTGTTGACTTTGAGACTGTATGTAATGTTAATCTTATTAAATGAATCGCACATCTTTACACATTGACTTGTGAAATATTTCTATTGCTATTTTATTACATTTCACTTCATTTTTGTTTTACAATTTAATTTAATGGCATTTCAATATGGCACTGGCATATCACAATCTCATTAAAATGATTTTTGTTTTCATAATACACTCTAAGGTACTAATATGCACCTTTTAACGGTGAAAAAGGTACAAAGATGTCCTTTTAAGGGTACTGCCTTAGTGACAAGCTGTTGTACCCCTAAAGGTACCATTTTTACACATTTTGTCTGAGAGTGTATTAATGATTATTGTCTGTTATTATGTGACCTACATAATTTCAGGTGTGGAGTCAGATGCGAAGGGAGTTAAAATTTGTACTTTGCACTTTTGGATTTTAAAGACACAATCCACTTAGGGTATGAAGGCCGGGGAGAAGGTTCCTCTGGGCATTCATTATCATCATCATCATCATCATCATCTTCATCATCATCATCATCATCATCATCATACTCTGGCAAGTAGCTGGGCGGTAAGATGATGACTTCCTCAGAGAATCGCACGCGCCGAGTATCTTCCATCCTCCTCTGGGAGATGAGATAAAAAGAATGACATGATTGTAATTGTGGACAATTACAAATGTATTATCACAAATGTTATATTATATAATGTGTTTACAATGGATACATAAACTGAATCGCCTTCTGAAAAGACCAGCTGTTGCAGGCCTGTTCATGCTGGACTATGTTCTTCACTATTAACTAAACTTAAAGGGATAGTTGACTTGTAAATGAAGATTGTGTCATCATCAATATACCCTCATGTCACTATAAACCTTTATGACTTTCTTCTCTGAAACACTAAAGGTGCATTTCTGAAGATATCTTGGCCACTCTCTTCAAAATAATGATAATCAACTAGGGCTGTCGAGCTCTGAAATGACCATAAATGTATCATAAACGTGGTCGATATGACTTCAGAGGAGTTACAGCAGCCTTTCTCTCCTCAGTGCATTCATGAGAGAAGTAGCAATATCATTCTTTAAAACAGATCTTTTCAATGAATTGGTTGATCCAAGTCACAATCCATTTTGAATAATTTGACTTATGACTTCTGGTCGCAGCAGTTAATAGCCCAGGAGCGGCAGATTTTAAGTGACTAACTTACATTTTGCCATGTTCCTCATGTATAGCTATTATATAATATTTCAGAACATTTGGAATTCTTTAAAAGTCTTCCCCCTTTCATGTTCCACAGAAGAAAGAAAGTCATACAGGTTTGGAATGACATGAGGGCGAGTAAATGATGACAGTATATTCATTTTTATTTAAATGGTGAATCTGGTTAACAAAAACCACTATCAAAACTAATACATCAAAAGTTTGGGGTCGGTAAGATGTTTTTATGTTTTTGAAAGAAGTCTCGTATGCTCACCAAAATACAGAATTATTGCGAAATATCATTATAATTTAAAATAACTGTTTTCTATTCTAAAATATTTTAAAATGTAATTTATTCCTGTGATCAAAGCTGAATTTTCAGCATCATTACTCCAGTCTTCAGTGTCACATGATCCTTCAGAAATCATTCTAATATGATGATCTGATGCTCAAGAAACATTTCTGATTATTATCAATGTTGTCAATTATCATTATCAATTATGTATCAACAGTTGTGCTGCTTCATATTTTTGTGGAAACCATGATATATATCTTTTTTTCAGGATTCTTTGATGAACAGAAAGTAAAAAAAGCATTTATTTGAAATAGAAATATTTTGTTATGTTATAAATGTCTTTACGGTCTCTTTTGATCAATTTAATGCATCTTTGCTGAATAAATAAATTTCTTTTTAAAAAAAGTATTACTGCCCCCAAACTTTTGAATGGTAATGTGCATGCTTATTGAAAATAATGAGGATTGTCCTCATAGCAGTGTAGGTTCCTGATGTTACACATTAATCACAGTATGACCTACAGAATCTGCCAAAGAATTTTTGTAGTGACTCACATCGTAGTAGCTTGTGTCACAAGACAAGCTAAAAATTCAGCACCACCCAACAATTAATTCAATAATGGCACTAAAGCCACAACCATCTCGACATAATAACACGTGCGTCTGTAGTCTGTAATAACAAATTATGTTCACACCCAAAATTTTGACAAAGGGTTAAATCATTCGTCTATGTTGAATCAAAATTAAACCACAAAACTGATCCTAATATTCATAAAACTGAGGTTATATATAATTTAAAGTGCCCCTATTATGCTTTTTTTTTTTTATCTTTCATGCAGTGATAGCTGTTTGTTTGCCAAAGCAAAGCCACTTTGCATGCACTTCCAAAGGATGAGGACTCAAGACTGGGCCATCTGACCAATCAGAGCAGAGTAGACCAATCACAACAGACTGGGCCATCTGACCAATCAGAGCAGAGTAGACCAATCACAACAGACTGGGTCATCTGACCAATCAGAGCAGAGAGGACCAATCACAACAGACTGGACCATCTGACCAATCAGAGCAGAGTAGAACAATCACAACAGACTGGGCCATCTGACCAATCGGAGCAGAGTAGACCAATCACAACAGACTGGTTCATCTGACCAATCAGAGCAGAGTAGACCAATCACAACAGACTAGGTCATCTGACCAATCAGAGTAGAGTAGAACAATCACAACAGACTGGACCATATGACCAATCAGAGTAGAGTAGACCAATCACAACAGACTGGACCATATGGCCAATCAGAGTAGAGTAGACCAATCACAACAGACTGGACCATATGGCCAATCAGAGCAGAGTAGACCAATCACAACAGACTGGACCATATGACCAATCGGAGCAGAGTAGACCAATCACAACAGACTGGGCCATCTAACCAATCGGAGCAGAGTAGACCAATCACAGCAGACTGGGCAATCTGACCAATCAGAGCAGAGTAGACCAATCACAACAGACTGGGCCATCTGACCAATCAGAGCAGAGTAGACCAATCACAACAGACTGGACCATATGACCAATCAGAGCAGAGTACACTCTCGGAAAGGAGGGGTTTAGAGAGACCGAATCCTTGATCAAACCATTTCAGACACTGTGAGACAAGATGTGATGCCACACTGTATATTGAGAAAATTGTGTTTTTTTGACCTTGGATGCATGTAAACCATGACCAACAAAAACAATATTAGGAACCTTTAAAGTAGCATAATAGGGGCATTTTAAAACTGGCTTGTTGAATGCATATTTTCTTCTGGCATATAGTAAATCTTATACCTTTTTGACCGCAGTCTCCAGAGATACAGAAGACTCTGAGATGGTGTCCATCAGCGAGTTGAGGGAAGACGTGGGTGAGATGCTGCGGACAGAGTCTGAAGTCTCTGCAGCCACGAAAGAGCTGCTGTGGTCCTCGTCCTCTATGTCCTGTGTTGTGTGTACAAATGGATCTCTTCTTTTCGTCCAATGCTCTCTTTTACGGCTCAGAGATCCCTGGGATTTTATGGACGATCTATCCATTGGCTAAGAGAAAAGAAGGAAAAGAAATAAGAAAGAATGAATGAATATTCTAACATGTTTCTAATTACTAATAACACAATAAATCAATATTGCTTCTTAATGCTTATACTTTCACCTTAATATATGAAAAGTCCAAGAGAGGTATGAAATCCTCCGTCCCACCTTGGCTGGGGTCGGACACTTGACTAGACATCAATTGTGGATCGCTATGCTCAGTTGCTTTTGATTCGTTTGGATCAAGCTGGGAAAACTGTGATGGTTCGTTTGATTGCTCACTGTGGTGGGATTTGTTGAGTTTCAGATCGACGTTTTGTAACTCGTTCGTAAACGGGTCAGAAGTTTGTAATGGATTTGTGGTGAGATCAGTAACATGTAATGAAGGAACACTCATCTGGGACGTCTCGGTTTGGTTGTAAACAGGTATATCGAAGGCAAAGCTCTCAGAGAGCGAAGGTTTAGTCATACCTAAATGGGAATCGGTTGCGTTGTTGTGAGTCAATTTACTGTGCCGTTCTTCTTCACATGATTGGTTGATATTACTTTGTGGCTCGTTTGATTGGTTAACTGAGAGAAATTGAGCCCACTCCGTCCCGCTGAAGATCTCCTCCATTAAATTAGAAGTAGTGCCAAATGACAAAAGACTGTCACTGAGAAGAAGTATGAAAGATAGGAGTTTAGTTATTTGAATGTTAATAAAAATCCAAATACAGCCAATGAAAACCAGGATTTAATAGTTGCACCCTTACTCTGAATAGCTCTCATATTTTCTTGTGTTTTCATTATTTTAGCCCTTACGGGGTCACACATTCTTTCTTGATGAGACAGGAGTTTTACAAGAAACAGAAAGTGATTTATGGATCAGACCCGTGGAATGATAACTATGTCCGATGGATATTTCTAACGTGGTTACCTCATGTAACTCAGCGAAGCAGGGCCATCTTCATCCAGTGCTGTGTTGATCGGTTCATGGTGGATATCTGTAGTCTCAGCGGGTGCCGTAGGTGTGTTGTTCACATCGATGGGCCCCGATAACGACGAGAGATTACTCTGAATATAAGCATAAAGGACGTGCTTTTAAACTAATTCTAGATTTTGCATGGTGCTTGCTCACAAAAAATCTCTGCCATGATGCTGAATTGTTTGGGTGAATGATTGCTGGGACATTGCTATGTAGTTGTTTTAGTGTTTTTTCGCACATTGTTATGCAATTACTAAGGCATTCTTAGGTAGTAGTTAAGGCATTGTTATGCAATTGCTAGGTGGTTGCTGAGCAGGGCCTAAAACTAACTTTTTGCCACACCTGCCCATGGCCACTGACTTAAGTTTAAAATTTACCAGCCATAAATATTTTTATCGGCCATGAAACCAGTTAATTTTAGATACCAGTGAAAATTCACAATTCTCTATTCAAATTTCGATACTACAGCTAAAACTACTTGCCTAACTAATATAAATGTAAAACTGTATTAAAGACAAGTAACAGTAATCAAATGTAAAATAACACTGGATAGTCTTCACTGTATAAACTGAGCATAGATTAATCCTTATTAAAGTTGCAAAAGTTATTCAGTAAAGAGCAGTGAATGATTGTTTTTCTTTGTCCTTTTTTGTTTGATTAGGCTAATATTAGGCTGCTGTCAATTTAAGACTTAATGCACAGATCTAATACACTGATACAGGTTCACATCTTTCTCTACTGTTTACGCTCACTTAAGATATAACCGACTATGTTTACGAGGATACTCCCTGAGACAGACATTTCTGACATATTTTTTTGTGAATTTGTCCATTCAAGTGCAAGAAGGTGTGAAAGAGAGCTCAATTCAGTAGGCTATTTGTGCGCTGTCAGCTTTCTGTGCGCGTGCTTCGGATGTGTGCACACAAAACTTCCCACACATTGTGCGAGTAACAAATCAAGTTCCCTTTTGCGTCTTCTTGCGCTTGAATATTTAATGTCCCTGCGAACCAGAAGCTGCAACCGACTTTACTTCTTGTTGTGACATTTCCAAGTAAAATGGAATATTGAATAGACTGCAGGGTTTTACTTTTGCGCACCTCCTCTCCATATCCCCTCGCTCACAGCAGACTGACTGTTGGAGTGGTTAAGGCCTGGGACACACTAGATGATTTTGAAATCTTAACCGATTTTAAAACTGTGGGAGACCACAGACATAAGAGCAGTTTCAATTGATTTTTAGCATTTGAATCCTCCGAACGCACAAACTAGAAGATTCGTCCGGACCGCGAGACCACACTGAGTTAGCAACATTTCCACAGTGAGACGAGATCTCATGGAGACTCGCAAGATCAAACGTGACTTGAGAAGAAAACAGATGGAGGACGATCGACGTCGTCAACTGGTTCTTCTGGCGTGAGTTTTTTTTTACGGAAGAAAAACAAAGGAGAAAAAAAGAATATGGTTAATCTCCAGCAAGCAATTTTGCGTTTAAAAGACGCCTAATAGCCGTCCAAACACAGCCCTGACGTCTAGGATAAAACAAGGCAACATTTAGGCTGGCTCTTTTGGCTAGAAGTGGGTTACTCATAGCTGGACTATATTGGCTCTATAGTTAACTTTTGTGGCATGTTTGTGGCTGCCAAGATTCAGCTATAGAAGCATCCGGTTGGTGAAGCTCGCCCGCTCTCATTGGCTATCGCGGGTATCACGTCAGAGGCAGCCTGATTAAGAGTCGGAAAAACCAAACGTGTGATATTTACAATTTGGGATCATGCGGGCTCCGGCACGATTGGGAGCAGTAAAATAATCGTAATGACGCCTCACAATTGAGAATTTTTTGGACAAAAAGTCGTTTGCGACAAGCCTAGAATCGGGCCACACCCCCAACCCCCTAATCGCTTGGAGGTGCAAATCGGGCTCAAATTCGGGCTTAAAATCTTCAAGTGTGTGGCCAGCCTAAGGATATTCAACCCATCAGAGAAGGAACGCCATTCCAGAGCAAAAGCAAATGTTCAGATTTTGATTAAAGATTACCACGACAATTTTTTTTCGGTGTATTAACGGATTAATTGCTCACCACAAGACAAGTAATGTGCGCTAACAAATGAAATAGGGTTGATTTCATGATGACTTTAAATTGCCAAAGCTTAAACTTTTTTGACGATGCAGCGCTGGCCTGTCAACTGTCCCGAGTGTTGTTCACGTTTGTTCTCACAACATTGCATTGTTAGAATTCATAAAAATATTACTGGCCAACTGTTGATTGACACATGCAGTTTCATATACTTGCCAATGCCGTTTTTTACTCGGACGCCAAGTGGTTCTATGTTTTGTTTTTTCAAATTATTATTTTTTAATTTATTTTTAACTAAAAATGAAAACAAAACTGAAAAATAAAGTATCCCAAATTACAATCCCAATAGCAGTCGTGACTTCTAAATGAGGCTAGTTTAAAAACTTGCAGTGTATGTTTCAGTGTAGTAATATTGATGCCTAAGCAAGCTCCATTAATAGACAAAGAACTAGTAGAAACCTGGCTTTGACAGTATTAAATACTCACTTGTACTTCATTCTGCGCTGGTCTTTCTCCATCATCTCTTTGTCTGGTCAATGTGCTTCTGTGTCTCTCTCTCCATCTCTCTTTCACATTCTGCGCCCACCTTTTAGCTTCCCCCCACTTCTTCCTACTTGTCTTTGTCGTTTTTCCTGATTGCTCATGAAGTCTGATGCCTTCAATTTTCTCATTCACAGCAACCCAGCTCCATGTGCCACTTTGACCCTTGACCTCTGGTTTTTCCACCACTGAAGATGATGATGATATCAGTGTTGGAGCTAAAAGGTCAGGGGGGTTTCGGAAGGAGTCTGTTTTGCATAACGGTGGCACATTTGAGCTGGTCTCCCCTTCCAGAGAAAACTGTTGCATCTTCTCCGGCCTGGGCATCTGATCGTCTCCAACCCAGGAAGTGACATCATCGGTCCTCTCTGGCGTAAAGCGCTTGTGTTCCCCCAAAATTAATGGTGGCCGTTTTGGTTTTGTAGAGAATACTGAGTTGTGTTTACTGATCCTTTTGACAGGTTGCTTAGGAGTCAATGCACCCCCAAAATGAGAAGATTGTTGAGTCCAAGAATTCTCCCAGTTATTCCAAACTGAGGCGCTTCCATCTTGCGCTTTCTTTTTGGAAGAAAATCCAAACTGATAAACTGTTGTTTTAGATGAATCCTCCACTATTCCAGACGGACTACATGTTTGCATATCAGCAAGTGAGCTACTGTTGTTCTCAGCATTCAGCCGTAACTTCTGAAGCATAGATTCCAGTAAGGCATGAGTGTCTGAGACGGGGTTCAACTCTGCCATTGGGCTGTATGTTACCACATGCGCACACATGAGTAGAGACAACTCACAGATAGTGGGTAGATGTACACATTAAAGCAGACTCACTCTAGACGCTCAACTTTCATCCATGCTGGTTACAGGTAGAGCTGTACAATTCCACAGATCCTTCATTTATATCCTTGTGTTAGTCCATACAAGTACCTATTTCCATCAGTCATTCAGCTCCCCTTGTTTTCCATCCCTCCAGTTAGCTCTCTAAATCTTTTCTTGATTTCTGAAAGGTTGCAGAAGGAAGGAGTGTTATGAATAATAGTGCAAAATGACAGAAAGAGGTGTGTCCAGCACCCAGATGGACAGGTAAGACAAGTGTGTCAGGATGAAACATTTTGTATTTTTGTCACTCCCTCTGGCCAGCTGCTGAATGACTGAGACACTGTGTCTTAAAAAAAACCCTGAGAACATTTTGATGTCTTAATATGAAGTCACTGCTTCAGCAAGTGGAGTAATTTCATTTAATTGGTGACCCAATTTCTTTTAAGCAGCCAACATACTGCAGGTCTCTAATGCAAAATAACTGGTTTTATTATTACACTAATTGTAGTAATTATTGTGGTATAGAAGTAGATAGTATATAGGTGTATATATAGTTCTATAGTTATTTATATAACTATAAATATTTATATTACTATAAAGTAAATTACAATAAATGATATGGTTACAATGCAAGAACTATGGTAATGTAAATCAAAACTACACCGATTAGGCATAACATTATGACCATTATGAACATTATTCCTAATATTGTGTTGGTCCCCCTTTTGCTGCCAAAACAGCCCTGACCCGTCGAGGTATGACTCCACTAGACCCCTGAAGGTGTGCTGTGGTATCTGGCACCAAGATGTTAGCAGCAGATCCTTTAAGTCCTGTGATCTTTTAAGGACCCAAGGTTTCCCAGCAGAACATTGCCCAAAGCATCACACTGCCTCCGCTGGCTTGCCTTCTTCCCATAGTGCATCCTGGTGCCATGTGTTCCCCAGGTAAGCGTCGCACACGCACCCGGCCATCCACGTGATGTAAAAGAAAACGTGATTCATCAGACCAGGCCACCTTCTTCCATTGCTCCGTGGTCCAGTTCTGATGCTCACGTGCCCACTGTTGGCGCTTTCGGCAGTGGACAGGGGTCAGCATGGGCACCCTGACTGGTCTGCGGCTATGCAGCCCTATACGCAACAAACTGCGATGCACTGTGTATTCTGACACCTTTCTATCACAACCAGCATTAACTTCTTGAACAATTTGAGCTACAGTAGCTTGTCTGTTTGATCAGACCACACGGGCCAGCCTTCGCTCCCCACGTGCATCAATGAGCCTTGGCCACCCATGACCCTGTCGCCGGTTCACCACTGTTCCTTCCTTGGACCACTTTTGATAGATACTGACCACTGCAGACCGGGAACAACCCACAAGAGCTGCAGTTTTGGAGATGCTCTGACCCAGTCGTCTAGCCATCACAATTTGGCCCATGTCAAACTCACTCAAATCCTTACACTTGCCCATTTTTCCTGCTTCTTACACATCAACTTTAAGGACAAAATGGTCACTTGCTGCCTAAGTATATACAGTATATCCCACTCACTAACGGGTGCCGTGATGAAGACATAGGGTGCATCTCAATCAGCTCCCTAGTTCAGTAGTCAGGGCACTGATCAGGGAGTCAGCCCATTGACTGATTCCCTGATCAGTGCCCTGACTACTGAACTAGGGAGCTGATTGAGATGCACCCATGATGTCAGGGATCAGTAAGGAAAAATGGGAGTGAGGACTCAAGCGCAGGAAGAGGTGACTTTATTAACTAGCAAAATAAAACAAACACAAACCAAAAACCCACAAGGGGGAAAACAAACTTGAAATAAACTTAAATACCAAAATTAGTAAACAGGGAGCAGAACATCCAAACAGGGACCATCAAACATAAGACAAAAGACAACAACCCAACACAGGATTGCATACACTAGGAGACTATAAAGGGTACAAATCAGGAGGGAACCAGGTGGGCCAATTAAACAATAATCAGATAACAAGAGGGGTGGGGTCAAGACAGAAGACAAGAGCACATGGCCCAGAAATAACCCAAAACACCACATGTGCTAAACAAGACAAGACAGACATGTGACACATGATCAGTGTTATTCACCTGACCTATGCCTGATCTGTATAGCAGAGATTAATGTTGTAGAATAATGCAACATTTTATTTAAACATTTTAATGACAGATTAACAGGGGGTTGAACAATATTTTGTGGGACAACAAGAAAAGAAAATATGCCTATGTAAAAAAAAAAAATACTATGTTATTTTAACTTACCCCTAAAATACACACTATAGCTCAAGGCTTAAAATGCAATAGTCAGTGTTCACTATGCAATATGTGCATTTTAAAAAATCGTTGATCTAAGGTTCAGTTTTTGTTTTGAACTATGAACTGGTGTTTTAGTGAGAGTGCACTTCTTTTTTATGCTTTACCATATCGCGAGGTGGTGCTTCTGTTACAAGAATTGACGTAGTTAGGGATGGGTAGTTCGACACCTAGTGTCGACACACGTCTCGAGTTTTCGACGCACTAGTGCTTCGAAACAGTGTTCCGGAGCATTGCTTGAAATGAGGTTGTCACGAGACCTGTGGAAATGAAGCTTCGTTACCTCACTGACACGTCACGCCGGGCTCAAATACAAAGCGCATCGATTGTGCTGTCCCATACCTGCAATATTATAATTATATTGGTCACGCCTATATCTATGTAGTTTTTTAACTTGGTGTATTGTTGTTAAAATACTACTATTAAAAACAATGACGTGTGAATTTCTGTTGTCTAAATGTAAATTAAAACACCTTGAGCTCAACCACTGTTCCCCAAAAAATAAATAAATGTCCTTCCTCAACCACAAACTTGTAAACGCTGTCCTCAGTTGTCAACAGCTCACATTGGTGTGTTTAATTTCGCTCCAGCACAGCGGAACAAATAGTATTCTTGAATAAAAATATGTAATTGCATTTGTATTTGTGCATTTGTGTTTTTTAACAATATGCATGTCTGTGTTGTTTTTTAAGGAACACACAAAAAATGGTGCAATGAAAAAAATCACATAGGCCTAATTTATTGGCGTATTAAACATTCTATTTAGTGATTTGATGTGAGTAAAAATGAAGAACAGAAAGTCTTTATTGTCACTGTATTGTGCAAAATACAATGAAATTTATTAAATATACAAATAAACCTTCCCAATGAACAAAACATCAGAATGACACAGTTGGTGTAGGAATTTTTATTGACCACCAGATGGCAAAGTTAGAGCACTGTGTCAAAAGCCTCGAAGCACCAACGCAGTTTGTTGTAAAAACCCCACTGCTTCAGAAGCTTCGTTTCGGCACATCCCTATTCTAAAGTATCAAAGGCTTTATAATAATTAAAAAAAATAATAATTTTACTGTCGTTTAACTTTAAACTGAACTATTTTTGACGTTTCTTTGCGCATTGTTATGCTGTTCATCTCATGGGCGCTTTGTTATGACGCAAACATTTGCTATCTGATACCTCACGCTGATTGGCTAGAGCAGAAAATACGCGCCACATGTCGGATTCGAAGTAAACAAATTCTAGAATTATCAGCTTCTAACAAGTTTGTTTGAATTATGTACCTTATGTTATGCGATAACAGATAACAACTCTTAAACTTCTCTTTACGATCAATTTCTTGCGTTATAAGAGCCACTGGCGTCATGTGGCCGGTTCCGTGATTCTACAAATACATCAGCTTGAGTCGGTGGAAAATTCATGTACATAATTTATGTTGTTTAAAAAGAATATTGCTGACAAGCAAAATATAATGGATTGTGTTGCAACCGGAGGAAACGTGAAAGGTAATAACTGAAGCCGTTCACACAGGCCGAGACATGTTTTTCAAAGTTATATTATAAATATTTTTAAAACGCAACGCTAATGCAAAACAGACTCCTGTGTGAACTTCCCCTGCTCTTATATCAAATGACTTTATGAATAGAAATATAGTCATGCACACTTTTTTGTAGTTTTAGCAAAAGCTATACATTCGCTGTCAAGAATAGGAGAGGAGCTGTATTTGGAGCCTGTGGAGGATGGGGTATGTGTCTGTTTATGATTGTGTATTTATTTTTAGACAGATGTGAGGTGTTGGAATAATGTATATAATGTGTGTTATGTGCTTTTAGTTGGCCCTGCGGTCGGTCAACTCTTCCCGGTCAGCCTTTGCCTGCTTCCTGCTGTCTCCTCTGTTCTTCCAGAGATATCAGACTCCATCAGACCAGAGCTTTCGCTGCAAAATACCCATCAAGGTAACATTACCTGTTCTGTTCACACCGTCCCTGCAGTTCCTCTTTATATTTTGGGAGCTTAATACTTTGCATCTCTTGGTTTGAAAAACCATGCATCACTTTATACACTATAATGTCTCTATTTTTTAAATTTGGCATGAAACGAATGTAGGATTAGTGTTTTCTTCCCTATTGTTGTACGGTGGTGGCCAAAATTATTAAAACACTTGGCATATTTTTCAATTTTTGTTGAATTGGCCATTACAATACCCATAAAATAAATGAAATATCTACAAAGTTATGATTATGCTCTATAAACCATAGAATAGAGCCATCATGAGGAGATTTAGGTCATTTTCCTTACAAAAAACAAGCCAGGCCTATTTCACTGTCAATGTCACACAATCATGTTCCTTCACAGAAGAAGCCAATTTACTTGGGTAATCATTGTCAGGTGTGATCGTGGTTAAATTGATGGTGATGCAAGAGTCATCACCAACCATATGCATGTTTCATGAACATTATGAAATGAAATCATGTTTTGGAGGCAAAAAAAGGTAAATATTTTCAGATCTGTCAGGTGTTCTAATAATTTTGCCCACCACTGTATAGCCAAGTGAAACAAGAAAAAATGTAGGGCGGGAATTGATTTTGTCCATGGGGAATTGATTGGATGGTTTTGGTTTACTATTGGTGGATCTCATGCGAGTGACAGGTTGTCCCGCCCTCGTGGCAGTAAATATGTCATCAGAGATGTTTCTGCAAGAGGGAGGGGAAGTTATTTTAAAGGGTTAGTTCACCCAAAAATGAAAATTCTGTCATCATTCACTCACCCTCATGTCGTTCCAAACCCGTAAGACCTTCATTCATCTTCAGAACACAAATTAAGATATTTTTGATGAAATCTGATAACTTTCTGTCCCTCCATTGACAGCTACACAACTACCACTTTGACGCTTCAAAAAGTTCATAAAGAGATTGTGTAACTAATCCATATGAATTGAACGGTTTAGTCCAAATTTTCTGAAGAGACACTTTCGTTTTATATAATGAACTGATTGAATTTAGGCTTTTATTCACATATAAACTTTCATCAACGCACACATCATTTGTGATAAACGGAAGCTCAAGCATGTTCACTTCAAATGCGAGAACCAATGAGGTTCATTCTCGTGTGTTACACAGGTTTGGTTGGTTTATGTTCGCTGATCAGTGTTTAAATGTGAATAAATTTAAATTCAATCTGTTCATCATATAAAGCGATCAAGTCTCTTCAGAAAATTTGGACTAAACCGCTCAATTCATATGGATTCGTTTTACGAACTCTTTATGAACTTTTTGAAGCGTCAAAGTGGTAGCTACCTAACTAGTTGCATAGCTGTCAATGGAGGGACAGAATTCTCTCAGATTTCATCAAAAATATCTTAATTTGAGTTCCGAAGATGAATGAAAGTCTTGCGGGTTTGGAATGACATGAGGGTGAGTGGGTGATTTTTGGGTGAACTATCCCTTGAAGTATAGAATTTGAGGGTGCATGAATTTTAAAAATATAATGATGTGCACAGATAAATCATCTATAATAATTACTGCAATGTTCCATAAAAAAACAAGAATTGTCGATTTTGATTTCATGGTGAAAAATGTGGCATCAAAGAACGTTCAGAATGTAAAGTCTTCTTGAAGTGAGTGTTTTCCCACTGTCTTTTTCTTGTGTTCTTCAGAGTGTTCAGGCTGTGTTCAAGTCCCTGTCGTCTCTGGATCGCTCTGTAGAAAAGTGCCGTATTCAGTTGAACAGTGAAAAGAGTCGGTTGACCATAACTCTGCACTGTAAACACGGTAAAAACGTTCTCCTGAAAACAACATTGTCACACATGCTTAGTAGGATTAAATGTAAACTATATCATCACAAAGCTCTCTATATGAAGTTGAATATAAATGTATATCTAACTTTATCCACATATATACATATACTCATGTAAAGCAATATAGCAAATCTCAACTGCTTGATTGCTTGTGATCGAATCTGCTAAATGCGACTATAAGGCATAAAGATATTAAAATACTATAAACGTTAACATCATGATTTTCTGTAAAGCTGCATTGAAAGAATGTGTATTGTGCAAAGCGCTATACAAATACATTTGACTTGACACCTTTATTATGGTATAGTACTCAAATACATTTTATTTCATAATGAACTTGCTACAGATCTTGCATAGAAATGGCATGTTGTACAGTATGACCAACTAAATTGTGTGTTTGTTACAGGGCTCTTGAAAACACATAATTTGTCCTTTCAGGACTGTGAGAGTTTGCAGGCCGTGTTTGATAAAGAAAGCTGTGCAAATGTGCTACAAGCTCAACCCAGGTTTACATTAATCTTAATACCTCAATATTAATATTATCAACCCATTTGCAGTACGTTTCAGAGTCTGTTTAATCATGTTCTGTTGTTCCCTGTAGGTTGATGGTGGACACAGTTCTGCATTTCCCTCCATCTCTGGAGGAGGTGAATCTGTCAGTGAGCAGCGATCGAGTGTGGCTCAGGAACCACGTAGAGGATGACGCAGGTATCAATGATTTCATTCTGCTGCTATGCATTAAACAAATCAAATCAAATCAAGTCAAACCAAGTTTTTTCCTCTTTCAGACCCATCACGAGCAATGATGACTGAACTGTGTTTGAGCTCTGAGGAGTTTGATCATTTTGCCATCAGCACTCAGACCAGCATCACCTTCTGCCTCAAAGAGCTTAGGGTGAGTGTGAATTCACACATACATTCACATATTCAGACCCAAAGATAGGAACACATCTGGCACAATGTGACGTATATCTGAGTGGAACAACATTTAAGCCCTGATGTACTGACGGTAAAGTTAATTTTCGTTGTTCATTCAGAGGGAAAAAGAAGTTTGAAATACCCGAGCAACAGTATACTATGAACATTACAGCAAGATTCCAATCAGAATTTCAATCATAGCTACAACTTCAGATTCATCTATAAAGCAGCTCTTCAGTGTGTTTATGTTGTACTTGTATCAGACCTCAACAGTCAAGAAATTAACCTGAAAGGATTTCCACATCAAAGAAGGTGAAGTCCCAGATATATACACCGATCAGGCATAACATTATGACCACTGACAGGTGAAGTGAATAACACTGATTATTTCTTCATCACGGCACCTGTTAGTGGGTGACATGGGCCAAATTGTGATGGCTAGACAACTGGGTCAGAGCATCTCCAAAACTGCAGCTCTTGTGGGGTGTTCCCAGTCTGCAGTGGTCAGTATCTATCAAAAGTGGTCCAAGGAAGGAACAGTGGTGAACCGGCGACAGGGTCATGGGCGGCCAAGGCTCAATGATGCACTTGGCTGAAATGCTGGCCCGTGTGGTCCGATCAAACAGACGAGCTACTGTAGCTCAAATTGCTCAAGAAGTTAATGCTGGTTCTGATAGAAAGGTGTCAGAATACACAGTGCATCGCAGTTTGTTGAGTATGGGGCTGCATAGCCGCAGACCAGTCAGGGTGCCCATGCTGACCCCTGTCCACTGCCAAAAAGCGTCAACAGTGGGCACGTGAGCATCAGAACTGGACCACGGAGCAATGGAAGAAGGTGGCCTGGTCTGATGAATCACATTTTCTTTTACATTACATGGATGGCCGGGTGCGTGCGTCGCTTACCTGGGGAACACATGGCATCAGGATGCACTATAGGAAGAAGGCAAGCCAGCGGAGGCAGTGTGATGCTTTGGGCAATGTTCTGCTGGGAATCCTTGGGTCCTGCCATCCATGTGGATGTTACTTTGACACGTACCACCTACCTAAGCATTGTTGCAGACCATGTACACCCTTTCATGAAAACGGTATTCCCTGGTGGCTGTGGCCTCATTCAGCAGGATAATGCGCCCTGCCACAAAGCAAAAATGGTTCAGGAATGGTTTGAGGAGCACAACAACAAGTTTGAGGTGTTGACTTGGCCTCCAAATTCACCAGATCTCAATCCAATCGAGCATCTGTGGGATGTGCTGAACAAACAAGTCCGATCCATGGAGGCCCCACCTCGCAACTTACAGGACTTAAAGGATCTGCTGCTAAAATCTTAGTGCCAGATACCACAGCACACCTTCAGGGGTCTAGTGGAGTCATGCCTCGATGGGTCAGGGCTGTTTTGGCAGCAAAAGGGGGACCAACACAATATTAGGTCATAATGTTATGCCTGATCGGTGTGTATGTATAATATATATATAATGAAAAAAGAAGTGTAATAATGGGAGTAATAATTTGCAACACTTATTTAATATCTAATATTTTATAGGAACATTGATATGTAATTTCTTTCCATATTCACTTGTTGTGTCTCCCAAAATGCCTGATAAACATGATTTAAGTCCTGGTGTCCTCTATTGAGGACATGTATGAAATCAGTGCCGTTTCATAACAGAAAGTCATTTTTTTTTATTAGAAACCCCAGAACATTTTCCTGAGATGTTGATTTATGACAAACAATTTGAAAATTAGTCAGATTTAATGCTAATTACAAAATATTGTTAGTCATAATTCGTGTATATCACGAAATTAATGTTAGTCAATTTTTAACGACCAAGGAGAAGTTGTTGTCTTGGTAAAACCTCCAAACATTTGGTGTCTCTGAAAAGCCCTGAATGTGCTCTTTACAGGACTTAAAAGACTTAAAACTGAGACATGTATGGCGTCAGAGAAATTCACTAAAATATAATTTTTATGGTTTAGGGTTTTACCGTCTGGATTTACCTTAAACTGACCTTGACCTACATCCACCCACATTGTTTCATTTATTTTAAATTGCACAAGAAGAAAAGGTACTTTTGTTATAGTAAAAACGTGAATGGTGTCAAAATTTATTTTATTTTTGATTTTGTCTTTTTTTTGTTTCTCTTGAATGTATTTTAACCTTGATTTTACCATTAAAATAGCCATAGAATGCTCTATCATTGTTTTTTTTGTCTCTCTGGTTTTCCATCAGGGTTTGCTTGTATTTGCCGAGTCATCTGGTCTTCCAATCTCTATGTATTTTGATGAGCCAGGCAGGTTGGTTTATATTTGCTTATGAACTAGCCCAAATTCACATTTTGTCCACTTCATTTATTTTAAAATATTTAAGAAATATATGTACTCTACCATTGTAAAGTTTCACATATTATTACAATGTAAAATAACAGTTTTTTTTTTATATAATATTTTATTATTTTAATATTTTTAATATATTTATAATTATACGCAATTTATTTCTGTGATCAAAGCTGAATTTTCAGCATCATTACTCCAGTCTTCAGTGTCACATGATCCTTCAGAAATCATTCTAATATGCTGATCTGATGCTCAAGAAACATTTCTGATTATTATCAGTGTTGAAAATATTTGTGTGGAAATCGTGATACTTTTTTCAGGATTCTTTGATGAATAGAAAGTACAGCATTTATTGCAATAGAAATATTTTGTAACATTATAAATGTTCAATTTAATCTCCTTGCTGAATAAAATAATTAATTTCTTTAAAAAAATATTACTGAGTTCAAACTTTTGAACGTTAGTGTGTATGTTTAAAAATGGTATCACTGTGTGTGTTTGTGATTTGTGTTTAAGTCCAGTTATCCTGAGTGTAAATGACAGCGTTCTGGAGGCTAATTTTGTCCTCGCTACACTGTCAGAGGACTCGCATCCAAAGAACCACAGCAAATCCAGCACAAAACAGTACGTCAGATCATTAAATATAGAATATAATCAATCTTATAAACGTTAGATTAATTTCTATTTGGTACTTTTATTGTTTCCCCTCTAAGCCCTGATACCGAGCAACCACCAGACGACTTCATGAATGACGACATGGACTCATTTCTGATCGCCATGGAGACCAGCGAACTTCCTGGACCATCACATGCACCCACATCCCCACCGCCCCACTCCAATAACAGAAGGCACCCAGCCTGTGAAGAGGAGCAGGAGGAAGCACTTACAGAAGGACCTCCCAACAAAAAGGTACAATAATCATTTAAATGACACATTTGTTTAAAATCATAAAACCCAATGCTCACTAAATATTTGCCCCTGCTTTCTTTTTTTTTCAGTTTTGTTCACTTTTCTTCGGTTCAGTTCTGCCCACTCCCTCTCGGCTGACCAATCAGACGATACAGAGCCAGGAAGTGCTCGCAAGTGACAGTGAAGACGAAAATCAGACAGAAACATCATAACCGCACCATCGATTGAACTCAGAAGTGAACGATGTGGAAAGAAACTCATACATGCAACCTCACAAAGACTGCTAAAGACATTTACACACACGTCTCCTCCTGATTTTATTTTTCTATCAAAATAATAATGGTTTTAAACCAAGAGATGAAGCAGTGAATATAACAGGCCACGTCAAATCATTGCACAACTCACATTAAAACATCTCACTCCCACTGTGAAATACGAATTTGATCGAGTCTCTGATTATTTAAAAGTAATTGTCAGAAAAAGGGGAAGAGTTTCTCCTAGAGCGAGATGTCTGAGAGTCACTGTTCCCGGGGGACGCAGCATTATCGACACACTTCTTGCTGAGCACCTGGAAACTCTTCCCTCTTGTCTGAGGCTTTTTCCTCTCTTTTTCTTTGTCCTTTTCCATCTCCTTCTCTCGTTTCTTTCTGTCTTTCTCTTCCCTTTCTTTTCGCTCTTTCTCTCTCTTCCGTCTCCTCCTCTCTTTCGCCGTAAGCTTCTCGTCTTTCTCGCTAAAGTCCTGGATGAGGATTTTGGGGACGGGGGTTTTACTGGTCTCCCCACGGAGACGGCGGAACAGACCCAGACGTTTTGGATTGTCTGACTTTGTTGGCGAGTCAGGCTGAGCGTGTGTGTCTTGTGTAAGTGTGTGTGTCGTCTTTTCTGAGTGCATGTGTTCTTGCTGCTGTGGCTCTCTAAAGGTTTCCTCAGAGAGGATTGTGGGATAGGAAACCCGCGAGCTGGAAGTCCTTCGCACACGGAGCTGAGCTGGTGGGACATTTGGGTTTGGGGATTTTGAAGATGGAATTAAAGAGGGAGACTCTAACTCCTGGCTGTTTCCAGGTGTTGCACTTTCACTGTTATGAGGGTTGCCAGATCCAGCAGCACAATCCTCTGTATTACACTCAGGGTTGCCAGATCCAGCAGCACAATCCTCTGTATTACACTCAGGGTTGCCAGATCCAGCAGCACAATCCTCTGTATTACACTCAGGGTTGCCAGATCCAGCAGCACAATCCTCTGTATTACACTCAGGGTTGCCAGATCCAGCAGCACAATCCTCTGTATTACACTCAGGGTTGCCAGATCCAGCAGCACAATCATCTGTATTACACTCAGGGTTGCCAGATCCAGCAGCACAATCATCTGTATTACACTCAGGGTTGCCAGATCCAGCAGCACAATATTCTGTATTACACTCAGGGTTGCCAGATCCAGCAGCACAATCATCTGTATTACACTCAGGGTTGCCAGATCCGGCAGCACAATACTCTGTATTACACTCAGGGTTGCCAGATCCAGCAGTCACATGATCTCTGTTGGTCTCTGGGTGGTCAGATTCAGTTGCGACATGCACTTCTTTGTAATCTGGGTTGCTACATCCAACAGCTGAATCGTCTGTATTACTCTCTGGGTTGCCAGATCCAGTTGTAACATGCACTTTATTGCTTTCTGGGTTTTCACCAGCATAACCCACTAAATTACTCTCTGAATTGCCAGATCTAACAACAATTTCTACCTCTTTGCTTTCTGTTTTTTCAGATTCAGTGATCGCATCTGTCACGTTGCTTTCAGGGTTGCCAGATCTCGTTGTAAGCACATCATTGCTTTCAGGGATGCCAACAGCAGAATCCACTACATTGCTCTCAGGGTTGCCAGATTCACTTGTAACAAGCACATTGTTGCTCTCTGGATTGCCAGATTCAACAGCAATCTCCACACCATTGCTTTCTGGTTTGCCATGTTCAGTGGTAAAATCTATCGTGTTGCTTTCAGGGTTAGCAAATCCATGAGAAACATGCATTTCATTGCTTTCTGAGAGGATACTATCATTTGCATTGTGTGTGAGGTTGCTTGTTTCTTCAGTAGTATTGACTTCACAACATATTGTATTTTCAGATCCTGGTGATTTATTTTCTTCACAATTTTCAGGATTGATTTCACCGATTTCTTTGTTGCCAGATGTGGCAACAGCGGCAGCATCCATGTCACTGCTTTCAGAGTGTCTAGATGCTAGTGTTGCATCTGGTTCAAGGGTGTTGGTGCCATCAGCAGGATCCACTTCACTCTGCTCTGGGTTGCCAGATCCCACTTTATCCTGCATAGTGGAATCTATTGGACAGTGCACTAACTCTTTGGATGCAACGGCAGCATCCATGTCATTGTGCTCTGGCTCACTTGATTGGGATTGCTCTCTGAGATCTGCTGATCTCTCCGGATACTCAGTTTCACTCTCTGCTTCAGATGTTTGCAATGGGTTATTGTCTCTCTCTTCTAAGCTTATATCTTGTCTTTCTTCCTCCAATCTCTTGTCATCTTTCTCTTCACACATCTTTGAAAGCTCTGTTATCTCTTTGGTTTCCTTTGTCTCCTCAACATTAAACTCTTCTTGCTGAAAACCTTCCTTCTTGTCTACATCATGTTTTTCACCAGTCTCTTCATCTTCCTCTGTAGCTGTGTGTATGTACTCTTCTTTCTGCCTTTCTGAATGTTCATGTTCTTCATGTTGATCGCTAGATGTTTGAGACCTCTCTTTGTCCTGGACAACATGTATCTGTACCTCTCTCTCTGGGATATTTTCCTCATTTTGCAAGTTGCCTTCAGTTATTATGACAATTGGCAACCTATCTTCTGTTTCTTCTTGTTGTTCACAGTGTTCTGTTTGTATCTCCTCTTCCTGGATGTTGCTATCTGGCTGTATTTCCTCTTCCTGTTGACTGAAAACCGTCTGTATATCTTCTTCCTGTGATGTTTCAACAGGTGTACTTTCTTCCACAGTCTGTTCATCTTGACATGTCTGTTCGTTTTGATTTGTTGGTGCTTCTCTGCTCTTATCATCTTGACTTCTGTCTTTTTCTGTATTCTGTTCATCCTGATGTCCTTGTGTTTCTGTTCTCAGTTCATCTTGATTTGTGTCCTGTTCATGATGCCGTGTCTCCTCAACCACACACTCAGTGGTCCTTTCTTTCTCGTCACCTTGTGTTGTTGCTGAATTATCTTTCTGTTGGTTTAAAGATGCTTCTGTATGCTCTTTCTCAAACACATCAGAGTCAATACTAGAGGACACCACAACTGAGATGTTTGGATGTGTGTTGTGGTCTTTGTGTTTGTGTGTACAGAGCTCATCTGCTAGCCTGTCCCGTTTGTCCCTTTGCTCCCCAACGATACCACACACACTTTTTCTCCTCCTCATCTCCTCATCGTCGCTCTCCTCCATCACACTTTGTGAGAATTTTCTTCCCCCTCCATCCCACTCCTCTGTGTCAGTCTTACTGCTCCTCTTCCTCCATTTCTTGCGCAGAACCGAAGGAGAAAGAGAAGAATGTGAGCGCATTAGAGGAATAATCAGGCTCCCCTTCTGTCGCTCCTTCTTTTCGTGCTCCTTTTGTTTATCCTGCACTCTCTCCCATGCCATCCGGTATCCGTAACAGCGCCCTCGTGGGTCAAAGGCCGAGTTCGGTCTATCTTTTTTCCATTTCTCCAGCTCTTTCTCAGTTTGTTTTTGCAGGTCCGACAGGGACAGGGACACTGAACATACCTGAAGGTGCAACAGTGTTTTTGAGTAAAGAAATCTATCAGGACTTAAGGCCTGTTCACACAGGAATGTTCGGCATGAACATTTTTGCATGTTATTTTGCCTTTTCAGACTAAATGTGCAAAATTTCATGGGCAAAAAATGATCCAGTGCGACAAATTCGCATGACAAACTTGAACACTTTGTGAAATTTGTGTGGGGAAATCCTTCACCCTCACACAAATTTCCCAAACGTGTGGATTCCTATTGAAATGGCTGGATTTTGCCCACAAAAATAACGTGAATAGGTTGAATAACGTTAAATGTGGCCACTCATTAATGTGTAAATAAACGGCAGACGGGCTGAATGAAAATTCAAATTCACTCTCTGGCAGTAGGTGGCAGTTATAGAAAAACAGAAATACTCCGGTTACCCCGGTTACACCCTGCTGGTTGTAGGACAAATGAGTGGTGTATAAGCTATCAGGCTAATTGGATGTCTGTATGCTATCCTAATACTTAAGCTAGCTAAACAAACATAGTTTACATGAACGATAAATAAAGTGATGGGGTTGATGTGCGCATTTATATGTCACAAGCTGCACGCTGCATGAATATACAGAGTTTCCCGCTGTTTGCACACACTATTCTCCTACATTAGGGGCCTTCGTACCGGGTAGTTCTAGGCACTTAGTTATAGGAACTAGCCACCAGGGTGGTTCCCCGAGAACTAAAAGTTCCCCTAGGAACATTTTCCTGGTTGCATTCGCACCGCCAATAGGAACTCTGAAGTGACGTAACGTAAGCCACGCTTGTTGTGACTTATTTTGACAGCGCTGAGAATGCCAGAGCCTGAGCACACAGCGCTCACATTCTCCGTCTTCATTAGCTTACGATCTGTTTAACAGTCCTGTCTAATACTTTATTAGAAAGAACTGTTCTACAAAGAAAATCGACTATATGAAGTATTAGCGTTTGCCGTTTGCCGTGTCCAATGTCGCTAGCTGAGCAGAAGTACATAACCATGTTTTGCTTGGTCCCCTCAAAGTTGCGTTGGATTTCCTCTTTAGCATAAAGGTTGAGAGGTCCATCGATCACTGTTTTCTATGTTCGTAGAGTTAGTTTCTGGAGTAAATATATAGACTGTAATCTGTGTGTCTGCACAGCTTTTTTAAAAATGGCGGGTGCTGGTGTTTCGCGTGCGTTCAGCTAATCAGCGTACACTTATGTCACTGGTAGTTCCTATTGTGTTGGGTTAGACCATACTCTGATGTAGGAGCTAATTTAGTTCCCCCAAAAGGAGTTCGTAGAACTAAAATCGTTCCTGCGGTGCGACACGCCAAAATCCGGCCACTTCCGCCAATAGTTCTAGGAACTATGAAAAGGTTCCTCCTCTGCGAAAGCCCCTCTAGCTTCTTTTCTTTGTTTTAAAGAGCAGACTTAATATTTATCTATTTCGGGTCCTAATTAGGAGATGATGAGCACATGAACCGTTATGCTATGCTGCTTATAATTATCAAACAGTAAAAACACCTCTTCCTGCGCCCAAAATAAAGTGTCTGAGGATGAGAGTATGAAGTGAGGACTGATGGGACGTCTTCACAGATGATGAGTGGTAGGAGAATTTTAGGGTGTGTTCACACTTGGCATGTTTGGTTCGACTAAACAAACCCTGGTACGATTGCTCTATTAGTGCGGTTCATTTGAATAAGTGTGAGCGCTGTCATCCGAACCCTGGTGCGCATCAAACAAGTGGACCGAGACCGCTGAAAAGATGGGTCCGAACAAACTCTGGTGCCGTTTGAATGAAATATGAACGTAACACGGACTAAACACTTTAGTATGGGGAACACATATTCACTATTAACTACAACTTTTGCCTCCATAAACTCCTAATTTACTGCTTATTAATAGTTGTTAAGTTTAGGTATTGGTTAGGATTAAGTGATGCAGAATAAGGCATTAATATGTGCTTTATAAGTACTAATAAACAGCCAATATCCTAGTAATATGCATGCTAATAAGTAACTAGTTAATAGTGAGAATTGAGCCCTTAAAAAAGTGTTACCTTTTTTTTTTTTTTTTGGTCTGGACCAAGCGAAACAAACAAGTGTGAACACACCCTTAGAATAACACAAGTCATTTATGACATTTTATTTAACAACAACTGCAGCTCGTTCCACACATCTTTTACATCCTTTCAAGTTTTGGTTTTCAATCCAATCAAGGGTTTACATGTTGTCTCGATCGGATTAGAAAAAGAATAAGAAATTTTATTCGGATCGAGCTCAATTGGATCGATTAACTGGATCAATCTGATTACTAATGGATTATTTGGTTGCATGTAAACGTAGCCATTGGTGGTCATTATAACAGTTCAAATTACATATAATGTGATTTTTGTAGGAATTGTAATCAGGCGACAGCGTCCACTAAACATTCTCAATGGGATCACTTGGGGTCCTAATGTAGACCTGACTTTCTGACGATACAATTTCTGGATTCTTCCTCTACTATTTACTGTAACATACCAAAATAGTCCTTTCATGGGTGCCACCAAGTCATGGTTTATGTAACTGAAGTGGCTCTGGGCATGTGGTCAAAAGCACAAATCTTGTTCAGGTTTCTGAGAGATGAGAACACCTCTCTGTAAAAACATCTGTTGCATTGACCGCATGTGAATGTTCATGCCAGTCTGAATGCATTAACAGCCATTCATTCAAATTAAAATGTTTATCGCACCAGATTTTCGCACGGAACATTCGTTTTGGTGTGAACAGGCCTTTATTTAGATTAGTTGAAATACAATATCTGTAACATTACCTCATGGATAAAGGCATCAGTCTGCTCATTTTGGACACGTTCTTTAACACCTCGCAGTCGCTCCAGGGTTTCCATCTGTCCATCACATTCTTTTCTCTGTCGTCCCTCTCCCAGACATCGGCGCACCAGCACCACAGCAACCTGAAACAAAACACGCACACCTGCCACACACACACACACACACACAAGCTGTGGTCACTACATGGACTTCAACAACATGTCAACATGCCAAGTATTTTACAGCAGAAGAAAGGATGGTACTTGACTGGACAAATGATGAACTCCAGCAGTATTAGTGGCCTATAAAACCTTTTTCTGCTGCGTAACAGAGCTGCAGGAAGGAACAGAATGGTGACCTCAAAGCTAAACATTATAAATACACTTAGCACTGAAACTAAACGCTCACCTATTTGTGTAGCTCACGTGCCTAATGCGCTAATCTGTGGAAGACTTTTATCTCACAATTCTGAATTTTTTTTTCTCACAACTCTCAAAAAGTCAGAATTGTGAGATAAAAAGTCGCAATTATCTTTTAAATTGTTTTATTCCGTGGCGGAAACAAGCTTCCACTAATCTGCTAATATGAGAACCAGAATACAGTGCTGCTTGAAAGTTTGTGAACCCCTTGCAGAATCTGTGAAAATGTGAATAATTTTAACAAAATAAGAGAGATCATGCAAAATGCATGTTATTTGTTTGATATTTTACATAAAAGATGTTTACATATAGTCCACAAGACAAAAAAAAAAAAAGGAAGACAAATTAAGAACAATTTACCTTGATCTTCAAATTCAAAAAGTTTTTGAATTTTTTTGTCTTGTGGACTATATGTAAACATCTTTTATGTAAAATATTTTATTCAGGACAGTACTAAATAACATGCATTTTGTATGATCTCTTATTTTGTTAAAATTATTCACATTTACACAGATTCTGAAAGGGGTTCACAAACTTAAAAGCAGCACTGTATGCTTCTGGCCTCTGTCTTGGTCTTAAAATGGTGGCTGTAGGAATGGAAGTCCCACTCTTCAGTTAGAGACAATAGGTTTTTTCGATATCATTGGATAGTTAACATAATTTAATCAAGCAGGTTAGAGTTGTACTTGCATAATTAGAAAAGAGAGTGTAACCGTCAGTTTCTGGAAGTAAAAACATTTGTTTTCTCCATAGGGATGTTTTTGAACGATAACTTATAAACCTTTAAAAACAGACCTTCAGTGAGTTCTGAGGTTGTTAATCTATGGTATATGCTCTGCATTATTTTAACTTATTTGTTTAAATGCTCGTATCTAACAGCAGAATTCTCGGTTAAAAACTACATTACCCATGATTCTACAAAAAACTCCACCAATCAGAGAATTGCAAGCAAATTGTGCCAAAAGTCTCTTTGACAGTCCTATGAAGCACTGCAAATGACGAAATCCAGTCAGTCTCTATACGTTACTCCCTAATTACTTAAATATGTGTTTATATGTGCATATTTTGCAATAAAACAAGAAAATGTTAGCATTTCTATAAAATATCCTTAAATTAATAGTTTTATATTTCTCCATTGTTTTTAAATTCAATTGTGATTTGCAATGCTTCATGGGATTGTAGTTCTTTCCCTCACTAAAGCCATTAAGTAAACAGTTTTGTACTTTTTTTCAATTTCAAATACCTTTTTGGTCTAAGTTTGTAATGATGTGGTTTACCTTGTTGCTGGTTAGTTTGGTTCGTAGTTTAACTCTTTAACAAAGACTTGTTCCCTATGGGAAAAATGAATGAAAAAAACAACTTTCCGAACCATTGAAAAAGTGGACGGGCGCTTTTGCCCTCCATAGCTGACCAGGGGCTTTGCCCAGATGACCACCAAGCCAACTGACTTGCCTTAAAAGGATTATGATACTACTCACATGATCACAGTAAAACTCCAATCGTCTGACACTTTTTGTTGCAGAATAATAAGGGTGAGTGAGAAATACTTATGTAAAAAGGGACAAATATTGTAACAATGGCATCCAGTATCTGAACATTTTTTGTCATTTGTAGTCAGTATAATGTCTAATGCCACAGCCAAAACAACAGTTACTTAGTTGTATATAGTTGTTATATATTTGAAAACAAACCATAACAGAAAAAGAGATCCCAGACTCTGAGCAAGGTGTTGAAAGGCAGGTGGCGGCTATAAAGACACATCAGCCAATCAGTGGCAAACATGAGAGGCTCCACCCCCTGATTCTGTAGGTGTTTGTGTGCAGCTGGACACAGCTTCTTTAACACACTTGAGAGAACAGCAGCGTCGAATAAAACACCTTCCTAAAGAGAAAGGATAATACAAGTTTATTTATCATTTTTTCATGCACATTTAACAGTTGTTTTCATGGTTACAGTAAAGACGCCCTACCAGCAGAGGGCTGTAGTATCCAGGGAGGTAGAGCTCACTAATCTGCACCAGACACCAGAACGCCTCCTAAAACAGAAAGACAATCAGTTAGGCTATGTCATGCTAGCATACAATGCTGACTATTTTCGCATTAGCCTATGCATATAATTTCAGGAATAATAGCTGGACACTGCTCACGGAATTAAAAATGAAACAATAGTAATGAGGTCATGTGGCAATAAATGGTAGTTCACTACCGTTTGAAATGTTTATTATTGTATATGTTTCATTATGCAATAAAAAATGACAGGTAGTATTCATTTGCAAACTCATCCATAGATCATCTTTAAAAAATATTAAACAGCACAACTGTTTTCAACATTGATAATAATCAGAAATGTTTCTTGAGCATCAGATCATCATATTAGAATGATTTCTGAAGGATCATGTGACACTGAAGACTGGAGTAATGATGCTGAAAATTCAGCTTTGATCACAGGAATAAATTATTAAAATATATTCAAATAAAAAACAGTTCTTCTCTCTGGTGCTCTTTCATCTAGTGGAAACGTTTGGTACTGCGCCTAAACAAATTCTAACTGAAAGCTCATTTTTTGAGATGTCAAGCTCAAATTTGGAACACAACTTGTTTAGATTTATGCCTTTGAGTTCCTTGCTGTTTTAGAGTTAAACGTGTTTTTGAAATATAAGTTTCATATAAAAATTGAAAATAGTATTTTTGTGCATTTTCCATAACAATAAACGTCTTTAAAAAAAAGATCAAACTTAAAGGTGCACTGTGTAAATTTTAGCGGCATTTAGTGGTGAGGTTGTGAACTGCAATCACCCACCGCTCACCCCTCCCTTTCGGAGCACATAGAGAAGCTATGGTGGCCGACACAGGACAAAAATGTTGTCATCTGAGACAGCAGAGAGTAGCTAGCGCTCTATAGAGCAGTTTGTCTGTTTAGGGCTACTGTAGAAACATGGCGGCGCAAAATGGTGACTTCACTGTAAGGGGACCCGCGGTGTATGTAGATAGAAATGACTCATTCTAAGGTAATAAAAACATAACAGTACATTATGTAAGGTCTTTATACACCACTGAAAAAATAATTATGTATATTATTATATTGCATTTCTGTCAATAGATCCTCATAAATATTACACACTGAACCTTTAAGTCTGTGCTCTAAAGCATTCAAGATTTACAATCAAAGCTGGAAAGTTTAAGTTCGAAATTTCATTTTCAGGTCTATGCTCAAAAGATGAATAAATGGATTATAACTACAGCATAAATATAATTTAGTACCATAAAACCCCCTAAAATACAAAATATTAAATAAAAAAACATTATCAAACTAAAATATAGTATATTCATTTCATTGAAATAAAAAAAAATCTGTAATTTTTGACTGACATGCGAAGACCACCAGAGGGTTAAACTGCAGTAATATTTCACAATATCACTGTTTTTTCCTGTATTTTTGATCAAATAAATGCAGCCTTGGTGAGCATAAGATCCTTTTGTCAAAGACATTATACAAATCTTACTGACCCCAAACTTTTGAATGGTAGTGTACATTATGAATGTGTGAACTTGCATATTATTTGTTTGTTTTATCAGTAATAGCTCTGTGTCATCTACTGTATGATCGTGACAGAAGCGGTACCTCAGCGGGCATGTTCATCAGAAGGACAGCGGCCACTGGACCCTGTGCCTGACAGTAGCCCTCGTCTGGACGGTACTGAGTGTACGCTTTCAGGACCTCCAGCAAGTCCTTCTGACTACTCACACAGATGCAGACACCGAACGAGAAAGAGAGGTTTATGAATAATGTTGTGATTCATAATGCTACAGAGCACATTGCATTCAGCATGAGAAGGGAAAGTACCCATGGCCGTCTTTGGACTGGAACATCTCATGGAAGGGAAATTGTCTGTCTGTGTCTCTTTTGATGACATCGGTCCATCCCTGATGATCTGGAGCTTCAACTAGATGCTAACACAGAGCAAACAAGGCTTATACACTGCCCGGCCAAAAACAAGTCGCTGTTTGGATGTAAATAGGCAAATGCTTAAGAGTCAATGATTGGGTCATTATTGCAGTGATTATTATGTTTTATGTTTGGCAACAGATACATCACAACATTTATTTCCATCAAGAGGTGCATCACTTTTTGGTCCAGATCTTGTATTGCCAATGGAAGAGTCGATCACTCTGTAAAGTCTCCTCCAGCACATCCCAAAGACTTTCAATGATTTTAAGGTCTGGACTCAGAGGTGCCAATTCATGTGTGAAAATGATTCTTCATGCTCCCTCACAACCATTCTTTCACAGTCTGAGTCTGATGAATCCTGACATTGTCATCCTGGATGGCCATGATACACACTCCATCAATTAGGATTAGAAGAACTGTTGCCAAACATATAACATGCTAGAATCACTGCACTAATGATCCAATCATTCACTCTTAAGTATTTGCCTATTTAAATCCAAACAGCGACCTTTTTTGGCCAGGCAGTGTATAAAAATATAAAAACATGATACAAATACAACCAATCACTTACTTTGTAGAGTTCGCTGTTTTTGTCTTTTCTATCCTTAGCTCCACAGAGCAGTGGCCAGCCCTTTGCCCTGACGGATGCTGGGATGCCCTTCTGACACTGACCTTTGACCTGAGACAAAGGAAGAGAGCTGAGCGATGCTCATGCTAACAATTAAATGCTGTTTTGACTGCAAATGACTCTCTTAGCTATTTCAGCATATTCAAATAAAAATTTAATAATTACCCAAATACATTAAATAAGACGATCCCACATCTTAGATACAGTGCCCTCGACTAATATTGGCACGCTTGGTAAATATGAGCAAAGGCGGCTGTGAAAATAAATCTGCATTGTTTATCCTTTTGATCTTTCATTCACAAAATTAAAGTAAAACAATTAAAAGTGGGGGGGAAATCACATTATGAAATAAATGTTTTCCTCAAATGCATGTTGGCCACAATTATTGGCACCCCTAGAAATTCTTATGAGTAAAATATCTCTGAAGTATATTCCAAATCATATTTACAAATTTTTTTTTTAGCACACCAGGGTGACTAGGAGCATGACATTGTCCAGCCATGACTTCCTGTTCCACAGGAGTATAAAACACAAAAGCCAGATTCCCTTAATCATCCCTTAATGTGTCACTGAGCACAAAATGAAGCTTCTGCCATGGCCGTCCCAGTCCCCTGACCTGAACCCTATAGAAAACTGAAGAGAAGAAGCACCAACATGGAGCTGTGAATCTGAAGGATCTGGAGAGATTCTGTATGGAGGAATGGTCTCTGATCTCTGGTCAGGTGTTCTCCAAACTCATCAGGCATTATAGGAGAAGACTCAGAGCTGTTGCGATAATTGGGTGCCAATAATTGTGGCCAACACAAACTAGAGAAAAACATTTATTTCATAATGTGAGTTTCCCCTCACTTTCAATTGTTTTACTTCAATGAAAGGTTAGAATTTTGTGAATTTTTTGAATGAAAGATCAAAAGGACAAACAATGCAGATTTATTTTCACAGCCGCCTTTGCTCATATTTACCAAGGGTGCCAATATTAGTGGAGGGCACTGTACAGTGTACATAGAGGAATTTGGCACTCATTTGCAGCCTGCAGTATTTGACATTTAACATCCTGTATGTGGGCCCACTGACAATGACATATGAGGTCTCACACAATAATCAACTGACAAATCAATGCTCAAAGAATCAAGACGATCAGAAATAGCTGAATACATTTATTTTCAAAACTAGTTTAATGCATTCTAATTCAAACAGTATACTTTTTTCCCTATAGACAACTTACAGCTGGGCTATTTACACATTACTAATTCATTAAAAAATTATCAATTTTTAAAATTAAAGTTTTAAAAATAGCCTTCTACAATCTACAGCTGTTAAACTTACACATAACCTGAATATGTTATTATTCTCTTATACTGTCCCTTGAGAAAAAGAAGTGCTCTTAATTCGATCGAATGTGTACTTGTAGTGTACTTCAAATCTTACAGGAATATTTTTAAAAACGGTACTTGCAAGCAATCTAATATTAATGAAATAAAATGCACTTGTGTATTTAAAGAGAGTACACATACATGACTGTTTCTTAACATTTTTAAAAAGTACACTTTGTAATAATGCCAGATTCAAAGTATTACTTTAAAGTACAATTTAAATCATTGTTTTAATAATCTTTTGGCATGCTTTAAAGAAGTACACTTATTTTGATGTGCTGACTAACATACTAAAGCACATTATAATTATGTAGTGTTTTATATTCAGTATTCACTTCTTACAGTTAAAATATTTTAAAAGTACTCAAATGCAACTTCATGATTACAAATGTGTAATTACAAATATATTCAAATTCATGGCATACAGTTTCAATTGATAAACAGAAAGATTTAAATATATTTTAGTTTACCATAAATCATTTTCAGTACGTATAAAGATGTTCTAAATCCCCACATAAGTGGGTCAAAAAAGCAATAAGTTCAGCTAATGCATTTACAAATTTCAACAATAATACATTTTCATGCAATATTCAGATAACATGCAATTAAATGTCCGCAAACATCACATTCAGTTTGTGCTTATGTATAGTATAAGTATATTATACTATACATAAGTATGTTTTATTATAGCCTACATATACTATACATACTATACATTAATAAGAGTATATGTATATTATACTATACATAAGTATATTTTATTATAGCCTGTATATTATACTATACATAAGTATATTTTATTATAGCCTACATATACTATACATACTATACAATAATAAGAGTATATGTATATTATACTATACATAAGTATATTTTTTATAGCCTACATATACTATACATACTATACATTAATAAGAGTATATGTATATTATACTATACATAAGTATATTTTATTATAGCCTGTATATTATACTATACATAAGTATATTTTATTATAGCCTACATATACTATACATACTATACATTAATAAGAGTATATGTATATTATACTATACATAAGTATATTTTATTATAGCCTACATATACTATACATACTATACATTAATAAGAGTATATGTATATTATACTATACATAAGTATATTATATTGTAGCCTACATATATACTATACATACTATACATAAGAGTGTAAGTATATTATAGTACAAGTTAAGTATATTATTAATAAGTAATAAGTACTATCTGTAATAAGTACTCTTTTTAAAAAATATGTTAAAGTGTACCTCTTTTTCATTAGCACATAATTGCTCATTTTTTCAGTGCACGATTATAAAGTTAATACTTGATTTACCATTTTTTTAAGAAAAAGTGGTGTGCCACCACAACGTTTGATTTTGCTTGATAATTTTCCCATGCTTTTTGATGTGAACTATAAATGTCTTCTAAATGTTAAATACGAATTTCTCTATGAGGTTTTCTATAATAGTGATATAGCTGGGGACAAAATATGAATAAATGACTGAATGATGGATGGGCCCCCCCATGCCTACGTTAATATTTTAAATGTGCCAGATGTAGATGTGATCTTTCTTGTTAATATATGCAAACACAAGTCAACAACAGCGAGATAGACACACCTTGTTGCTCTTTTTCTCCATGACTTGCTCCCATTGAGTCATGAGGCTGAGCCATTTGGACTCTCGATGTCTCACTAACTCTGGACATGGACCGTCACTGTCAACGACACACACAATCAGCAATACTACACCACTATACTGCATCAAATGAGACTGTGCAGTCAGTGTAAATAACATTTTCCAATCACACACCTCTACCCTGCTTCCTAACTCACTCTCTAGAAAGGCGTCTCCATACCAGTGCAAAGCATGAGTGTCATAAGAGGCAAACACACAGAAAACAGGAAACCACACTCTGACAGGCCAGATATCTCTATAGCAACATGACAGGATGTTGAGAAGGAGAAAATGAGAGTAAGAGGTGCAGAAGGTAACGGCTGCGTATAAATCGTGAGCTATGACTGATTTATCAATACAACACAGGATAAGAAATGCCTTCTGAAAATGATTTGAACACAGATCAGACACTGTATAACACACACTGTGCTCAACTAGGGCTTTTGGGAGTGACAAACACTTAAATCAACCTCTAATCTGTGATGGACGTGAGTGAACGGACATCAACACAGACCTGTCAGTTTCTCCATTTCCTAAAATGAAGCCAAAGCGGTTAGTCTCCACGACCGTGACCTCCGGCCCATGATTCCCCTCCTCATCCTCGCTGTGGTCCGGTTTAACAGACATCTATGTGTGTGTGAGAGAGAGAGAGCAATACATCTAGAAACGGATTTCTATGTCAGTCTCATTTCAGGTTGGCAAACAAGCGCCATTTCAAAAGCAAGTTTATCTCCACAACACAACATACATGGCAAAGTTTTGGTAGAAGAAAGAACCAGTTGTATGCACTGATTTGAAATTCAACCCTGTTTCCTAATGAACACCAGTCACAGAGTTATCACTAATACAATAGAACAGTAGAAAAACAAGGTTGTGCAATAGAGCAAAAATTACCTTCACGCTTCTGCCACACTGAAAGGTGCAGTTGTCCTCTGATGGGAGGGAAGACAACTGAGACTAAGACTTCCGCTGTCAGCTAGTGTGTGGTTGTGCGTGCGTATGTGTGTGTGCGTGCATTTGAATCTCTAATGGCTAAAGGAAAGGGCAGGTTGGATCCTTCTTTATTATGAAAATCGAATAGGCCAGTGATTTCATGTATTAACCATCATGAGGAAGTGAGAGTGCAGTTTCACTAGAGCACTGCGACGATGGCATACTTCATGTACAACTATTTTAACCTCATATTAATTGAGAGACTACATTAAATACTTTTAAATATGTATTTGTCACTCAGGGTAAAGGCAGATGAAAACTTTCTGATAATTTGTCATTGGCTTTATTTTAAAATATATTCCAAATGCCTCATAACACTTTAGAAATGCATCCACCACACTATACAGATAAAAATACAAATGTTTCATGCAAAACTTAGAATTCTTCCTCAAACCCCTTATAGATAACATTTTCACAATTCACCAGGTGTTACTGGCAAACTGGGCCACGGTCAGTGACATTTTGGAGAAATTTTGCAGGCAAAAGGTCCAGAGTTTATCGTCAATGAAGTGCAGCTCACACAGAAGTCACTTTCATATCAAGCAGCTTTCTGTTGGTCAATGCTGTGAAATCATGACCAACTTGTTACGAAATCTAGGGAACCGTTTGACCTTTCGCAAAATTCCAAGTTGTGTGGATTCCTATTGAAATGACTGGATTTCACCAGTGAAAATTCGCTGAAAAACAGTAAAAGTGACCGTACCTTTATTGTCAAAGTTGGACAGGTAGTTATTTTAAAAATAACATTCAATTGTAAATAAAATGTACAAAAATTATCTGCTATTTGTCTGCGCAGTAATATGGTGAACATGGTATTTTGTGATTTAGCACAGCTGGAAAGCTCTATTGAGCACAAAACAAAGATGTTGAATTTTTGTGTAATAATATTTTGATAATGGGTAAATTTTATTTACACAAACATGGATTTGTTAAGGTTGCCCCATATTTTGTGCCATTTAAAATGAACGATTAATTTAATTCATGAATATGAATTTTATTTTAATTTTTAAAGCAACTGAAAAAAAGTGTGCCTTAAAACTCTCTAAATTACTTGAAATAGGCTTATATACAGTGGGGAGAACAAGTATTTAATACACTGCCGATTTTGCAGGTTTTCCTACTTACAAAGCATGTAGAGGTCTGTAATTTTTATCATAGGTACGCTTCAACTGTGAGAGATGGAATCTAAAAAATCCAGAAAATCACATTGTATGATTTTTAAATAATTAATTTGCATTTTATTGCATGACATAAGTATTTGATCACCTACCAACCAGTAAGAATTCTGGCTCTCACAGACCTGTTAGTTTTTCTTAAAGAAGCCCTCCTGTTCTCCACGCATTACCTGTATTAACTGCACCTGTTTGAACTCGTTACCTGTATAAAAGACACCTGTCCACACACTCAATCAAACAGACTCCAGCCTCTCCACAATGGCCAAGACCAGAGAGCTGTGTAAGGACATGAGGGATAAAATTGTAGACCTGCACAAGGCTGGGATGGGCTACAGGACAATAGGCAAGCAGCTTGGTGAGAAGGCAACAACTGTTGGCACAATTATTAGAAAATGGAAGAAGTTCAAGATGACGGTCAATCTCCCTCGGTCTGGGGCACCATGCAAGATCTCACCTCGTGGGGCATCAATGATCATGAGGAAGGTGAGGGATCAGCCCAGAACTACACGGCAGGACCTGGTCAATGACCTGAAGAGAGCTGGGACCACAGTCTCAAAGAAAACCATTAGTAACACACTACGCCGTCGTGGATTAAAATCCTGCAGCGCACGCAAGGTCCCCCTGCTCAAGACAGTGCATGTCCAGGCCCGTCTGAAGTTTGCCAATGACCATCTGGATGATCCAGAGGAGGAATGGGAGAAGGTCATGTGGTCTGATGAGACAAAAATAGAGCTTTTTGGTCTAAACTCCACTCGCCGTGTTTGGAGGAAGAAGAAGGATGAGTACAACCCCAAGAACACCATCCCAACCGTGAAGCATGGAGGTGGAAACATCATTCTTTCAGATGCTTTTCTGCAAAGGGGACAGGACGACTGCACCGTATTGAGGGGAGGATGGATGGGGCCATGTATTGCGAGATCTTGGCCAACAACCTCCTTCCTTCAGTAAGAGCATTGAAGATGGGTCGTGGCTGGGTCTTCCAGCATGACAACGACCTGAAACACACAGCCAGGGCAACTAAGGAGTGGCTCCGTAAGAAGCATCTCAAGGTCCTGGAGTGGCCTAGCCAGTCTCCAGACCTGAACCCAATAGAAAATCTTTGGAGGGAGCTGAAAGTCCGTATTGCCCAGCGACAGCACCGAAACCTGAAGGATCTGGAGAAGGTCTGTATGGAGGAGTGGGCCAAAATCCCTGCTGCAGTGTGTGCAAACCTGGTCAAGAATTACAGGAAACGTATGATCTCTGTAATTGCAAACAAAGGTTTCTGTACCAAATATTAAGTTCTGCTTTTCTGATGCATCAAATACTTATGTCATGCAATAAAATGCAAATTAATTACTTAAAAATCATACAATGTGATTTTCTGGATTTTTGTCGACGACACACCTTCACTCTCTTCCATTGTAGAAAAGCCGTCAATGTCCCAATATGGCGCTGACATCTTGCGCTGATTCGGGACCCGAGTCTGTCCAGTAGTGACCATGAAGTGGAGCTTGAAGTGAAGTGGACCAGCCACCTGGGGTGATCGAAACGCCTTCGCTTTTCAGGGCTTGTGCGGCACACTTGGTTAAGTTGTGCTAGTCTTTTCTTCCCTGTTGTGACATACTATTGTGGTTTCTTCATTTAAGTACTTAGGTGTTTATGTGGACAATTTATTATGCTGGTCTTCTCACATCAACAGTCAATGTTCTAGATTGCAGCAGAGGCTATAGTTCCTGCGAAGGTTAAAAGTGTTTGGGGTTAACCAGAAGATCTTGTTTTTGTTTTATTAGTCTGTATTTGAGAGTTTAATAAGATATGGTATCACTGCATGGTATGGAAATCTGACTGTTCAATCAAAATCAAAACTAGCACGACTGGTACTGTCACAATTATGTTCTGTTTTGTTCCATGGACTTCCTGTGTGTTTTCTTCCTGTCACATGTCTCCTTGTTCAGTTTTCCCGCCAAGAGACGTCCCCAGTCTCTTCCCAAAGCCCGGTGAGAACCCCTGTGTCCGATGAAAGCCCCGAAGAGGGTCAAAGAGAGGCTCCAGCCCACGATGAATGTCCCAAGAAGGCTCCAGCCCGTGACGAAAATGTCCCATGAAGGCTCCAGCCCGCGACGAATGTCCCATGAAGGCTCCAGCCCGCAACAAAAGTCTAGAGTGGACTGCTTCAGTTCCGCAGAGTCCAGAGAGGATGTCTGCCATTCCCCAAAGTCCAGAGTGGACTTCTTCCGTGCCTCAGAGTCCAGGGAGGACTTCTACCGTGCCTCAGAGTCCAGAAAGGACTTCTTCCACCTTTCAGAGTCCAGAGAGGACTCAATCTCCTGTCCCAAGTCCAGTGAGGACTCTGCCTCCTGTCCTGAGTCCAGAGTGGACTCCGCCTCCTGTCTCCAGTCGAGAGTGGACACCAGCACTGCCAGAGTGGACACCAGCACTGCCAGAGTGGACACCAGCACTGCCAGAGTGTCCTGGACTCCCACCCAGCCTCCCTCTCCCACCTCCTCCTATTATCCACACCTCATCCCCGTCTCCGCTGCTGCCTGTCAGCCCCTCTGCTCACCCTCAGCCCACCATGGGAGATGTGGGCTCGTCGTGGGTCAGCCAGTCTCCAGCTCCATCGCGGTCCAGGGATTCCCGGTCTCCGCCTCCCACCTCCGCGACCTGGACTCTGCCTCGGCCCGTCATGCCATTAACTCCACCTTGGCTCCTACCTCCCTCATCTCCACCGTGGCCCCTCAGTCCACCAGTTCCGCCGGGCTCCCTCGTCTCACCGGTTCCGCCTTGGTCATCTCTCGCCTCTGGACTACACTCCTCTGGCTTCGCCTCATCCCTTCATCCCTCTGGCTCTGTTGGGCTCCTCTCTCCCTCCATCTCCACCTAGAGCCTTTGTCACTCCGGCTCCACCGCGGCCTTCGGGATCCCTGCCTGCGTCTCGGTCGCCAGAGCCTGCGGCATCACCAGGTATCTGGCACCAAGATGTAAGCAGCAGATCCTTTAAGTCCTGTAAGTTGCAAGGTGGGGTCTCCATGGATCGGGCTTGTTTGTTCAGCACATCCCACAGATGCTTGATTGGATTGAGATCTGGAGAATTTGGAGGCCAAGTCAACACCTCAAACTCGTTGTGCTCCTCAAACCATTCCTGAACCATTTTTACTTTGTGGCAGGACGCATTATCCTGCTGAATGAGGCCACAGCCACCAGGGAATACCGTTTTCATGAAAGGGTGTACATGGTCTGCAACAATGCTTAGGTAGGTGGAACGTGTCAAAGTAACATCCACATGGATGGCAGGATCCAAGGTTTCCCAGTAGAACATTGCCCAAAGCATCACACTGCCTCCGCCGGCTTGCCTTCTTCCCATAGTACATCCTGGTGCCATGTGTTCCCCAGGTAAGCGATGCACACGCACCCGGCCATCCACGTGATGTAAAAAAAGAAAACTTCAATCAGATTCATCAGAGCAGACCACCTTCTTCCATTGCTCCGTGGTCTGACTGTTCTGCGGGTATGCAGCCACATACGCAACAAACTGCGATGCACTGTGTATTCTGACACCTTTCTATCAGAACCAGCATTAACTTCTTGAGTAATTTGAGCTACAGTAGCTTGTCTGCTTGATCGGACCACACGGGCCAGCCTTTGCTCCCCACGTGCATCAATGAGCCTTGGCCGCCCATGACCCTGTCGCCGGTTCACCACTGTTCTTTCCTTGGACAACTTTTGATAGATACTGACCACTGCAGACCAGGAACACCCCACAAGAGCTGCAATTTTGGAGATGCCCAGTCGTCTAGCCATCACAATTTGGCCCTTGTCAAACTCGCTCAAATCCTTATGCTTGCCCATTTTTCCTGCTTCTAGCACATCAACTTTGAGGACAAAAAGTTAACTTGCTGCCTAATATATCCCACCCACTAACAGGTGCCATGATGAAGAGATAATCAGTGTTATTCACTTCACCTGTCATAATGTTATGCCTGATCGGTGTATATTCAAGTGAAACAGCATCTAGAACAAGAAGTATAGGGCGGGACAAAATCCATGGGGAATTGATTGAGAGGCTACTCACTGCAAGAGGCTTTTAAGTTTAATTTAACTTGTTATCATTTGCTTGTATACCCGTTTGCCTTAGTTTGGTGTTTATTGAGATCGGTATTGAATTATTTATAACTGCGTCACACTCACATGTGTAAACATGCCCGCAGCCGATGTTTCTGTTAGTTTAGCTTAATGATGCTGTTCCATATGTGATTATTTCTTCTTTATTGAGATGTATATCACTGCTTTTGTTTTCTATGATACCTTGGTGATGTGATTACTGATATTTTGGGCTGTTTATACCAGACGAGCGATTACACTCTGATGTGCCGTGATATCCACATATGGAGTTTATCATGTTAGATGATCGCGTACAGTTTATAATGTGCAATGTGATACCTTAATTTCCTTCTTTGAATTGTATATTTCATGGAGAAATGTTACTGATGAGGATTTAGTATGCTGCCTTTATGTACCAATGGAGGTTTATTATTATATATGCTAAGCTGAATAGTTATTCATTATCCTTTATTGTATTTCTTGTGTTCCAGACTAATGCCTCTACTGCTTGTAATTGATATCTACCTGTGAAATACCTGTACCTCTGCGGCTTATCCTTTTATCAATACATCACCTAAAACCTGCTTACCTGCCTCCTCATCCTTATATAAAACTGTGCTCTGACCGGCACCCAGAGGGGTTCGTTCATCTTATTACTAATCAGATCCTGGCAGTCAAAATTCTCTATAACAAGTGGTCCTTTGAGCTGGATGAGTGTTCCTTTCTGATATGATGGACTCTGATAAGGAGATTGTTGGCGGAGCTCGTTCTAAGCGCCTTACTCGTCCTCCAGCATACCTAGAGCAGTATGAGGTGCAGTTTCGCCGGGGCCAGGGTGTCAGGTTTTCACAACAAAACCCGCCTAATTGCTACTCAAAACTAGACCAAAACAAGCCCAATTGCATTTCAGGGGGGGTTCCCCAGTAAAAATCGCGTTTGGGGGGTAAAATATGTTTTTTTAAAATTTGCATTCCCGGGGCTAAATATCACATAATTGGGGTCGCTTCAACCCGCGGACATGAAAAACACCCCACGGCAACAGTGTTAAACTAGCCCAATTCTGCGGGAAAACCGTGGACTTGGCAACACTGGCCGGGGCAGACCTGTCTCAGAGCCTGATGTTTTTCGCACCATGGAGACGCCTGTCCCAGCCTGGTCCCTGTCCCTTCAGCCTCGTGCTACTCCCCCTAGTGGTGACCGTGTCCGTCCTGATGGCTCGCAGATCCTGTCATCCTGTAGCCGTGAACGGAGATATTAAGGCAATGTTTCACCAGGTTCGCCTCCTGCCTGAAGATCGTCCTCTACTCCGCTTCCTATGGAGAGACCTGCAGATGGTTAAGGCTCCTCAGACCTTCAAGTGGTTAGTCCTACCCTTCGGTACCACCTCCAGTCCTTGTTGTGCTATCTATATGGAGAGGTGTTTCTACGTTGATAATTGCCTCCAGAGGCTACCTACTGTTGATGCAGCCCAGAGTCTGATTGATCGCTTGCGTACTATCCTTTCCGGAGCTGGATTCGAGATCCGGCAGTGGGCTTGTAACGAACCTGCTGTATTATGTCACCTGCCTCCCGACGCTCGAGCTACTAGTGTGGAGCTGTGGTTGAGCTTGGTCGCAGCCCAGCTTGCAAAGTTGCTGGCCAACGAGTTGACCTTGACCATCCAGTCTACTGTACTGTGGACCGATTCCACTATAGTTCCTTTAGTGGTTGAAGTCTGAATCCTGTCGCTACCAAGTCTTCGTTGGCAATAGGATCGCAGAGATTCAGGAGCTTACCGATCAGTGCTCTTGTTATGTTAGTTCTGCTGATAACCCTGCCGATGACCTAACGAAAGGGAGATCTATTTCCTATCTTGCCACCCCAAACCGATGGTCCCGAGGACCCCCTTTCCTTCTCCTTGACCCTCGAGAATGGCCCGTCCTTCCTACTCCTGAGCCTGATGAGGATCCAGCTGAGTTGCGAAAGTCTACCTTCTGTGGAGTTATTGCCTCACCTACCACCTGCAGCCACCCGGATAGATGGAATTATCCCACCTGGTTAGACCTGCTGGATGTCACTGCCCGAGACCTTCAAGGTGACCCAGATCCTGACACAGTTCCAAAAGCCACAGATTATAGTCAAGATGAAGCCCATGTCCTTAAGCAGGTCCAACAGGAATCCTTCCCTGAAGATTACCACCTGTTAGAATCCGGGAAGTCAGTTAAACCTAGTAGCCGTCTAGTTGCCTTGGCCCCGAAGATGGATCCTTCTAGTGGCTGGATTAGAGTTGGTGGTCATTTGAGGAGAGTGGCTGACCTCACAGGTTCCGTTCTCCATCCTGTAGTCCTAGACCCGAAGCATCCAGTTACTTGCCTGATCATTCGCCATCATGACAACCAGCTGCATCATCCTGGATCAGAGTGGCTGTTTGCTGAAATAAGGAGACGTTACTGGATCCTGCGAGGCCGTGAAGCTGTTCGGCGGTTTCAACATACTTGTCCGGAATGTTGTCGGTGGAGAGCCCAGCCTTCGGTGCCTCAGATGTCTGATCTACCCTCTGCCCGCCTTCAGCTTTACAAGCCTGCCTTCAATTCATGTGGGATGGATTGCTTTGGTCCTTTCCTAATCAAGATTGGAAGACGTACAGAGAAGCGTTGGGGTACTCTCTTTAAGTGTCTCACCACGAGAGCCGTACACCTAGACTTACTCCCTAGCCTGGATACTGATTCCTTTCTTATGGCCCTTAGGAGGTTCATCGCTAGGAGAGGCACCCCAGCGCAGTTATGGTCAGACCAAGGGACCAACTTTCGTGGAGGCGAGCGGGAGTTGCGTGAAGCATATGCTGCCTTAGCTCCTGACCTGCAGTGTCCTCTTGCTCGCCAGAAGATCCAGTTCTGCTTTAATCCCCCATCAGCCCCTCACTTTGGTGGAGTTTGGGAGAGGGAGGTGAGATCTGTCAAGTCAAGTCGGTTCCTGAAGAGGTCCTGATGACAATTTTGTTGGAAGTCGAGGCTATCCTTAACTTGAAACCCTTGGGTTATGTATCCTCCGACGTGGCCGATAGTGACCCAGTGACCCCTAGTAGTCTCCTTGTGGGGCGGCCTGATGGATCGTTGCCTCAAGTCATGTACCCAGAATCTGAGATGCTAAGTCGCAGAAGATGGAGACATTCCCAGATCCTGGCAGATCGATTCTGGTCCAGATTAATCCGTGATTACCTTCCTATTTTACAGACCAGGCAGAAGTGGCAAGCCTCACCCCCTATCCTACACGAGCATACCTGCGTCATGATTGTTGACCCTCAGTTGCCCCGAGGATTATGGCCTGTAGGGAAAGTCGTTCAGACACACCTGAGTCCTGATGGCCATACCAGATCAGCAGATGTGCAGATCAAGGGACAGATCTATACTAGACCAGTCGCCCGCCTGGTTGTCCTACCACCCTTGCCTTCAGATGATCCTGGAGTTCCTAACCCTCCTGAACAGAGTCGCCTTTCCTGAATACAAAGATGCTTCTCATCTTTGGGGGCGGCTGTTGTAAAGGCTCCTTTAAGAGAGGCCTTTCATTTTCACATCGTATGTCACTTTCGCGATGAGCAGTCTCGTGAGATAATCTGCCGTTGCCTGCTGAACTTTTATGGTCTGTTAGCCGATCGCTGAAAGGACATTTATTCCTGTTTAGTTGTGTTATTTGCTGCAGCAGCTACCACAAGATGTTAGTCATTGACCTACAAGTAAGCCCGTTTGCCTTATTTTGGTTATTTATAACTGCGTCACACTCACATGTGTAAACATGCCCGCAGCCGATGTTTCTGTTAGTTTAGCTTAATGATGCTGTTCCATATGTGATTATTTCTTCTTTATTGAGATGTATATCACTGCTTTTGTTTTCTATGATACCTTGGTGATGTGATTACTGATATTTTGGCCTGTTTATACCAGACGAGCGATTACACTCTGATGTGCCGCGATATCCACATATGGAGTGATGTTTATCATGTTAAATGATCGCGTACAGTTTATAATGTGCAATGTGATACTTTAATTTCCTTCTTTGGATTGTATATTTCATGGAGAAATGTTTCTAATGAGGATTTAGTATGCTTTGGCTGCCTTTATGTACCAATGGAGGTTTATTATATATATATATATATATATATGTATGTATGTATGTATGTGTGTGTGTGTGTGTGTGTGTGTGTGTGTGTGTGTGTGTGCTAAGCTGAATAGTTTTCATTATCCTTTATTGTATTTCTTGTGTTCCAGACTAATGCCTCTACTGCTTGTAATTGATATCTACCTGTGAAATACCTGTACCTCTGCGGCTTATCCTTTTATCAATACATCACCTAAAACCTGCTTACCTGCCTCCTCATCCTTATATAAAACTGTGCTCTGACCGGCACCCAGAGGGGTTCATTCATCTTATTACTAATCAGATCCTGGCAGTCAAAAGTCTCTATAATACTGTTTGTTTTACAGGTTTTTAAAAAGCTCTATTGACCAATCAGAAGCCCAATGACTGTAAAACAATAACATTTAAAAAAGGTAAAATAAAACATACAATACAATGAAATTATATGCGGTGTATAGGAAGACGCACTCAAAAGTAAATCGCTCTTGTCTGTCACGCGCAGGTTAAGAAACATCACGTGACCCACGGGCTCTCTGAAAGCGCAAGCTGTGCAAAGATCCTCTGACCGACCGACGGAAGCATCTCGGTGAGCTAAACACGCAGCAACTATGATGAATATGTACATTTTCGAATAATCTGAATAGGTAATCAATGGAAAGTTACATTGTTTCAAGCAGTTTAACGCTAGACCATCACTGACAAGTCAGCAGGATACTAGGGGGGTTAAATGTGTAAAGGAATGGTAAAAATACATACATAAGTAAAAACAATAGCTAGCTAAATAAAAAAACCTTGCAAATATAAAACTGCTTGCCTTAGTCGGCATCTCTGCCTAAATATCATCATGATAAATTAAATGGAATAAACCACACATATGACACAATTATTAGCCTAACCCTAAACAAGTGGATGTTGTGTTTACGAAAGGCATTTGTTAACAATAATTTACTTGTATGACAGAAGTTGTTCGCTAAAGTCTGACAGATTGGGAAAGGAGATTACCAGCAGGCTTATAACGCAAATCTGTTCATTTGGCATATAGCCCGTCTGTTTCAATCTCAGTATAAGTGGTATATTTGCACCACTGACACAATATATATAGGCCTAAATCATGGACATGAATATTTATGTCTCTTTGGCTGATTAGGATGAAGATGACATTGCGCATGATGTATTCCTCATGCCGCACAGGTGAGTTTATGCTTTGATATGATGTAGCAGTCTGAAAATGATCATTTGACCAAGCAAAATTATGTTTAATTTCATTAAGGCACTTTCGCAGTCAAACTTGGACCTGTCCGTGCCTTCAGCCTTACCGTCCACAGGGGAGGCTACAGTGAGATCATAGACAACACACACATATACATTTTCACACCCTAAACAGCGGCCATACATACAGTGTCTTACAATACCTGTCTCTTTGTCTCTGTAGAATATGTGAATGCTGAGGAGTTGCCTACCGACATGAAGTCCATCACAGACCATGCAGCACAAACACTGCTATGGACCGAACTTTTTAGAGGTCTGGGTGTATAATGCTTGTTTAAAGAGTGCTCCTATTATGCTTTTTCAGATATTGCCTTTCATGTAATGTGTTTTAGCTGTTTGAATGTAAAAGGTCTGCAAACTTTCAAAGATCAAAGTGCACGATAAATAGAGTTATTGTCTCTTAAAAGAAAGAATCAATTCTGAACTGCTGAAACGAGTCGTCAGCAATTCCAGTCTCACTTACTGTATACCTACGTAACAATGTAACAGCCTATGGTCTTCATTGGCTGCCTGCAAACGACATCTACTTTGACCCTCAAACACTGTAGTTGTAGCCGAGGCCTGGAAGAGTTTGGTTCGTGTTGTCAACATGTCGAAAAGACGCTGTATTCTGTGCTGCCAAAGCAAAACCATTTTGCATGCACTTCCAAAGGATGAGGACTCGTGCTGGAATTGATACAATAAAACCGACGCCATTGTTACTGTTCATATCACTGTGTATCAAGTGCTGAGAAAGATCCGGAGCTGAAATTCACATATGCATATGGACGTTTAGTTTCTGGCACACTCTGTAAGCAGTCAACCAATCACAGCAGACTGGGCCTTCTGACCAATCAGAGCAGAATAGACCAATCACAACAGACTGAGACACCTGACCAATCAGAGCAGAGTAGACCACTCACAACAGACTGGGCCATCTGACCAATCAGACCAGAGTAGACCACTCACAACAGACTGAGAAACCTGACCAATCAGAGCAGTAGACTCTCTGAAAGGAGGGGTTTAGAGAGACCGAATCCTTTATCGAACGGTTTCAGACACTGTGACAAAAGAGCTGATGATACAATATTATTAGTAAATGAAAGTGTTTTTTTTTTTTTTTACCTTTGATGCATGTAAACCTGTTGCAGGAGACCTTCAAAACAAAATCAGGAACCTGAAAATAGCATAATTGGGGCATTTTAGATTTTTTTTTCTGCCTGTATATGGTACTTTTTTGCATTTGGACTTACATGCTGAGATTTTGCATTATACACTGAACAAAATTATAAACGCAACACTTTTGTTTTTGACCCCATTTTTCATGAGTTGAACTCAAAGATCTAAGACTTTTTCTCTGTACACAAAAGGCCTATTTCTCTCAAATATTGTTCACAAATCTGTCTAAATCTGTGTTAGTGAGCACTTCTCCTTTGCCTAGATAATCCATCCACCTCACAGGTGTGGCATATCAAGATGCTGATTAGACAGCATGATTATTGCACAGGTGTGCCTTAGGCTGGCCACAATAAAAGGCCACTCTAAAATGTGCAATTTTACTGTATTGGGGTGGTCCAAAAAAAAAAGTCAATATCTGGTGTGACCACCATTTGCCTCACGCAGTGCAACACATCTCCTTCGCATAGAGTTGATCAGGTTGTTGATTGTGGCCTGTGGAATGTTGGTCCGCTCCTCTTCAATGGCTGTGCGAAGTTGCTGGATATTGGCAGGAACTGGAACACGCTGTTGTATACGCCAATCCAGAGCATCCCAAACATGCTCAACATGTCCAGTGAGTATGCTGGCCATGCAAGAACTGTTTTCAGCTTCCAGGAATTGTGTACAGATCCTTGCAACATGGGGCCGTGCATTATGCACAAAAGTGTTGCGTTTATAATTTTGTTCAGTGTATAAAGTTATGTTGTTCGAATACATAATAATAATAATATATATATTTTTTTTTAATTATTCATGCCCAATACAGACCTGCCATACAGAGACAATATAATAATAGTGATAAATTGTTATTTTTATAATAATAATAATAATAATAATTATTATTATTATTCATGACCAAACCTGCCATACAGAGACAATAGGTCATGTTAATAATAAATTGTTGTTATTTTATAATACTACTACTAATAAATTATTATTTATTATTATAATAAATAATAATATTATTATTGAATTTTTTTATTATTATTATTTATTGTCTCTGTATGGCAGGCTTGGGCATAACTAATAATAATAGATTTAATATTATATTCTGTGTTTGTATGGCAGGTTTGGGCATAAATAATAATAATAAAATTAATATTATATTCTGTGTCTGTATAGCAGGTTTGGGCATGACCATGAGTTATTTGTTTAGAGAACCAGCTACTATCAATTACCCATTTGAGAAAGGCCCTCTCTCTCCCCGTTTCCGAGGCGAGCATGCGCTACGCAGGTATCCAAACGGAGAGGAGCGCTGTATTGCGTGCAAACTGTGTGAGGCTGTCTGTCCTGCTCAGGTATACACACACAAATGCATTTTCCTCACCCATCTGTGATTACCTGTACCGGGTTTGTGTTAGCAGTGCTTTCGTCTCCTGTAGGCCATCACTATTGAGGCAGAGACCCGTGCAGATGGCAGCAGAAGAACAACTCGTTATGACATTGACATGACCAAATGCATCTACTGTGGATTCTGCCAGGAAGCCTGTCCTGTGGACGCAATCGTAGAGGTACACACATATATTGCACCATGTCTACATCAGACGCAAGCAGCACAACTCAACACGACAAATTCCTGACATTAAACTGATGCCCCGTTTTATTTCTGACATACTTCTGCCATGAAGGACATATTGACTTGCAACGATCGCTTTGTCTTGTTCAGTGTGAACAGCTTCTAGCTGTCAGGTGTAGACACGGTGTTACACTGAGAGATAGGATAGATGCAGTAGATATACTTAATTGATCACCGAGGGTCATTTAGTCCAAAACAGTTCATATTATACACTGATTCCATTAATAATACAATCATTTTCCCTTTTTTTTGTGCAGGGCCCTAATTTTGAGTATGCCACTGAGACTCATGAAGAGCTGCTGTATAATAAAGAGAAACTGCTGAATAATGGAGACCAATGGGAGGCGGAGATTGCTGCTAACATTCAGGCAGATTACCTGTACAGATGAACAAATAACAGCAACACAAACAATAGACAACGTCACTTCATCAGCTACCTGCAACTAAAAATGACACTTTGTATAGAACTACATAAAGTATTAATATATTTGCTGTCTAAACGCACAAAACATAATGCACAATGACTGTTCATCTATCTGTTCATTTTAAAGCAGTGCATTCAAACACAATAAGTTATTCTCAGGGGCACATGTTACGCACAGTTGTATGTTTACAGGAAATGCACATATTTGTTTATTCTCTGATAGAGTGATTAAATTATATAAATAAAATAACAAACAAAATATGGTGTATTTCTTTTCTTAACATAATGCTAATAATTTAACTATTTACCACATTCACATTACAAATATCTTTGCTGTCAAGCTATTTTTACTTTAGTTGTACAGTATTTATATATTATTCAAACTATTATTTTAAAACTGCACAAATAGTACATCCCAGAAAAGTTTTAACATTGTATTATAAAATCATAAACCGATCAGTACATTCAAATTTACTAGACTATATTATCAGGGGCACATATTAAGCACATTTGTATCTGAATGTTCATAGGAAATTCACATATTTGTTTATTCTCTGATAAAGTGATTTAATTATATAAATAAAATAAACAGAATATGGTGTATTTCTTAACAATGCTACTAATTTAACTTTACCACATTCAGATTACAAATATTTATTATTATTGTCAGCTATTTTTACTTTAATTTTACTTTTTGTTGTATAAACTGTACATATATATATATATATTGTACATCCCATAATATTTTAACATATATATTATTTACATACTGTTTATATATTTCACACAGTATATTTATTCTGGTCTTTCACTTACATTATTGTTCATGTCACATGTGCATATTAAACTTATTATAATTCTCATGCTACAGTCCATCAAATGTCTCTTGGGTGTCCCGCAGTATCAATTCCCAAAACAACAATGCCTTCTAGAGATTATGTATTGTGTTGTATAAAAGGCACACATATTACAATTATGTTTGTCATGTTTGTAACTTCAGTATTTCATTAAATCAGTCATCATATGTATATCATAATATGTTTTAATGTTGCCATGAAATCAAAATCGAAAATTCTTTTTTCTCATGGAATATTGCAGTATTTATTATAAATGATTTATCCATGCACATTTTTTTCTGCCCTTGTAATCTTTAATCAAAATAACCTTCCCTCCTCCTTGCAGCGACATCTGAATTCAAAATCGCACTTCCCTATTTCCATTATTATCTATTCCTAATCTCTCATTAATATCCCATTTCCTTGTTGTGGAAAAAAGGTCTTCTCTTTCTTGCAAATGAAGCTCAAAAGAAGCAAGAGTTCCAGATGTCAAAATAAGACTATACTGAACACAGCAATGAAGCTGAGATGACAGTCACTGCATCTGAATTTGTCTCTGGCCAGGGCGCCGTTTTATACCTTTTTCTTATCTGTTATTTCGCAATAGCCAAGCTACTTATTTTTTTGGTGAATCACCCCTCCTGTTTCACACAGTTAAGTCTTTCTTCTCACGCCTTTCTCTCTAATTGTGGCAACCTGCCAAGTGATGGTCAGCCCTTTCTCAGAGGCAAGATATAGCATTTCCCAAGGACAATCAGCTCCTTCCCAGAGGCGATAAGCCTTCACGTCACGTGACATAATTATTTCACCAAATAATAGTGGTTTTATTCTATCGCAGACACTTGTGGATTACTAAAATCCCCTGACTTTGCAAAAAGCTACTCAGTGGCCACCATACTTTCTTAGATGCGTTTGACCCTTGTTATCACAGTTACATAGGCCTTCAACACACATCTGGCTTTTATAGTATGCAAAATATTTTTACAATTACTTTCTTATAGGATAGATAAAATATTTCTAAAATATATCACTTCCTAGTTCAATAATGCATTCTTTAAGATCCTTCCTTTCTTCCCTAAATGTCCTACAATTTTTTAAAACATGTTCTACATTTTATTTCTTTATTCATGAAAAATAATCCATTATTAACTCTGTATGTCCTAACCGTAGTCTTGTATACATTTCTACTTTTAAATGCTCTAACTTTAATTGTTTTTTTGTATCTTGTATTATTCTCTTCCTTTATTATCTGAATCCCATATCTTTTTGTCAAGGTCAAAGTAATATTTATCGTCTCCCTTAGGAGAAATTTGTTTTAGATTATAGAACTGTTGCAACGTCAACACACAACACATATAACATACAACATTAATAACAACCATTCTAATCCTATAACCCTGCATCATAAAAACGATATAAAATAATTAATTTCTTAAGAAAAAAAACCCCTCAGTTGCCTGTTGTACCAGTTATTGCAGTTTTTTAACATCCTGCTGCAATTGCTCATTAATTCATTTAACAGACAATGGGATAAATGAGTATTTGTACCGGTTATGCCTGCATAATGCATATCTTTTGCCAGTGTTGCTCGTAATTATTGATTTACCTTCATTCTTTCCAATGGAAATCTCTATTTACTTATATTTGCTATATCTCTATTTGCTTATATATCAGCTATTTCATTTTCTTCAACACCTATATGTGCTGGAATCCAATTTAGGAATCTATTTGTAATTACCATCTTCTCTTCTCTGATGACGTGTTTACTGGCGCGAGGGCGGGACAACCTGTCACTCACATTAGATCGACCAATAGCAAACCATTTGTTTCAAGCGGTACTCACTGCAGAGTCAAACGACGTCCAGCTCCACCTCTCTGGACGTCTATGGACAAAATCAATTCCCGCCCTACATTTTTTCTCATTCCAGTAGCCGTTTCACTCGGATATACATACGTCTCAATGTGTGACACATCACAACTTCCGTCTCATGCTGACTGTAAGATATCAGAGCGGTGAGAGTTCGTTGCGCTCTACCGCCACCAGGTGGCGCAGTTGTCCCGCGGCAATTGAGGGTCACATGGTAGGGGCGGAAGCGTTTATGTGAGCCATGCTGAATCCCGCGCGGGCGCAGCCATTTGCTCTCTTCCTCGATCACTTCAACACCGGTGAGTGCGGAACGACCTGCTCGTCTCATCACAAACTTACTTCACGGAGACGCTTTGTTTTCTGCTGAAAACAGAACACCCCTGAAAGTCTTTACACTTTTGCTAATGTGGTCTTAAGTCGATCAGATCGCGTTTATTCGCCGCTGGTGAGGAGTTGTGAGTGTTTCATCATGGCTCGTCTGTGTCGTAGCGCCATCGTGAGTTGTTGGCAGCGCGCGATGCTGGCGGGCTCGCGTGAACAACGCTCGCTTTGTTCCGCTCTTTTGTCAAATTCACCAATTTTCGTTTATTTTCACCATCTTTAATGCGCTATATGTTAATTTCCAAATTGATGGGCCCGTTTGAGGCCTTCAGGCTGCGACTGAAGTTCAGGCTCCAGTAGCAGCGGCCTCGTGTGTTCGCGCGCATCCTTTTATTTAGACGCGGTAGTTGTTCATCAACGCAGTTGTTTGTTTTGATTCTATTTTTATTTTATACGCTATTTGGGTTTTAATATGTGTGTGGGGGAGTTGTTTTCAGTAGTTTTATGTAACTATGCCATTTATTTGCGCTTGGTGCGGCCTTTGTGTGATGTGACTAACCGTCCCGCCATCTCTCCCGCAGAGTGACTGCAGCACAAAGACCAACACACACCAACAGCCATGGCAGAGAACGAGCCGCAAGTTCAGTTTAAGGTAAGGCTACCTCTAAAACTACCACAGACAACAATAATGAATTAAAGGGGCTTAAGTGTTTACTTGTTAGCACAATGAGTTGCTAAACTGTTTGGAAGTAGATTAGGAGACTTGTTCCTGATAACGAGTGCAGAGATAAGCGCCTCGAGACATTGTGATGGTGCATGAATCAGGAAAACGGTTCATTTATTGTACTTTTTAAAATTTAAAAGTAGGTTAATTTATAAGAAAACACAAGGAGAATGTGTGTCTATCTGATAATCGGTTAACCTATTTAATCCCAGTTCACCCATCTTATTACATACGGTGTAACAAACAACTTTTTGTGTGTGTGAAGATTGTAGAGATTCATAAATCAATACATTTTTAAACGTGAAATATTTAATACTTTTAAATCTACTATCTTCTGATTACTGCTGTCAAACGATTATTCGCATCCAAAACAAGTGTTTACATGTGTGTACTGTGTATAATTATGTATATATAAATATACACATACATGTATACATTTAAGATTATTATTTGTTTAAAATGCTTATATAAATGTTATAAATATATACAAGTATATACATGCAATTTTATATATATATATATATATATATATATATATATATATATATATATATATATATATATATATATATATATATATACAGTACACATATAATGTAAACAAACTTTTATTTTGGTTGTGATTAATTGTTTGACAGCCCTACTTCTAATGCAAATTAATCCATTACTTTATTCACTATGGGTCTCTGGATTGTCTCAAACGTGACCACTGATATCTTTACTTGTATTGTGAACATGATATATGCCACAGTTTATGGATAATTCACATCAACCTAATTAATGTGGTGTTTTTTTTTTTTTTAGTAGTTTTACTTATGACACTATTTTAAATGGCATATCCCTCTTTACAGAAGATGATCCAGATTAAAACAAACAAGCATAACTAGTTGCGCATATATATATATATATATATATATTTATTTATTTATATATATATATATATATATATATATATATAAATAAATTATGTATGTAAGATCTTAATATAATATCTTTATGTAAAGCTCCAATAATGTAATCACATGCCTCTAAAATAAGTTTATAACAGGTTTATAGCGCTTAATACATCTGAGATGATTTGATAGATGCCAGATCTTCTAATCGTGATAACTGATCTCTGGCTAATCTAGTTCAAGTGTTTTTGTGGATTTGATTAAAATATCTATTAAATTGTCTGAGATTACTGTGCTCATTAGAAAGGGCAGATGTATTGATATTGGAAACCATGAACAGCAATGCAGTGATTGGCTGACGGCAAGACCGAAATGTAATGACATAATTAAAAAGAACATCACACACGTGACAATGTGAATTTCTGGACCTGTCAAGTGACCAAAATGTACTGTTTGTTACATGATTCCCAATTATTTCACGATTTCTAGTATTTGCACAGGCTTTTTTTCACTGTTGTAATTAGCAATTAGTTCAATTTTACCTGTGAAGCAGATGTTACTTGACTGCATTAAAGTTTCTTAAGTCAATAACATTTTTGTAATGGCACTTTACAGCATTAAGTTACCTGCGTCTCCTGCGCTGCATCAAGACACTTCCATAATAGCTGCAAATTAATGCACGTCTTTAACTGTGCATGTAAGACTATAAAAACTGGCTGTCCATATTATATTTTCTAATTTAAATTGTAACTTTTAATCATTGTCCCTAGTTCATGAGGGTACTCTTGTAAGAAAATAGCAGTGGCTGGGACAGACTTTTAGTATCACCTCTGCTTAAAAAGATTCAGTCTAATCCTGTTTGAGTTTACGGACCAGTTGCTGTGACTGCAACTCCAGGATGAGCTTCGAAGAACCAAACAATCCTGGATCATGTCAAACCATCAACTGTAAAATCCAGATAGCGGGGTAATCCACGTACGAAGAACGGTCCCCTGATCCAGTTATATCCAGCTGATGTCTGTTTACACCAGCCACTTAATGTTTACATGAAATCAAGACCGTGAATATTCAATAATAGTTGACATCTTTGAATAAAATGCATCTATTAGGGCACTGTATGACCTTTTGCTTTAACTTAAATATTTGTTGTGCTGTAGGATTAAGTGCCAGTATTCTGTGTTTTTCAATTAAGGTCGCAAAAACACTTTAACCTTGAATTGTCTGTTTTATATAGTATGTCTCCCTGCTGCCACTGTTTTGTCATGTCAAAATCTGTACCAGTTGTTTGGGAAGTGTCGGTCACTCATGCAAACTCTTTCCCATCCACAGCTGGTTCTGGTAGGAGATGGAGGTACGGGGAAGACCACCTTTGTGAAGAGACACTTGACTGGGGAGTTTGAAAAGAAATATGTTGGTAAGTCTTTTGGAGCCTTTGCTCGTTTCATTCATGTGGCATCTCGACGCAACTATTTGAGGAATGTGTGGCTTTGGTGTGACACAGCGATGGGCAGCTCTTAAATGTTTCTTTGTCATCTTAGCCACACTTGGAGTTGAGGTACATCCCCTGGTCTTCCACACCAACAGAGGAGCCATCAAATATAATGTATGGGACACAGCCGGACAAGAGAAGTTTGGAGGCCTGAGAGATGGATATTACATCCAGGGTATGCTGCGCTTTACCATATATATATATACTTTTAGGCCTTACTGTACAGCAGTGGTTTAACATGTGCATCTGTCTCTCTCTACAGCTCAGTGTGCAATCATCATGTTTGATGTAACTTCTCGAGTGACCTATAAAAATGTGCCCAACTGGCATCGTGACTTGGTGCGTGTGTGCGAGAACATTCCCATAGTGCTGTGTGGTAACAAAGTGGACATCAAGGACAGGAAGGTCAAAGCAAAGAGTATTGTGTTCCATCGTAAGAAGAATCTACAGGTACAGTGCACCTTTTGAACTCAAAGTTGGCATGAAATATGCCCTATGTGTATTGTAAGCAAATCATCAATGCCTGTTTTTATTTAAAAAAAATCAGAGCTTGTAATGTTTAATTACAATGTAATTTTCAATGGAAAATCCAGTTATGACAGTTCTCTCTGTTGACGCATGCAGGGTTTCTCCAATCATTTAGTCGCTTAAACCCACCTCTTTCTGCAAGCTCACGCTCATCTGCCTCCACTTTTGAGTGGAACGTATCAATTCAACAATCCCTTGCATACACCCCCCACCCCCGATAATCCGTTTCACTCAGATGTGCGTCACAATACGGAAGAAAAGCTTGTCCGTACTTTAAAATGATCATCCTCATATTTCCCCTGTGGTCAATAGTGCTGTAGTTTAAGATTGCATGTCAGGCTGTTACAGACATTCATGTGTGACTCTCTCTTTTCTCAGTACTATGACATCTCTGCCAAGAGTAATTATAACTTTGAGAAGCCCTTCCTGTGGCTTGCACGGAAGCTGATTGGAGATCCTAATCTGGAGTTTGTTGAGATGCCAGCCCTTGCACCACCTGAAATTGCTATGGACCCATCACTTGCTGCACAGTATGAGCATGACTTAAAAGTAAGTGTACACGCATGTGGCCAGTCCGTTACATCTGCCCCCGAAAAGGTCTGTTTAATCTGTAATTGTTGCTTCTCTTTTAGGTGGCATCAGAAACAGCTCTCCCAGATGAAGACGACGACCTTTAACCTGTTAGCCTCTGACCTCTTTTTGGCAATCACTGGGATTTCCTGGTGATGGTTCCTCTCCCTGCCCCTTTTACTGTAAAACCCCAGCGCAGAATATTTTTATTTTTCAATTTTTGGGTTTTGTGTTTTGAATTTGAGTAAATTTGTGTGGTTCATTTCATTGTAGACATGCCTAACTGTTGACACCAGACAGACACACACATGCAGACATGCCTACACTGACACACTCACTCACTCAAAGGTGTGAGCGCAGGTCGAGTGTCCCAGTGCTTACTTCTCTATGTAAAGCTCTAAGCACTTAGAGGAATTCTTGGAATAAAAACATTCTCGATATAATAATCCTTGCTTGGTCTTTTCTTATGAATAAAATGTTAAAGCAAATTATAAAGTTGTAATGGGCTTCTTGTAAACAATTTTGTTGACCAACGAAATTGTCAGTCCGTTGTTTTACATGTAAAGCATTTTTTCAGGCTTTGTATACATGGCTCTGGAAGTTTCTCTGGGTTAGTGCAGACAAGGGTGCATCGTAATGCTCAGAAGGTCTAAAATGGCAAGTCACTGGTTGTGATGTTTAAATACGGTGGCTTTTGCAGTCCATGATTGGTCTATTATGTCAAAAAACATAACTATGTATCTAGTTTAAGGTCTGATGTGGTTTAAAACCAATATGGATGAGCCTTTCAAGCCTTTTCACTTTAATATCAGTTGCTATTGTAAAGAAATTATGGGATTTCCTTGAAACAATGTAAGAAGTTTGTCATTTTAATGTCGCTATTGGAATAGCTACTAGTATTCAAATGAAAACTATGCCAATAAACATGAAACGGACACTAGTCTTTATTGAAAAAGTTACTGTGTGGCACTTCAAAAATGGAGCATGAAAAGGATTTAAAGGAAGTTTTTTTTTTTTTTTTTTTTTTCCAGCAAATGTTCAAAGAAAAAATTGTTTAACCTTAATGCAATAAATGTTCAATGAAAGTTACAAATTAATCAGACAAATTATTTGATATTAAATTATATATTTGCATTGCGTTTAATGTTAAAATTACGGCATTTTTTTTTAAAACGGTGCATACAATCGGTAAGGTCAAGACCTCTGAGATCGGCTGGGCCAAAGTCCATTTTTTTTTTTTTTTGTTGGAAAAAAAAAAACATTTGTGAATTAACATGAACAAACAAAAAAACCTAAGTATCTGATATATTTGTAACCGTCTCCTTGATAGGAGAATTTAATATCAGATTTGTTCATCATGGCATTTGTGTGGATCCCATGATAAATCTATTCATCACATTGAAGAGTTATATAAGCAACTTTATATGTATAATGCTTTCTATTTCAAACATGTAGTAGTATAGTATAAAATGTTGCCAGAAATGTTTAACAACAAAAATAGAATTATAAACAGTAGACAGAGAGGCGGTAAAATAAACAAACAAAAAATAAAACAAACATTGAGCCTGGGGTAAAATATAAATTAAATTCAAGCGATATAAAGGACTTTAAAGCTTTGACATTGCTGGAAGAAGAGGTAGCACCCAAATAACATTTTAAATCTTTGCAAAAAAATAAAATAAAAAGGTTTAACAGATAAAAATTTGCACTAACTGTGGTACGTTCACCGTGGTAAGTTTCCAGAGTGATGACGTAACGCAATTCCTCCGTACTACGTAATACTACGATTTGGCCACCAGAGAGCAGAAAATACTAATTTATGTTACTCATGTCAGTCTTTGGAGTCTAGGTTCACAAACGATCACAAGGAAGGGTTTAGTGAAACACAACACACCAGTGTGTTTCATTCATACACACTGTCCGTCGCGTTTGGGTATAAACTACAGACTGTCCGTCGCGTTTGATTCACTTCACTGATCTTGACGAGATGATGATACACCCGTGCTGTGCTGATGTATGATTGCGCTTCCTCATTCGCTTAGTGTTGTTGACAGAGGAGAGAGGGTTAATGAATGTCAGCTCTCGTGCTGAATGTGTGGTGAAGTGGGCTATACTCAATGATCTTTGACTCCATCCCGTGATACACTGCACAGTAACGGCAAAAAGTCTTGACATGAAAAGTATCCTTACAGTGTGTATTAGAACAGGGGTTTTCAATCTTTTAGATGCCATGGACCCCCAAATATGATCATCTTGGTGTGAGGTCCCCCCAACCTAAATGTTAAAAGGAAGCTGTATATTTTCGTGTATAAAGTACACTAAATACTTTATACACTTTATGTATAAAGCAATAATTTGAAAATTAATATTATGTGTAAAATTGTATTTAGAATATATATATATATATATATATATATATATTCTAACCTGAAAAATGCAATAAATATTAAGTTAAACTTAAAAAATTAATCAGACAAAATGTATTAAAAAGCAAAATATGCAACAGTGCACAAAATGTGGAACAAATAATATTAGCATATGTAGGCCTAATTCAAATTAGTTCATGAATACACATTTTTGGTAGCACTTTACAACAAGTTTTCATTAGTTAACATTAGTTAACTGGTTAATGAACTGCGCTTCTACCCCAGACAGCAACATAGTGTCGCCCAGATCCGGCCCACATCTAGTATGTGTTGAATCCACATTTACCAGATGTGGCCCGGATCTGGGCCGACACTATGTTGCTGTCTGGGACAGCGTTTATTAATCTTTGTTAATTTCAACATTTACTTATACATTATTAAAATCAAAAGTTGCATATGTCAACATTAGTTAATGCACTGTGAATTAACATGAACAAACAATGAACAGCTATATTTTTAACTAAAGTTACAAATGTAACGATTACAAATACAAGTAACAAATGTATTGCTCATTGTAGTTCATGTTAGTTAATACATTAACTAATGTTAACAAATGAAACCTTATTGTAAAGTGTTACCACATATTTTTTACTAAAATAATTGTTTCAAAATGATGGCATTGTTTAATTGTAATGGTTAGATACTAGCTGAAAAGGTCAAGCCTTCTGAGATAAGACAGGCCAAAATTTATTTTAACCTTTTTTTTAATATCTTTAATTTTTCAATTTTAAGGAGGAAACAGACATATATTTGTAATCACCTACTTTTTATACTCTGTGAATTTCATATATTATCAAACATATATATGAACATATATATGTGCCCCTTAATGGGATAGTTCACCCAAAAATGAAAATTACCCCATGATTTACTCACCCTCAAGCCATCCTAGGTGTACATGACATTCTTCTTTCAGACAAATACAGTCGGCCTGGCTCTTCCAAGCTTTATAATGGCAGTAATTGGCAGCCCAAAATTTGAAGCCCAAAAAAGTGCATCCATCCATTATAAAAGTAATCCACACGGCTCTGGGGGGTTAATAAAGACCTTTATAATGGATGGATGCACTTTTTTGAGCTTCAAACTCGTGAGCCCCGTTCACTACAATTATAAAGCTTGGATTAGCCAAGGACATTGTTTAATATATCTCCGATTGTTTTCACCTGAAAGAAGAATGTCATATACACCTAGGATGGCTTGAGGGTGAGTAAATCATGGGGTGATTTTCAGTTTTGGGTGAACTATCCCTTTAATACTCAAAAAAGTGTCAATATTTACAAGTAAAACTTAACTAGACCACATACTTGATCTTCAATTACTTGACATACTTGAGCATCAGTTGAATTCTTATCAACAAATAGAATATTTACTAGTAGAAGTTACAAAAATAGCACTTGGTTAGTTTTAAGGAATAAATGTGTCCTGAGTTGCACGCACACAGGTGTCCGCGGGCGCGCGTAGGGCGTGACCGCGGCCAGTGCTGAGCAGCGGGTATAGGTGAGACACAGAGAGCATGCGTGAGACAACAGCTCTTTCAGACCGATTATAACGAGAAAAGAGAGGGAGAGGGAGGAAGACAGATTAAGCAGACTGAACACAACTGTTGTTTTAATCCTCTGAGCGGATAGATTTAGAGGGGTAAAAAAAAAACTACTGGTTTGGAGAAGAGCAGCCATATTGCATGGACCTTTGGTGGAATAACAAGACTCACCGGAGAAGGACTAGTCGGAGTTCAGGAGGAAACATCCAGACTTCCGACGACCCGCTCAGCAGCTACTGCTACAGCACACTCTTCTGTCTGATTTGACTTTGTCCTATTTATTATTTATTTTATTTTTTTAGATAGTGTTAACCAAAATATTGAAAGATGAAGGACCGACTGGAACAACTAAAGGCGGTAAGCGTGTGCTTAAATATTTCTCGTGAAGTAAACGCGACATGAACGAGCTCGAATTCATACCGCAAGTGTATGGGAATAACATTACATAATGGAGTTTGTTTAAAACCTCCATGTCAGATTCAGTAGATGATACATAAGGAACATTTGTAACTTTTGTACTTACGATTGTAACTGTTACACCAAAGAGGAATAATACAGAAGTTTAATAGAGTGTGTGGATGAATTATCCAACAAGTGCTCACCAAAGGAAGCATAAGTCATATTAGATATAGTAAGGAGTGAATAGAGGAGGGCAGACAGTGTTGGACAGCTGATGTGGTCACCTGACTCATGGATAGGGTCACAGGCTTCTGGAAAGATGGGGGATGGGGTGAGGGAGATGATGCTGATCTTCAAATACTTATTGAAAAATAAAAATAGACCGAGCTTGCCTTCCATTCTGTAGCCACACTTACCAAAAAGTAAAATTTTTACCATGTACCATGGTACTACCATAGTTTTGTTTTGACAGATTTTATGCTTTTTGGACATTTACCATGGTTTTTGAACATGTAACTTAATGCGAACATAGTTTATTTAATGTATAACATAATGTGTTTAAGTGGTACTGTTTTTTAGATGTACCATGTTTTTCAGACATATACCCAATACTGCCATGTTTTATGTATATAAATATATATCAACAATTCGATGAACAGCCAATCACCAAAACACACAAAAATGTGAACAAAAAAATCCATGTCATCCAGATGCAATGACAGGGCTCAACGCTAAGGATTTTTTTCTACTGGCCCGGCCAGTGGTTCAAATTTTTGGCCCCACCAAAAAAATATATAAATAAATACGTAAAAAAAAAAAAAAAAGCAAATAAAAGTTTTGTTGTTGTTTAGACCCATGTAACTATTCTAATAAATAAGCCACCAAAATTTTAGATATCGGTGAAATTTCACAATTCTCAATTGATTCCAATTTCAATACCACAGTAAATACTAGCCTAACTAATATGAAGTTTAAACATTATTGAAGTGAGTGCAGGGCCGGACTGGGACAAAATTGCAGGCCCATCCAGCCCATCCCATACACCCACAACAAATTTTGGAACCATGGAAAACCATATTTTTTGTATGGTCATCACATAAAACAGGTTTAAATCCTTAGGCTCAGGCCATGCAAAATAATTAAAGGTTCTCTCTTGAACTGCACCTTCACTTCCCTTTTCCTTTTTTTATTATCTTCATTTTCCCTGATATGTCTCTGTCTCGACTCTCCCTTGTGTGTGTTTACTTTTTTGCTACTTTTCGTGTACCCGTCACTTCTTCTTCAGCAGGTCTACCGTTAATAACAGAACTGTCTCAACGTTGTTGCTAAAAACCCCCCAAAAAAACATTGTAATTTGTTTGCACAGAATCTAAATTTATTTTAAGGTAAATTCAAAGTATCACTTTAGGACAATGTGTTGTTGTTTTATTTTAAAATGTCTTAAATATCCAATATTTAACAACTATTTCATACAAATATATTAAAACTAATTTTCTAAATTGCTTAAATGTCAAAATTAGTATAATAATAAATACATCATGACAATATCTTTATAGAAAAATCATAATACTGAACAAGTTATTGCATTATTACTAATATTTTTTTTGTGTTGTTGTCTGCCCTAGCTCCCTCCAAATGTATAAATCGATGTGAATATCTGTGTGCTAAATTACTACTGTAACTTTACAATAGATAATGATGCCATTTAGCATACAGTTTCTTGAACGACGATAGTAATGTGGTGCTAACATTTTCTTGGTGTGTCCTTCCACATCCGTTACACTTGCAGTTTAATACTTAGCTACGTTAAAGAAGACAAAACCACAGTAGCCTTTTACAGATGAAACTGACCTGCATTTGAAGCCCTGAAGAGGTCAGTAATTTTGCTTTATTTCGCTCCTTCTTCTTTGAGAGCTTTCCCTCACTTTAGTGCAATGGGGCAATTATATATAATTAAAAAGGCAATAATATATAATTAAAATAATTTATTTAAAAAAAGAAGAAGAAAGAGGGTAGCGGGCCAAATCAGTTGCCAGGCCACCGGGAATTCACCCGATGCTCCCGATGGCCAGTCCGGGCCTGAGTGAATCTTCAGTAATAAAATAAGAACAAATAAACAAATTACAAGCAACAGCTCAAATAAATACAACAGAACAAATATATAAATGAAATAAGCAGTGTTTTAAGTTTTTCAGGTAAGTATTAACAGTATTCTGAAAAATCAAACGTAAAATAACACTGCATCTTCACTGTATGAATATAGATTAATCCTTGTTAAAGCTACATAAGTCATTTAGTCAAAAGCATTGAGTGATTTTCACTGTCTTTTGTCGTTTGATCAACATTAATGACACAGACGGCAGCAGGAATATTAGGCTGCTGTCACTTTAAGACCGAATGCACAAATCCAATATACTGTTACACATGCCAGAGCCATTGAAAAGCAACAGCTGTGACACGTGTTTTTTTTCTCATCTGTTTACATCAGTTAAGATAACCGACAGTGTGTACGTGAATCACTACTCGCAAAGATGGACATACTTTTGTTGTGTGTATTTTTCCATTGAAGTGCAAGAAGACATGAAAGAGAACTCAATTCAGTACTCGCAAGCTGTTTTTCGGCTTTTTGTGTGTGTGCACAGAAAACAGCTCGCGAGTACAGAATTGAGTTCTCTTTCACGTCTTCTTGCGCTTGAATGTGAATAGTTAAAAATCGCTTGAATGTTTAAATCGACAAGACTTAAAAACATATGCAAATGATAAACCTTTCGTGACAATAGGGCATCAACTGTCCTGAGCATCTTTCACGCTGGCCCTGGGCTATCGGACTGTCCTTATTGTTGAACCCTGAATGAAAGAAGAGAAAAAGGATCCACACACAAAAATGTAGGCAAAAGCTCACCTCACATAAATTTTATTCTATTGAAGCCACCAAAAAAGTAAGAGTGCAATGAAGTGCCTAGCACAAAACCTTTGCGTCTTGACCCTTCATCAGTGCCATACAATTCCTAGTCTCGAACTTTACATAATTTTGAAAATCCATTGTTTAGTAGATCCTGATAAGCGCTCATTGGCAGAGTTGTAAACACGACGGCTTTCTTCTTCCATGAGGGGGTTTGTTGACACGGCAGCTTTGTTTCCAGGCGGACCTTTAAAGTACGCAACATGCACGTCTCCAGGAAATCCTGTAGAATTCAACCAATCAGATAACGACTTCAAAACTCCTGAAATGTTTCCAATTTGTTGTGCCATATGCATCAGACGTTCAGCCAACAGTCCGTGGGTGTGACTTCTGAGGCTGAGACTATACAATGCCAAGCTACAACTGCCTTCCTTTAAATTTCTGGACATTACCGTAATCCTACTAATATACAGATATACAACAAATGTTATATTAATATAAAGGATGTAATTCATATACATTTGTTATATGTTCAAGTGCATATTTACAGTCCATTCATTACCTTAAATTCTCATTATAAATCTAATCATATAATCCGATACAACCATGGTTTTTGATATGTACCATGTTTTTTCAGATATAAACCCCAATACTACCATGTTTTTTGGGCATGTATCAAAGTGCTCCCAATCACAGCAAACATTCAAATTTGCGTTTGCGCTGCCGCTGATCCAGAGTGAGCAGTTATCATAGGTATGAAACAGTGATTGTTCGGATATAAATACTGATGTCTACAGTAGCGATAGAGTAAATCACCTTTTGAAAGTAACTTGGCACTTCAAATAACAATTGTATCAATTACACCATTACACCAGTAGGTGGCGACAAGTGACTTTTAAAAATGTATTTGTCATTGAATCATTCATTCAAGAGATTTGATCAAAAACTCTGATTCATTCAGTAATGAAAAAAAGTCTTCATGAGTGAGTCATTGAATCATTCATTCATTCAAACAATTTTTTAATTGTCTGTTTTGTAGGGCTGGACGATTAATCGAAAAGTAATCGAAGCCGAAATTCTCTAACCGACGTAATTTTCCCATGTCGGTTATTTCAGTTTTTAATCTGTCTTTAATCTGTGTAGTCACATGACTACGCCCCGTCCAGTCAGTGGCATGGAAGCAACACGGAGGCGAACTCAAACACTGAGTCAACAACACCATGGTAAACACACACAGACAGGGTCCTCACGAAAGTTTGTCAATTGTATGTGTTTAAAGGCTTGTCAGTTTGAACATTCAAGTGATTTTACACCATTCAATAACATCAATATGGAAAACATGGCACTTCAGTGCTCGTGAGCTGTTTTCTGTGACACAGAGAGCCGATCCGTGTCATGTCTCTGACAACGCGCGAGCCCTGAAGCCAGATCACTTTCACTTGCGTCTTCAGTAAACGTGTTTAAAGGCTTGCCAGTTTGGACATTAAAGCGATTTTAGACCCTCGGATGTGTATCATTATATTGAGCTACTGCGACACACAAACACTCATACAGACAGTAGATTGCACATCACATGAAGATGACGCACACAGAGAGGAGCGCAGAAACTCATTGTCAACGCTGTCCTGTGATTTATCACTAAAGTAGCTTAGAAACTCAAAAGTTATAGCATATATTTTTCTACTTTTGAAGTAACTACATACAACGCACAGCTTCACAATTAATAGAGAGACGGTAGGCTATGACTAATTCACACACGCAATCTCTCTTTCATTAATGCATTCAAATAACTACTATAAATATATAAAATATACTATAAATATAATTTATTTAAAAAAGAAATATCCCACTAATAGTCAAGCATATTTACAGTACAAACCTTGTCAGTGAACTATGAGGGCAAAAAAAACCCAACAAAATAATCGTTCATTAATAGTAATTGAGGTAAAATGTTCAATTAATCAAGGTTTTGATTTTAGGTCGTATCGTCCAGCCCTACTGTTTTGTATAGTTGTCTCAGAATTGTGGGAGAATCGTGATCTCTATTTTAAACAGAAATTGTGATTCTCAATTTATCCAGAATCGTGTAGCTCTAAGACGTGCCATGGTACTACCATGTTTTATTGGACACGCATCATGTTTTTGTTCATGTTCCATGACACTACAATATCATGGCAGTAACATGGTATTTTTTTCAGGCAAATCGAAGTATGCAATAAAATTCTGTGATAAATGAATATAGTATATCAGAGTACTGTTGGCGGGGGTTATTGAGGACTGAGTTTGTTGGGATGTCAGATCCTATGGGCAGGGTCAGGGGTGAGGATTTGTTTTTTGTGACGACTCTGCCCCAGTCAAATATTTCTTTTGTTGACTCTGTTACCTGAAGCAGCCTGGTTGGCAAGAGGAACTTGTGTGCGTGTGTGCTTATGGCCGAACCCTATTTACATTACTCATAGTTTTGTTTCCGTGCTGTTTTGCATGCAGACAATCTCACTCGCTCAGTTTTTTGTACTTGCCTGTTACTGGTTTCTTTTCTTTGTACGGTAAAATAATATAATAATAAATAAATAATTATACAATTTTTTCTTCTTTTTCTGGTGTTTTCTTGTGCAAAACTCTCTGACAAAATCCTGAGATGGGTGGTTGCCAGGTTGTTGCTATACGGTTGCTAGAGTGTTCTAAGTTTTTTTGCATTTTGCTATGCTGTATCTATGGTGTTTTGGGTGGTTGCTATGGGGCTGCTAGGGGGTTCTGGCAGGGTTACTTACTAGTCCAAGTCAAAAGTGCCCATTCTTAAGTCACTATGATATTCTGATCAGTGTTATAATTACTAAAGAAAATCTAATAAAAAACTTTTTCGTTAAGTGAAATTAAAACAAACTAGAAAAAACGAAACAAAAATTCCAAAATTAGCTAATATAAAAATAAAAATTCTAATTAATTTTATTTTTATTTATCAAATAATAGGCTTTGTATATTATAAAACGTATACAGTCTGCATTCAATAAATATGCAAATGTTACTAAATAGCAATAATATTAGACGGAGACCTTAAAGGGATATTTCACCCAAAAATTAAAATTCTTTCATTAATTATTCACCCTCATATTGCTCCAATCCCACAAGACTTTTGTTCATCTTCAGAACACAAATGAAGATCTTTTTAATGAAATCTGAGAGATTGCTGTCCCTCCATTGACAGCTTTGCAACTACCACTTAGACGCTTTAAAAAGTTATTAAGAGATAAAAAATAATCCATATGAATTGAGCAGTTTAGTCCAAAATGTTTTGAAGCGACAATCGCTTTGTGATGAACAGATTGTTTATATGTGAATAAAATTCATTCTGTTACGCAGCACGTTTGAGCTTCAGCAAGAACCAATGAGGTTCATTCTCGTGTTACACAGCACGTTTGAGCTTCAGCAAGAACCAATGAGGTTCATTCTCGTGTTACACAGCACGTTTGAGCTTCTGCAAGAACCAATGAGGTTCATTCTTGTGTTACGCAGCACGTTTGAGCTTCAGCAAGAACCAATGAGGTTCATTCTCGTGTTACGCAGCACGTTTGAGCTTCAGCAAGAACCAATGAGGTTTGTTCTTGTGTGTTATGCAGGTTCAGTTGGGCTTCTGTTTATGTTCGCTGATCAATGTTTATATGTGAATAAAAGCCTAAATTAAATCTGTTCATCATATAAAGCGATCAAGTCTCTTCAGAAAATTTGTACTAAACCGCTCAAGTCATGTGGATTAGTTTTACGATCTCTTTATGAACTTTTTGGCTGTCAATGGAGGGACAGAATTCTCTCAGATTTCATCAAAAAGATCTTCATTTGTGTTCTGAAGATGAACGAAAGTCTTACGGGTTTGGAATGACATGAGGGTGAGTAATGACAGAATTTTCATTTTCGGGTGAACTAACCCTTTAAGTTTAATCCTTAGGGTATAGGGGTTTGCTCAACTCTTTAACCCTAGGTCTGAGCAGTAGTATTAATGAAGCTTGTCTTAGCAAAAACCTCTACTAACAGCTGCTTGGGACTCTGGGGTCTGTGTTGACACTCTGTGCTAAAGGAAATCCTGTTGAGAGAAAAACCACTATCGTTCTAACCTCTAAATAAATGGGTTTTTCTGTCTGTGTCTCTCTGTAATGTTTAACTTGGTGTGGCTGAACTGTTTTCCTCTTCTTCGTGTGCATGTAAGAGCATTAAAGGCTAAGTGTACACACAGACACACACAAACAAACACACACACACTGGTGTTCTTCTTGGAGCACTAAAGGAACTGTGGGACAATAAACAGCTGAGCAGGAACACTGTGTGAGGGTGACAATTTGTTTTTTGTGTCCTTCCGGGAACTCCAGTCGGCCTTCTACTGTAGGTGTTAGCAGTATGATGAGTGAAATAAACTAATATTACAGACTTTACTCTCAGGGTAGACTGTTAACTTACTATACTTTAACTTAGTAAGATGTTTTTTCTCTCTCTCATGTTCCCTCAGCAGGAAGTCTCTTTTAGGCTTATCTCTCAACCTCAGTTCACAGCTTTTCCAGCACACTGCATTTGTGTGTGTGTGTCTTTGACCTTCACAAAAACCCGTTGGGTTGGCAACACATTGTTTATACTACAAGTAAACTTGAAAAGAGAGCAGGAGTCTTTGTCAGCAGGATAGGTAATATTACATTTTGTCACAGGAATAGTTTGTCTACGAAATTCTCTAGTACAACCTCAGTAAGTGCTTGTTTTCATGGTACTGCCTATTTGTTAGCCCTTGGCTGATGGTCTCTTATAAAAATGTACTATGGTAAACATATTTTCCACCATACCATTATTAATACAGTTATCAGTGGTGTTTGCCAAAGAAAAAATATTGCTCTTATGGTTAAGGATCACTCATCTAACAATCATCTAAACCTAAGTATTAAACTTCGTAAGTCATTCTGCAACATTTGTGTTATCAGCATGAATGACATAATTCTGGTTGATACTGATCATCAACTGACAATTAATTTCATGTTATGGCCGGTTTTGGGGGTAACGCATTACAAATAACACGAGTTACGTGATCAGATTACTTTTTTTTTTAAGTAACTAGTAAAGTAATGCATTACTTTTAAATTTACAACAAAATACTTTTTTTACTTTTTCAAATATGTAAGTAACTTTGCCAAAATAAAATTTTTTACCTTTACATTTGCTAGAATATAAATTTTTGTAATTAAAACAACAAGCAAGGCCAGCCCAGGTGAGAAAAAGTAACGCAATACTTTCCATAAACAGTAACTAAGTAACACAATTAGTTACTTTTAAAGGGAGTAACGCAATATTGTAACGCATTACTTTTAAAAGTAACTTTCCCCAGCACTGTTATGGCCAATATTAAAATTAAGATTCAAACACTAAAAACTAAAATCAGTAATTAATTGATTTTTTTCTTTCTTTTTTTTTTTTTTTTTTTTTTTTTTGATAGATGTGAATTTGCGCAACACAACATTTATAGTATTCAGTATAACATTATAGCATTATAAACACAACATTTATTGTATGTTCAGTTTTGGTTTTGTTTTGTTTTCACTGTGTTCTGTCCCAGTTTTGCCTGCCTATGTTCCCTAGTTATCTTCCTTGGTTGTTCATTAGTTTCACGCACCTGTTTCTGTTCAGTTTATTACTCTCTCCCTGTGTATTTTAGCCCTGAGTTTAATCTTCTCCTGATTCTTGTATTATTATTATTATTTTTTTTTAGTTATTTTGGTTTGTTAAATAAATACTGTTTATATAATTCTACTTCATCGTGCTTACTGAGCAGCACCTTACCTGCACCCTGACAATTATAATGAAAAATTAATCGAGATTTTTTCAAAATTATATTTATCAGTGTTATTAAATTATTTGCGTTTTTACAGATTAACTTTAAGTGATAAATGATGTCAAAGGTTTTTGAATGTAAAAATAAGAAAAATGAGCATGAACAATTGAATATCCAATATCGAATGATACTGACAAATGAAAACATATTTAGTATCATCTGATAACCGAGCTGATACCAATATATCCATATGCGTTTTCTTCAGAAAATGTAAAAATCTACTTTAAAATTCAAAAATGTGAGTTCGGTAAGATTTTATAAGTGTTTCTGAAAGAAGTCTCTTCTGCTCACCAATGCTGCATTTATTTGATCAAAAATACAGTAAAAACAGTAATATTGTGAAATATTATTACATTTTAAAATATCTGTTTTCTATTTAAATATATGTTAAAATGTAATTTATTCCTGTGATCAAAGCTGAATTTTCAGCATCATTACTCCAGTCTTCAGTGTCACATGATCCTTCAGAAATCATTCTAATATGATTTAATGTGCAAGAAACACTTATTATTATTATTATTATTATTGTTATTATTATTATTATTATTATCATCAATGTTGAAAACAGTTGTGCTGCTTCATATTTTTGTGGAAACCATGATGCATTTCTTCAGGATTCTTTGATGAACAGAAAGATCATAATAACAGAATTTATTTGAAATAGAAAACACTTGTAACATTATAAGTGTGTTTTACCCAAACGTTTGACCAGTAGTGTATGCCTTAAAACAATTAAATCAAAAGACAAAGTGCAGCAAAATATCTCGTATTAATTACATAATTTTACAGAAGCAAATGAACTGTACTGTTATTTTGGTAGTTGAATGTGTGTCATTTGATCCCTCAGAAATGCTGAATGAGTTAAAGTGTTTGAGCTTCATATAGAGTTTCACAGAGATCCAAAGATATTTGTGTGTGTGTGTGTGTGTGTTTAGTGTATGTGTGTGAAGTGGTGAAGTGACAGAGCTGCAAGTTTGATGACTGTAGAGAAAACCTTGTGTGGTGTCATAAAGAAGGTCAGACTTTAACCCTTTTGTCTCCTGACATTTGAGTTATAATGTTATCATGCACAAAGCTCTGTTCCATGATGGTGTTAATGTGTTTAACTGCGTCATTTGACAGTAAAGCTATTATTAAAATACAAAACAGTACTGTTCTCCACGTGCTCCTCATAAAACGTCACAAGGCACACCTTTCTGTACTTATAAAGTGCTGGCAAGTCAGCTGTAACATTGCTGCTAACATTGCACAAAATCACAATTTACCTTTCTTCCTTTCGAAAGGATTTTATAGAGAGCTGTGTTGTCCATTTAGGAAGACTTTTCATGCAATAAAAGTCTACATTTGCCAGTTTGCTAAAGCAACTGTTTCAGGGCAGCTTACATTGTGCCTTGTCAGCAGAGGCCTGTAACACCGGATGTTCATGTGACGTGAAAAATTGAACAACCGTAATCTTAAAGTGCAGATTAATAACAGAGACCTAGACTAGACCATAAACTCATGACTTGACTTGGATCAAGAGGTGAACATTATATCGGTGGCTGATATGTCATTCACTTATGACATTCAATTACTAGTATTACGGTTGCCAATAGTGAGATTATAGCAGATAATTGTAAACGCTAATATGCATAATTGTATTTTGTGTTTTTTTGTAATGTGTATGTAAGACATAACCTCATGCCGCAGTGTGTGTGCCAGTGCAGCGTATAAGCGTGACCTGGAAATATCCAGTGTTTGAGCCATGTTGGCTTGTCTTGTCACTTTGTAAGGATTTATTTAGGATCTGTGTACTGTGTTGTGTTGCTCTTTGGCTCGTTTTAATCAGGATAATCTGCTATAAACAACGATATGGCATTTTAAGCAATTTTCTGTTTATGTTTAATTAAGTAATAAGTAAAAATATGAAGGGGAAAAACAGTGTATTTGTAATAAGTCCATATAGGATGTTACATTCCATCTGTGCTGTTTTTAAAGGGGTCATATGATTCTATTTAAAAAATTCATTATTTTGATTATTGGGAGTAACAGCATAGACGGAGGGTGAAACAACTCCAGGGTAAGGCTAAAACACATTTAAATAGATTTCCATGAAATGGTTTCAAGTTACGTGTCTCCGCACAACCTACACATTCCAGCATAAAAGCAAATAATTATTTGTTATTAAAGGGATCATGAACTGCATTGTTTTATAATGTTTCCTGTGGTGCACTTATAATGTTATTATGATTTTGACATCAAAATAGTCATAATTTAGCGTGTCTGCTGTGAGACTTCAGTGTAAACGCCCACTGCTGTGATTGGCTGCTGTGAGACTTCAGTGTAAACGCCCACTGCTGTGATTGGCTGCTGTGAGACTTCAGTGTAAACACCCACTGCTGTGAGACTTCAGTGTAAACGCCCACTGCTGTGATTGGCTGCTGTGAGACTTCAGTGTAAACGCCCACTGCTGTGATTGGCTGCTGTGAGACTTCAGTGTAAACGCCCACTGCTGTGAGACTTCAGTGTAAACGCCCACTGCTGTGATTGGCTACTGTGAGACTTCAGTGTAAACGCCCACTGCTGTGATTGGCTGCTGTGTGACTTCAGTGTAAACAGCCACTGCTGTGATTGGCTGCTGTGTGACTTCAGTGTAAACGCCCACTGCTGTGATTGGCTGCTGTGAGACTTCAGTGTAAACGCCCACTGCTGTGATTGGCTGCTGTGTGACTTCAGTGTAAACAGCCACTGCTGTGATTGGCTGCTGTGTGACTTCAGTGTAAACGCCCACTGCTGTGATTGGCTGCTGTGAGACTTCAGTGTAAACGCCCACTGCTGTGATTGGCTGCTGTGTGACTTCAGTGTAAACGCCCACTGCTGTGATTGGCTGCTGTGTGAGTTCAGTGTAAACGCCCACTGCTGTGAGACTTAAGTGTAAACGCCCACTGCGGTGATTGGCTGCTGTGAGACTTCAGTGTAAACGCCCACTGCTGTGATTGGCTGACGTCTTTGCATATGAAATAGCTAGTATTACATGTGGAACTCTCTCGAAAACTTTTAGCACGTTTTTACTATTACAGCTCTCAAGGTTAACTAATCGTGAAAAGTGATGATTATATCATTATATTTAGATTGTGGCATGAAAGGTTGCAGTGATGAGCAATGTAGCCGATCACAGACATGTTGAGCTCATGAATGCAGTGATCTCATCATTGCAACTCGATTTCTGCACTCTCACGAATGATTTCATCATAACTAACAGTGCAAACACAGTGTAAATAAGAGATTTGTTGATTATAACGGGAGTTTTGGTGCGATTCCAGAAGATTGACAGCTCCAGTGATTGTAAAGGAAGCGTTCTTTTATCGCTTTCTATATATAATTTAATCAGTTTAAATAACAGATTATTTTCATCCTACTAAGAGAAACAATGTGAAGTTGATCGTTTAGTCACTGGTTTGATTTACTAACACAGACAAAGAACATCTGACTGTACATGAATCATATCAGAAATCACTGGGCACAGATCAGGCATTAGAATTAACACGGTTACTTACATGTTGTTTGCAAAGCCTGCGCCGAAATTGTGACTGAAGAATTAATTTAGTCCAGTGATCCTGTTTCGCTCTTCTCTCCTCGTCATCTCACTAACACACCAGTGGGTGGGGCCAAAGTTGCAATGATGAAGTATGGGGTTGATTTTCTTCTGCAGAGGTGGTCTTTCACCTGTCATAGGCACATTCCACAACGAGTCGTTTGCTGGGTTTGGTTACAATAAAAGCTGTTTTTGGACTAACAAGGAAGTTTTCAATTCTGAAACTTTATATTCTTATAGTATATAAAGATATTTATTTTCTTATAGTATGATGACCTTTTATATGTCAAAAGCTCAAGGAAAATTTCATTAAAGCATCTACGTTCACAAACCACTGTTAATTTTAACAGAAAAACAAGCATAGGCCACTGCATGCGTGATTTGACATGGCAGAAAGCGTGCAAAGAGCGCTCCCTTCATAATCACTAAAAAGCTGTCACTCATCTTAGTTCATCACATTCTCACAAAGTTCCAGTATAATCAATGTGCGGAGAGTGGATTCTAACTTAAACACTTCTGATTGGCCATTACCAACAGATATGTTTGTGATTGGCTACATTGCTCATTGCTTTTTTTGCCAATATGCTATTATTATGGATAAAACTGATCCTAGACCAGAAGTTATGGGCAGCTTTTCACTGTAAAAGCAATCAGAACCAGCAACAGGCAGTGGTTTGAGTGAGAAAATTGCACACTAGTCTCAAGTCCGTGGCCAGGGGAAGGCTAAACCTTGCCCAGCCTTACACACGCTCCGCCTATGAGTAACAGAATAAGTTAACATGCTGTAATGTAAAAAAAAACAAAAAAAAAACACATTTTTCATATACTGTATATTGCAGCTACTCTAGTCCCAGTCCGTCTGAAACTCGCTGATTTCTACAAAGCCCCTCCTTCTAAAAAGTTCAGAGTGCTCTGATTGGCCAGCAGATCCAGTGCTTTTTGAATGGCCAAACATTGTGTGTTGGAAATGTAACGCCCGTTACCATAATCGTGAGCTTCAGCTTACAGGGCTTCTACAGCTGTTGTAAACACACAGTTAATAGTATTGTTTGTTTTACCGTTTCAGTTTGAGCCGAGGTCAGATTCTGAAAATGCGCTTCTCATTAGTAAGTAGTCTTTGTATATAGCCAGCATAGTACTTTCCTAGCTTCAGGAGCACAAAAAAACTTTTTGGTTGTACTGCTCTGTAACAGTGTTTCTTTGCGTATGCATTTGGGCGGGCATTATGCTAATATTTCACATTCTGACGTGGATGTTTGAGGAAGTAATATCTGGACCTCGAGGTGTTTTAGGCAGGTCTGGATCAAGGTTCTCTGTTAGATAGAATAAATCCCTTTGTGGGAGACTATTAGCAACTTTAAAGATCGTATACATGCACAAACACATACATTACACACTAAAGGAAAAGGAAAACATTAAAAAAAGCATCATATGACCCCTTTAAGCACTACAACTGAAACGTTTGAATGATTTCCCAAAGAAAGAAACAATAGGGAAGAAAACACTATCGTTTCATGCTGACTTTAAGACTTGATCATACTGCCTTAATGCATAAAAAAATCCAGATCATAAGCTTTTAAACTTTTTGTGTTAAGCTCTTGTGTTATTGATTAAATACATTTGCTAATCCGCCACCAGCTCCATTTGAAAGGTTTAAAATGCAAAAAATAAAATTGGTGGTTATCAGCCACAACAAGCTCTTTATTATCATCAGTTATTGTTATTGGTTCAGTATTTCCCAAGCCTGGTAATTACCTCTTTAAAAACACAACTGATATTTCCTTATGTCTTTAAGTGATATTTTTATTATCTGTTTAAGTATCATCAATATACATCACGTCACAGCCTCTGTTTCTGGCCTCTTTCCACCCCACTTAGGCTTTCGCTGCATAATGTATTTAGGTTACTTATACAAAAAAATATAACTACAAAATAATTCTCATGCTGTATGTTTCAGACATGCGATCATGATGACGAGGATGTTGAGATCGCTGTGGACAATGCTGCTTTTATGGATGAGTTCTTCGGCCAGGTACGTTCTTCTGTATATTTTACAGTCATGTTTGTGTAAATACTTCTGTGCTTTGCCTGAATGTGGGTCATTGTGGTTTGTGCATTTTGAGTGACCTTGTTTCTTTGTTTCAGATTGAAGACATCAGGAACAGCATTGATAAGATTGATGAGAATGTGGCCGAAGTGAAGAAACTTTACTCAGTTATTCTTTCTGCACCAACATCAGACCAGAGTAAGACACATTCACATGTGCACACATTATGACTCAGTTCAACACTGTTTTCCACTGACTGGTAGTAATCGCTGAGTAACAGGTGACATATGCTGCGTCCCAATTTGCATACTTTCCGTCCTAAATAGTATTTGGAATTAGAATTAGTGTGTCCCGAATCGTAGCATGTTGAAATGAGTATTCCGAAGAGACCCGGATGGTCTACTTTTTCTGGTTAGAATCCGAAGTGTGGATTCGTGCACACTATAACGGCTAATATTGCCCACAACCGATTGCAGGATTCGATTAGAATTACAAACACGAATAAAAAAACTGTTAAAAAGTTTAGATAGTGTAGACCAAGTGGAACAGCATTACGTTTCCTCACAGTTTTAATTGGTCAAATAAACTGACCTGTATGAGTAGTAATTCAGCACTTGCGGGTAGTTCGGTAGAATGAAATGTCCTCATTTCTTTATATCCCCCGGGACTCGTGCGTGTGGCGCTGATATCTGTCTCTTATTAGTAATCGCACCCTGCTTCATACCACAGTCATGTTAAAAACATAAATGCATTCACTCATCCATAAACATTATTTCCTCATAAACATTATTTCCTCATAAACATTATTAGATCCATCGGTATGACGACAAGTTCCATGATTCCACGTTCATTCACTGTCATCTATCTACGCCTTTGTTATTGTTTTAAAGAGGTTAGCGACCCCTAGCGGCGAAAAAATACATAGTGTAGCTTTAACTATTAAATGCATCATTATGCAAACACACAAGGAGAGTCTCTGCATGAAAGACTCACGACTGGCAGATAAACATGCTACATTGTAAAAAATTTCGTTAAATTTACTGTAAAAATACGGCAGCAACATTTTAGGTTTTACAGATTTAACTTAAATTTACAGTAAAAAAACAATATTTCATTAACTGATATAATGTTAATTTACCAACCTATTGACGTATTACTATCTGTTTTGTACCTTTGTAATACACTGAGAACCACCAAAAACATGGTGATGAGGGTCACATGATGAGTCAAAGCTTATCACAAGCAGCTTTTCCACAAGGTGCAGTGTCATTCACACAAACACTAAACACCATCATGGTAACACGCACAACATTAAAAAATGCAATAAACATTAATTTAACAACATTAGATGTAACAAAAACCCTAATGTACATAACTGATTAGAAAAAACTAAGAAGAAACATAGTTATTTCAATGAAAATACATCAAATGTGAAGTGTCGCAGGGAATTCTGAGAATGTCAATTTACGTTTTTCACTGTAAATTATACAATGTCTTGTTCTTTTTCTCTTCCAAAAACTGTCAACATTAAATGTACAGTTAGATCTATTACAGTTATTCACCGTATACGGAAACTTTCTGTTAACCAATGAACTGGTTTTCACCGTTAAAATCAAGATTATTTTTTACAGTGTACTACATTTCTCTCCGAAATGGTAGGAAATTAAATTAAATTGAATTTAATTGTGACAAGATGATTGACAGGCCAGGTTAAACAGTGACAGGATGCACGTAAATAAACAACAGAACGGTCCTGCAGTTATGACGAAGTAGTACATCCCAAAGCTGTGTACTCTTCTGCTACATACTCAAAAATATGTATTTTTCCTTCACAAAAACAGTACATACTTATAGGGCGTAGTATAAGTAGGTGAATTGGGACGCAGCAGTAGACTCTGAGAGATGACTGAATGAATGAGTCATATACAGTAGCAGGGCCGGAACAGCTAGTGTAAATGTGGCATCAGTGCATTGGAATGATTAATCATGGTAACACTTTACAATAAGGTTCTATACATATTCTTTTATATTCATTTATTTATTGGCATAACAACCTGGTTGTCTGGAATGTTTCCTGGTGAGCTCATTAACAATAATAACAGTTTAAAAAACGCACATACATATCCTATCAGTTACAAGGAATGAAATACAGAGCATGAACAATCCTATAATAAGTGCTGTTCAAAAATGTGTGGCCTAGCTTTATTTGCTCTGAGTCGTCTGCCTGAAGGTATAGGGGTTAAGAGGTGTCCAGCCGGATGTGTTCTTTTTAAGCTGTCTTAAAGGGTTAGTTCACCCAAAAAATGAAATGATGATTTACTCGCCCTCGTATCATCCTAGGTGTATATGACATTCTTCTTTCAGACGAATAAAATCTGAGTTATATTAAAAAAGTCCTGGCTAATCCAAGCTTTATAATGGCAGTGAATTGTTGCCTCGTTTATGAAGTCCATAAAAGTGCATCTATCCATCATATAACTGCTCCACACGGCTCCAGGGGGTTAATAAAGGCCTTCTGAAGCGAAGTGGCACGTTTGTGTAAGAAAAATATCCCTATTTAAAACTTTATAGACTAAAATAACTAACTTCCGGCAGTCAGCGGTGCGCGAGTCGACTTGCGCTAAAAGAGTAACCCCCGACGCTACATTTTGTTTTGCTCTATCCTCTGCGCTTCTGCGTTCGTCAATACGCATGTGTCAAGGGTTACTCTTACGCCGTAAATCGATGCGTACGGCAATCCGCCGGAAGTTAGTTATTTTAGTCTATAAAGTTTTAAATATGGATATTTTTCTTACACAAACGCGCCACTTCGCTTCAGAAGGCCTTTATTAACCCCCTGGAGCCGTGTGGAGCAGTTATATGATGGAAACAAGGCAACAATTCACTGCCATTATAATGCTTGGATTAGCCAGGACTTTTTTAATATAACTCCGATTTTATTCGTCTAAAAGAAGAATGTCATATAGACCTAGGATGACTTGAGGGTGAGTAAATCATGGGCTAATTTTCATTTTTGGGTGAACTATCCCTTTAAGAAAAAAGGTCTTTTGGAATTTCTTAATAACGCCTCTTAGGTTTATTTAATGCATTAAAGCTTGGAAGAGCCAGGACATGTTTTAATATAACTCGGATGTATTCATCAGAAAGAAGAATGTCATATACACCTAGGATGGCTTGAGGGTGAGTAAATCATGGGGGAATTGTCTTTTTTTGGGTGAACTATCCCTTTAATGTTTTTTTATTTTTTACATGTACTAATACAGTTGTATATTAACATTATATTAGATAATTAGTTGTATTATTAATTAAAATGAATTAACAGTGAACAATACAACATTTATAAATTAATACTGAGTAATAAATGTATCTAATTTAATGGTTTGATACACTGGTATTCAAAAGTTTTTTTTGATAAAGATTAATATTTTTACTCAGCAATGATGCATTAAATTGATCAAAATGGGCAGTAAAGACATTTATAATGTTACAAAAGATTTTTATTTAAAAGAAATGCTGTTCTTTTGAGTGTTCTATTCATCAAAGAATCCCCCAAAATATTAAGCAGCACAAATGTTTTCAACATTGATAATAATAATAAATGTCTCTTGAGCATCATATTAGAATGATCTCTGAAGGATCATGTGACACTGAAGACTAGAGTAATGATGCTTTGATCACAGGAATAAATTACATTTTAAGAGATATTCAAATAGAAAACAGTTATTTTAGATTGTATTTACATAATTACAATATTATGATCAAATAAATGCAGTCTTGGTGAGCATAAGAGATTTCTTTCAAAAACTTTAAATTCTTTCAATTCCCTTGATGAGCCGGATATGAAACATAACTCCATTAAGTCTCCTGAGCTGTGAAAGAGGAACCTCTGAGTAATAAAATATTCCTATGGGAGTGTTTAACAATGACAAAACATATACAAACCAGTGCTATTGTAATCTCCTTTCATCTCTCCATTCGTATACCTCCCTTTAACTTCGTTTTTTTTTCTCTGTGAACAGAAACGCAGGATGATTTGGAGGCGCTTACTAACGACATCAAGAAAATGGCCAACAATGCTCGTAACAAACTGAAGAGTAAGTGTCCGTCCTTGTGTGCTGGCCTGCTTTGTGCTTTTCTCAGCTAGTGTAAATGGACAAAGAACAAAGACACACAGAAAACAAGGTTTGGCTTTTCAAACACATCTGACCCAGAATAATGTGAGCCATTATCCACCTTTAATGCACCGTTTACCCTGTGACAATGTTATTTCAGTAGCATTGCGATACTATTATAGATTTATTTAATATTTGAATTTGTTTTTATTAGTGCTGTCAAATCGATTAATCGAGATTAATTGCATCTAAAACAAAAGTTTGTGTTTATATAAATATGTGTGTATGTATGTGTATATATACATGCATACACACACACACACGATATTATAGAAACTTTTGTTAGATGTGTTTAATCAGTTTGACAGCACTAGTTTTTATTTTTGTATTTTCCGTTTTATTTTAATTTTAGTTCAATTTTTAGTAATTTTATTGTTTTCTCATTATTTTTATTAGTTATTGTTTTTAGTTTTTTTAATATGTCTATATATTTTTTTTATTAACTTTTATTGTACAACGTTAAACTAATTAAAAATGAGAAATGTTACTTTGGCAACTAGCTGAAATAAAATAGGTTTATTTTATTTTTTTTATAATTTATTTTATTTCAGTTAATGTTTTTTTTTTTTAAGTCAATTGTTTTAGTTTTAGTTGTAATGAACTATAATAACCCTGCCATGTGTGTATGTGTCCGTACAGCCATTGAAAGGAATCTCGAGGCAGAAGAAGCGGAAAGAGTATCGGCAGACATGAGAATACGCAAATCACAGGTGAGTCAACATCCCGCTCACGTAACACACACACATACACATGCTCAATTAACTCTGCCCTCATGTTGCCCCGCCAGCACGCTGTTCTTTCCAGGAAGTTTGTTGATGTGATGACCAAATACAATGAAGCTCAGGTGGACTTCAGAGAGAAAAGCAAAGGTCGCATTCAGAGACAATTAGAGATCAGTAAGTGTCGCCCGCACACTCACTCCTGACTAAACACCAGTGGATGAGACAGATCTTATTAAACATGATTTCAGCCTTACACAGTGTGCAGCGCACAACACGTTTCTCTCTCAGGCTTGCGGTTCAAGCGTGTCAAACTGACGCTGTTCTATTCCCCTTTTCTGTTTTTGACCTTGGCTTTTGTTCTGCTTCTGGCTCTAGCTGGTAAAGCCACAACTGATGAGGAGCTGGAGGAGATGCTGGAGGGAGGAAACGCAGCTGTTTTCACTGCAGGGGTAATGCGTGCATTCATATGTGTGTGTGTGTGTGTGTGTGTGTGTGTGTGTGTGGGGCAGAGCTGGAGTTGAGACCAACAATTCAAAACGCTTTCCCATAGACAGTGCACCTCATTCATATTCTAAAGCAGTGGTTCTCAATTATGGAACCGGGGCCACTAGGGGAACTCAAGATGACTTAAAATAAAAGTCCCCCTGCCGTCAATAATTTTAGCCCTTAAAACTCATCTTTAAGATTCAAAATTGAATATTTAAATGTTTGAGACTGTCTTTGGTTCACTGAAGTTTTAAGGAGAAAATGCTCAGCAATGGTGTTGACTGATGAATTTGCACATGGTTTGTCTGAAAGCATATTAAAAACACCACATAGACATTTAAACAACATAAAAAACTGGATTTACATCCATTTAAATATAACAAAATATAATTTAAAATAAGCTAAAACAACTACAAATCAACACATTTCTTATTTTATTTCACCCCCTTAATAACACAGTTCTATGAAGAACCAGGGTTCCCTCGGCCTTGGGAAACATGGATATATGAGGCAGCTTAGTTTTAAAAGTGTGATTTCTAGACCAGGATAAGTCATGTAAATTAATAAAATATTAAAACACCATTTTTATAATGAACATGTATTTTTTTTTTTAAAGACACAATATGTACGATTTTTAGATTTAAAATATCTTGTATAAGATTAAAACCAAAAACCACTAGAACAATGTTATATATTTTGTTAACCTGTATTCTTACATTATCCCAAACGTTTCCAGCAATGTTTAAGTCCAAATCAGCTATTTTGACACAGACCGTGTCCGTGCGTTGCCTGTCAATGACGTCATATCCGCATTACCCTTGTTCCGTAGAAACCATGGAAACACCATGACGCTTTAATATAGTATGTGTTTTATTAGGCAGATGAGCAACTGTTTGGATATACATTTATCAAAAGAAAACTAATCATTGTTATACAGCGCAGGTTAGTCTTATTGTTTGAATTGCTTGTTTTCTTGATTTACTACGAGTACCATGTTTTTACCATGCCTCAGAGACAACACTGTTTTGTCAAGTGGCTAACAGCTTAATCAGAGAGAGCTTTCTCCATCATACAAAATATTTTAAATTAATTGCATGTCATTTAGCAACAGTCATTTAGTCAACCTGTTTTTATTTATGATATTCTAATATTGATCTAGATTACTGCAAAGTGCAACAAGTCTCTCATACCAGCCACCGAGCGATCGTACAGAGTAACTTTATAACATAACTTTCAACACACTTAAATGTATTTAGTATGATTGTTTTAACCATGTAAAGCAGCGCTGTGTTACCCCACATACACAATGAAAAGAGCAGAAGCGTCCGACTGCAGCATAAGCATAATAAAAGCTCAGGACCGGTGTTTCGCGCAGGTCTCTATCATTAGTATTCGCTCCAGCGGCCTCGGTCCGCCCTGCTTCATACCACTGTATGAGAGTCAAGACTACAACTCCCATGATTCCACGCTCATTAATGCTGACATCAAGCTATGCCTTTGTTTTGAATAAGCGACCTCTAGTGGCAAAACTTACATACTGTGCCTTTAAATTATGTCAAGCTCTAAAATATTTAATCGGGTAGAAACGGAGCAAAAAACATTTTTCAAAAATCCTTATCCTTAATCTTTATCCATTAAGTCACGAACGACTGGAAAAGTGCATGTAAAAAGTAATTAGTTAAAAAGAATGGGATACCTGAAGAACATTAAGCTCTTAATTTATGGAATCCTGAAATTTGATTTTTAATTTTAATAATATTTAAAATTTGAAAAGAAAAAATGTGAATTATAATTATTTTCAAAACTTTGACATTGCCGAATTGGTGGCACAAAATAAGATTTTATTTATACTGACCACCTCTAATACAACAAAAAAACTTGATTAAAATGTGTTGACTCTGGCCGGCCTAATCAGTGCAGCTAGCAATATTTTGTCACAAATGTAACATTTGAGTGATTCATTGTTTCCTGTGATTGTGGTTGCTGTATAAATACACCCTTATCTCATAGCATCAATGCAGAACCAGCCCACCCATGCACTTTATAATGCAAATGTAATGCAAACACAATACTTTTCATATGAAGTAACAATGGTTACTTTTTATTAGAAAGAACAATGTAACATGTTTCTTTTAAAGTAGTGTGCTCTTAACTCTGGTTACATCTGAGGTATTTGTTGTGAACTGTTTAGCTGGTCACAGATGGTGAACACCACTAGGCTAGTGATAATTTGAGTTTGAGACCTTTGTTTTAGACCATAGCGTGACCATAATATTTGAGATTCAGACCAAGACATCAAATAATGAGACTCGTAACATGTTAGTGTCTCAAGATCCAGACTCCATTTTTAGTGAATGTGGCCCCTGAACCTGTGACCATTTACTACGGTGTCCTAAAGTCATTGGATGAAATCAACCCATCCTAGTGAAAAATGTATTTGAAATATAAGTATACTACAAATACATTTACATATTTATGTACGTAATATAAATGCCCTGCAATTGTACTGTTGCTATAATAAATTGATATATACTTAAAGTCTGCTAAATTGGAACAACTAATTTTGTACTTAATGCACTTTAGTTATCCAGAAATAGTGCTGAAGTCCAACTAAAGATATACTGAAGTATATTTGATTGTGCTAAAGTTAAACTGTTGCCAGTATACTTTAGGTACACTTTAAAAATCTTGCATTCAAAGACTATTACACAGAGATCATACCATCCTTACTAATAGTGATATTAAAACACATTTTAGGCTTAATATTAGGAAATGTGCATTGTGCAATAAAAAGGTACTCCAAATAAAGTTTAATTATAATATTTACACCGATCAGGCATAACATTATGACTAATGTTGTGTTGGTCCCCCTTTTGCTGCCAAAACAGCCCTGACCCGTCGAGGCATGGACTTCACTAGACTCCTAAAGGTGTGCTGTGGTATCTGGCACCAAGATGTTAGCAGCAGATCCTTTAAGTCCTGTAAGTTGCGAGGTGGGGCCTCCATGGATCGGACTTGTTTGTTCAGCACATCCCACAGATGCTCGATTGGATTGAGATCTGGGGAATTTGGAGGCTAAGTCAACACCTCAAACTCATTGTTGTGCTCCTCAAACCATTCCTGAACCATTTTTGCTTTGTGGCAGGACGCATTATCCTGCTGAAAGAGGCCACAGCCACCAGGGAATACCGTTTCCATGAAAGGGTGTACATGGTCTGCAACAATGCTTAGGTAGGTGGTACGTGTCAAAGTAACATCCACATGGATGGCAGGACCCAAGGTTTCCCAGCAGAACATTGCCCAAAGCATCACACTGCCTCCGCCGGCTTGCCTTCTTCCCATAGTGCATCCTGGTGCCATGTGTTCCCCAGGTAAGCGATGCACACGCACCCGGCCTTGAGCTTAACTTCTTGAGTAATTTGAGCTACAGTAGCTCGTCTGTTTGATCTGACCACACGGGCCAGCCTTCGCTCCCCACGTGCATCAATGAGCCATGACCCTGTCGCCGGTTCACCACTGTTCCTTCCTTGGAGCACTTTTGATAGATACTGACCACTGCAGACCAGGAACACCCCACAAGAGCTGCAGTTTTGGAGATGCTCTGACCGAGTCATCTAGCCATCACAATTTGGCCCTTGTCAAACTCGCTCAAATCCTTACGCTTGCCCATTTTTCCTGTTTCTAACACATCAACTTTGAGGACAAAATGTTCACTTGCTGCCTAATATGTCCCACCTACTAACAGGTGCTGTGATGAAGAAATAATCAGTGTTATTCACTTCACAGTCATAATGTTATGCCTGATTGGTGTATATCAGTAAGTCTCAAGCAATATGTCTGTAAATATGTTAATGGATGTATTATACTTTTAAATACGTTTAGGTTTTTTTCACTAGGGCAAACACTCCCAAAATCTGTTGAATATGATTATTTCATACTACATCCTGATGAAATTGCTGTTTGTGTTGTAGATTGTGGATTCTGGGATCTCTAAACAAGCGTTGAGTGAGATTGAAGCGCGTCACAAAGACATTGTGCGTCTGGAGAGCAGCATAAAGGAACTGCATGACATGTTTGTGGACATCGCCATGCTGGTGGAGAGCCAGGTACAGCACACGCATCTGTTTTTCCATCCTTTCATACTGTCATTTTCTAACTTTCCCCTCATTGTCATGTATTTCCCTCTCTTTCTCTGCCTCTTTATGTCTGTTCTCTGTAGCATCCTTTCCTCTCTTCCTCTTTGTTCAAACTCGTTCTGTTGGTTTGGTCTCTTGGTTGCTAAGTCATATGCAACTGGTCGGAGTGACTTCCCATCAGCCCTTCTTTCACATGTGAGTGTAATTAACTCCTCTTTGTTCGTACCTTTTTATTTCCCTTACTGCCTGGTTTCCTCTCATTCATTTTATACACCCATTACACCTTCAAGATTTGTTTAGAAGAAACTAAAGTCAATAGCTGTTTTCCAAAACCCAGTGAGCTGCTTATCTTGACAACATTTTAAGCATTATAGGAACACCGAAGGTGAACAGTCTGCAGCAAAATTATACTTTATAACTATATAAGATACCTTGATTCGGTCAACATGTAAAGCAGCACCGCATGTCGCATGTCATTTAAGAAAGAAATGGAGGGCAGAGTCAAGTAAAATTTAAAGTTATTTATAGTATATTAAGGTATATTACTTGTAAAGCACTGGATTTTCGGGGACCTCCTGACCGCTGCAGATTCATTTTGGCGTTGATAGTGTTGCCATATAAACGTATAATTCTGAGTCCGAGGACGTGAACAGCCTCGAGCATAATGTGCTGATTGGCTGCTCAAGAAACATTTCTTATCAATGTTGAAAACAGTCATGCTGCAGTGATTCTTTGACAAATAGAAAATTCAAAAGAACAGAATTTATTTGAAATAGAAATATTTTGTAACATTATAAATGTTTTTACTGTCATTGTTGATCAATTGAATGCATTCTTGCTCAATAAAAGTATTAATTTCTTTCAAAAAAGCTTTTGAACGGTAGCATATAATTCGAGCATGAGTGACCATTTGCTGAGGCGTGTTTCAAATCAATTACTTATTAGTTCCTAAGAAGGCAGTTCACAAGGTTTTGGAGCAGAGCTAAAATAATGATGAAATAAATCCACATGATCTAAAGAGCTCTGATATATTATTGACCAATCCACCATTATTTTGCTTATTAACTGCTTCCTGCTATGGAGGAAAACTGAAAGGTAAGATTGTGGTATTTCTCTAATTAATTCATTTTATTGAAGTCCCTGTTCTACAGAGCGTCAGCATTGAATAAGGGAAATCGGGGCTAGTTGTCTCACTTTTTACTCCAGTGAATCAGGCTTGTTTTTGAAAGCCCATTTCTATATAGCCAACATCTTGACTACAAAAATATATCTACATTATTGTACAGGAAAAAAAGTTACAGCTCATTAAACACATTGACTGTTTAATACTTGGATCTAGGGGTGGGCGATATGACCAATATCTTATATCACGATATGAGTAATTTTATTTCACCATAATGATATATATCATGATATAGTTAGTTTTGCTTTAAATAAGGTTTTTATGATATCAAAATGTCATAATTCTTCATAATTCTTATCACTATTTTCAATATCTTTTAAAAAACTATTACTAGCCTAAAAAAACTCTCAAGCTTACTGAAGACAAATAAACAGTGATAAAGAAAGAGCAAAGAAAACAAACTACAACAGAACAAAGACACAAATGAAATAGACCTACCTGAAAAACTTCAAGCACTAGAAATACTACATAAAATGTATAAAGTAATCAAAAAACAATGCATAGTCTTTACTGTGTAAATTAAATATACATATTTTCTTATTAAAGTTACAAAAGTGATTCAGTCAAGAGCAGTGAGAGATTTTCTCTCTTTTTTTTGTTGTTTGATTAGCATTAATAATGACAGCAGGTAAATTTGGACGCTGTCACTTTAAGACCGACTCCACGGATCCATTATACTCGTGCGTTGTTCTTTCTCAATTTCTCAGTTCTTTCTCAACTGTTTACATTCACTTAAGACATAAATGACTCTGCTTACTTGCAAATACATGGTGTCTTTGACACATGTATGCTTATTTAACGGCAAAAGCACTCAGTTCAGTTCTCACGTGCTCTATGAGCAGCGTCTTCATGTCGTGCGTCTCTCAGGCAGCGCTGAGACACAGTCTCTCACAGAGCGCGCACATATACTGAAATGAGTTGTCTTTCGCTGCTAATTGAGCTTCAACAGTTTAAAATCACCTGTTTTTAAACCTCAGTGCTTAAAAACACATGCAAACGATAAGCTTTAGTGACCGTGCAGCACAGCAACGTCACATGAGCGTAACCGTGATAGAGACAATACTCCAAAATCTCTACCGGTTGACACATTTCTACCAGTTAATCGTGTCTACTGGTATATCGCCCACCCCTACTAGGATCGGAATAACTTTCCTGTGTGTCAACTAGCCCCGGTCTCGATATCTATGTGTGAAAGACACCCTATATGTGTGTTCATTGAATAATTTTTTTTATTTTTCTCTTTATGTTTCAGGGCAACATGGTTGATAACATTGAAGTGAATGTGGGTAAAGCAGTCGATCACGTTGAAGCTGCAAAGACTGAAACCAAGAAAGCAGTCAGGTATCAGAGTAAAGCCCGGAAGGTACGGACCTCACCTGCCGCTCAGTCTGACCTTACTATAACAGTCACTGTGGTTTCTGCTGTTTCTTTTCTCTTCCTTTTTTGCCCCTTTTCTCTCTCTCTCTCCCTCTCTCTCTCTCTGCCCTCTCTATTTCCTCTTCTTTTGCTCTTTCCTTCTGTCTCTCTTCCACCCAAAATCCATTTTAGGGTGGTATGATTGACAGGATTGAGAGCAACATGGACCAGTCAGTTGGTTTTGTGGAGCGGGCTGTTGCTGACACTAAAAAAGCCGCTAAATATCAGCAGGAGGCTCGACGTGTGAGTTCATGATGATTATCAGGCCCGTCCCGTCTGTTTCACCCTTCCCCAAAGACTCTTCGTACTGTGTCCAAACCCTATGACATTACATATAGAGTCACGTGTACACAAACACAAACAAACTCAGTGATTAATACTAATCCTGATACGCCCTGAAACGTCCTGTTACAGGACTTAAGTATTTCAGGCAATGAAATAAACATTAAGCCATGTCTTCAGTTTTCATGTCATATTAAGGGCAACAGAATATTTGACACATCACACACACATACACACAGCTGAGAAGAACTCACAGACATTCTGGGTTGAAATGTGAGGAAAAGCGGCATCTTGTGGTGCAAGTGAGAGCTTACCGTGGCTTGTCTCCATCTGTTAGCATGCCAATTTTGGCCTTTTTGCCACTTTTAATGATATAGATAGTATAGAAAACACAGGAAATGATGCAGTGAAGGGGGAACAGGATCAGGAAATTTCCCAAGATGGATTTGAATAACCCTTTATAGTAACACAGCTACCCACAGACAAGATCTTATTAGTTCTTATTAGATCTTATCAACATGAAATCTAAACTGACACTAATTGCTTAATTCACAGTCCTTATTGTGAATGATTCATCTGTGCATGTTTGTACATGTATATAAAAATATAAAAACTTGCTCCGCCTCTGAAATGACTTCTCTTCGTTGTCATTTGTACAGGTACAACAAGATTTTTTCTGTACTCTTCAAGGTTTTCAAATTTTTTTTAAAGGGACACTCCACCCAAAAAAAAGTAATATTCCGCCATCATTTACTCCCCCTCATGTCGTTTCAAACCTCTATGACTTTCTTTCTTCTGTGGAACACAAAAGATGTTTTTGAAAATATCAACATTGGTTGGGAACCAAACAACATTAGACCCCATTGATTTCCATTGTAAATGACAACAAAAAACAACACTGAGAAATTTCTCGAAATACCTTCCTTTATTTTCCACTTAAGAAAGTAAGTCATACAGGGTGAGTTATTGATGACAGAATTTTAATTTTTGGGTAAACTATCCCTTTTAAATGTATAGTAATAGAGAAAACAAACAGCATGCAATTCTATAAAAAGGTTCATTAAAGGGATAGTTCACCCAAAAATGAAAATTACCCCATGATTTACTCGCCCTCAAACCATCCTAGGTGTATATGACATTCTTCTTTCTGATGAACACAATCAGAGTTATATTAAAAAATGTCCTGGCTCTTCCAAGCTTTATAATGGCAGTGAATGGCAGCCCAAAATTTGAAGCCCAAAAAAGTGCATCCATCCATTATAAACGTACTCCACACGTCTCCGTGGGGTTAATAAAGGCCTTCTGAAGCGAATCAATGGGTTTGTGTAGGAAAAATATCCGTATTTAACACGTTATAAAGTAAAATATCTAGCTTCCACCAGACCGCCTTCCGTATTCAACTTACGCAGAAAGTGTAACGCCTCTCGCAGTTCAAAACATACGTTGCGTTGTTTTGCTGGATATTTTCTTTATAACATGTTAAATATGGATATTTTTCTTACACAAACGCATCGGATAAGGATTGGCCAGGACATTATTTAATATAGCTCTGATTGTATTCGCCTGAAAGAAGAATGTCATATACACCTAGGATGGCTTGAGGGTGAGTAAATCATGGGGGAATTTTCATTTTTGGGTGAACTAGCCCTTTAAGGAGATATGTATTAATACAAACAAGTATTCAAAATCAGAATTTTACAAAAAAGTTAAAAATTAATTCTCTCTTTCTTATTCATTCTTTCTTTCTTTTCTTTCTTTCTTCAATGCCAGTTTTGTAAACATTGTCTATTCCATGAATGCAAGTTTGATCTGAATCCATGAATGTCAGTGGATCTGTGTCAGTTCATGTCTGAATGAGTTGTTTAATTGTTACTCGAATGTTAAAGTAGATGCTAACTGTTGTGTGCATCTGTTTTTTTTTTTCCTTCACAGAAAACAATTATCATAGTGTCTGTGGTTTTGGTGATTTTGGCTATTATTGCTTTAATAGTGGGTTTATCTTTAGGTCTGAGATAAAGTCTGGTGAGTAAATTTCAGAGGAACGTGTTTAAGATTTTGGAGCTGGGAATGTTGTGGGTGTTTGTTTATTATGCAGATATGAAGCTCTGGTGACCGTGATTTTAATTTATCTCCTCTAGTCTTCCTCTGGGATGTCCAGCATGCCTTGTTTGGGCTTTGGGGTGTCCTGGGCATCTGTTGGTTTAGTTGTAGTGTTAATTTCTATGTTCTCTGTGAGTTATGGTTCTGTTGGGCTCTGGTGTTTGTTCTGATGGTGAAGGGTTGAAGTCATTAGATGTTTTCTGTTGGATTAATGGATCGTGTTTGTTTCGTCTCTTGTAGAAGATGATCATACTGGGTGTGATTGGTGCTGTTGTGCTCATCATCATCATCATCATCATCATCCTCACACAGGTTCTATGATAACCTCTCCATCAGCACATCTCCTCTGTGGCTGCTCACGAACTCTCCTTTATTGCAGCTGATCACTTCCTCCTCTCCTTTTCATCCTCCCTGTTCTTCCTTGGAGTTATGAAGCAGATGCTCCGCCCCCTCCGCCTGTGGCCCCTCCCTTCATCAGCACAAACCAATGGGAAACTACTCTGCTGGAACCTGAGCGATGGTTAAGGAAATGAATTTTTTTTGTAAGGACGTGATGGGAAATGTTTAAGGAACTAATACTACATGCCAGGAATGGCTTCTGAAGGAAGCATATTTTAAATACATTGACAAATCAATGAGCACAGAATAAGGGATTTTTATGGGACTTACAAGGGAAAGATAAACTCCATTTCATGCCTTAATGTTTTTATTGTTTTAGCATGTGTTCTTAAGAACCCCTCAGACTTCAATGGCTACATCTACTGGGTGAGCTACTAAAATGTTTTTGATCAAAAGGGCTCAGAGGTGATTTCACTTCTGCTCAAGGACCCTGTGAAATGAACACAATAAGCTAAGCATTGATTGGTTGTCCAGAATGGAAACGCACATCTGTATGTTTTTTAATGTGATTAACTTCTGTATGGGAAAACCAGATTTAACCAAATGAATAAATTACATTTATATATTTTCTAAGTATGTTGTAAATACATGAGAAACTAATTAATGTATTTGTGGGGATCATGGTCAGAAAACTGCTATTTTTGCTCGAAACATTCAAGCTTTTCTCTTTTTTTTGGTCTCTTCATTTGCATACTGATGAATTTTTGCTGGTGATGCACCCCCTCAATATTTAGCAAATATGGTTTGAATAGTTTTAATAGGTTTAAATATTATAAGTATAGGTTCTCAGTAGTTAAATTCTTAAACTATTATCACCAATCATAATCATTGATTGCAATCCTGTTACATGAATGTTATGGGGTTGAAGATCAAATATAGCAAATATAATTGCACCACACCATATTCAGAGCACTCTTGTGTTTCATGTGCCAAGAACAATATTTTTTATGTCAAAACATGGATTACAATGATTTTTACCCATATCAGAGTTGAATTATGTTGATTTATCCACAAATTTACCTCAATTTTAACCATGTAGTCACTTCTTTTAAATATATTTAAAGGATTTTTTAAAATAATTTTATCAATGTTTATTTTTATAGGAGGGAAATGACAGTTTAACAGTGTTGGAAAAAAATACAGTGCAGGGACTCAAATTCAGAATTTTCTAAGAAAATGCATTAAATTATTTAGGAAAAAGTACATTGAGAAAGAATGATATTTTAATTTCAATAAAAGCTACATAGTGTATACTACTTATTTTATTCAATATAACTTAAAGGTACACTATGTAACTTATTACAGTTGTGTTAATTTTCAACAAAAAATGAGTCAATACATCATCAATCCTTCCAAAATGTGTTTTTTTGTATGTATGTTTTTGATTTAAATGTATTTGAAACAAAAAAGCTTGTTGAATTGCACCAATTGAAAGAATATGCATTGCATTAACCGTGCTTGCATTTTAAAGCTGCTTTTTTTGGTTAAAAATGATCCAAAATCAAATTTTGAGCAAGTACATAACCAGCCAGTGTACAAAACTATGTCCTTACCTTAGCCCAATTCACAACGGTAAGCTAGTAATAATGTGTTATAATTTGAGTGGTACTGGTAGCCTTCCACGGGAAATTCGAGCATGGCGCCGTTCGTCTTTGCGTCATTACGTCACGTCTGTATACATAAAGAAGGAGTCCGGCTAGTAGGCTATCGCATGTGAGGATGCTGCAGGTGCCGGATCATTTATAGCCTTTTCTCACAGCAGCTGGAATAATTAAACGTATCATATTGATGGCGGATTGTAATCCCAGAAAGGTCCAAACGACAATCATCAGTGACAACTGGAGATTCACCGTTTAGACTGTACGGAAATTGAAATCTACAGGTAACGCTAATACACACTAAATACACATAGTCACGCAATGCTGATGTTGTTAACATTAACAGTTTGAGAACAAAGTATTGCAATAATAATAATTGCACGGTTTGATGTGATGTGAGTTAAGCGATCGTTAGATTTAATCACCGTTGGTAGTGTGATTTATTGTAATGCTTTTTTTTTCTCAGTTGGTCAGAACAAAAGTGGCAGACATGTTACTTGTTCAGATAACATTTTCCGGTGAAACTTATTATTTCGGTTGTATTTCCAAGACGTTGAATCTGTGATTCTGAAGTACAGTATCCACACCAGTGCGGTGAATGAATGACAGCCACACATACTCCTCAAAACATTAGATTCATCCACGCTGAGGAGCCACCGATGCACAAACCACGTAAAGATGATAATTCCACAAATAACTGCAATTGCAGGTTTCAAACAGAGATGCCGACAAAGAAGCAAAACTTACGGACTGCAGCTTTAATGCATTGTATTTTATAGGTTGTATTTTTAAAGACTGAATATTTTGGAAGTGAAATCTGAAAGGTGAATATGGATTATTGAATTTTTAATAATGAAAATGTGTGTGAAATGTTTTGAATTCAAATATTCACAGCTTAAATATACAACCATGTTGAATTTCAGCCTATAAAAATGCAAGCCCTAAAAATACAATGCATTAAAATGCAAGAATGGGTAAAGCAATGCATATTTTCTTCAAGTAGTACAATTCAACAAGCTTTTTTGTTTCAAATACATTTGGCATTATATTTTCGTCCATACACTAGAGCAGTGGTTTTCAACCCTGTCCTGGAGGCACCGCAGCCCTGCACATTTTGTATGTCTCCCTTATCAGACACACCCAATTTAGTTTTTGCAGTCTCTACTAACGAGCTGATGAGTTGAATCAGGTGTGATAAATGAGGGAGACACACAAAATGTGCAGGGCTGGGGTGCCTCCAGGACAGGTTTGAAAACCACTGCACTAGACTAGAGGGTCAAAAGTTACATAGTGTACCTTTAAGATGTTATTTTGATGAATGAGGACATGTTGCTGTCCTGGATGACATTATATCAGTACAGTGCCATTTTATGACAAGGCCTAAGTGTTGACAATATAAGCATTCAAAGTTTGGCCTTAAACACAGAGGAAGTTAAAAGCCTCAGTAACATCACCTCTTTAGGCTGAACTGAGTTACAGTGAGGTGACTTTCACAGGTTTGTGATCTGTATGTATATTCTTTACGCAAAAAAGCAGAATCATGTTATTAGGAAGCACAACTTCTTCTGTGGTTTGTATTATGAGCCAATGAAACACATGATGTGTATATAATCTAAACTCTTCATCATGTGCACTACAGCACTATGTGCATCTCTCTTTCTTAAACACATAAACACAGGCCCTAAACCTAAGCTTTTCCTTTGTTTTATTCCTCTTTCTCCCTTTTGTCAATTTAAAAGAATTATGCATTATTTTTCATAAGCTACTTTTTAATTCATTTAGTGCCATGTATTTATTTTTCTTTCCCATGTACTATTTCTAACTTTCTCCTGTTCTCTTATTTGTTTTCGCTGTCTCATTGATATCCATCTTTCTCTCTGTAGAAGAAAATGATGATCATGCTTTGCTGTGTCATTCTGGGGATTGTTGTGTTTTCTTACCTTTACAGCTTCTTTTCTTAATGGTAAGCTTTCACATTAAATATACAGTATTCACATATGTAAGGGAAACTGTAAGTTTGGAGTCCTCAGCCTAATTACACAAATGTGTGTTTATTGAATTTTTGAATAATGTTCTCCAAACTAAAATTCCATAGAATGATAATGCAGTATCATATTATTATCTCGGGTAAACAAATGAACACAACAATACCACTGACATGTATTCGTAACAGTCAAATATACTGTATAATGAAGGTAAATTTTAAAAGAGAGGCTATAGTTGATTCAGGATTATTTGGACATTTTCCCCAGTCACCTCAATGGCAAAATTCGCCGATTTAATTAAAGGTGCAGTAAGCGATTTCTGAGAAACACTGTTGAAAGTAGATTGGACTGAGCGCCACAACGAGCTTGTAGCCAATCAGCAGTAAGGGCGTACTCATTAGGGGGAGGTGCCTGTGTTGCATAGCATGTTTGTGAATTTGGGGGCGGGGCTATAAAGGTAGGGGGCGTGTTTGTTTTGGTGAAATCGCTTACTGCACCTTTAACCCTATATTGTAAAAAAATTATTTTCAAGATTTGTTGTCACAACTTTTTGGGCCCTATTTTAACGATCTGAGTGCATGGTCTGAGGCGCATGGCAGAGGTGCACTTAGGGCGTGTCCGAATCCACTTTTGCTAGTTTAACGATGGAAAAATGGTTGGTTCGGCAGGTGCATGGTCCAAAAGGGTTGTACCTAGTCTCTTAATGATTCATGGGTGTGTTTTGGGCATAACGCTCAATAAACCAATCAGAGTCTCATCTCCCATTCCCTTTAAAAGCCAGTTGCGCTTGCTCCATGGCGGATTCACTATTTACATGGCGGAATTTGCAAATGGAAAGACTGAACCCTTCTCCAGAGAGGAATCCTTTTATTTTTAATATTTAAAAATGTTTGTGTGCTGCTGCGTGTCCCTGTGTGTGTAATAAGCAGAGTGTACGTGCGTTGTGCACCCGCCTATAGGCGCATATTACTAACACGCTCTTTAAATAACAAAAAATACTGCGCTATTGACTTTAGACCAGGTTTTTGTTGGCCAATGGTGCAATCGTTTTCACCTCAAAATAGCAACGCACCAACAATGCGCCTGAACATATGGGCGCGAGTGCATTTGCTATTTAAACAACGTGGCGCTGGACGTGAAAATGATAATTGCATCGGGCTGAAACTAGCAAAAAACACTTGCGCCTGCCGTCGCATGGTGCCGGGTGTATGATAGGGCCCTTGATTTTTTTTTTTTTTTTTTTGTCAAATCAACTTAAATAATTAATGTGGTTCAGATAACATAATATTTTGAGTTTCTATTTTTTAAATCAATCTCCTTCATTGTTAACTCCAATTTTTCATTTCAATGAACTCAATTTTAAGGCAACCGGGAAATGGTTAAATCAGCAATCATTTTTTACAGTGATACACTGAAAACTTGATGCTTTAAATTTTTTAGTACAGTCAACTTAAATTAGGTCATTTCAAGTTAAATTGTTAAACTGACTTAAAATGTTGAATCTTCTATAACTTATAAAAAAGTTGAAATTTGCTTAACTTATTTTGATGAGTTAAAGCAATGTAAAAACATATGTTGTCATAACTTACTGATCATATAATTTTTACAGTGTATAAATATTATTAAATGGTAAACTTGCTTTATCTGTGTGCTCATCTCAAATTGTCACTCTTACGATCTTTCAGGCTGAAATGACCGCGAGACTATGCTCAGCCAGCTCCCCTTATATCTCCTGCTCTTCTTCTCAGTTTGATCCATGATTCTAAGAGATGCATTTGCTGTGTATTGCGCTTCAACCAGTCAAACCCTCCTCACACAGACAGACCACACGAGTGACTGAAGACCAGCGCCCCCTGCCGCACAACAACACAACACTTCTGTGATTCTCAAACAAGGACAATTATTACAGAAAAGAGCCGAGATATATATAATTTTTTCTATTTCTTTGTGGGTGTTTTTTCTGGTTAGTTTTTCTCATAGTCATGTGTCAGTCTAATAGGAATGAAAACTATTATTGTTTGGCTGTATGTTTTTGTGTTTTTTGTGCGTCTTTTGAATGCCTACTTGTTGTCTTACATGTCATGTGTTATGTAATTATCTATTAAAACACCTTAAGAAATCGTTTTTGTTGGAATTTGCTATAATGTCCATATAGGGTTTAGTCTTAGAAAAATTGCGTTATGCTGTCTTCACGTGCTATCGGAATTATCCTGAATAGTTTCCTAGTTAAAAAATCGGATATGAACGCCCTCTCAAGTCAAAATTTGAATACGAGGTCGTACTCACAACTTCAGAAGTGGGAAGTAGGAAATTTCCGATAGCACGTGAAGGCAGCTAAACAAACAAACAAACAAAAATAATAATAATAAAAAAAAATATTTTATATATATATATATATATATACACACACACACACACATATATTTTTTTTTTTACATCATATATATTTGACATTTTTTACATTTTTTTTTAATGCTTCAACTTCACAAACACGCAAACAAGGTACATAATCAAATCTCTGAATATAACAACATCACAATAAAACAAACAAACAAATAATTACATTAAAAAAATGTAATTAATCAAAAGGGGCTTTTTTTAAAATTAATTTATACATATCCAAAAGAGAAATCAATCTGAAGGCGTTTTGTTTTTAAAGATTTGCACAAGAGTCATTCATTAACCTCATTCATCCACTGGTTAAAGTTGGGTTTAGATTTAAACCATCTGCACTTATGAATGAAAAACTTTCCAAGACATAACAAATAATTTAATTATTTCCAGACACCAAACCTAATTAACTTCACAGTAAGGGGTGGGAGTTCAACCTCCCTGGACCATAACCAGTTCTGCACATATAACATGATCTAAATTTTCAATATTTGTTTCACACACACACACACACACACACACACACACACACACACACACACACACACAAATTATTCACATCAAAATTAATTCTCAATCTTAGTTCGCAAAATACATTTTTTGTATTTCAGCACAACCCATCAGCGACCAATCAGGGTACAGACACCCTTGGATGTTTTTGAATGATGGCAGGTGGCTTTTGACTTGGCTGTTTTACAAGACAATAACTGTTATAATGCCTTCGCTTTAATCATCGGGTGGTTACAACAACAAAAAAATCCACCAATGAGTTTTCGGAGATTATATACGTCCGTTGATATTTCAACAAAAATATTCTTGCCACTAATAGGCTGCTATAATGACCCGATTTCCACCCCGCAGCCAATAGACTGCCCGTTATAAGCAACAATTCGAACATTTATTGGCTCCCATAATATAATGAACGAACGGAAGGCGTTGACAATAAAAATCTCCCTTGTGATTGGCGTCGCTCTCACCCAATCATCTCTCCTTTAATTTGCATTACCGCTATCTCATTGGCTGTTGGCTTTGGGGGCGTTGCCGTACGAGTAGATAGTAGTGGTGTGTGTGTGTATCATGACAATCTGAAAATGGCGGATGAAAGCGGATTGATTTAACTTTATCGTACAAAAATAAGAATATCAAGTCAAAAACGACACCTTTGCACAGAATGAATTTGCAGTCCAACGGGAATTTTTAAGCCTGTTCCCACAAAGCGACCCGTCACTATCGGCAGAAAGCGTAAGTTGAAGGCTAGGTATTGTTTAAAGGTCTTTTTTGTTTTGTTTCTAGCAGGCTAACGGGCTAGCGCGGGTTGTCAATGGAAATGCTAGTGGATTAGCCGGTTAGCCTCCACTGTCAGGGGCTTGACTCTGCTAGTTTAGACTCACCTTATGCTTTTCAGCAACAGAGCCGACACAACTGAGCCCTGTGATGAAAATAAGCCAATTTTGTAAAGTCGACTTGTATTAGCATTGCTGGTTCTCGCTCAAAAGTAGTGCAGCGTTCGCTCAGGCTAGCAGCTTCAGACTAGAGGAGCTTCAACTGTAATAAATGTCAGATATGTGTCACTGTTTGTTTACTTTATGAGTAGCGGATGAAAGATGTTCGATTGCTTGGCATTTAAGATACGCAGTTTCGATGTGGTTTATTGTTTCAGGAATGGGAAGTTTTTGGGAAGACAACGGAGCATTTAAACGGGCTCTGTTGTCTGATCACATCGCACTGCTGATTATACAGAAGCCTAAGTGAGCTGCCTACCTAGACAGCATTCATCTCCCTCCTTATGCCCATAATGCTTTCAGATAGACAGCTTAATAGGTTTTGAGACACATGAACAACATTAATATCCTTTTTTTCTTCTTCTGCAATGTAGTGTTTGAGCGTGTCTTGATGACTACATATTCTATGGAGTATAGTTTTTTATGTAACCGTTATTTAAGTAGGTGATCAATAGGTGCTTTAAAATGAAGTCGTGTTTAAGTGTTGATTGTTTAGTGGTCTTCCCGTCATTCAGCTGCATTGATTCATTAATGCAGTTATACTCACTGCACCTGGTGTCATTTATTATGAGCGTCTGTAAAAAACTCTCTTCTAATTTATCCCTTCTTTTTTTCAGAGCATGGAAGAGAGTTCACGTTATAGCAAACGCCTGGTAAGTTTCTCATTTACTCAACAGCTATTATGCAAAGCAAATCGCTGTCAGGGGAACATTTGTGAGCAATTTTAACCAAGCTGTAATGACGCTATCCTGCCGACAGCTGGCGCTCTAGGCCTGACGTCACACCCGAGGGGTTTGTTGATATTACAGTGAACACGCCCAAGGGAAGAGACTGTCAACCTCAGGCTCATATGTATAATGCCTTATCACAAAGCCTGTGCCACAACAGCAGTAAAATAATGTTAACTTTTTAAAATATTTGCATTAAATGGGGATCCACCCTTTCTGATGTTCATATTTGAAGGATAGTAGTAAAAAAAATATTTTATCAACGTCTGGCTACCCAGCTATATACATGTGAATGTGAATTTAGCAGAAATGGCCTTTGCATTTCTATATTAATCTGAATTTTGTTTCCTCAACCTCTGTTTTCAGCGGACTGGCACACGGCGGCGTTACCAGGATGATGGAATTTCAGATGATGAGATTGAAGGGAAGAGGTCCTTTGACCTTGACGAGAAACTCCGAAGTGACAGATACAACTCGGATCTGGTCAGAATTATGGATGGGAAAGGTGCGTGTTAAACCTGTTTAGTTGCAGCACTGAGTTTTTGTTCCTGTTATACTTGCTAACCATATTGTGAGATTTTTCTTTGCCAAATTACTGCCACCTCTGATTTTGGTTGAGGCAGCATTTTCTGTAAAGCTGCTTTGAAACACTTTAAATTATAAAAAAAAAATGCTATTAAAAAAAATCACTGATATACAGCATATTTGGAGATCCAAGTTAAAGGAGTAGTTAACTTTAAAATGAAAATTACCCCATGATTTACTCTCCCTCAAACCATCCTAGGTGTACATGACATTCTTCTTTCTGATGAACACAATCGGAGTTATATTAATAAATATCCTGATGTTTCTAAGCTTTATAATGGCAGTGACGGGGTCCATTGAGTTTGAAGCTCAAAAAGCACATCCATCTATTATAAAAGTAATCCACATGGCTCCGGGGGGTTAATAAAGACCTTCTGAAGCGAATTGATGGGTTTGTGTAAGAAAAATATCAATTTTTAGAACTTTATAAAGTAAAATATCTATGTGGAGTACTTTTATAATGGATGGATGCACTTTTTTGGGCTGCCATTACGCTAGGACATTTTTTTAATATAACTCCGATTGTGTTAGTCTGAAAGAAGAATGTCATATTCACCTAGGATGGCTTGAGGGTGAGTAAATTATGGGATAATTTTCATTTTTGGGTGAACTATCCCTTTAACTGTGTATGGTGTTCTCTGCAGACTTCACCTTGGAGTACATCCAACGGGAGGGGCTCCGGGACCCCATTATCTTCAAGAAAGCAGATGGTCTTGGCATAAAGTATGGCTCATATCATCATGCCAGTTCGTACAGCTGTTTGCTTCTCTTTATCATTTGAAACTGTTTATATTATCTGTTTTTTTTTTTTTTGTAGGATGCCTGACCCGGACTTCAGTGTCAGTGATGTGAAATTGTTTGTGGGTAAGAAAAAAGTTTTTGCTGCTCTCACACTTTGAACATTTTTACTATCAGTGACGACTGCTAATATTCGCTCTCCTACCTTTACTCCGATAGGCAGTCGCAGGATGGTCGACGTGATGGATGTGACCACTCAAAAAGGCATCGAGATGTCAATGAGTCAGTGGAGGAGATACTACGAGACGCCGCCATCTGAGCGCGAAAAGCTGTATAATGTCATCAGCCTTGAGTTCAGCCACACAAAACTAGAGCATCTAGTCAAGAGACCTGCTTCGGTACGTTCACGCTCAAATAGTGGTCAACCAATATATCATTTTTGCTGATTAATCTGAGCCAATAACAGCTTTTGGGAGTATTAGGAGCTTTTGGAGGATTATGGAGGGCATAATTATGAATATGGGGTGTGATTTAAAAACAGATTAAGCATGGATGCTATATTTTACTATATTTTATTGATAGTTGGTTTATCAGCAAAATACATTTTCGGTTGAGCTCTACAGTCTACACAAACAAAAATGCATTTTTGTGTCTGCGAAACAGTTTCTTTATGTGTTGGCTTGTGTTTTCATTAGGTTGATATGATTGACTGGGTGGACAACATGTGGCCCCGTCATCTTAAAGAAAGACAGAGAGACTCCACCAATGCCATTATAGACATGCAGTACCCTAAAGTACAGAAGTAAGTTGTTTTTAATTCATTTTGTTCTCTCATACAAGTAATGGGTAATCCATGGCTAGCTGTGCGTTTAGCGAATTTATTTATTTATTTATTTATTTATTTATCTTTTTTTTTGTTTTGTTTTTTTTTAATGCACGACGTGGAGGCAAAGAACCACTCAACGCGAAGTGGAGTGCACTCAAATAGTTTAATGTACAGCTAGCCATGGATTATCCCATTTATACCATGGTCATTTGCCAGCATTGCCAAGTTAAAGCTGATATTGTTATTTGCAGCACAATATTTAGCCCAGAAGGGTAAAAATTACTGTTATTTTCATAAGTTAGGCCTATATCTTGTTAGATCTAGCATTCTGCCCACTTTGAATCAGACATGTAGTGCGGTAAGGTTACATTTATTTGAATGAATGAATTATAGCATTTATTTGAGTGAGTGAGTGAGTGAGAGGCGTGTGTGAATTACCTGCATCTGTGCAGAATCTCTCTCTACTAACAATGAAGCTGTGTTTAATTACTTCAAAACCAGCGGTGTTACCCCCTTATTGCTGAGAAATATATAATGTAGCGATTTAGTAGCGAAGCTCTTTTGTTAATAAAAGTCGTGGGGCAGTGTTCAAGTATCTGTGCTATTGAATGTTTCTGTGCGTGTACAATGTCCAATCTCTGTGTGTGTGCGTGTCAATGAAAGCAGCGCATTAGTATAGAACAGCAATTAAACTGACTGGAACTACCTGTGTATTTAACGGTTTGAATGCACACCTTCCAGCCAATCAGAATCGAGTATTCAGACAGACAATGGTATAATTCCCATTTAAACTGTTTTTGTTTTAACGCTAGGGCAACATAAACTTGATTTGTGAAGATTGTTCACACCAGCCGTGTGTGTTTGTGTTTTTCAGGTATTGTCTGATGAGTGTCGAGGGATGCTTCACAGATTTCCACATAGACTTTGGCGGCACTTCAGTCTGGTATCACATCCTCAGGGGAGGGAAGGTGAGTCCTGTCTTATAGGCACAACACTATGTTGTGTATGCTGACTGAGTTCACTGAATAGAATACTGTGTAGCATTAACAAAAATAGTGTGTGAAACAGAATCCAAAATGCAGTACTAAATATTTCAAACAGTGTTGCGTTACATTGTGACCTCAACTTGTTTGATTTTTAATAAGTTAAGAAATCTATCATGACTGTAAATATTTAGAGTCCAGTGGTCAAGCGGTATATTAAAGGTCAGGTCAAGCACATTGCATTGTGGGATATGGTATTGCATGCATAGTCTTCTGTTGTATACTGCATGCTTTGGCAATGTAACGTACATTGCTACCGCAGAAACAGTAATGATAGTATGGTAGCAAGCTATTCCAAACATACACTATGGTTCAAAAGTTTGGGGCTGGTATCTTTTTCTTATGCTCTTAAAGGTGCACTGTGTAAATTTTAGCGGCATCTAGCGGTGAGGTTGCGAATTGCAACCACCCACCGTTCACCCCTCCCTTTCAAAGCACATAGAGAAGCTACGGTGGCCGATACAGGACAAAGATGTTGTCGTCTAAGACAGCAGAGAGTAGCTAGCGCTCTGTAGAGCAGTTTGTCCGTTTAGGGCTACTGTAGTATTTACGATTTCACTAAACAGACAATTTTGGTGACTTCACTGTAAGGGGACCCGCGGTGTATGTAGATAGAAATGACTCATTCTAAGGTAATAAAAACATAACGGTTCATTATGTAAGGTCTTTATACACCACTGAAAACATCGTTATGTATATTATATTGCATTTCTGTCAATAGATCCTCATAAATATTACACACTGCACCTTTAAAGGCTGCATTTGTTTGATCAAAAATACAGTAGAAATGGTAATGATTACAATACAACAAAACGATGCAATTTAATATATACACTCACCTAAAGGATTATTAGGAACACCTGTTCAATTTCTCATTAATGCAATTATCTAATCAACCAATCACATGGCAGTTGCTTCAATGCATTTAGGGGTGTGGTCCTGGTCAAGACAATCTCCTGAACTCCAAACTGAATGTCAGAATGGGAAAGAAAGGTGATTTTAAGCAATTTTGAGCGTGGCATGGTTGTTGGTGCCAGACGGGCCGGTCTGAGTATTTCACAATCTGCTCAGTTACTGGGATTTTCACGCACAACCATTTCTAGAGTTTACAAAGAATGGTGTGAAAAGGGAAAAACATCCAGTATGCGGCAGTCCTGTGGGCGAAAATGCCTTGTTGATGCTAGAGATCAGAGGAGAATGGGCCGACTGATTCAAGCTGATAGAAGAGCAACTTTGACTGAAATAACCACTCGTTACAACCGAGGTATGCAGCAAAGCATTTGTGAAGCCACAACACGCACAACCTTGAGGCGGATGGGCTACAACAGCAGAAGACCCCACCGGGTACCACTCATCTCCACTACAAATAGAAAAAAGAGGCTACAATTTGCACGAGCTCACCAAAATTGGACAGTTGAAGACTGGAAAAATGTTGCCTGGTCTGATGAGTCTCGATTTCTGTTGAGACATTCAGATGGTAGAGTCAGAATTTGGCGTAAACAGAATGAGAACATGGATCCATCATGCCTTGTTACCACTGTGCAGGCTGGTGGTGGTGGTGTAATGGTGTGGGGGATGTTTTCTTGGCACACTTTAGGCCCCTTAGTGCCAATTGGGCATCGTTTAAATGCCACGGCCTACCTGAGCATTGTTTCTGACCATGTCCATCCCTTTATGACCACCATGTACCCATCCTCTGATGGCTACTTCCAGCAGGATAATGCACCATGTCACAAAGCTCGAATCATTTCAAATTGGTTTCTTGAACATGACAATGAGTTCACTGTACTAAAATGGCCCCCACAGTCACCAGATCTCAACCCAATAGAGCATCTTTGGGATGTGGTGGAACGGGAGCTTCGTGCCCTGGATGTGCATCCCACAAATCTCCATCAACTGCAAGATGCTATCCTATCAATATGGGCCAACATTTCTAAAGAATGCTTTCAGCACCTTGTTGAATCAATGCCACGTAGAATTAAGGCAGTTCTGAAGGCGAAAGGGGGTCAAACACAGAATTAGTATGGTGTTCCTAATAATCCTTTAGGTGAGTGTGTGTGTGTGTGTATATATATATATATATATATATATATATATATATATATATATATATATATATATATATATATATATATATATATATATATATATATATATATATATATATACACATGTAATTTTTTGAACGGTAGTGTAGCTTGCTTTCTTAACCATTAAATGTGAGAATCCTTTTCTTTCTCAGCTCTAATTGCTGCCGAGTAATGTATGATTGTTTTGCATCAGCCGCTCCCTGTCAAATCCTCTTGTTTCCTGTAATTGCAGCATTTATAAACCTGTGTCAATCTATCTCTCTGGTATTTCGTAATTACTTGTCCCTATTGTACTTGACATTGTTGTGCTGAATGATCTCAGGTGTTCTGGCTGATCCCGCCCACACCTCAGAACCTGGAGCTCTATGAGAACTGGGTGTTGTCAGGGAAGCAAGGTGACATCTTTCTTGGCGATAAAGCCACCGCATGCCAACGGATTGAACTGAAGCAAGGCTACACATTCATGATCCCCTCAGGTACACACATGTGGAATCTTATGATGCTTCAATTGCTTTAGCTAGGAAACCTGTTGGGTGTTCTGGGAGCAAACCACTGTGTCTTTGTTTGTAGGGTGGATCCATGCAGTATACACTCCAATGGATACTCTGGTGTTTGGGGGTAATTTTCTGCACAGCTTTAACATTCCCATGCAGCTCAACATTTACAACATTGAGGACCGCACGCGGGTGAGCACATACACAATCACACACTTGATTATTCATTCCACTGGGGTGTGACGAGACCGTTAGCTCACGAGACGAGACACGAGATTGGGTTCATGAGATGAGATTTTTACACAGTTTTTTAAGAAATCTCAATGACGAAATACATGACTAGAAAAATAGTCTGCAGGTGCATTTGAAATGTTTTAACTCATCTTGTAATGAATGTCATTTCAGTTCTACTTTCTGAGTATGAATTATCATAAGACAACAATAGGCCTATACAAGCAGTGTAAAAGGTTTTGCCACAAACTGACTGGCTTCTCTCCTGTATAATTTCATGAGTCTCTTCAGACCTTAGAACTTTTAACCTCCTAACTGAACTCCTTTCTACAAATTGATCATAGAAATAAGTATAAACAGTATTAATAAAAATAAATAACAGTTTTCTCTTAATCTTAAGTGCAAACAATAAGTGCAACCATAATCAAAGTACTATCTCAATATTCAGAGTGTGAATAGAGACCAATTTTTTCTTCAAGCATGATACAGAGCTAAGAGATGGTTACAACTACACAGCTCAGCCTAAGATAGCTTTCATATTTGGAGATTTTCGCATGCATCAGGGAGCCGCTTTCAAAATGCGGGGTATTGAAATTGCGTTTGAATATGGCCTCAAGTTTACTTTCGCTTTCAATTTCGCGATCGTGCGTACTCTGTGTATAGGGTGCGGAGGTGCTGAACGCGCATTCTACAAGATAAGACTTTTGTCAGACACTCTGTTGCGCAACGAACGAATCCTCCCCCATGTTCCTGTCAGTTATTTTGTCACGTGATCAGTGAACTCTCTGATTCGTGCTTGTGCTGGATGAGCTGGATGGAATTGATTTCTATAAAAAGCTAAACGACATAGCGGTGGCATATTCTAGCCTAACTTCATCCTCTCACGCCGTCATGGCGATATTGCGCGAGACAGCTTTTCACCTCGTCACATTTTAATCTGGCACTAGATCTCCTCACGCCCCTACATTCCACTGATACCCATTTGTGAATTGTTTCTGACTGTCTCTATGGTTTATCTGTGCAGGTCCCTGCTAAGTTCCGCTACCCTTTCTACTTTGAGATGTGCTGGTATGTGTTGGAGCGTTACTTGTACTGTCTGACCAACACATCTCACCTCACACCTGAGTTCCAGAAGCACTCGCTGGGCATTGGTCAGTACACATCCTTTTTATATATGACTGTTAATGTTTACAAAAACACCTCAATTATGGGTGTAACGGTACACAAAATCGGCGGATTGGTACATACCTCAGTTTTGAAGATTGTTTGCAATATCAAAATATATTGATATCTGCACACAGAAGTTCCTCATGGGCAGTGTTTAAAACCAATGCTGCATTAGACAGATATGTGTACCGTTACACCCCAACATCAAATCAACCGTAATTAAACAGGCACACGTTTTGTGCTTCACAGGGCTGAAGAAGGAAGATGTGATCAAACAAGGAGAATTTGATGGTGATGCAGGAAGTGAAGAGAAAGAGGATGTGGAGGTGAAGGAGGATCCTGAGGATGAGGCAGCACTCACTCCTCCCGCTCGTCCAGGGGTGAAAGTTCACCTGACACCCCTTGAGCTTGAGGGGCTTTGGGAATTAATACAGAAGTTGGAGGATTTGCCAGCACACAAAAAATGTGTTCCAGCAGGCATCAGAAATGCTCCAGCGCTGCTCAGTGACATACGGGTACAAACATAAATGCCATGTGGCCATGGTAATACTTTTTTATAAAAAAAGCACAAGCACATTGATAATTTTTCCTTCCTGCCCCAACAGAAGCTGCTAGAGGAACATGCCAATGATAACCCCAAATTGTCTTACACTGGAAAACCAATTGTTAAATGGCCCAAAAGGGTAGGTTATACACCTGTTCTATGACCACCGTCCTTACATCACAGACCAGAAAGTTGAAGTAAAAATGTGTCCGCTTCTATCTGCAGCCCTCGTGGTATCAGCCGCCGCCGCCTCCTTTGTCTCTGCTTTACCGCCCACGCGCTCCTGGTTCAGCTCCCATGCTGCCGCCGGTTCCTCGGCCCGTGAAGCCGTCTTCCTCCATCTCTGCTCTGCGACGCAGACGCGTACGCTGCAAACGCTGCGAGGCCTGTCTGCGCACTGAGTGCGGCGACTGCAACTACTGTAGGGACATGAGGAAGTTTGGAGGACCTGGCAGACTCAAGAAGAGCTGTGTTCTCCGACAGTGTCTTGCAGTGAGTATCTGTGTTCAGCAGGGCCAGACTGGGACAAAATTTCAGACCGGGAAATCGCACACTCATCCAGGGCATCCCATACACCCACTACAAATTCTGAAACTACGGACAACTTTAGTTTTTGTATGGCCTTTACATTAAAAAAAAGGTCTAAATCCTTAGGCTGGGGCCGTGCAAAATAATTAAAGGTTCTCTCTAGAACCGCACCTTCACTTTCCTTTTCTTCATTTTCACGTGTGTGTGTGTGTGTGTGTGTGTGTGTGTGTGTCTTTTTTGCTGTTTTTCTTGTACCCGTCACTTCTTCAACAGCAGGTCTACTGCTATGAACAGAACTGTCTCCACATTGTTGCTCCCTCCTTATACCTATATCATAAATCAAAATCAGTGTGAATTTATTGTTTGTATTGTAAAAACTTGACAATAGATGAGAATATTGAGAATAGCATAATGATGACATTTAGCATACAGTATTCTGACTGACGATAATAATGGGGTGCTACTGATAGGCTAACATTTTCTAGCAGTTTAATACTTATGAAGACAAAACTACAGTAGCCTATTTATATATTAATTTGACCTGCACTTGAATCCCTGAACAGGTCAGTAGTTTTGCTATATTGCACTTCCTCCCAATCCTTGTGCCCCTCGCATTGATTATTCAAAACTGTTTGGCGGCGGTGTGGAGTGGACATGAGCCAGATCATAGCATTGCCAGTCAAGACTAACCAATTCATGATTTTTCAATTCAGTCGGTTTATTATTGAATGCAGAATTCAGAAACGATCACTTTAGTACACTGTACATTTATAATATGTAGTACATTTACAATAATATAAAATAATAATAATAATAATAAAAAAAGGGCAGCAGGCCCAATCAGTTGCCAGGCCACCGGTGTTCAGTATTAATGTCATAAATTAAATTACTGATATTACTGAAAATGTTAGAAAATTTGGTGAAAATTGACCATTACACTACTTCACCAAAATTTGGGGTCAGTAAGATTGTCAGTAACACATTAAATTGTTCAAAAGTCACAGTAAAGACCTTTATAATGTCACAAAATATTTCTATTTCAAATAAAGGCTTTTCTTTTGCACTTTCTATTCATCAAAGAATCTTGAAAAAATGTATCACAAAAAATATTAAGCAGCTCAACTGTTTTCAACATTGATAAATGTTTCTTGAGCATCAGATCATTATATTAGAATGATTTCTGAAGGATCATGTGACACTGAAGACTGAAGTAATGATGCTGTAAATTCAGCTTTGACATCACAGGAATAAATTATATATTAAAATAGAAAACCGTTATTTTAAATAGTAATATGTCACAATATTTTTTTTTTTTTTTTTTTTATATATAAATCATATGCAGCCTCAGCCTTAGAGCATAAGAGACTTTCAAATACTTAAAAATCTTACTAACCCCAAATTTTTCAGTGGTATAATGTGTATATAATTGTGCATATTGTAAATTAAAATTCACTTGTGTTCTGTTTCTAGCCGGCGCTACCTCTTACTGCAGTGTGTGCCATATGTAAAGAGGGCTATCAAGAGTCTGAAGACTCTGAGTCCGTCCAGACGCTCATGGAATGTTCTGAATGTGCTCAGATAACTCATCCAGAATGTATAAAGGTACATGTACGTGTGTATCCCGCATTTCACTCTTTATGGAATTAGCTGTTATATGTACAGTTATGTTAATGCAACGAGTATATTGCAGGTACCCAGTGAGGGTGTTATCAATAAGGACCTTCCCAGTTGTTGGGAGTGTCCAAAATGTGTCCAGGGCAAGAAAACAGAGGTATTCTTTCTGCTTTTGACAACTGTCCTTTTTAAAACGCAACAAGTCATCTTGTTTTAACAGGCCTTGAGTGACCGATGATAATTCAATCTGAAGACTAATTTGATAATGATTGTGTGTTTTATTGGTATTAGTCTTCCAGTAGTAGTGAGGAGGAGACGGACAGCAGTGTGTCCAACGGCAGCCGCTTGTCTGGTCCTCCAGCTAAGCGAGCATACAGAGAGGGGATTGGGGTGGGCGGCTTGCGTATAGGGCGCAGAGGTCGCCCACCCCTCTCCCCCTCCTCCCTGCCTCTGACCCGTTCCAGACGGCAGCCGCCCCCATCCCAGAGACTCCTGCTGCAGCACCAGCAGAACAGGAAGAGAGCAGGGGCACTGGAGTTACAGCTCAGGAAAAGAGTAAGTATAGACATGTTTTACAGATACAGTGCATCCGGAAAGTATTCACAGCACTTCACTTTTTCCACATTTTGTTATGTTACAGCCTTATTCCAAAATGGATTAAATTCATTATTTTTTTCCTCAATTCTACAAACAATACCCCATAATGACGACGTGAAAGAAGTTTGTTTGAAATCTTTGCAAATGTATTAAAAATAAAAAAACAGAAAAATCACATGTACATAAGTATTCCCAGCCTTTGCCATGACACTCAAAATTGAGCTCAGGTGCATCCTGTTTCCACTGATCATCCTTGAGTTGTTTCTACAACTTGATTGGAGTCCACCTGTGGGAAATTCAGTTGATTGGACATGATTTGGAAAGGCACACACCTTTCTGTATAAGGTCCCACCGTTAACAGTGCATGTCAGAGCACAAACCAAGCCATGAAGTCCAAGGAATTGTCTGTAGACTGCTGAGACAGGATTGTATCGCGGCACAGATCTGGGGAAGGGTACAGAAAAATTTCTGCAGCATTGAAGGTCCCAATGAGCACAGTGGCCTCCATCCTCTGTAAATGGAAGAAGTTTGGAATCACCAGGACTTGGCCGCCTTGCCAAACTGAGTGATCGGGGGAGAAGGGCCTTAGTCAGGGAGGTGACCAAGAACCCGATGGTCACTCTGACAGAGCTCCAGCGTTTCTCTGTGCAGAGAGGAGAACCTTCCAGAAGAACAACCATCTCTGCAGCACTCTACCAATCAGGCCTGTATGGTAGAGTGGCCAGACGGCACATGACAGCCCGCCTGGAGTTTGCCGAAAGGCATCTGAAGGACTCTCAGACAATGAGAAACAAAATTCTCTGGTCTGATGAAACAAAGATTGAACTCTTTGGCCTGAATGGCCAGCGTCATGTCTGGAGGAAACCAGGCACTGCTCATCACCTGGCCAATACCATCCCTACAGTGAAGCATGGTGGTGGCAGCATCATGCTGTGGGGATGTTTTTCAGCGGCAGGAACTGGGAGACTATTCAGGATCGAGTGAAAGATGAATGCAGCAATGTACAGAGACATCCTTGATGAAAACCTGCTCCAGAGCGCTCTGGACCTCAGACTGGGGCGACGGTTCATCTTCCAACAGGACAACTACCCTAAGCACACAGCCAAGATAACAAAGGAGTGGCTACGGGACAACTCTGTGAATGTCCTTGAGTGGCCCAGCCAGAGCCCAGACTTGAACCCGATTGAACATCTCTGGAGAGATCTGAAAATGGCTGTGCACTGACGCTCCCCATCCAACCTGATGGAGCCTGAGAGGTCCTGCAAAGAAGAATGGGAGAAACATCCCAAAAATAGGTGTGCCAGGCTTGTAGCATCATACTCAAAAAGACTTGAGGCTGTAATTGGTGCCAAAGGTGCTTCAACAAAGTATTGAGTAAAGGCTGTGAATACTTATGTACATGGGTTTTTTTTTATTTATTTATTTATTTTTTTTAAATAATACATTGCAAAGATTTCAAACAAACTTCTTTCATGTTGTCATTATGTGGTATTGTTTGTAGAATTGAGGAAAAAAATAATGAATTTAATCCATTTTGGAATAAGGCTGTAACATAACAAAATGTGGAAAAAGTGAAGCGCTGTGAATACTTTCTGGATGCACTGTATAATGTAAAGTTGCTTTCCATTCATTACATGTTTGACAACCATTATTGTTGTCGGAAGTTGGAGATACACTACCATTCAAAAGTTTGGGTCAGTAAGATCTTTTTAATGTTTTTGAAAGAAGTCTCTTATGCTCAAGACTGCATTTGTCATCAAAAGTACAGTAAAACAGTAATATTGTGAGATATTGCAATTTAAAATAACAGTTTTCTATTCTAATATATTTTAAAATAAAGTAATTTATTCCTGTGATCAAAGCTGAATTTTCAGCATCATTACTCCAGTCTTCAGTGTCACATGATCCTTCAGAAATCATTCTAATATGATGATTTGGTGCTCAAGAAATATTTCTTATCAATGTTGAGATGCTTAATATTTCTAAAGTGTCACTCAAAACATAAAAGACTCTGGTTGGTCTGATGCTCACTTCCTGTCTAAGTGGGTGGTTCTTGGCCAAAATAAGCTGCAGTGTTGGTCAGTCTGACTACATCAGTCTTTTTAATTTAATGCTGCATGTCTGATTTCTTGCTTTCTGTTGCAGATAAAATTGGAAAGGAACAAAATCCTCCAGTCGGTGAGTGTTTTGAGTCTATAACATCTGCTTCCCTCATCGCAGCGCATCTGTAATCCCGCTCTTACCATTCTCACATGCTCTCTCTGTCACTCTCGGCCGTGCTTTCGTTCTCTCTACTTCTGTCTGTCTCTTAGCCCCGTTCGTCTGTCTCTCTTTCTCCAAAGCTCCTGCGTCAGCGGAGTCTAGAGAGAGGGGGTGTGATCAGAGCAGGACCCGGCCGGAGCGTTTCCCGTGGCCGAGGGACATCTTCCTATCGTGGAAGAGGGGTACGACTACGTGGTGGTGGCAGAGGTGGAGGTCTGAGAGAAAGAATGGAGACGGAGGCAGAAAGAGATGATTCTGTGGAAGAAGAACAGGAGGAGAGGAAAGAGAACGGACAGTATAATGGTAAAGAGAATCGTCCTCAGAGACGAGGTGGTAAAGCAGGTGAAGACGAGAACGGTGACAGTCATCGAAACGGAGAGAGCGAGGGGAGTAGTGAGGGAGGGGAGCCGACTCCGTCTGACACTTCTGTGGTGCTGAATGATGATGTCAGAGGCCAGGGGTCCTGCGTCACGGTGACGTTACAGCCATCGAGAGGTCGGCGCGACCCTAGCGCAATTGTTCCCAAATTGGAAGCCAACTTGTCTTCTAGAAACCTTCCGCAAAACCACAAAGCCCTGCTCCGTCCACCGTTGCGAAACGGCGCGCCTCGCTCAGACAGTCCTCATTCGGCTGCAGACAGATTGCACCTAAACAAATCACCTCTTTCATCATCACACACTCTGACGAGGAGCGCGTCCAAACACTCGCAGGTGGCGCGGAGTCTGAGATCAAACTTCAAAGGCTCCTCTCACCGGCTAACTCGAGAGAGAATTGGGACAAAAACTCGATCAGAAAGGGCAAAGTCCTCTGACTCCTGTCCCAGTTCCACCTTACGGCCCTCGCCGGAGCAGAATGGAGGAGGGAATGAGCCAGGCTGGGAGAGAGAGGTTTGGGTGTCCGTGTTCCGTTACTTGACCCGTGCAGAGCTGTGCATTTGCATGGCTGTTTGCAAGAGTTGGTACAAATGGTGAGTGCACACATCTGCCTGTTCCTGTGGCTGTGATACAAAATCTAGTGAGCTACCTTGTTGTTTACTGTCGACATAGGCAGCTTCCTTCTGAAACGCCATACCAACTGAAATGAAAATGATTTCGGATTTCCTAATTCCAAAAACCTAATTGAAGTTCCCTTCATTTCCCTTAAAGATGTTACTAACCCTTAAACTAAATTACTATTGTAATATTTCAGTGTAAAATAAAAATGAGTATTTAAGAAAAAAAATCTTTTTTTTGGTGGAAAACCTCAGGAAGCACTTAAAGCTTCTCTTGTTGGCAACAGCTGATTTATAAGTGCTTTTCATTACATGTTTGGGACGATTGTTGGTGCACAATCTGCTCTGAGACGTTGAAAACAGCGGATCATTAGCTGCTCACGTATAAGAACACTTCACTCATAAACACAGTCCATATAATTTAATTAAATCACAGCTGTTGTGATTTGATAATTGCAGTTAATTTGTTTTAAAAGAATGAACAATACTTAAGTATGAAACTTAAACTGCCAGTGCGGCTTAATGAGTTGAGTCTTTGTCGTTCATTCATAAGATTCATTCAAACTGCTAATTCATTCAGTCATTGAATCATTCATTAAACTGATTTGTTCAAAGATGCGGATTCATTCAAATAGTGCTGTGTAAAATGGATTTCAATAAGGGTTTGGAGTTTCGACATATCTCTCGTTTTGTCAGTCAAGTGACGGCTTGGATTTTTGTGGCAGTGCATTCTGGGATTACCTTCGTCATGAAGTATATGCTACATTAGAGTTCAGCCCAAACAAGATATCACGGAGTGGGTCCCTCATGATGCCTTTAAATGTTTCCTATGGAGGCAGCTCAGTATACTTTGGAACAAAGCAAAGGTGTGTGTCTGTGTGTTTATTTTAATACTGTGGTGTTGTAATAGGGGCTGTGACAAGCGTTTATGGACGCGGATCAGTCTGAGCCGATGCCGCTCTATAAGTCCGCAGGCCCTCACAGGCATCATCAAGCGGCAGCCCGTCACACTGGACCTCTCTTGGGCCAACATCTCCAAGAAGCAGCTCAGCTGGCTCATCAACCGCCTGCCAGGTGCGTGTTCTCACACTGCCAATGTGTCTGTTTTAATACACAGTACTGTCTGATATGACTCACAGCCCGCTCTCTTACAGGCCTTAAAGATCTGGTGCTATCAGGGTGTAATTGGGCGTCAGTCTCAGCACTGAGCTCTCCAAGCTGTCCTTTACTGCGCTCTTTAGATCTGCGCTGGGCAGACGGTGTCAAGGACGCTCAAATCAGGGATCTGCTGAACCCACCAGGTAATATGTCATTTTTGAACTCTTTTATTCATTACGTTTTCCTGTATTACTTGAAATTAGGGTTGTGTAATATTGACAAAAAATATCTCTATATTATCTGGGATACTGTAGATGACGATAATTAGCTGAGTGTGTTTTTCTGCTGGTATGTTGGCTGGTTTAGGCCTGTCATGGACAGCTGACTCCTGAAGCTTTTCATATTCTGTGCGGTGGTCAGTTTACAACAGTGACAGAAATGTAATTTTCCACTATGATTCAATATTTGTCCCCTTAAACTGATTTCAAGGGAATTTTTTTTAATTTTATTTACATTTTTTTTCTAACCTTAGTAGATGTATTCATCATCTTTTGTCATTGTTACATTTCATGAATAAATTAAATTAGAATAAGACACTGTTATCAAATGAATGCACTGCAGAAGCTGCCTCTTCAGATTTGGATGTACAGTGGGGAGAACAAGTATTTGATACACTGCCGATTTTGCAGGTTTGCCCACTTACAAAGCATGTAGAAGTCTGTAATTTTAATCATAGGTACACTTCAACTGTGAGTGACGGAATCTAAAACAAAAATCCAGAAAGTCACATTGTATGATTTTTAAGTAATTAATTTGCATTTTATTGCATGACATAAGTATTTGATACATCAGAAAAGCAGAACTTAATATTTGGTACAGAAACCTTTGTTTGCAATTACAGAGATCATACGTTTCCTGTAGTTCTTGACCAGGTTTGCACACACTGCAGCAGGGATTTTGGCCCACTCCTCCATACAGACCTTCTCCAGATCCTTCAGGTTCCGGGGCTGTCGCTGGGCAATACGGACTTTCAGCTCCCTCCAAAGATTTTCTATTGGGTTCAGGTCTGGAGACTGGCTAGGCCACTCCAGGACCTTGAGATGCTTCTTACGGAGCCACTCCTTAGTTGCCCTGGCTGTGTGTTTCAGGTCGTTGTCATGCTGGAAGACCCAGCCACGACCCATCTTCAATGCTCTTACTGAGGGAAGGAGGTTGTTGGCCAAGATCTCGCGATACATGGCCCCATCCATCCTCCCCTCAATACGGTGCAGTCGTCCTGTCCCCTTTGCAGAAAAGCATCCCCAAAGAATGATGTTTCCACCTCCATGCTTGACGGTTGGGATGGTGTTCTTGGGGTTGTACTCATCCTCCTTCTTCCTCCAAACACGGCGAGTGAAGTTTATACCAAAAAGCTCTATTTTTGTCTCATCAGACCACATGACCTTCTCCCATTCCTCCTCTGGATCATCCAGATGGTCACTGGCAAACTTCAGACGGGCCTGGACATGCGCTGGCTTGAGCAGGGGGACCTTGCGTGCGCTGCAGGATTTTAATCCATGACGGCGTAGTGTGTTACTAATGGTTTTCTTTGAGACTGTGGTCCCAGCTCTCTTCAGGTCATTGACCAGGTCCTGCCGTGTAGTTCTGGGCTGATCCCTCACCTTCCTCATGATCATTGATGCCCCACGAGGTGAGATCTTGCATGGTGCCCCAGACCGAGGGAGATTGACCGTCATCTTGAACTTCAAATAATTGCGCCAACAGTTGTTGCCTTCTCACCAAGCTGCTTGCCTATTGTCCTGTAGCCCATCCCAGCCTTGTGCAGGTCTACAATTTTATCCCTGATGTCCTTACACAGCTCTCTGGTCTTGGCCATTGTGGAGAGGTTGGAGTCTGTTTGATTGAGTGTGTGGACAGGTGTCTTTTATACAGGTAACGAGTTCAAACAGGTGCAGTTAATACAGGTAATGAGTGGAGAACAGGAGGGCTTCTTTAAGAAAAACTAACAGGTCTGTGAGAGCCGGAATTCTTACTGGTTGGTAGGTGATCAAATACTTATGTCATGCAATAAAATGCTAATTAATTATTTAAAAATCATACAATGTGATTTTCTGGATTTTAGATTCCGTCTCTCATAGTTGAAGTGTACCTATGATAAAAATTACAGACCTCTACATGCTTTGTAAGTAGGAAAACCTGCAAAATCGGCAGTGTATCAAATACTTGTTCTCCCCACTGTATTTCCACAGACAGTTTAATGCAACACAGAGGTGGCTTGCATCTTATTTTAAGTTTAATTTTTAATTCTGAATTTGTTTTAAAAGAATGAACAGTACTTTAAGTATGAAACTTGAACTGCCAGTGTGGCTTAATGAGCTGAGTCTGTCATTCATTCATAAGATTCATTCAAACTGCTAATTCGTTCAGTCATTGAATCATTCATTAAACTGATTTGTTCAAAAATGCGGATTCATTCAGTAATGAAACACTTCTGCGGTGCTCAGAGACTCAAAACAGATCTGCAGTGGATTAATTTGGAAATTTGTTGACCAAAGCAAAAACAGAAAATATTGACAATTGTGTGTAAAATGTAACACGCAATGTTAATGTAAAATTTATTGAACCGTTTTATAAAATCAATGACATTTGCAGTCTAGTGCTGTCAATCGATTTAAAAAAATTAACTAATCGCAATTTTTTTCTGTAATTAATACATCAGAGTTTAATAATTTTATATTGTAATAATTTCACAGTTACTCTCCAAATTAATGTAGAAACAACATAAAGACAGTATAGTTTAAATAATGGCATCTTTTATGAATGAAGGCCAGTATCACTGATACTGAAAGCTATCAATTTCATTTATTCGGCTTTAAAAAATAACTTTTAATTTAGTGAATTTTAAACAGTCTTCACATAAACCCATTATAATAAATGTCATATTTACCTGTGGCCTTCCTACCTATTAGACATATACAGAAATTGAATAATGTTATCAAACAGTCTGCACTGCATAAATATTAAATTAAATATAGAATAACTCCTTATTAAAGCTACAATTTTCTCTGTTACCTTTTGTTCTTTGATTTAACATTAATGACAGAAATCATTTGTGGCTGCTGTGACTTTAAGATCTGCCGCTGCCGAACATGACGCGGATCTGATGCACTGTCACACGAGTGACATTATTTAACTCATTTAAGAGACTGCTCTTATGAGAATACTTGACAAAACGGGCATTTTGGCATAATTCTGTGTGTTATTGTTCATTCAAGCACGAAAGAGAACTCTATTCTGGCGCGCTGTCTGTGCTCATGATACTGGCGCGCGTCTTTCTGTGCGTCGTGTGTCACATAGACAAGGGGTGCGTCTCAATCAGCTCCCCGGTGCATTAGTCAGGGCACTGATCAGGGAGTCGGCCACAAGCTGATTGAGACGCACCCAGGGCATTCACAAACAGTGCATTCTCTTTGGTCTTGTCACATTTAAATGGTTTAAAAGCATTTGCATGAATAAGAGTGTGTTCATATAATGTAACGCTAGCCCAACTTCACTAAAAACAAATAAATTAACACTTAATTTCAATATTTATTCTCCTTATCCAGTCCTATGCAAAGCATGCTGGGAACTAGAAATCCACTGCCTAATTTCCAAAGTTATCAAGACAGTTTCATTAAGTTACTACAACCTAATTTTTGTATTTCATTTTTTTTTTAAAGCCAATTAACACAGAAATTTTAGTTTAAATTACAGACAGATATTAAGTTGATGTAATGATCAAAATAATTGTCAACAGAACTCCACAAAAAAAGTTTGCAACTTTAAAAGGTTTAATTAAAACATTTAAAGGGTTAGTTCACCCAAAAATGACAATTCTGTCATGAATTACTCACCCTCATGTTGCTCCAAACCCGTAAGACCTTCGTTCATCTTCAGAACACAAATGAAGATATTTTTGATGAAATCCGAGAGCTCTCTGACCCCTCCATAGACAGCAATTTAAACACTTTCAGGGTCCAGAAAGGTAGTAAAATAGTCCGTGTGACTACAGTGGTTCAACCTTAATTTTTACGAAGCGACGAGAATACTTTTTGTGCACAAAAAACAAACAAAAACAATGACTTTATTCAACAATTTCTTCTACGCTGTTGACGTTGTCCAGCTCCTGCGTCAGCATCACATGCATGCGTCGTGGTGCTCACGTGAACATTTAAGTTGTGGTAACAGGTCCCCTGAATTACTTTTTAGAGTGTGTCATATTGCTTAATTATATAATTTGATATAAATATAAGACACATCATGGGGGAAAATGGCCCCTTATATCTTGAATTTTGTCGTCTTTTAAACTGCATTAAAATAGGCTACATCATGCAGTGAAAGCATGCTCTCTCAAAGCATGTTTTTGCAACACGAGTGACATACTGTCAGCTTGCACATTTAAAACAAGAATTTCTATATTACCTTAGACACTGGTTTCAAGTAAGGGTGTGCAATACATATCATGTGTGTGTCTATAGGCAGTGATAACCGTTCCCAGATGAAGAACATGCAGTGCTTGTGGCTGTGCGGTCTGGAGGTGACTGAAGCCACACTGAGGCTGATCATCAGACACATGCCTCTGCTCACACGCCTGGAGCTCTCGCATTGTCCCATCACAGATGGTGCTCTCAACCTCCTCAGCGCAGTGGGCTCCTCCACACGCAACACACTCACACACCTCAACTTAGCAGGTAAGCAACTGCACACCGACCTGCTTATAGCCTCCAACTTAGTGACATTAAGCAAAAATGAATTCTTCCGTTTGATGTCATCATCAGGTTGCAGCCGCCTGACAGACCGATGTCTGGTGTACCTGCGCCGTTTGTCCTGTCTCTCCGTACTGGACCTTCGCGGCTGCAAAGGGGTCTCGCGGCAGGCATGCGAAAGCTTTATCTCCGAGCTGTCGGTCAACGCCCTCTACTGCCTATCAGATGACAAGCTCATCCAGCGGATATCGTAAAAGCTGCCCTTCTCAGGGAGAGAGAGAGACTTTGTGAATATTTGTGTGACTGAGAAGGAACGCAGAGTCTGTATGTGTATGTTATGGGGTCTGTAGGGAGGTTCTCTGTTTGACAGAGGACCAGTTTTCATGTATAGCGGCTTAGGAGGGAGGAGCTCAAAGCATCCAGGGTGGGGCTTATGTATAAATGAATCTGGGCGATGAGTATCCTTTTGTAGTTAACTATTTCCCTTTGTTCTATGTACACACAAACACACTGCAATTGGCAATCAGATCGGTTCTCAGGCCTGTCATGCCATGGGCTCTATTACAGAGATCAACAGGTGCTATTCCTCTACAGTTTGTTTTCTATTTCAGAGCAGGTTACTGTCTGCTTTAAAACATTTGCTTCTCTGATCCATTGTCACATAGACACAGATTCATTTATCCTTAGTAGTGTGGAGGTTAGCATTGAATTTCGTTTTTTCACTCATCCTTTTACTTTAAATGTCATTTTACTTGAGGAATACCTTTTTGTTCTTAATTCCTCTCCCTCCTTAATACCTGAGAGTATAGAGATATATAAATATATAAGCACCCTTGTGTAAATGTATTCCTCTCCTGTAGTAAGACAGAAAAAACATCTGTAGCATTATAATTATTTTGAGAAACTTTTTCACTTTTTTTTTTTTCTTTTTCAAGAAAATAAAAAAATGAGGAAAAAATGTGTGCTTGAATTGATTTATATACGATGCTGACATCTGATGTTTTGTTGAAAATGTTTACATTTTGTTCTTAGTTATCCAATTAAATAAATATTGTGTTATTGGTTTCTAGTTTACTTAATAGCCATTGCACAAATTAATATATATTCAGTATTTTAAGACCTAGCTGCACTGTGTTAGTATGGTGTGTATTCATAAAGTTGCTCTCAGATTCATTTGATCCTGTCAGATCTCAGACTTTGTAAATTCATCTCACCCCAGTCTGAGGCTGATAGGTTAACAGCTGAATACATTCTTTTTGTTTTTGGAAGGGTTTATGAATTCAGTACATCCTAATCTGATGCAGTCTGATCTCATGGAGTTTATAAAAACAGCAGCATGACATTCTGATCCTGTCCAGTCCTAAATACTTAAGAACACGATAGAGTCTGATCTCAGATGTATACATTTGGGCACATGCTTGACTGATGTTATTTGATCTCTGATAAATATCTGTTTTTGATGCTGTCTGATTTTAGAGAAGTTGTGTGCATGATGCTGGCTCATCTCAGACAACTTTATAAATTCAGTTTATAAATATAAATTCATTATAAATTAATAAATTCAGTTTAAGGTGCTGTCGGATCTCAGACGAGTATGAATTCAGTTTAAGGTGCTGTCGGATCTCAGACGAGTATGAATTCAGTTTAAGGTGCTGTCGGATCTCAGACGAGTATGAATTCAGTTTAAGGTGCTGTCTGATCTCAGATGAGTATGAATTCAGTTTAAGGCGCTGTCGGATCTCAGACGAGTATGAATTCAGTTTAAGGTGCTGGCTGATCTCAGATGAGTATGAATTCAGTTTAAGGTGCTGGTTGATCTCAGATGAGTATGAATTCAGTTTAAGGTGCTGGCTGATCTCAGATGAGTATGAATTCAGTTTAAGGTGCTGTCTGATCTCAGATGAGTATGAATTCAGTTTAAGGTGCTGTCTGATCTTAGATGAGTATGAATTCAGTTTAAGGTGCTGTCTGATCTCAGATGAGTATAAATTCAGTTTAAGGTGCTGGCTGATCTCAGATGAGTATGAATTTAGTTTAAGGTGCTGTCTGATCTCAGACGAGTATGAATTCAGTTTAAGGTGCTGGCTGATCTCAGATGAGCATAAATTCAGTTTAAGGTGCTGTCTGATCTCAGATGAGTATGAATTCAGTTTAAGGTGCTGTCTGATCTCAGATGAGTATAAATTGTTTACGGTGCTGTCTGATCTCAGATGAGTATGAATTCAGTTTAAGGTGCTGTCTGATCTCAGATGAGTATAAATTCAGTTTAAGGTGCTGTCTGATCTCAGATGAGTATGAATTCAGTTTAAGGTGCTGTCTGATCTCAGATGAGCATAAATTCAGTTTAAGGTGCTGTCTGATCTCAGATGAGTATGAATTCAGTTTAAGGTGCTGTCTGATCTCAGATGAGTATAAATTGTTTACGGTGCTGTCTGATCTCAGATGAGTATGAATTCAGTTTAAGGTGCTGTCTGATCTCAGATGAGTATAAATTCAGTTTAAGGTGCTGTCTGATCTCAGATGAGTATGAATTGTTTACGGTGCTGTCTGATCTCAGATGAGTATGAATTCAGTTTAAGGTGCTGTCTGATCTCAGATGAGTATGAATTTAGTTTAAGGTGCTGTCTGATCTCAGATGAGTATGAATTCAGTTTAAGGTGCTGTCTGATCTCAGATGAGTATAAATTCAGTTAAGGTGCTGGCTGATCTTAGATGAGTATAAAGGTGCTGTCTGATCTCAGATGAGCATAAATTCAGTTTAAGGTGCTGGCTGATCTTAGATGAGTATAAATTCAGTTCAAGGTGCTGGCTGATCTCATGAGCATAAAATCAGTTTAAGGTGTTGTCTGATCTATAGAGTCTATAAATTCAGCACACAATCCTGTCTGATGTCAGAAGGGTTTATGATTTTGCCAAACCCATCTGATGTTATTTGTTTCAAAATAAATAGATTATAGATTGTGGCCATGATGCAGTCTGATTTCAGATAAGTTTAAAATTCTGCATTTGATGCTATCTGATCTCAGGTGAGTTTATATATTCTGCACATGCAGCTGTCTGATATCAGATGAGTTACATCCAGCCTCCATACTGAAGGCGCATGAGGAGGGTATCATCAGCACAGCCAAGACTGCATCCGATGCATTTTTCACATGGACATGGGTGGAAATTAGGCCTCCGCTTGCGGTCTGCGCTGGTTTATCTGCATTTTCCCACCAGGTCCTTACAGCCCGACAGGAATATAATGGAAACAAGTCGTTTTCTCTATCAGTGGATAGTGAGAACATCATGTGTCAGCGAGCTCTACCAGCACTAGCCTGATGATGAGGATGATGGGAAGCTATCTGCTAACTCAAGGATGCTTTACTCCAAATAAACCTCCAACTCATCCATGCTCTCGATTTTACCTCATTTAACGGAACGCCGCTCATTTTTACCGATCAATTTGCAATCGTTTTAGCCTCGAAGAGGATATTTTATAAAGACTTGCAAATATTTTGACGTAGCTTCGCTAGCTAAGCAGCTGTTTGCTTGACTGTGGATATTTTCAGCAAACGGAGGGATTTACAGCGAAATAACACACGAATCCGAGTGTAAATGAGACATCTGGAGTCCTGAGGGAATTCATTCACAGAGCAGATTAAACGACACATGTTATCAAATGAAATGAACGGTCCGTAAATAAACGTACGCTTGTTTAGATGAAAAAGTGGCCGCTGCCCAACAAACATTTTCTAAAAGCCTATTCGGCGAACAAAAAAATAAAACTTAACTACGTAAAATAAAATATAGACAACTGAAAACTTAAATTCAACATCGCTGAAATGGCTGAAGAGGCGTTTCCTTTACATTTTCTGGTGTGGAACAATCAATATCAAGAACTGGACCGAGAGCTTCTGAAACAGCAGGTGCATGGAGTACTGTTTATTATTTTAAATCATGGGCTTTCCCCCTCTATTAATCCGGTTTGATTATTGTTTAATGTGTGTGTATTTCAGCATGACATGCAGCGGCTGGATCCGCGCGGGCGCTCGCCGCTCGAGCTGTCAGTGTGTCTCGGGCACCTGGAGTCCACGCGCGTCTTACTGAGACACAACGCTGACCCCACACACAGCAGCACACAGGGATGGACAGGTACACGAATCATTACATCGAGTAATTTAACCTCTAATTAACAATTTTGTATAATGTATTATTTCCAAAGCCTGTGTTAATTTCCTTTATGGAACACAAAAGAAGTTTGGACTTTTCCATCAGTGATGGCCTTGTATTGTATTATGTTCAAAAAATTATGTGAGAAAATACTTGGTGTCTCCAACCTTTTTACCACTATTGCACTGGAGATCTGCTTCAATGCTCCAGTATCCTACTTGACACTTTTTATGTTTTATAACTGGTTGTAGTTATCAAACACATCATTGTTTTGTTAACAATGCTTGTTTGTGCTCTGGTGTAACTCAAAATGTAAGATTTTGGATTAAAATATCCAACAGCTAACAATATTATATATTTTGTTGACTTGTGTACTTACATTATCCCAAATGCTTCCAAAAATGTTTAAATCCAGAGAAATAAGCAATTTTAACCAGGACACGAACCGTGTCCGTGCGTCGCCTATCAATGACATCATACCCGCGTTACCCTCGGTTTCCAGTGTTATTTTGTAGAAACCATAGAAACACAGAAGACGCTTTAATATATTATGTGTTTTATTAGACAGGCGAGCAACTGTTTGGATACATTCATCGACAGAAAACTAGTCATTGTTATACAGCTCAATACAGTTAGTCTTATTGTTTAAGTCTCGTTTTCTTGATTTACCACGAGTACCATGTTTTACCATGACTAATATCGATCTAGCTTACTGCAGTGTGCAACAAGTGTCTCATAGTAGCACAGAGTAGCATTATAACATAACATTTAACACACTCAAATGTGTCTAATATGATAAACCAGCGCTGCGTTACTCCACATACACATGAGAGGAAGAAGCGGAAGCGCTCGTCTGCGGCATAATAAAAGCTCTGCGAAATCAAGCCATCATCAAGCTGAATAAGCGACCTCTAGCGGCGAAAATTACATATTATGGCTTTAAGCGGAGAAGTTTAATTTGGTACTGTTTTATTCAAATTCAGCAGTTGTTTAACTCCTTATTTGTCTCTCAGTTTATCCAATACAAATATACACTATAATCTTTGCTCGAATGGCCTGTTAAATCTCAATGTTCCTTTAAGTATAATGCTTCTGTTCCTTGAAATAATCTACAACATACAAGTTGTGCATGTGTAAATGAATTTAAGGTTGTAGTTGTTTTTGTTGTTGTTGTTTTTTTTTTTTTAAAAAGACTGTTTTATCCCCCGCTAAATTGTTGCTGTGATTTCAGATTGTATTGTTGTTGGTATTGTAATATCTCAAAGTTTAGAGTCAAAAGTCAAGAGTTTTAACCAGGTTGAATAAAGGAAAATTAAAAAACTAAATGAAAAATAAAATAAAATAAACAAAAATGAGAACGTGTTTAAAAAGAGCTTTTAAGCATTTTTATAAACTGTAAATATTATAAACAATATTGTAATTATAATTATTAATTTTTTACATTTAAATGGAAGAATTGTGGAAAAGCACTTCCTAAAGCTCAAACAGTAGAGCATGGCTTTATCAACGTCAGGATCATGGGTTCAGTTCTCAACGAACTGAACATGCATGAACTGACAAAAATGGCCTTCAATGCAGTGTAGGTTTCTTCGAATAAAATTGTCTACCAAATGCATAAATAGAAATACGCCTAGCGGGTAGTTGAGAAACTGACATAACAAAATACATCAAAAATAGTTTTTATTTCGGGTCTATGCAGCTGCCTATAACAATAAAATAATGCGGGTCAAAATGACCCGCAAACGTCAATCGTAATTCCCTATTCACTTCCATTACATGGGAAAGAGCTGTCATGGCATTCAGGAGAATATCTTTTTTATTTATTCCTCAGAAAAGACAAAAACAAAATAATACAGGTCTGAAATCCCACAGAGGACAATATTAATAATTAAGTGTATAATTTAGCTTTTTCTAGTTTTCCCAACACGTGTGTAGCTGACATAGGCCAGTAAGAGCTGTGCGTGTAAACCTCACTCCCCTGAACTCAAGAGGCACTCTAGAGACTGACGTTAGAGGCTGTGCTCTTTAGCCTCCTTGTTAGAGCGTCCGCCTCCCACGCCAGAGAACCAGGTTTAAATCCCGCTCGGAGCGGGTTGAGTGGGACCGGTTACATGTGCATCTTTAGTATATATCATGGTGAAGGCAGTGTTGAATTATGTGTGCAGTTTTGCAGGAAGCAGTGAGCACTGGAGACCCTGAGCTGGTGCAGCTGGTCCTTCAGTACAGAGACTTCAGAAGAGCCACAGAGAGACTGGCTGGTATTCCTGAGCTACTGAGCAAACTCAGACAGGTGATGCACATGCACACATACACCCTGATTGAAGGTGCATTTGATGTCCATTCACTGGGTAGATCCAGCGTTTTTAAAACCTCACAGGCTTCATTATTCTCAGTATCAACACATAAAGTAATAACTCAAATGAACTAACAAATGAATAATTAATAACAGTTATACAACTGCTATAAGTAAATCCAACCTTTATTGTTTATATTGTCGCAAACTGTATTATCACCCAGCTCTATATATAAAGTTGGATATACATGTATATTATATCCAACTTTAAACGCATACATACAATACAAACCATGGAAAGCAACATATACTATGTAACAAATCTCAACTGCTTGTTTGTATCGTCGCAAAATGTAACAGTATTATCACCCAGCTCTAATCTGCTAAATGCGATAAGGCATTAAAATACTATAAACATTAACATCAGCGTTCCAGCATGTTCTCTTTTTCTGCAGGCACGCGATTTCTATGTGGAGATGAAATGGGAATTTACTAGCTGGGGTAAGTTGAAGAATTAAAATGTTCGGAAAGACCCACAAACTCTTTTGCTTTCACTGTAGATCACTACTGTTCCACCATTGACAGCCTAGACTGCAACTTTAACTGTTTCAGCACCACAGACGTGGACAGCTCCTGTGATCAATTGCTCTTGACAGTCAGTTGTCATTCTGTTTCAGTTCCTCTAGTGTCGAAAGTTTGTCCAAGCGATGTGTATCGTGTATGGAAAAGTGGTTCATGTTTGCGGGTGGACACCACTTTATTGGGCTTTGAGCACATGACTTGGCTTAAGGGCCGACGCAGCTACATCTTCAAAGGTGGAGGTGAGTCTTTAAAGAGGCCTTGATTTTGTTTTTGGGGTTTACTTGAATAGGTTTTCATGCTTGAATGTTAAAAAACACTTTTTTTTTTTTTTTTTTACATATTTTACATTGTTGCAGCACCTCTCTTCCCATTCTGTCAGTAACGCTCTGTCTCTATGAAGACCCTCCTTCTGAAATGTGTGCTCTGATTGGTCGGCTGGACTAGTGTGTTGTGATTGGTCAACTGCTTCAAGCATGTTTCGGAAATGTCACGCCCCTTACCATAACCGACAGTTTCGACACACTGCTAACGCAACTCATCCAGGCCTCGCTCCTTTATTTTGCATGTGCCTAGGGTGGGAATTATTTAATTGAGGATTACTGTGATGTTCCTGGGAGAAAACTCAAGACTACAATCGCAGCGTTTCAGGGAGTTCGGAAACACTGCGCGCTGATATAGAGAATAACTCCCTTTGGAGTAACTTTGTGCTTTGTGACTTTGCAGACCTTTTTCATGCTCAAACAGCAGCATTACACACTGAAGAAAGTTGAAAATGTAACAAAGCTTAATAGGTCCTCTTCAACACACACTCGAGCAGGGTGCACATGCAGAGTTCAGGGGTTTGAAGAGACTTGTGTTTTGCAGAGAGTGGGGCATTGGTGATGGAGGTGGACCACGAGAAGCAGGTGGTGTATACAGAACCGCTGTCTCTGTCGCCACGTGACACTCCCTCGCTGCTCGCTGCCATGCTGCCCTCACAAGAAAACACGGCCCAGAGACTCACCTCTCCTATAGTGTCCACTCATCTTAACACACGCAACATTGCCTTTGAGAGGTACAGGAAGAGCATTTCCCACAGATATTAATTAGATATTAGAGTCTGTAAGGAATGCATACCTAATTCTCTGTTCTGCCCTGACTGTAGAAATAAGTCTGGGATTTGGGGATGGCGCTCAGAGAAGACGGAGGTTGTGAGTGGATATGAAGCAAAGGTGGGTCTAATTTCACTTTAAGCACTTTAAGAGGCATTTAAATGTGCAGTAAGCGATTTCTGAGAAACACTGATATTTGAAATCGACACCCAAACAAACACAGTCCTCCCTTTATTGCTCCGCCCCTCAAATAACGAACATTAACAGCTGGCGCATCATTCAGCGTGAGTATGGATGAATCAGCTGTCATTCAACAACAACAACAGCATATCTTAGTTCTGTGAAACATGGCAAAAACCAATGTTACTCACGTATTGAGCAGAAACAAAGTAACCATTTTCAAGCCTTCCTGCTTTGGTCTCTCCAGCGCTGGAAAGCTTTTCTAATATTAACGTGGGTCCTAAAGCTCTTGCCCGATCGTAACCCTTCATCTTCCAATTACCGTATTGTTCCGAATATAAGACGATTTTTTTCTTAGAAATACATCTGAAAAAAAACGGGTTCGTCTTATGTTCAGGGTCTAGACTTTTACATGTCAATAATACACCCGCAACAATAGGTGGCGCCAAATATGCGTAAAACGAGTGTGCCAAGAAATACGGTGTGTCGGAGTGTAATGTTAGAAGATTGTGAGCGCAAAAAGATGCAAACAGTCAAAGAAAAGCTTACTGTCTAAGAGCCGTGTGACTGTCATGTTTGCGTGCCTCGCTGACGGGACCAAACTTCCAACGCACGTGATTTTAAAATGTAAGACTGTACCCAGATTTCACTTCTACTGTTAATAAAAAATTTTGGTAGGCTACATGGTTTTCACTTTGAGATGGATAACCTAATTGTTAATTCAGATGGGCTACAGTTTATTTCTATGGTATGCCAAAAAGTGTTTCTTTTTTAAATGTGATTGTTGGTACATTTTATCAGTATTTACCATAATTTCAATACTAAAATTAAAATATGAAAAATATGCAATATTTTTATAAGCATTTTCTTTATAAAATACCAGATCTGGTCTTCAGAAAGCCTCTTTCCAAAAGGTACATCTTGAAAAAGGGCGGGTCGACTTATAATCAGGGTCGTCTTATATTCGGAACAATACGGTATATTCTTCTGACCTTTTTTTTTGTAATGTCTCTCAGCCATCTACAGTCTTTCTTTAAATCTCCCTCTTGCTCACTCTCTCCTCCCCCATCAAAAGCAGATACGCTCCCTACTTCTGATTGGCTACAAGTGTGTTGTGGTGCTCCATGGATTGGTCTAATCCACTTTGTTTTTTTTTAATCCTATTTACACAGCCAGGACTATGTGCAAACACAATATTTTTTTCAGCGCACACACAGAACAGACATCAAAGATTGTTTGTTTTTAGGTGTTGATTTAAATGTTCAGAAATCGCTTACTGCACCTTTAAATCCTGCTGAAAACATCTGTGCACCGGGACTACCTAATTGCTTTTTATAATTACATAATTGTAGGTTTACAGTGCTTGTAATGTGGAGTTAGTGACACGCTCTCGGACTGAACACCTTTCTGATCAGGACAAGTCTAGGAGTAAAGGTACATAAACCCATACAGACAGAAAAATTGTGCTGACAGTCAATTTAACTAATAAATATACAGTCTGAGACTTTTTGAAATGTATTTTCCTTTTGTACGTTCACCTTCTACACGCTCCTGGCTTCCTCTGTGCTTTCAGGATCTAGAACTCCTCTACAGTCGTTCCTCGGTATTGCTGAGCAGCACATCTCTAGTACTGGGGTGAGTGTGATCAGTGGTCACTTGCATATCATTTTATTTTTTATTTACATTTTCAACATATTTAAGTTTTTTAACTATAGAAAAATACTCTCAAATATATTTAAAAAGATAATAATATATTTAGGAAGTAAATTAACAAAATAAAATGATTTAATTGTTAAATGATTATTAAATGAGTATAATCATTACAAAAAAAATAAAATAAATAATAATAATAATAAACATATAAACTACCATTCAAAATTTTGGGGTTAGGACCATTTTTTTTAAAAAGAAATTAATACTTTTGTTCAGCAAGGATGCATAACTGATTAAAAGTAAAGTCATTTATAATGTTACAAAAGATTTCAAATTCAAATAAATCTTTAATAAAAGTTCTATTCATCAAAGAATTGTGGAAAAATGTATCACAAAAAATATTAAGCAGCCACAACTGTTTTCAACATTGATAACAATAAGAAATGTTTCTTGAGCATCAAATCAGCATATTAAAATGATTTCTGAAGGATCATGTGACACTGAAGAAATAAATTACATTTTAAAATATATTACAACAGTTATTTCAAATATGTATTTCAAGTATGTAATAATATTTCATACTATTATTTTTTTGTATTTTTGATCAAATAAATGCAGCCTTGGTGAGCAGAAGAGACTTCTTTCAGAAACATTTTAAAAAATGTATATTGGGGACTGTATTTATATGAGACAACACTGATTCATTTGTATATTGTGTTTGTAGAGTCAGGTTTCTCAGTGCGCTAGTCCCCATAATCCAACAGCTATCACAGCAGAGGAGTACTTCGATGCAGAGTTTAACCTGAACGGCAGAGATATTGGGCGGCCCATTGAGCTTACCAGCAAAGTGCAGAGGTACTGTCTCTATGGCAACTCCATGACTGAACAGTGTTTGTACGTGAATTAAGAATATGTCGTTTGTCTCTATACCTCTGTCTGTCTCTCAGGTTTAAAGCCACTCTGTGGTTGAGTGAAGTTCATCCTCTCTCGCTGGCTGAGCAGGTGACGCCCATCATTGACCTCATGGCCATATCGAACGCCCACTTTGCCAAGCTGCGTGATTTCATAACCCTACGCCTACCACCTGGCTTTCCTGTAAAGATAGGTGAGAAGAAGAGACACATCCAGTTGATTGACTATTTTATAATCTTAAATTCAACATGATTTCTTAATACATGTTCTTTGTCTTATTGTTAATTACTTTTCATCTGTGCAAATTAAATTTGTCTTTGATAACTTATTTAAAATATTTTCTCAAAGAATATCCTGTTTTACTCAGAAATACACCAAAAATTGTTGCCAATGCAAATTTAAAGTGCACCTATTATGCTTTTTTCAGATGTTATCTTTCATGTAGTGTGTAATACATCTGTTTGTGAATGTAAAACGTCTGAAAGTTTCAAATATCAAAGTGGATAATAAATGGAGTTATTGTCTCCTAAAAGAAAGAACCGATTCTGAACTGCCTCAAACAAGTCGTCAGCAATTCCAGTCTTACTTCCTTTTCGAATGATTTATTTGTATAATGCCAGCCTATGGTCTTCATTGGCTGCCCGCGAACGATGTCTACTTTGACCTCAAACACTGTAGTTGTAGCCGAGGCCTGGAAGAGTTTGGTTCGTGTTGTCGTCATGTCGAGAAAGACATTGTTTTCAGCGCTGTCAAAGCAAATCCACTTTGCATGCACTTCCAAAGAATGAGGACTCGCGCTGGTATTGATACGGTAAAACCGACACCATCGTTACTGTTCACAGTGTATCAAGTGCTGAGGAAGCCTCAGGAGCTGAAATTCAGATGTGCATATGGACGTTTAGTTTCCGACGTGCGGCATAAGCGTTTGACCAATCACAAGAGACTGGGCCATCTGACCAATCGGAGCAGAGTAGACTAAACACACGGACTGGGCCATCTGACTAATCAGTGTAGAGTAGAACAATCACAAGAGACTGGGCCATCTGACCAATCGGAGCAGAGTAGACCAATCACAACAGACTGGGCCATCTGACCAATCGGAGCAGAGTAGACCAATCACAACAGACTGGGCCATCTGACCAATCGGAGCAGAGTAGACCAATCACAACAGACTGGGCCATCTGACCAACAAGAGCAGAGTAGACCAATCACAACAGACTGGGCCATCTGACCAATCGGAGCAGAGTAGACCAATCACAACAGACTGGGCCATCTGACCAATCGGAGCAGAGTAGACCAATCACAACAGACTGGGCCATCTGACCAATCGGAGCAGAGTAGACTAAACACACGGACTGGGCCATCTGACTAATCAGTGTAGAGTAGAACAATCACAAGAGACTGGGCCATCTGACCAATCGGAGCAGAGTAGACCAATCACAACAGACTGGGCCATCTGACCAATCGGAGCAGAGTAGACCAATCACAACAGACTGGGCCATCTGACCAATCGGAGCAGAGTAGACCAATCACAACAGACTGGGCCATCTGACCAACAAGAGCAGAGTAGACCAATCACAACAGACTGGGCCATCTGACCAATCGGAGCAGAGTAGACCAATCACAACAGACTGGGCCATCTGACCAATCGGAGCAGAGTAGACCAATCACAACAGACTGGGCCATCTGACCAATCGGAGCAGAGTAGACTAAACACACGGACTGGGCCATCTGACTAATCAGTGTAGAGTAGAACAATCACAAGAGACTGGGCCATCTGACCAATCGGAGCAGAGTAGACCAATCACAACAGACTGGGCCATCTGACCAATCGGAGCAGAGTAGACCAATCACAACAGACTGGGCCATCTGACCAATCGGAGCAGAGTAGACCAATCACAACAGACTGGGCCATCTGACCAACAAGAGCAGAGTAGACCAATCACAACAGACTGGGCCATCTGACCAATCGGAGCAGAGTAGACCAATCACAACAGACTGGGCCATCTGACCAATCGGAGCAGAGTAGACCAATCACAACAGACTGGGCCATCTGACCAATCGGAGCAGAGTAGACTAAACACACGGACTGGGCCATCTGACTAATCAGTGTAGAGTAGAACAATCACAAGAGACTGGGCCATCTGACCAATCGGAGCAGAGTAGACCAATCACAACAGACTGGGCCATCTGACCAATCGGAGCAGAGTAGACCAATCACAACAGACTGGGCCATCTGACCAATCGGAGCAGAGTAGACCAATCACAACAGACTGGGCCATCTGACCAACAAGAGCAGAGTAGACCAATCACAACAGACTGGGCCATCTGACCAATCGGAGCAGAGTAGACCAATCACAACAGACTGGGCCATCTGACCAATCGGAGCAGAGTAGACCAATCACAACAGACTGGGCCATCTGACCAATCGGAGCAGAGTAGACTAAACACACGGACTGGGCCATCTGACTAATCAGTGTAGAGTAGAACAATCACAAGAGACTGGGCCATCTGACCAATCGGAGCAGAGTAGAAAAGTCACAACAGACTGAAAGAAGGGGTTAAGAGAGACTGAATCCTTTATCGAAACGCTTCAAAGAGCTGATGCTACACTGTATATTATGAGAAAATTAAAGTGTTTTTTGACCTTGGATGCATGTTAACCTGTTGTAGGAGACCTCCAAAACAAAATTAGGGACCTGTAAAATAGCATAACAGGGCACTTTAAATTGACTTTAATCATGTCCTTACTCGTAGAAATTCCTCTCTTCCACGTGTTGAATGCTCGAGTGACATTCAGCAATCTTTGTGGCTGTGATGAGCCGGTCAGTTCTGTCACTGTCCAATCTCCAGAAGGAGCCACAGAGGCTGGTATGCATCTCTTCTGTTCAGGTCCAAAGTTCCTCTGGCTGTAACTGTGCTGGCTATTCACCCTCGCCTCACTGCTTTCAGGTCAGACACCTCCTCCTCTGCAGTGTGAAATAGACCCGTCTGTGTTTGAGCCTCCTCCAGAATACACCACACTTGGACCAGGCCGCAGTGAACCGATGAGAGACGAGGATGATAATTTACTCCAGTTCGCCATACAGCAGAGCCTGCTGGACGCGGGAACAGAGAGTGACCAGGTATTGGCATCTATGGTATGTCCATGGACCGGCTTTCAGACTGTCTGATGTATATTGCACTTTCTCGATCTGGCAAGCTCTATTCTGATTGGCTGGCTGTACTCAACTTCTCAGAGTCGGTGCATATTTCAGTCTGCCTGGTTGTTGTTTGTTTCTATGATTTGAGAGAGAACGAATCACTGGATTTGATTATTTTTTTTACTTGCATCAAATCTTTCAAAGATGTATTATAGAAGAAATATGTTTAGAGTGTATATTCAGGCACCAACTGGCAAGTTAACTAGATACCCACTAGTAGAACTGTATTTTCCACTTTATGTCTGTGAAATAATCAGTACGTTATTTTTTGGTGAAAAGAAAGTTGGATTCAGGTTCATTTTTGTAAAGCTGCTCATGAACTGATACTCCAATTATTACATTTATTGTGATATATATGGCAAATTACAGAATCCAGACATAAGCTCTGTTCCCGAATCTAGTGATCTAAACAGGATTTTAAGGCATTGTAGGCTCCGGACACAAAGCCTTTACCAAAGAGCTATATTTTATGGCCCAAATCTTATTTTATTTTATTTTATTATTTTTTTTAATTTTTTTTTTATTTCATTTTTTATTTTAATTTGATTTTAGCATTGTTTTTTTGCTGTTGCACTATATATAGGATGACAAGCACATTTACTACACATTTTTCATTCAAGATATTTTTTGCTTTGTTTTTTGTTGCACCATATAAAGCATGTAAAGGACAATTTTCATTCAAGAGAAAATTTTGTATTTTATTTTTAAAATTATTTTTTTTTTTTTAATTAATAACACTGTTATAACAATAACATTGGAATTATCTAGCTTTTTTTCTTTTACTTTCATGCAAAAATGAAACATACCATGATTAGTAACTATAGATATTTTGACAGTAGCTTTTTTTTTTTTTTTTTTTTTACCAAAATAAACTATTACCATTAACCAGCCCCCATAACAAATTATATAATTAACTCCTGAGTCATTTATTTAACCACTATCTGATTTGTGTTTTTTTTTGTGTTGTAACCAAGAATGCAACCACAGATACAACCTATTCAGGACATTGTAATCAAATGTTATTCATTTGGAGATTCAGGGAATTAACATTAAAATACTTAACAATGTTTGTCGTTATTAATTTAATTTAATGTTAAAAACCACTCATGTGCACAACGGACATGTTTGTAATTAGTCTCAATGCTCAATGCTGCAAAAACATGTTAATGCAACAGGAACAGATCTAAGTAGATGCTGAAATCAACACTCAACTGAAGCAATAATAGTCAAGTCAAGTCACCTTTATTAATATAGCGCTTTATACAATACAGATTGTTTCAAAGCAGCTTTACAGTGATAACAGGAAAATGATGCATTTGGGCTGTTGTTCAGCTGAAGTCAGTGATTAATTAGTATTGATTAATTAATCATGATTAGTCAATACTAAACAATTAGCAGACATTAGCTTTCCATCATTCCCTCCACTGCTTTCCACCCACTCCTTCATTTCTCTGTTTTCCTGTGTGTTTCTGTAGGTGACCATATGGGAGGCTCTCACTAACACTCGTCCAGTTTCTCAGCCTCCGCTTTATGAGGAGGACTCTCAGCTTGAGAGGTGTGTGTGTATGTGTGAATCAACAACAGTGTATGAGGATGTGGATATATCAGTTGTTCGGCTGCTTTGAAATGCGACTCTGTCTCTGATAGGGCGATTCAGGAATCTCTGTCTTTGTCACTGGCTGGAGGGGAGAGTGGAGAGTCGGATCCTGGCCTGCCGTTATCCCCATCTGATCCCGCCCTCAACTCTCCTCCGTGTTACAGCTCACTGGCCGAGCCTCGGGCGCCGGGAGCGTTTGCTGTGGCCACCAGTTTTGATGAACAGCTACGCATGGCAATGGAGCTTTCATGCAGAGAACAAGAGGAGTTAGATAGGTACGAATGACGAAGGAGCAGAAATGACATAAGCTCTGTTCCCAAACCTATTGAGGGTTTCAAGGCATCATAGACTCCTCACACAAAGCCTAGTTTTTAAATTATGTTTTGTTTGGTATGCTGTATACAACGTGACAAGAACATTTACTACACATTTTTTCATCCGTGAGAAAATTGTTTTGTTTTATATTAGTTTTATTCCGTTATATATATGACAAGAACATTTACTACACAATTTTCATCCAAGAGAATTTTTTTTTTTTTGTTGCATTATATATAATATGACATTTACTGTTCTGTTTTTGTTTTGTTTTGTTCTATGTATGACAAGAACATTTACTACACATTTTTCATCCAAGAGAAAATTGTTTTGTTTTTTGCTTTGTAAGCTATATACAACATGACAAGAGCATTTGCTACACATTACCCCCTTTATTTCTTCCCTTTTTCACTTGCAGCATTATATACAATATATCAGTCTCTGAGAATCTACATTAGTCACAAAAACATGAACACCTATTGTTGTTTGGTTCTTTCTATTTTCATTGTGGCAACAATGATGCACTAAAAACCTTAAAGTTTTTCCATTGTGTTTTTGAAAAGTTTTCCGATTACAGGTGACAATGTTGTTAAAATGATCCCCGTTTACATCGATCCACAAAAACGACTAAAACACTGTTTTATTCATGCCAGGCCAGTAGTTGGCGATGTCACTTCATAAAGAAACGCTGCTTATAGACTGAACACGTAATACGCATCGCTGTTTTCACAAATTCATGTTTTTGTAATTTACACAGAGATAACGGTATCGTTTTCAAAAACTTGCACCTTTGAAACCGTTTTTTTCCAAAAGTAGTGTTTTCAGGCCCCCAAAACGCCGCTGTTGTGTAAAAGAACAGCCAAACGCATAAAGTTTTCTGTTTTTAGTTGAAAGCGCTGTCGTGTAAACGGCCCCCTTAATGTGAGCGATTTTCCACATACCACATCATCTCATGAGTTCAATAGAGAATAAACTTAACTATTCAAATTAATATAAAAGGTGTGGAACAGTTAATGTTTCTCCTCATTTGTATCAGCCAATAACATTCCTCTTTTTGTTCCCTAAAGGACGAGGAGGGAAGAGGAGGAAGAGCTGGAGAGGATAATACAGCTGTCTCTCACAGAGAAGTAACTGTAGCAATGCTTGATGTGGGTTTAAAGGTGTAATTTATTGGTTGTTTTTTTCTGCAATTTTAAATTATTCTTCTTATAGATTCATCACTCTTTATTTATTTTCCAAAATAATAAAGATGGGATAGCCAGAGGAATTGGAGAGAGTGTGTGTGTGCCGAGACAATTCGAACAATTCATAAGAGATGATAAAACATGGCATGAAAATGTGAATGATATCCTCTCAGTTCCACTGTCTTTTGAGTGATAAAAGGTCAACTTCAACTTCATTGTATAATGATACAGATGAAAATGTGAATATAAATTATGAATATTGATGACTATGATAATGCATAAAGGTAAAGTACTGAAAATACTATTGCATACAATAATAAGTTTACGTATGGTGGATGATAACATGAAAGTATAAGTATTAAATGTTGACACACTTTCATTACAATGATCTCTGTTATGGCGTTTTTGTGTGCATGGGGAAGCGACCATCTAAGATGTAGACAGCAGAGAAAGAAACTGACTGAAACACTTAAATATATTGGTATCAATGATGTAAAGGGGGTTGGGGTGGCCTTAGGCTTCAGAAAAGCTGCTGTCCACACAGATCTGCATCTGCACAGTACGTGTGATTTTAGGTGCTCCAGAGTTCCAGTGTTTCTATTATTAATCTTACACTGCTGTCATTTTGTTATGCAAGACAACTGAATCATCCATTACATCTGCAGGTAGTTCTCCTGTTGGTCAGTGGTTCTGAATTATCAGGTTCAGAAAATCGATCTATCTATCTATCTATCTATCTACACTATATTGCCAAAAGTATTGGGACGCCCCTCCAAATCATTGAATTCAGGTGTTCCAATCACTTCCATGGCCACAGGTGTATAAAATCAAGCACCTAGGCATGCAGATGCTTCTACAAACATTTGTGAAAGAATGGGTTGCTCTCAGGAGCTCAGTGAATTCAAGTGTGGTACCGTGATAGGTTGCCACCTGTCCAATAAGTCCATTCGTGAAAGGGGAGAAGTCGCCAACTTTCTGCAGAGTCAATAGCTACAGACCTCCAAACTTCGTGTGGCCTTCAGATTAGCTCAAGAACAGTGTGTAGAGAGCTTCATGGAATGGGTTTCCATGGCCGAGCAGCTGCATCCAAGCCTTACATCACCAAGTACAATGCAAAGTGTTGGATGCAGTGGTGTAAAGCACGCCACCACTGGACTCTAGAGCAGTGGAGACGTGTTCTCTGGAGTGACCAATCACGCTTCTCTGTCTGGCAATCCGATGGACGAGTCTGGGTTTGGCGGTAGCCAGGAGAACGGTACTTGCCTGACTGCATTGTGCCAAGTGTAAAGTTTGGTGGAGGGGGGATTATGGTGTGGGGTTGTTTTTCAGGGGTTGGGTTTGGCCCCTTAGTTCCAGTGAAAGGAACTCTTAATGCTTCAGCATACCAAGACATTTTGGACAATTTCATGCTCCCAACTTTGTGGGAACAGTTTGGGGATGGCCCCTTCCTGTTCCAACATGACTGCGCACCAGTGCACAAAGCAAGGTCCATAAAGACATGGATGAGCGAGTTTGGTGTGGAGGAACTTGACTGGCCTGCACAAAGTCCTGACCTCAACCCGATAGAACACCTTTGGGATGAATTAGAGCGGAGACTGTGAGCCAGACCTTCTCGTCCAACATCAGTGCCTGACCTCACAAATGCACTTCTAGAAGAATGGTCAAAAATTCCCATAAACACACTCCTAAACCTTGTGGAAAGCCTTCCCAGAAGAGTTGAAGCTGTTATAGCTGCAAAGGGTGGGCCAACTCCATATTAAACCCTACAGATTAAGAATGGGATGTCCTTAAAGTTCATGTGCATGTAAAGGCAGACGTCCCAAAACTTTTGACAATATTGTCTGTCTGTCTGACTGATCTTGAATCCTCTGGTATCAGCGTTGTCATAATTAAAGCAGAAAATGGGACAAGGGGGGCAAAAAGGTAGAGAACCAGTGCTCTAGTTTGTCAACTTCGGTGCAGAAATATTCAGGGTTTTGAGTGGTATGCTAGTTAATTTACAGGTTAAAATTAATTTGGTTAATTAAATCAGTTTATTCTAAGATAAAACTACTTTTAGACACAATGCTTACTATCACTAATAGCTTAGTCACTGATACATCTTACCTTAAAGCATCTGATAATACATTTTACCCCACAACTACCATTGTGTGGAAATGCTTAATTTAATAATTCATGGCTAGAATAATGTATAATTACACAATTTATCAGCATAAATGATATATGAACTGCTTAAAGCTGTATAGAGGGCCCTTTCTAAATAAATGATCATGTGAAAAATAATGCAAATTTAGGGGGCGAGACGGCTTACCTACTGACACATCTTACCCCTCTCTCTCTCCCCCATGAATCTCAATCCATCTCCATATTATGGAAGTTTGTTTCCGCCACGGAATAAAAAACAAATAAGAAAAGGTATTTGAGACTTCTCACAGTTCTGACTTTTCCCCTCACAATTGAGAGTTTATATCTCGCAATTCTGACTTTTTTCGAAGAATTGCAAGTTTCTAATAATTATAATTCTAAATGATAAATTTCTAATTGTGAGTTTACATCTCACATTTTTTACTTCTTTCTCGAAATTTTAGAGTTTCAAGTTTATATCTCGCAGTTCTGACGTTTTTTTTTTTTAAATTGCAAGAAATTATCCAAATTTTGAGATATAAACAATTGTGAGGGGAAAAAGTCACAATTAGAATTTAGAATTCTGAATTTACATCTCAAAATTCTGACTTTTTTTCTCTCAGAATTCCAAGTTATAAATTTGTAATTGTGAGTTTACATCTCACAGTTTGACTTCTTTCTCGAAATTTTAGAATTTTGAATTTATATCTCGCAATTCTGACTTTTTTTCTAAAAATTGCAAGAAACAAATCTGAATTTTGAGATAAAAAGTCACAATTAGAATTCTGAATTTTAGAATTTAGAATTTTTTCTCAGAATTCCAAGTTATACATTTCTAATTGCGAGTTTACATTTCACAGTTTTGACTACTTTCTCGAAATTTGAGCTTTTTCTCAGAATTGCAAGAAAAAAAGTCTTAATTTTGACTTCCAAGAATTCCAAGTTTACATCTCACAATTCTGACTTTTGTTTCCTCAGAATTGCAAGAAAAAAGTCAGAATTATGAGATATAGTAGCAATTGTTCGCGAAAAAGGTCAGAATTGTGAGATAAAAAACGTCGCAATTACCTGTTTTATTTTTGTTTTATTCCGTGGCGGAAACAAGCTTCTGTACTTTATAAATAGGATGTATGAAGAAAAGAAAATGAAGTGCATCCCGCTTGCTGGACGGTCCACGGATTTATCACTTATCTGCTTCCTTTGTTTTATACTTAAAGAATTTAGTTTGACCCGTTATGATTTCCATTCTTCTCTTGTGCTTATCACTTATATTACTCACTATCACAGAGCTTTAGTCCATCCAGTTTCTGACCTCTCTCAATTCAGATTATTTTACACATATAAAAATTTAGTCATTCATTATATCATACTCGTTCTATTGTATGACAAAAAGATATAGGAAATGAAAACGTCTTTATTGGACAGCCGGCTATATTATATTATTTTAAAATACAGTATGTGAGCACGGATTAGGAGAGAAAACACATTAGGCAGGCAGAACGCAAGTACGACGCGGTGACGTCACGGATATGCTAATTGACGCATGACGGCATCTAGCGACATTTAGCTACACGGAGGTCGGAGCCAACTGCAAATGGGTGGGTCAGCAGCAAGTGGGTGGAGCTTTAGCCGCAAGTGGGCTGTACAAACTTCCAGAGGATTTTGATTGGTTTATTTAGTATCACCTGTGTTGTAGTAGCTATTGGTTCATGCTCCACAGTTGGTGGCGGTAATGTAAGTTTTGTTGCGATCCATCAGAAAACAAAGAAGAAAACCACTTTCACGTGTTCATCAGCGTTGAGTTGAAGGGGTAAGCTTGTTGGGCAGTTTTTAGTTTTGTAAAAAAGCATTATAAGTTGTAAAAAAGTACATTTCATAATGGCGTTTGTACACAGTTTTTAGTCTTGTTGTAGTTATAAAGAATACGGGTAAAGTGTATCCAAATTAATTTCTGTAGTTTTTTTTAGTAGCACACACAAATTACAAAATCTGTAACGTGCATGACAAGATCTTTTCTGCATTCCATTTCTACAATTTGCTCTCCAGATCATGGATTCTGAAGACCATAAGAAGGTATTGTGGCAGTGTAATTTTTGTAATTAATTAGATTTTTTTTTGTATTGACAAGTCTTTACTGTAATTTGTGATCAATTTAATGCATCCTTGCGTTCAATTAATTTTGATATTGTACTGGTTCTATTGCTTACTTTATTTGCTTTTGTTGCATGACAATCAAATTGTGGAAGACATGGGAGAAAGAGAAAACGAGCTGTTGTAGCTGGTATTGTCAACTTTTTTATATTTTACACACATATATATATATATATATACAGTGGGGAGAACAAGTATTTGATACACTGCCGATTTTGCAGGTTTTCCTACTTACAAAGCATGTAGAAGTCTGTAATTTTTATCATAGGTACACTTCAACTGTGAGAGACGGAATCTAAAACAAAAATCCAGAAAATCACATTGTATGATTTTTAAATAATTTGCATTTTATTGCATGACATAAGTATTTGATCACCTACCAACCAGTAAGAATTCCGGCTCTCACAGACCTGTTAGTTTTTCTTTAAGAAGCCCTCCTGTTCTCCACTCATTACCTGTATTAACTGCACCTGTTTGAACTCGTTACCTGTATAAAAGACACCTGTCCACACACTCAATCAAACAGACTCCAACCTCTCCACAATGGCCAAGACCAGAGAGCTGTGTAAGGACATCAGGGATAAAATTGTAGACCTGCACAAGGCTGGGATGGGCTACAGGACAATAGGCAAGCAGCTTGATGAGAAGGCAACAACTGTTGGCGCAATTATTAGAAAATGGAAGAAGTTCAAGATGACGGTCAATCTCCCTCGGTCTGGGGCACCATGCAAGATCTCACCTCGTGGGGCATCAATGATCATGAGGAAGGTGAGGAATCAGCCCAGAACTACACGGCAGGACCTGGTCAATGACCTGAAGAGAGCTGGGACCACAGTCTCAAAGAAAACCATTAGTAACACACTACGCCGTCATGGATTCAAATCCTGCAGCGCACGCAAGGTCCCCCTGCTCAAGACAGTGCATGTCCAGGCCCGTCTGAAGTTTGCTAATGACCATCTGGATGATCCAGAGGAGGAATGGGAGAAGGTCATGTGGTCTGATGAGACAAAAATAGAGCTTTTTGGTCTAAACTCCACTCGCCGTGTTTGGAGGAAGAAGAAGGATGAGTACAACCCCAAGAACACCATCCCAACCGTGAAGCATGGAGGTGGAAACATCATTCTTTGGGGATGCTTTTCTGCAAAGGGGACAGGACGACTGCACCGTATTGAGGGGAGGATGAATGGGGCCATGTATCGCGAGATCTTGGCCAATAACCTCCTTCCCTCAGTAAGAGCATTGAAGATGGGTCGTGGCTGGGTCTTCCAGCATGACAACGACCAGAAACACACAGCCAGGGCAACTAAGAAGTGGCTCCATAAGAAGCATCTCAAGGTCCTGGAGTGGCCTAGCCAGTCTCCAGACCTGAATCCAATAGAAAATCTTTGGAGGGAGCTGAAAGTCTGTATTGCCCAGCGACAGCCCCGAAACCTGAAGGATCTGGAGAAGGTCTGGAGGAGTGGGCCAAAATCCCTACTGCAGTGTGTGCAAACCTGGTCAAGAACTACAGGAAACGTATGATCTCTGTAATTGCAAACAAAGGTTTCTGTACCAAATATTAAGGTCTGATTTTCTGATGTATCAAATACTTATGTCATGCAATAAAATGCAAATTAATTATTTGAAAAAAATACAATGTGATTTTCTGGATTTTTGTTTTAGATTCCGTCTCTCACAGTTAAAGTGTACCTATGATAAAAATTACAGACTTCTACATGCTTTGTAAGTGGGCAAACCTGCAAAATCGTCAGTGTATCAAATACTTGTTCTCCCCACTGTATATATAATTTTATTTATTTATTTTATATATATATATATATAATTTTTTTTTTTTTGTCAAAAAAATGTATGGATAATTTTATCACTTATTTTTTTTATTCTAATCCACTTTCAGAAGAAGAATGCTCTGCACTTCTCCCTGAAACCTATGGCAAGAAAAAAACAGAACTTGCATATGAAAGTAAGAACTTTGATATGAAACAAAATACATATACTATGCTGGGTTTTAAATTATGTAACTATAATATTGGTCAGCTAATTTTAAATTACTTCATTTTAGCAGACCAAACCCCAGTTGTGCCCTCTGTTTTTAGCAAGGTATGCATAATCAATTTTAATGATGATTTAAAATGCGTATCATGGAACAATTTGAATCCACTTATATGTTTCTTTAAGGGTGAGCTGTTAAGAGATGATGACCCTCCATCATGCTTCATCTTCAAGGTAGTTGAATAATGTCATATAATGTGCTTTTTAACTTTTTTAACGGCCTGTGCTAACTGTTGCTATCTTTTCAGTTATCAGGAGCGTTGCTAAAGAACATATTGATTGAAGTTGTTCTTGTAGAAGGAGATGCTGCCTACATGCCCCTGTCATTGGTTTGCTCTAGGTTCAGGGACATATTTGGGGATGAAAACTTCAAGAATCAGGCACACTTCTTATGGCTAGAAAGTAAATATTGACATTAAAAAAAATATAACACATAACAAAAACAACACTGATAATGTTAAATGTTATGTTAAATTTTATTTATTTTATCTTCACACTACAAACAACTTTTCTGGAGAATGTACTCAATCTCCACTTGTTTGGAGTGCCGTTTTGAGTACAAATGCTGCACACCTGGTACATTTTGTGTAAATTGGTGATGAATAAACTAGTTGTGGCATTTAAAAGGAATACTAAAAATAGTAATAAAGTCTAATTTCCTTAGGTCATCCCTTGGAGTTTAAAAGTTCTGGACACCATTTACTTGCATGGTATGGACCTACAGAGCTGAGAAATTATTCTTAATGTTTGTAAATGTTAAATGTCAACTATAAACCCTAGTGCTTATTGTGCTTCTTGTGTATCCACCAGGTTATGCTGGGAAGGGAAAGCGAGGTGAGCTCCAGGGCATTTATTCGGAAACATTCCACCCTGGATTTTGCAGTGTTCACTGCATGCAGATCAGTTCCAATGAGCTGCAATAGTGTACATACAAATAATAAAAAAGACTAAAAACAATAAAATGAATGAGTGACTTGTACATGATTTTATTCATTGAAAATTTATCCACCCTGAGATTTACATTTAATATATGTGTAACATGTTCAGAAGAACATTAGTCTGCTATTTTAAAAATTATGAAGTAAAGATGGATGGTAACTAATTTTTTTTTTTTTTTACATTAGCCAAATGTTTTTCATGTATTTACACATTCACTTCACAATTGCATCTCATTTTAATATGTTCATTTTCTTGATACTGTAGAATATGTAGCTAATATTCAGAAATATGCTTGAGTAAGGCCTACATTACAGCCTAATGAATTTAAAACACCATCACTTTAAGTATGGTAAAAGGTGTAAAGACGTGACTTCATCGTTGACAGTGAGTGGTATTGGACACATACAATAATAACAAAGCTGTAAGAAATTAAACCATGATGAGGAACGTAGAATCGTTTATTTTCATTACTGTCGCTACTTCCTGCCATACTCATTCACCGCGGTCCTCGGCAATGACGCCTGGGGATTTCCGCACACATTTGTGAAATCCCTCCTACTTGCGGCATAAGCTCCTCCCACTTGCACATTTGCGAAATCCCTCCTACTTGCGGCATAAGCTCCTCCCACTTGCGGCGTAAGCTCCTCCCACCTGCAGGTCTCCGGGCTGCAGCGATACATACATGGCAGGCTTTAGCTACTTTCCTTGGAAAATAGTTGGCAACACTGGTTGGACCCCGCAATACCACGGACTTACCTGTGGAAGGCGCTCGTCTGCACAGCGCTCATGTCTCTGCTCTGAATACTCGCTCTTTCCACAGCACGTTGTCTGTGCGGCCTCGACTTCCTTTTCTGTGCAGATTTCATGGCGAGTGATAGCGGGGAAGAGTTGATTCACCTACCGTGACCACACTGACCCGTACATCAACCTCCAGAGACGCTTTTTCGGGTGAGTGGGGTGCGTTACCCTGCTTCTGGACTATTTTTGACACGTTACGGACATCAGACTCGCGATTGTGTGCGCTGTGAGACTGCAGTGTGTTATTATGACTATCTCTCACACTCTGTGTGTGTGTGTTTAATGTTTGGTAGCTCAGTTAGCAACCAGTCTAAGCGCCTTTCTCAGTGTGTATTTACAGTCAGAGAAGCGAAGCTATCAGAGATTGATATAGTTATAAGAGCGATTAAAAACCACAAATAAGCTCTTGTTTTCCTCTACGTGTTTTGTCTAGTGGGTTTGGAGGTTAATTGTGCAGTCATTTGCATTGTGTCTTGCTGCATGTGCTAATTAGCTAGCGCAGCGCTAACTGGAGAACTTGAAGCGAGCGAGCGACGCGACAAAACTACAACGCACCCGTTAAAATTAACGAAACTGCGAGTTTATTCCGTTAAACGCGACCGTTTGAGACCACAGCCGTTGGTCTCGCGCTTGCTGACTATACGCGCGCAGAGTTCTGCAGTCTCGCGAGCGAAAAGCGCTCGAGACGCGGCGACACGACGCTTGTCATGATTTATGGAGGTTTCACTTCATTTATGTGCTCTTCTGTAGTTTTTAGTGTCCTGAGCTACTCTGCACAGTTGCAGGTTTGTTCATTGAACATCACGAGAGAGAAATAACTAAGCGAAATGAGACTGAAGTTAACAATCACGAAGTTATCGTCAGCTGAGCGCTCAAAACACACATGCGAAATAATCTTGTTTGTGAAAAACAAGATTAACACGTTCATTCGTTCGTTTTACGGATATGTAGATTGTAAGTATCAAATTGTTCACTGACATGGTCTTCAATAAGCGAGTTTAAAACGGTAGCCTCTTTGAGGCACTACAACATTAATGCTAGTGGAGAAATGGGCGTTTTTCCTCTTTCAAATGCTTAATGATATAACTAGGTTTTCTTATGATGTTAAGTGAATGCCAGTTTTCTACGCTCTGCCCTGGTTCATAACTAATGCTTGTTTGATGTTCTGCCCCTTCAGCTGCCATTATAAAGACCGTGACGTCAGCAGAGTATTTGATTGGCTTTGACATCATCAGGTGGGTTCTAGTTTCATTTGACATTTTCCCAGCACTATTTTTAAAGGGTACATAACACACACAGTTTCTGCCAGTCTCATGTTAATCTTGAGTACCTATAGAGTAGTATTGCATCCTTCATGTATCCGAAGAGTCTTTAGTTTTATCATATTTATAAAAGACAGATACGCTGTACTGATTCTTTCTGAAAACAGCGAACTCATGGAGGCGTGCAGTGGGCGGAGCTAAAGAGTCATGAGCACACACACACACACAATACATCATGGCATTATCCCTGGATACCTTTCGATTCACTATATGTTCGTGTTGTTTACATTTATATGCACTTGCGCGCCGATTGCCAACAAAACACAGACGTTTGATGCAGTTTTGACTCGTGACCGGGAACAAACAAACACACTTGCAGAACTCCGTTGCTGCTCCGGAAAAACAAACTGCATCCACTGTTTCCTTAACGCTGGGTTATTTGGGAAGCTGAACAAGGTTATCTTTCTCTCACTACCAGAAACACACTTCTTTAGTGACATTGTTGATTTCGTGGTCTAAAAACAAAATGACAGCTCTGCCGACGGCTTCCGTAGCCAGAACGAAGCTCGTTGATGGACGTGCTCTTTCTCTTGCTCTGGTTGATGTGGCACGCGCTCATCCGGGAGAAGTGCCCATACAAGGAATTCCGCCCTTTATGACGTCATACACGGCCATACTCAAAACGTTCCGAAACTTGTTCGAATCCTGAAGGAGTGTATTTGGCACAGAAATACTCTGTCATGCGTCCAACTCGTTTTTTGAAATTTTGTCCATGTTTAGCATGAGAATCAACTCTTTAACAGTGTAAATAAGTCAGAATGCATGAAATAGCATTAGACCCCCCCCCCCCCCCCTTTAAGAATCAAGTCATTTATGTGAGAACCGTGAAACATTTCTAGAATAAATAGTATTTTACACCAGATGAAATACATGACGCTTTTTTTTTTTTTATGGTGTGTTTAGGTGTAGTCAAGGTGCTTTTGGTCTGTATCTTAACCTGTGAAATTGATCTTCGCAGCTATTTTAAGGATTTGGGTGGTTTCTGAACTGAACGCTACGCTGTGCCCTCTCTCTCCCTCATCGTGTTGTGGCCGTAGCTGGTCTTACTGAAAAACTGCCAGTCGATGGCTCTGATGGACAAACACAAAGTGAAGCGGCAGAGACTCGACCGCATCTGCGAAGGTGAGAAGATGCAACCATATTATATGGATAAGATATATCCTATTGACTTTCAACAACCCAAATCTCTAAAATTTAACATAAAATGACGTTTGGACCCAATTTACGTCCATAATGTGACCACATTTAGGGTGGGACTGAGTTATGAAGAAGCGGTCATTGCATAGTTATCAGTTTTCCACAGACACCTGTTGGTTAAATTAAGTCGAGTTATTACATTTTGATGAAAGAAATTAATGTTTTTATGTCTTTGGTATTATGTACACTGATGAACAATAAGATCATGTTAATGGGTAAATTTTGATTTCATGTTGAATTCCTTTAAGTGAATCCTTGCATCCACCACCAGATACACGGGCCTGAAAAGCATTGCATTTTATGTCTTCAGCTGAACTTCAAAAAGTGATATGTACCCTGTAATTTAGATTTGCCACTGTAGTTAGTCAGTTTTGCATTTGCTTTAATTATTGGACTGTTATGTATTAACCTAAATGTATCATCCAAATGTTTTTGTTTATTATTTGTGTGTCTGTAAACCTTGAGTGAATCGTCTGCCACTGTGAGTGTCAGTGTACTATGTGAAGTTGTGAACTAACAAACACTGAGTAATGGATGGGCTATATGGTTGTTTTGTGAATGTTTGTGTGGCAGGTTATGTAGTTTTTAGACAGCTTGAGCTCTGTTCTCTCTTATCTTTTCTCCTTCCTGTTTGTGCATGGGCGGCACAGACACTCACACTACTGTTATTAAAAAAACAGTTCCTGTGTGTACTTTATTAAATAGCACATTACTACTAAATGAATGAAACTCCTGTCCATTTTCTGTCACTTTCATAAAATATAGGGAAAGCTAGCTTTCTTTAGATTTGGTGAATATAGTCTCACCTCTTAAAGTCCCCATGAAATCAAAATTAAAATACTTTTAGTATGAATGTTATCTTTACTGTTATCTCTAAGCTAGTGTGCTCCAAAACAATGACAAACTTCGCATTTATAAGCGTTCAAAACTTATTCTCTAACTTCCGCCAATAATAAATAGACTGAAGCTGCGGCTGATATCAGTCACTTGTTCACACATTTACTATTTTCTACATGGCGAATGGCACATAGTGCACTATCTAGGGGGTAGTGAATGATTCAGACAGTGTAAATATGCTTTCCATTGAGGCGAATGAAGTCTGGTTTCACATTAGTGTCAGGCTAACCACCGCAGCACGCGCACAGTCTGCTCCGGTACAGAGACATGATAGCACAGAGCGGCTCATATGATTGAGTCAGTGCAGACCAAAAACCGTATCGGACCCATTTGAATTCTGCACAGAATGCTATATATTAAAGCGATATGGAGGAGATTATGAAGAGAAACGGTTAGACTCGGCATTAGAAACAGCACTGATGAGTAGAAGAGAACATCGGTGCCATGCACCAACATAAATTGTTGATATTTGAAATCACCAAAACAAAACATGCCCCTACCCAAAATGATCACACCCCTATCTTGATGCCTCCGCCCCCACATTCACATACACGCTATGCAACACAGGCAACGACTGTGTGCCTGCCGCCCGAGGGTATGTGGTATAATCAATAAGTGAAAGCAATTGGTGTTACTATGATAGTTCAGGTCGAATGTCTAATTGTTATTTAGCTCCTCTACTCCTTCGATGGCAAAGTCATCACTTCCAACTCAAAAAACAAACACTGTTTTCATGAACAGCTCCCTACATAACACAATAGTCCAAGTAACTAATATATTACAAATGTGTCAAGATTAAGGGGTTATAGCGATCACTAAAAGGGGAACCAAATTAAAAAAACATATGTTAGGAGTATGTTCTCACTTTTCGGACACACTTTGCGAGCCGATGCTTGAAACGGGCAGTGGATGGCTTTTAGACATTCCTGGCATATTATTATAATAATAATAATAATAATAATAATAATAAAAATAATAATGCAAATGAACAAACAAGCGGAAATGACACTAGTATATTCAAGCCTATCTTAGCTCTGTGAAACGTTATTCGCGTATCGAGAAGAAATAATGCAACCTATAATAATAATAATAATAATAATAATAATAATTATGTCAGTTTTCAGGACTTCCCGCTCCTTGCGGTCTCTCCAGCGTTAGAAAGCTTCTCCGATATTAACGCGGGTCCTACCTCTTGCCTGAACGTAACCCTTTTTTTAAAAGTTATATTCCCCTGGCCTTTTTCTCTATTGTATTTTGTCTCCCTTCTCTCTCTTTATATAGTCGTTCTGATAATGTCTGTCTTGACTCTTGTGCGCTGAGCTCTCTCCCCTGCCCCATCATGTGTATACGCCCCTTACTGCTGATTGGCTACAGTGTTTTCGTGCTTGGTTCAATCAACTTTTCAACAGCGTTTTCTATTTTCTTTTTTTTTTTTCTTTTTTTTGATATTAGACCTGCTCGCTAAAATTTGAATAAATCTTTTTTGGGTTGTTTATCTAATTATCTAATTTATGGACCCAGTATTTAATGGGTTGTAATTGTGTGATCAGATCAGTGAAATGTGCACTATCTATTTGGCATTACGTAAGGGAACAACTCCGGGCCATTGAATTATTAGGAAAAATAATGCACAGTGTCGTGACCGTTACACCTCAGGTGTGCATTATTTTTCAATAATTCAACTGCCCGGAGTCAATTATTCCGCTGGTACTATGGTTACCACACATCAAAATTCGATGTATCGTTCAACCCTAGTTTTCATCGTCATCGCGATATGAACTCGCGTGATGAACACATCGCAACAGACAGCCTGACACGATGAATAAGGGAAAACCGTTTATTACGTTCATGCTATTTGGCCAATCAGGTGAAACCCCAGGAAGTGTCAGCTACGCTCATATTGATTTGTGAGGTGTCAATTTAGTTGCAACACTGTGCCGTTAGCAAATACGATGGCGGAGGAAGGAGAGAAGAGTGAGGAAAATGTGGTGGCTGACGAAGACCTTGTGGTGAAAAAGAACAGCACTTCAGCTATATGGAATTATTTTGGATTTAGGAGAGATGACGCGTTACAAACACAGGTACTGTGTAAAACTTGCTGAAAAATATTCAGTGGGAATAGGATATTCAATGTTTAGGTTCTATGTTCGCAAAGAACCTATTAAAGCACTAAGACATGGGAACAGTATAGCTAACATTCACATTTGAATATTTATCGCAAGTCATATCTTCATCGCAATATTAAACAATGTTGTCGCACATTGCAGCTTTTCCTCATATGGTGCAGCCCTAATCAAAACATTGTTCAGATGATTTATTTCTATACATTTGTCAGGTTTTGTTCTTAAAACGCTCGTGTAAGACTAATTTCTTACGCATCTAAATCCAAGCCTCCAGTGTTAATTCCATGTGGCTTGGGCCACTGATAGCAGACTATTGCAGTTATTAATGCAATGAGTTATTAGAGAGAGAGAGAGAGAGAGAGAGAGAGAGCGAGCATATGTGAATTACCCAGCCTGTGCGTCTCTTTCAAACAGTGTTCGGCATCAGCGTCTACTAAGAACAGTGCCATTATTACCTCAGCGCTGACAACGTGTGTGTGTGTGTCCATACCGTATGTGTGTGCGTTTGAGTGGGAGAGAGCAGGAGAAAGAGTATGTGCTTTCCGTACATAATAAAACGTAATTTTGTGGCAAAAAAACATGGAAATAATTTGATCATAAACGATTCATCCATGCATATGTTTTTTTTAATTTGTAATCACAATTTCATAAATGGATGTTCCGGTGCAAACAACAGACTTTCCACTCTCTGGTGGCGTATGAGGGACTTCTCCAATCATTTAGTCACTTAAACTCGTCCTTGCAAGCTCACGTTCCTACTTTTGAGTGCAACGACCACATCTCAAAATCCAGTGAAAATCCTTTTCGATAATATTTTACTTAGATGTATGACACAATAAGGAATAAAATATATTTTGCTGCTTCCATTACATTGCAAAGGTAGATGGATGACTCTTAGGCCGAGTTTCACAGACAGGGCTTAGATTAAGACAGGATTAAACCTTAGTTTAATTAGGACATTTAAGTAGCTTTTATAAACGTGCCTTAGAAAAAAAAACATTACTGGTGTGCATCTTGAGACAAAACAATGGCACTGACATATTTTTAGATATGCCAGTGCAAGTTTATTTCAGTTAAAACAGCTCAAACGTGCATGTTATTCTGGGATTAGGCTTAAACCTTGTGTGTGAAACTGGGGGTTAATGAATTTGATTGGTAATAGTTTTAAATTGTCTCTAATATTTTTTTTATTGTGGTACCAATTTAAAAAATAAAAGCAATAAAGCCTTAAGAAGCTGTGCTGTTTAAATATGAGAAACGTCAAACCTTTATTGATCCTGGCTTCTTAACATTTTTACTAACAATGCTTTAGTAATTTTGAAGAATTCCACATTGACCGAAGGCCGTTCCAGAACAAAATAAAAAATGGAACTGGTTCTGAATAAGAAATGGTTCTCGATTTCCAATCTTGGCTCACATTGTGCCCTTTGCAAGGACAATATTAACCGTATATCACAGCCTCTTGTATTTTATTGCTTAATTGTGACATTTTAAATGCTGATTCAAATAGAGAGAGTGTCTTGTGCCCTTATGCAATTTACATGGAGATTGTAACTGGAAGCTTCACTCTGAACAGCAGTTTCCTCGGGTCAAACCTTATTTAGCTAAGTAAGTTGTTTTGCTTGCAGATAACATCCTATGAGGAAAATTATTAATGTCATCAGCTCAGGCGGTGCGATTTTTGTTAAAATATCTCTGCTGATAATTTTCCTGATATTTAAGTCCCGTTTTATGGCTACAGCTGCAGATGGCAGTGATATTTATCCAAGTGACAGCAGAAGAGGGAGCGAGAGGGCGGGCGAAGAGGATAACAGAGGCGTTTCTTTGGAAGAGCGAGGTCATGTAGATGTGAGCAGAACAAGACTCTGTCTCTTTAAAAAACAACAACTGCCTAACTGCCTCTAGTGCTGCTTGTCAATGCCGTGGAGGTTTGTGCTGGTTGGCCGGCACTCAAAGCCCAGGCCTCTGATTGGACTGTCGCCGTGGGGGAGGGGCCAGTGTGGATGACATGGGAGATGGGTGTCTGCCAGGCAAAAACAGCCTGACACTGATTGTAAAGGGTGGAGAGAGAGCGATAGGAGAGGAGGGGAGAGAAGACAGGCGCGTGGATTTCATGATGCAAGGTTTGGACCTACGTGTACCTGTTTGATGTTGTGTGTGTGTTTGTGTGTGAGTCGCCTTGAAGATGCAATGCGAGTAATTCACATGGGTGTGGTGTCAGCAGCGGGCGTATTTTTCCTTTTTGCCGCTTCTAGTGCATGTCCTTGCAGCTTGAGCAAGAGTGTGTGTGTGTGTGTGTTGGCCAAGCAGGAGGCAGGGTGTGGTGCAGCTGTATTATCATCCACCCACCCTTCCCCCCCTCTCCTTGAGACCGTGTGTGCGTGTGAGGACCATGTGGGGGGTGAAATGGCGAGGGAGGGAGAGTGAGAGAAGGTTTGGGAGGGGGGTGAAGTAGAGGAGAAACGAGCGCTGAATGAATGGCATTGTTTGCATGGCCATGCTTGTGTTGCGGCCCTCTCTCTTTCTCATGCAGCCTGGCACGAACTCAACACACAGCATCTGTGCTCTCAGCGGCGTTCTAGCCATGACCCTACAGCAATAAGTGTTTGCATTGTTCCTTGCGAGAGCACCGCGGACTATGAATTTTGCCGCTCAGCCATTTTATTCTTCCGCATCTTTCTTGTTTTATATATTGTTTATTCTAGTCCCAGAACACGCTGTACTGCCATCACGCAGTGTGTGCATTTCCACAAAGCATTGATTTGCAGGGAAAGAGTGCCATAACGAGACCTTAAAAGACAAATATTTGCACTCTCCTTAATCATTAGCTGTGCACAGGAGTGTGATAGCATGAGTGTGTGTTAGTGAACATCACAGAGGCGTCTTACCCCACCCCCATCTCAGCCGCCAGTGCAGCAACACCTGTCAGTGATGGAAGGGGGGCGTTGGGTCTTAAAATCGTAGAATGTAACATGGCTGTTCGGATCGCACCAGATTCGGTTTTACGTAAGGATTGTTCAGTAGAAATAGGTTTTGGGGTTTGTGAGTTCTTGGATGAACGGTTTAACACCCTTTGCCCCCACAGCTGTTCTTAGACGAGTGTGATGAGATCATAATTATGTGACGAGCAACATCTCACACCTTGTTATTCTGCCGTTACATTGCATTGCATTCCCTGAACTGCAGCTCTTAGTTCCAGATTTGATAATGCCGCAATTAATTTTGCCATTTGTAACACTGTTCGTTATGTAATGCAGTTTAATGAACCTGGTACACAGAACATCCTGATGCATGATGGGAATCTGATGATACAGATCAATTAAGTTCTCCTCTTGCATCCTTTCCTGTCTCGTCCCAAGAACCGTACATTTCGGAAATTCGTCCCAGGCTGGATTTGTTTTTGCCCTTGCTCAAAAATGTCCTTCCTGTACTTGTTCTGCATTTGGCTGTAACAGGCAGAAGTTCCTCATTGTCTGATATGTCAGCTTTTTACCCTGCTAATTAAAAAAAAAAGTGCTGTCTTCAACTGTGAACAAAAATGACATCACTGCCCCTTTTTTACAGTCAATGGTGACTGTGTACTAAAAAAATTGCTTTTAAGACTGTCCCTGTCATGTGCCGTATATGCAGTAAATACAGCGCTGCTTTGTGATATGGCTGTTTATGACTTTTTAAGTCTGTATGACCAATCCTCTTTAATTTGGCATTTTGCCTTGTAATGATGCTGTATTGCATTGTCTCAGCATCTCTTCCTCCTCTTTTCCTCGCTCTGTAGCATGTCTGCACCTCACAATTCAATCTAAAAAAAAAGTGTCTACAATAGACAGTAGTGCTTGCATGTGCTTTGCATTTGTAAGTGACCGGTTCTTACTAGGCATGTTCAAATCTACATGTATTCAAAATGGATAACAAGACACTTGATGAAATATGGAAGGTAAGCTCAGACCTTCAGCTAGTAGATGGGTAGCTAATTAATGTGCTAAATAACTAAAGTTATTGCACATCTTGCATGGCCTTTACAGAATACAGCGACTATCACACTAAAACTCGCTGCAAGAGGTTCTTTAAAAACATCTCATTTAAAGCGTAATTGCTTGAAATGTATTGTTTTACAATTGATATATCAGTTACTTTGAATGTACTGACTGTTGATTTGTTATAGGGCTGCACAATTGACAAATCATAATTGTCGATTATTCCCCTGAAATTGTAATTGCTATTTTTTTTTTTTTTTCAATTATCACAATTTACATTGATGTTTTGAATAGCTTTATACCATTGTTTGAAGCAACTGCGTCATATTTTTATATAAAATAAAAAAACAAGCTAAAAATACTCTTCCTAAAATAACTTTTATTGCTTTTCTACAGCATTAAGCCTCAAATGTCAACTATACATTGGTTTGGTTTCTTCTTTAAAAAAAAATATGCATGGTACAATAATAGGGGCTTTTGCACCGGGTAGTTCTAGGAACTTAGAGAACTAAAGGTTCCTATAGGAACATTTTCCTGGTTGCATTTGCACCAACAGTAGGAACTCTGAAGTGACGTAAGTCGCGCTTGTTGTTTTGACTTTTATTTTGACGGCGCGGCAGACATTTACTTTGACGCCACTGAGAACGCCAGAGCCTGACAGACAAATGAAAATGTTCTCACACTAATTACTAGAAACATGTATGATTGGAATACAAAAGACATTTTAAGAAATGTCTGTTTTTTGTCCATACAATGGAAGTCAACTGTGACCAAAACTATTTGTTTACCAGTGTTCTTCAAATTATCTTTTATGTACCACAGAAGAAAGAAACTTAAGAACACAGAGACATGAGGGTGTGTAAATAATGACAATTTTAATTTTTGGGTGAACTATCCCTTCAACTCTCATTAAAATGTTATGATGCAACATCTAAAAAAAGTTGATGTGTATGGCTCCATGCAGAATTTACTGTGCACTTTGGGTTGGGGTGGGCTTGGCTTGTTTTCCTGTTGTTTTCCCCCCCCCTCTATTACACTGAGATTTCTATCTTTGATGTATTAGACCTGAAGTAGTTAGTGATGGTTTAGCAGTATGGAGACAAAGATAATTTAGCTTCCAGTCTGCTGAATGTAGGTCATTATGAGTCATGTGAAGACTCCCTGCCCCCTTTCCTCATCTCCTTCCCTCCCTCTGTCCCCTGCTCACACTTTCGTTTGTCAGGTTGGGGGGGTTGGGTTGGACCCTGGAGTTGTTAGCTGTTGTCTTGCCCCATAATAGTAACAATCATAAGATGGTTTCCTGGAATTTATCAGGCCACTAACATTACAAACATGTTCTCCTCTGACTTTGTAATAGTTTGGTGTCATTTGATATGGACGTTTGTTGACGTAAATCATCCGTCATCTGTTTGGTAAAAAGAAATGCTGATAGTCTTGAAAGGCTTGAGAATATTTGGTTTTGCCTCTCATAATGCATTTAAGGATGTTTTTACAGGATTAATTTATTTAATGCTGCTTAATCTGCTAATCTGATGTAATGAACCTTGATGTCACTTTTGTCATCTTTAATAGCCTTAATGTCATCTTGGTTGCAAACGATGGCAAATGCTGCTGTTGTTCATTAACATGACTAGTATCTAGGGATGCTCTGATCAGGATTTTTGCAGTCGATACCAATTACCAATATTTTTTTATGTCATCATAATCGGCCGATACTGAGCCCGTTCATTCAAGCTTTATACAAGTAATAATTAAGCTCTTTGTTGAATGTCAGTGTTTTTTTGTTTTTTTCTAGATAGATAATACCATTATTTGCCATAGATTGTTGTTAATTAATCAAATAAGCACAATAAATATAAATTTTACAATGAACATTTTGAAAGGCCTTTAAAAAACACTATCCATATGAGGATACTCTGGCTTATTCAAGAGCCTACAAGACTTAAGGGGTGTTGAAATTAATCGATGCATCGCGATGCGGACGTGGACAATTCTGCATCGATGCAGTAATAGACCATAATCGATTATAGCCTAACGCTTCTGACGTCCTTCGTTGCATACACGCTTCTCGCGCTAGCGTAAAATGGCGGGTGGAGGCGAAGCACAAAAGTGAGTAATACAAAATGCACCCACTATTTTAACATTGACAGCGTGTGTGTGTGTGTGTCTGCGTGCGTGCGAGCGTGTGTGCTTACGAGCATGTGTTTGTGAGCGTTATTGTAACTAAAGTACACTACTTGATGGTTTCATGTGCTTTTAGTAGCCTATTTACTATTATTTTTTTTTTTTTTAATTAGTTCTAAATGCTCCTGTCGCCTGCTGTGTTCAGACTTAAGTTTTGTTTGATGTTTGCTATATTCAGGAAGTTTACTTTCTTGGAGCAGATAAAATAAAAAGGAGTTCATATATCTGACTGCTTGCATTCATTGACGAAAACGTAGCCATATGCAATAATAGTGAAAAATTGAGGATGCAACGAATCATGATGCATCGTGATATCGAATCGTTGAGTGATAATCGTAAATGAATTGAATCATGAGACCAGTGACGATTCACACCCCTACAAGACTTAATGTCAAACTGAACATAATTACAGCCCATAAGGTGTAATTAAACATTGTCCAATATGTGAGACAAAAACAAATAGAAACACTTGCAACTCCTAAATGTACAAAATGAGTAGTCTGATACAAAAATGATCAGCAATATTATTCAGCAAGTGCTGAGTATTTGTGTCCTTCCTTCTTACGTCCTACTTAAGTAGGGAAGGCAGGATTCTCTTTAAAAATTCTAGCTTTTCTGCATTTTGAGGAGATATTCCTCTTTTCTCCTGTACTGAATAGTCTCTCACCATCAACACTTGAGCGCTAAACATCAAGCACTAGAAATAGAAATGCAACATAAATTGCATAAAGTAATCAAATGTACAAAAACATAATTTTCACAAAAGTGATTTAGTTAAGAGCAATGAGAGACTGTTTGATTTAACATGAACGGCAAGAACAGCAGCAGCTTTATTAGCCTGCTTTTACTTTCACGCCGAACGCACGTTTTATGTTCACTTAAAGGGTTTACTGCGCGTGGACGGTTTTAAATCATTATTGAGACCGCGCAATAACTCCACACTAATGATGACATGACTGTGGCGCTAAAGCCTGACACCATCAATTTGTGATTGGTTGGTGAGATTGGCCTATTTTAGAGACTCCCGATTGAGTCATAGAATGTGATAATCGGCCGATACCGATCTGCGGCCGATCAATCGGAGCATCCCTACTAGAATCCATAAGCTTTGCTGTTTGTTCTTATTGGCTGTTCGAGTTTAGGTGCTGCTTTTCTGTAATGATTTTAAAATGTTTGCTTGCAGGTTCATGTAAAGGACATGTAGTGTTTGTGATGAGAATTGTGGTCATTTGATGAACCATTTGAGTTTTCATTATGTGTAAGAAATGATTAAGTAAGGTGATCTTTGGTGTCCTGCAGGTATTCGACCACCCATCCTCAATGGGCCCATGCACCCTCGTCCTCTGGTGGCACTGCTGGATGGGCGGGACTGTACTGTGGAGATGCCTATCCTGAAGGACGTGGCCACTGTGGCCTTCTGTGATGCCCAGTCCACCCAAGAGATCCATGAAAAGGTAATGTCACAGGCTGTGCCCATATCCGAGGCTTTTATACAGTCAGTTTCATGGGTTTTTCTTCTGCTGCAGGTCCTAAATGAGGCTGTTGGTGCTTTGCTCTACCACACCATTACACTCTCGCGAGACGACCTGGACAAGTTTAAAGGTCTTCGGGTCATTGTGAGGATTGGCAGTGGATTTGACAATGTTGATATAAAAGCTGCAGCAGAGCTGGGTGAGTTTTGTTCCTGTGTTGTGAAATGATCATGTTTGATTGAATAAATGAGTTTCAGTCAGACTGACCGTTTAAACTGGTTCTCCATCTTAAACAGGTATAGCAGTGTGTAATGTGCCAGCCGCATCTGTGGAGGAGACGGCAGACACTGCCATGTGTCTAATTCTGAATCTGTATCGTCGCGTCACCTGGATGCATCAGGCTCTGCGCGAGGGCACCCGTGCCTCCAGCGTGGAGCAGATCCGGGAGGTTGCCGGAGGCGCTGCGCGTATTCGAGGGGAAACGCTGGGCATCATCGGACTGGGTGAGTCCTGATATGATTAAATCAGGGCTGGCAGAAAAACCAAGGCTTTTTGAATGAATCAGTTCTATTAAGGTGACAGCTGACAGCACATTTACACTCAATACATATAAAATAACTACACTATAAAACATGACAAACAGCAGCATTTAAATATTAATGGATAATTTATTTAAATATTAATTCACTAAAGAAGACTTAAACAAGACACGTGTCACAGTAATTTCATGCACTGGTCAATTTTGAGATTTTGGGCTATTTAGCTTCAGGCTAGTGGAAAGAAAACATCCAAAATACCCTTAAGTGTTTATTTTTTTTGTGTCTGTAGATTTCAGTTAAAGGCGGTTTTCTCAATGTGATTTTTCTCATGCATTGAGGCAGAAATCTCCACTTCAGCAGCACTTAACTGATAAAACGATAAGCTTTCGACAAGCTTTTTCGGTCCCGATTTGATTCAGTATTGATTATTTTGGATATATATGGTACAGTGCATGGCAAATTTTCTCAAGGAAAAAAAATCTCTCAACTAATGCTGTAAACTAGGGCTGCAACTAGTGGTTATTTTGATAGATTAGTTGGCCGATTTTTTCGATTTAATCTGATACATATTTTTTTTTTTTTTTTTTTTTAAATTGACAACGCACTATTCCACATCCTGCCCAATGCTGTCCTTCAAACAAACGTGTCAGCTGAGTGCAATGAAAACATATGTAGTGAATATATCTACCCTTACAAAAATTAACCATGGCTTTACAACAAATAAAACCCCCAAAAAATAAATAAATAAAACGGGGTTATTGTAGTTATTCCATGGTAACCACAAATTAACCATGGTTTTGCTTCAAATCCATAGTTTAACTATGGTATTTGTGTGGTTATACAAATGGTAATCAATACGCCAGAAAACATGGTTTTACTATAATAAAACCATGGTTAATTTTTGTAAGGGTATATCTGTGCTATACCTTATGTTAGTTTAAATCCCTACATTAAAGAGATATTAAAGAAAATCAAAAACGCAAACTCAGTGTTAACAGATAAGAGGAATGTTCTGCAGGAACAGGCACATTTGCTATGGACAAAGTAACCTGTGACTGTCATTTCTTTATCCTGTAGAAACGTCTGACATTTATATTCAATTACACACTGTTATCCTTTTACAGTAAAGTACTCTCATAAAATTCTTGAATTACATATTGACTTTTAAACCTAATGTAGTGTCCAACAGCAGATATTTCAGCTAAATGAATGTTTTTGCGCTGAATATTAATTGTCTCCCTCTCTACTGTGTTCTGTCTGTTTAATGCGCATGTGCGCGCTCGTTCAGTGAAGTTTGAAGCTTAATACAGACTGTCGTGTCAGGACGCGCTTTCATGCAAAATGGAAATACTGGCATGAATTAGTTAAGGCTAGTTAGGTTAAAATTAACTGATTTTGTATACAAACACTTAAATTACACTCAGGGAAGTTTTTATAATAATAAAGTTATAATACTAACTTTACAATTACATAATATTTCTACTCCAATTAGTTTTTTTGAAAATATAAACATTTAAATGGTGGCTTTCAACTTGACGGATTTATTCAAACATGCATTAGGCCTATATATTGAAGAACATTAAAAATGATATTGAATATGTTAATATGGTGCATTTAACAAAATGCTCCTCTAGAGTTCATTTTTTTCTAGCTGACTAACGAGTTTATGGTCACTGAATAGGTTTTTTTCTGAGTAAAGTGTAACGTGACATTGTTTACAAGCTGTTTTATTGTGTCTTTCCACGGTTGATAAACTGATTGAGCGATTACATGACATGATACAGATTTCGGTAAGATGTACTGTATACATTCCTTCAGATGTTCATTAATGTTTGTAACTGATATAAGCGGAGGAGATGATCGGTTCACGTGCGCTCCGTGCTCTTGAACTGAGGCACCACAGCGATCTGTCACGGCTCATTAAACAGTGCCAAAACGGTATTTATTTTTTGATTTTTGTAGTAAAATGGACAGAATTGAAATCTGAGACTTTGTTTCATATCAGTAGTAACAAAGCACAAAGCGATTTATTGGATGGGAGACACGCTACAATGTTCCTGAAAACAGGATGACTAATCGATTCTTGGGATTCAAGAGTCGATATTGGTTTCTTAAAAATGAGAATTGATTAAAATCGATTAATTTTTTTTTTTTTTTTTTTTTTTTTTTTTTTTTTAAAACCCAACCCTAGTAGTATATGCATGGTTTTAACTGTGGTTATCATGATCTAACTCTATAAAACTATGGAAGACCAATGTTTTATTTTGATAAAACACAAACTAACAAGTCAAAATATTTAAATTTTACCATATAAAAATGAGGTTGTTACAATTTTTACATATGTTACTGTTTTTGTCAATGAACATAAATTTATATCTGCATCCTAACTCAAGCTACTACTACTGTCAAGTCACTGTCAAATGTGCATTTCTAAGAGACAAAACATTATTGTTATTATTATTTATTATTATTGCAGCCTGCACTGCAAACTGTGCTGAAGATACACAAACCTGTTTCATGACTTGGAACAATATCACCCGTTAAGCACATGCAGAAACTAAGAAATTAATTTTTCTATTATGATATTTATTTTAAGGAAAAATTTCTGGAAAAGTGTAAAGAATTCAAAAATGTTTTGAATGTTCTACCTCAGATTTGTGAAATGTTCACCTTTGGCAAGTGTTTATCATGTCCTGACTATAAAGAGTAGTTTAAAACCACAGTTAACGGTCTGGTTTCTGCAACTTTCACTTAGGAGCAAAAATCTGCCTTTAAACTTATTTATCGTGATAATTATCGATATCGACTGATATGAAACTGTTTATCATGATAATATTTTTTGGGGCCGTATTGCCCAGCCCTACACAAAACTATAGAGTTTTGTTCCCATCTCTATTACAGAGGGGTTTGTTCATATGTCATTTGCCTGGTTTTATACATGTATTTTCTAATTTATGGAGTAATAAGAGATATCTAAAACCCCTTCTGTAAAAACCTTTAACTCTAGTATGTCAATAAAATGAAACAAATTTTAAACAAGGCTTTATCCAATGTTCAGATTTCTGTTCTGGAAATGTATGCAAATTAGTGCATATTAATTTAGATCATGCTTCACTTGCATTAGGGCTGCAAGATATTGAAGAAAAATGTGATGTGATCATGTGTTAATGCGGTATGTGATAAGATAAGATAATGGTTAAAGTATGTAAAATAAATTTAAATTGTTTAAATTAGGGCTGTAAATGGATTATAATTTTGAATTGCAAGTATGTTTAATCCATAGACTGTAAAAAAAAAAAAAAATGCACGACGCGCCTTCACTCTCTTCCGTTGACGTAAGTGAAGCCGCCAGTGTTAAAATATGGCGCTGACATCTTGGAGCCCGAGTCTGTGCAGTAGTGAGCGCAAAGTTGAGCCGCGATATCAAGGTCCCGCCCACACTCCCGCCTTATCAACAACTTTTTGTGAAATAAACAGTTATAGAAATGTAGAGATTAAAGTTAAAGCTCCAATCTCCTCCTGAAGTTCCCGAAAAATGTCCGTTAGAGAAGAGAAGCTGTCAATCATAACGTCACACTCCCGTTTTTAGAGCATCAAATAACTAACTAAAACTAAAGTTATTTAAAGAACACTTGAACTAACATCAGCGTGAGTAAAAAAAAAAACAGCCTAAAATGACAGAAAAAAATTAATTTGAAGTGTAATTTGATTGTTTAGTTTGTCTATGTCCCATTACATCATGGAGATGGCGGGCTTTATGACCTATACTGCATCCAGTCACCTGGGGGCGATCGAGACTCTTTGGCTTCAATTTTCTGGACTCGTGTGGCACACTTGGTTTAATCACATACTTGTGAAATTAAGCATACATCATTATCTTAACATTTTATTTTGCCATCGAGTAAATTGAAAAAAATTGTGTTTTTTTTTTTTCAAGGTAAACTTAGCCGTCTTTCCAAAAAAGGACACTTGGACACTACAAAAGGACATCAAATAACCAAATGATATAAGGAGTCTGTGTAATTCATAAATGTATGCACACATGAAGAAAAATATCAGAACAAAACTTTTCAGAATTCAGTGTACAGTGCAACAGCAACACATACACGGTTTGTTTTGCACATCAATATAATGGACTTACGCACTTACTGTCCGATTCTTGTACGTCACTTTACCTCTTTACCTTGAATACAAGCCGCAACCATCAATTCTTCACTAGCAAGATGCTGGTTTGAGAAAGTTTGCGTATCATCTGGCCAGCGGTGGGATGTTTCGGTGTTCTGTTCAGTGTGTATTTCACAGTGCGATGCGTGAGGGCACGCACTCTTCAGAAACAATAACAGAATAGGGCTGCACGAAGTCTAACTGCATGGTTTTTTTAAAATTGTTTTTCTTATAAATACTTATTTAAAATGAGAAACATTTTGTGCTTTATATATTAATATATCTTATTATTATTATTATTATTGCTAAATAAAAATATTAAACAAGAAATATTACTATTGTAATAACACTTTCATTATTTAAAATATAAATTAGTATTTAAGAATAAATATAACAATATAATAAGGTTACACTTTATTTTAAGGTGACATGGTTACATTGTACTTATATGTACTGAGTAATATTAATTAACTACATGTACTTACTATAGAGTTACGGTTAGGGGTTGGTTTATGGTTAGTTGCTTGCAATTTATGCATAATTTACTTTTATTATTATTATAGTAAGTACATGTAATAGTGTTTGTCACCTTAAAATAGTCATAATATTTTTATTTCACCAAAGAAACATTTACGAGAATCTGCAGGGTTACCTGTTTACAGGCAGACTATGACTATAAATCATTAGAAAAGTAGAAAAGTTAGGATTTATTATTAAATATTATATTATGATTAAAATGAATCAATTTCCAAATAGGATGGAGTGAGCATTACGGAGCGCTGAACTCCACATATGCCTCACAGAAGTAATATAACTTGACGTTACAGGAAATACTGTGGACAAAGGCATCAAGCTATCGTAGCTGAATAAAAAGAAGATAGAAACGATTTGACTAATTAAACATGAAGACCATAAACACATGACAATATATGGTGTATTTGAGTTCAAGCCTTCTCATTTTCATAATAATAAAGTATAGGCCTATTTGTAATGTAATGCTAATTGACATAGATATCACTGTATTGAATACTAGTATAAAATATTTTGTCTGCCTCATTCTATGATAAGAAGCCACATCAGCTCACAAAAGGAAGTTATTTCAAACAACTGATGTTATGAAGTGAGTTTGGAGTAAAAACATGGTATTAAATGTTGTCTTTTTGATTTATGAAGGTTTATGAACGCTTCGCATTACAAGTTTGAGAAGACATTTGACACAATCATGCAGCCCTATCAAAGAATATGACAGAGCTTGTGTTTTAAAGCTAAACAGACACTGGAATTAATTCACTGAAAACTGGCCACAAGTCACTGTTCTCTCTGCCATCTCTGATATAATAAGCCTGGTTTTCTTTACATTAGCTCTGTTTTGGACTGATTGTTTGAATGAATATGCTTACTGGATAATTGGACTGAACTTTCCAGGAGTTTAGCGGCTGATTTGATTAAAAAATATTGATTTGATTGCAAATAGTGTTGCACAATATACCGGTACTAGTAAGGTATTGCGATACCCTGTTATTAAAAATGGTACGATACCATATTTTTTTAGTGCCGGTACTTTAAGAATGTCAGTTCTAATAACAGCTGTATTCCTTAATTTGCATCAGTGTGTGACAGCAGGAGTCATGATTTTCTTACTTGACAGCTACTGTTAAATAGACCTACTGTAGCCTACATGAACAATTTAAAGCACCGTTTATTTCATTTTGTATCTTTCTTGTAGTGTATTTGTTATAAAAAAAAACAAACATGCAAGTTACAACAATAACAAAATAAAATAAAAGTGAAATCTATATTGTTATATATAAAATGTTAAATGACTTGTATCATGAAATAAGTTTTGGGTCATATCACTTACCCCATCCAACCTGTTCAGAATTGTAAAAGGTTAACAAATGTTAACATGATTGATAATGTGATTGTTGCAAACATCTCTGTAAGGACATTCACACCGTGGAATGTAATTATTTTCTTAAATAATGTGGCGGGAAGGGTCAAAGATGCAGGGCAGGAACTGGAAGAAAGGTTGTGTTGTTTTTTTTTGTTGTTAATTTATAAATCAATGTAGTTTTATTTTAGTATTTTTTCTGTGGTTTTGATTCAGTATTGGATATATATATATATATATATATATATATATATATATATATATATATATATATATATATATATATATATATATATATATATATATATATATATATATATATATATAGCCCTAATTTGCATATTTAAACCACTTCAGAAAACTCGTTTTACAAAAAAATGCAATTCTTAATGTAAAAAGTGTGAATGTTTGTTTGTTTGTTTGTTTTTATTTATTTATTTATTTATTTATTTATTTTTCAGCTCTCTTCAGCTGGGGTGTCTTTCCTTATAATTAATAATCAGTTAGTCATTTTATGAACCTCAGTTTAATCTCAGGTTTTAACTGATTTGAGATTAGTAATGTGTTCAGAGCTGAGATTTAAACAGTTTCTTATGATGGCTGTTTTTAGGACGTGTGGGCCAGGCAGTTGCTCTGAGGGCAAAGGCATTCGGGTTTGGAGTGATTTTCTATGACCCGTACCTGCCAGATGGGGTGGAGCGGTCACTAGGGCTCCAGCGCATGGCGACACTACAGGACCTGCTCATCCACTCGGACTGCGTGTCGCTACACTGCAGCCTAAACGAACACAACCACCACCTCATCAATGACTTTACCATCAAACAGGTACGAATGCAGCCCTCCAGTAACACTCTTTGCACTGTTGAAGCCATTCGCTTCTCTGACTGCTTTTGGTATGAACCTGGGTCTGTTTGACATCAGAGTTTGATTCATTTGCTTCCTGTGAAAGCTGTTTTCTGAACTTGGGTTTATGCAATGGGACCGCACCCAATTCTTGAAAATGGAGGACTGGATTGTTCATAGCTCACAGAAGGCAATCTGGCCTAATTTTCAGAAGTAAACTGCTGATGCCATGTGTGTTACACAATTATTCCCAAGATAAATGGGAAAAGGTTTATTCTTCCAACACATCTGTGGCAGACACACAAACATTGTTCTCTCTGTCTTAAAGAACCTAACAGGAGGAAAATACTGAAAGTGATTCCAACAGAAGTCATTCCTGAGCTGCAGTTGCTGCTGTTAAAGGGATAGTTCACCCAAAAATGAAAATTCCCCCATGATTTACTCACACTCAAATCATCCTAGGTGTATATGACATTCTTCTTTCAGACGAATACAATCAGAGCTATATTAAATAATGTCCTGGCTCTTCCAAGTTTATAATGGCAGTGAATGGCAACCCAAAATTTGAAGCCCAAAAAAGTGCATTTTTATTAACCCCCGGAGCCATGAGGATTACTTTTATAATTGATGGATACATTTTTTTTTTTTTTTTTTTTTTTTTTTTTTTTTTTTTTTTTTTTTTTTTGGGCTTCAAATTTTGGACTGCCATTATAAAGCTGGGATTAGCCAGGACATTAGTTAATATAGCTCTGATTTTATTCGTCTGAAAGAAGAATGTCATATACACCTAGGATGGCTTGAGGGTGAGTAAATCATGGGGTAACACACTGTTTGAGTGCAAAATAGCATGAAGAGACCTGGGGAGTATTGCAGAAAGCAGGGTTAACTTCCTGTCACATATAAAACTGAACTCTTGGTTGTTCAACCCAAACCTTTCTTACTCAAGGTTATCGGTTCCAAAGACCTATCCGGGAGTAGGTTCATTTTAACTCTTGAGTGTGTTCACGGTAAACACACAAAGACATTCTCAACAGCATGCCAAATACAGGAGTCAACATTACTTACTCAACTTACTTTCTTCTTTTGTTTAATGGCGATTTTATATACTTTGTGCATATCACCACCTGCTGGGTGGTTGTGCAATCATTTTTTTAATCTTATGTTTTTAAATCAGTTTATTTGAACATTAATTGTATGGTTACAGAAAGATTGATTTGACAGCCATATCTCTTTTTTTTTTCCTTCTTTTTTTCCTCCATGTTTACTAGTCATCTTGGTACATTTGTTGTAAAATGAGAAGTATTATGTATTTTTATTATAGAAATGCATTATAACGAAAGTGCTATGTTGCAAAAATAATTCTGAATGTATATCTGCAATGATGAAAATAAAATATATAGAGTAAAATAAGATAAACATTGCTTTGTTATTATACTTATTATACTAAAAAAAATCTATGTAATATTGTGCGAAATCCGTCATGCCCATGGAGCCTCATCAATAGGGCACGCATGCGCTGAATGCCTCTGAAGTAAACTTAAGCTATGTTCAGAGAATAAGTTGCGATGTCTACTTGCATACCCTGAAAGTTGAGAGGGCTGTCACTAACGTTTATTTTGGTAATCGAGTAATCAGATTTGTTTTTTTAGGTAATAAAAATAGATCTAAGCATACAAAAAGCCTTTAAAATGACTTAAAATACATATATAATAACAATGAGGCAATAGTATTTCAAATAAAGTATCAAAAGCAAGTAATCATATGGTTTTATAGAACAACACTGTTAAAATACATAGTATAATGTACATAATATAAAATATAAACAATCAAACAAACCTACACGCATGTAAATAAAGCGCATATATTAAACCTGCAGGGCATATATTTATTTAATTCAATCACAGCCATTGTGAATTCACAATTGCACTATGCTAATAGTATGGTTTTTAAATGTGTTTTAATATATCGTGTAGCCTTAGAAAACGGTCTAATAATGCCGTTCATGGATTGATTCTCTGTGGAATGTGCCACTTCTGGTATTTTGCCGGTTACTTGAAACTGGTAAATTGCAATCGAGGATTTTTTTTAAAATTGAGTACTCTAATTTAATCGAGGAATCGTGACAGCCCTAGTTGACAGAAGTGTAACAGCACTATTGCAGTATGCTACATTAGGCTTACTTTTAATATAAATCATTGCCTTTTTTTTTTTTTTTGTAGATGCGGCAGGGCGCCTTCTTAGTGAACACTGCGCGTGGTGGTCTGGTGGATGAGAAAGCTCTGGCCCAGGCTCTGAAAGAGGGCAGAATACGGGGAGCAGCTCTGGACGTCCATGAGACAGAGCCCTTCAGGTGAGAGAAACAAGTTTCCTTTTTGCTTTCATTATTTTGTAATCCACTAATTTTATAATCCATATTCAACAATTTGGCCTGTGAAACCTCTTATTGTAGTGGTTTTTTTTGGGGTTTTTTTGTTTTCCCTTGCGTGACACTAACCCCATTTTCTTCACCAGTTTCTCTCAGGGCCCACTGAAGGACGCCCCAAATCTTATCTGTACCCCACACACATCCTGGTACAGTGAACAAGCCTCCATTGAGGCCAGAGAGGAGGCGGCGCGGGAGGTGCGCAGAGCAATCACAGGTCAGAAAACACCAGGTGGTCATTATCAGCCTGTGCCTGCTGTGAATATCTGCTTAATATTTGCAGGAGGATTCATTTATTTTCTTCTATGCATGTTTGACATGCTTTCCAACACTTATCATAAAATAAACAAGTAACACAAAACATTTAAGTATTCTGACATGTGCAGTTATAATTGAGCTGCAGCAGATTTTTGTGTGGATGGACAGATGAAGACACACGAAACAGTGCGTAATCGTTTTACAGAGTGAGTGCATAGCGCCAAGGCCAGTGTGAATTAAACAACTGAAATTTGCAACGTTTGGCAACTTAAGACAAACATCAAACAAATCCACAGCCACACTATAGGCAATTTAACTATATAAATGTTTTAATTGTTTTTTTTTGTTTTATTATTATTATTATTATTATTATTTTTTATATATATATAGTCAGACGTTTCATCGTCTGCAAATTCCAATAAGGTAAAAAAAAAAAAAACACCTTAGATATCATTCACATTTATTCTAAGTCTTATTGCAAAACATTTTATTGTAGCTGAATACCATGAACAAAAATCAACAGGCCTATAGTTTAAAAATACAATAGCAAAAACAACTAGCAAACTAATATAAATTTCAAGCATTATTAAAGACAAGTAAACACTCGGTAAAACAAATAAACAAATTAGCATTTGCACAAATAAATACAATTGAACAAAGATAGGATTGAAATAAACATTTTCAGGTATTCAGGTACAGAAACTGTAATCAAATGTAAAATAACACTGCACTTTGTTAATAAAATATAGGCTATACATTACAAATATAGTTACAAAAGTTATTCTGTCTAGAACAGCGAGTGAATTTTCTCGTTGTCTTTTGTTGTTTGATTAACGTTATCATAGAGACGGCATCAGGAAAATCTGCCATCACTTTAAGAGCTGCACGGATCCCATACTCTTACACATGCATTTTCAGTCTTAAGACATAACAGACTGTGTTTACGAGAATATTGTGACACATTTTTGTGCGAATTTGTCCGTTCGTGTGCTGTGCAAAAAGGCGTGGAAGAGAACTCAGTTCAGTATCGTGTACTATTCACTATGTGAAGCCGTTGTGTGTGTGTGTGTGTGTGTGTGTGTGTGTGTGTGTGTGTGTGTGTGTGTGCGTGCAGCATATGTGTCTACAGCTTAGAAAACGCTCAGAAAACAGCACGCAAGTCGTCTTTGCACTCGAATGGTTTAAAATCACCTTTTCTGTGCACAAGTTTTGGATGTGTGCAAGCACCAAAATAACAATACTGTAGTACCAAGTATAAAACATATACTTTTGGACTGCCCAATCTTTAATGTTATAAGACAGCGCTTTTTATCAGGACAAAGTTTTAAAGATATATGGATCCAGAAAATCTTTTACAATTTTTAGCACAAGTACATTTAAAGAATCTTTTATAAAATTGTATTCATTTTGTACATGTACTTATTTTATTTTATAAAATGTCTGTTTGTTTTTATTATATTGTATTTATGAAATTTTGTTAAATGTTTAATATGTATCTGCAATGTAATAGCCAGTGATGCTGGTATGGCATCACTATATATAAACTTAAATACTACTACTACTTTGGATGTGTGCAGAGCACAGAAAAAAACGGCGCACAAGTCTTTTGAGCTTGAAATGGTTTAAAATCACATTAAAATGCGCACACAGGAACTGATAAGCAGAATCGAAATGCGTGGATCCGGTTCTAAAATGGAACTGGTTCTCGATACACATGCCTACCTGTCACAATATCATATGTCTGTGGAGTAATTTAAGAAATCAGTATGGAAATGGAGGTTAAAATAACTTAACCCAATTCAGATCTAAGACATTTTCTGAGCTGGTTCTAACAGCATAAAATCACCTATAAAGCCCTGACACTTTATCACCCTTTCTTGTGTTGACTCTGTATAAATGACTGTTTAAAACACAACCTGTGTCTTTAATGCGAGCCTTTCATTCATGGTCCATGCTCTCGTGTCCGTGCAGGTCGTATCCCGGACAGTCTGAAGAACTGTGTGAATAAGGAGTATTTGATGGCAGCCTCTCAGTGGCCGTCTATGGAGGCCACCACTGTGCACTCTGAACTCAACGGAGCTGCAGCCTATAGGTGACTACACCTCTGTCCTGACTGCTATTGGTTTTCCTACAGTATGTCCGCATGTTTAAGAGAGTAAAAACTGACTGTCTCTCTGTCGTAGGTTCCCTGCAGGGCTGATTGGTGTAGCAACGGGCGGGCTGCCTGGAGCCGGGGCAGGAGTGGAGGGCATTGTGGCTGGATCTCTGCCCCTGGCCCACGCCATCGCCCCGGTCTCACACCCGCCTCATACCCCATCGCCTGGGCAACCCTCCAAGGCAGAGGCGGACAGAGACATCCCTTCCGACCAATAGCATCCCAGCACATTCCATCTTTGCCCTGATTTGATGCCCTTTCACCTCACCCAGGGGGACCGACACCCCTTGCTTTCAATGTGACCTTGGGTCACCCCAGTCCAACAGAACACATGTACAAACCCAGGAGTGAAACCCTCTACCCCAAACGTACCCCTCATTTCCACTCGCTGTATCCTCTGTTGTTCACTCTGGCAGAAAGCAATAACTTCTCTCAAGGATTCAATAATTGGGTTGATACACACTATTTGTAAGCTACGAAATCCCAATTCCTTTGCTTTGTATCTACTCTGGACTAGTTGGAGTTTGTTTCCGAGTAGTATTTCTTACATTTTGTTCTTTTCTAATCTGTTTTAAAAGCGTGGAAATAAACGCATGGACCTTGTTTTCTTTCCTTTGTCCCCTGCCCATTCTCCTCCTCCTAGCATACATTTGTAAAACCTTCTCAACCTGTCCCATTTTAGCAAATGTTTGATCATCAAAACAAAGTGACAGCTGGCTAACATCTTTGATTAAATTCAGCGGCCATCAGTGTTTATTTCATAGCTGGTGTTCAATAACAGAGATCAAGGCTAATGGTGATAGCCCGTGGCTAAGAGTAACTCGGTCCATGGGAAGAGCTCAGATGTTTCGCGTTCCTCTCACTCTCTCTTCATGTGGAAGGCATCTTCTAGAATTGTCCATCCTCTCTCTCTCTCTCTCTCTCTCTCTCTCTCTCTCTCTCTCTCTCTCTCTCTCTCTCTCTCTTTCTCTTTCTCTTTCTCTTTCTCTTTCTCTTTCTCTTTCTCTCTCTCTCTTTCTCTCTTTCTCTCTCTTTCTCTCTCTCGGTCTCGGTCTTTCAGAAAACAAGAGAGCCTCACCCCCAGAGCTGTTGGGGGTTTGATCATGTGCTCCACTTTAGTCACAAGATTTACAGCGTCCGTAATGCCTGAGGTCTGCATAACAGTGTCATTGAAATCGCATATGTGAGATTCCATCGTCTTGTGATGGCTGACTTCATTTTATTTTGTGTCGCCCCTTGTGCTGCTTTGTGATGGGAGATTGCTCGTAGGCTGCCATCTTCATAGATGAAAGTTTCAAACAAAGCCATATTCATTTGACAAACTGTGTAACATAGCTGGTTTAACAAAACATATCTGACACAACTCCCCCTCAAAAAAAAAAACCCAGATGCTCTTTTTACAATGTGCGTACAACATTGACCTCCCCTTGACTCATACTGAGATCCACCATTGCTAAGCTGATAATATTGGCACCTTTTTTATTCTTAGCCATTTGAAGAATATTTGCCTTGTTTTCCATATCTTCTCTCTGTCCTGGATTATCTCTTGCTGTACTTCCTCCTTGTGCCTCCTTTTCCGATTAGGCCTTCTCTTTGTGACGCGGCGAGGCATACTCGTCCACCCTTCATATCTCCGCTCTCGTCCTCTCGCCCCCTCCATCAATACCCATGAAATCACTGTGTAGCGCATTCGCCTGCCCTGCCCTGCCCTTCCTCCTTTCCGCAAGGCACTTAAACTCTTAATACACTTTGTAATACGTTTTCATACAGGCCTGATAAACAAACTGAACTTCGTCCACCTTTTTGGAAGGAAGTCCTGGTTTAGGCTAGCTGGGGCTTGTTTGCTCTGGAGGCTGCAGTAACGTTGATGGCCAGCAGGTGGCGGTGACTTGCTTTCCCCCTCAGGTTTGGGCTGATTAGTTCATCCCCACTCAGCTGATGCTTGCACAGTGAGCCTCTCGTGAAGGTTTAGCAGAGATTCAGACAGGCCTGCCGTGGGCTGCTCCATCTGTCACTCATCTACACACTTCCAGATACTCAGGATGGGTGATAAAGCAGGTCATACCCTGAGTTTGACATTTGCATGGGCGTCTTCTATGATATCAGCCTTTGTTTTCTCTGCGTTTTCACCATTTAGAGCACAGAAGATAAGGTGGAAAGAATGTAAAAGCTAGGTCACTGAAACGCTGGTTGCTTTCCAAAGAAGGTAGGAGAGTGTCTCGGGATAGTGTTCTGTCTGAAGAGAAAGGCCTTTCTAGTACCTCAGTAACAGATATTGAATGTATGCTCAAATCTTTCTCGCTTTGTACAGCTTTTTTAGATCATAGGTTCCTATTTCTGAGGGGGTGTGTATGCGTCTGCATGTATGTGACCGTGTGTGACTGCTTATCCAGTGCATCAGTTAATTTGCAAATGACAAAATAAAGCTTCTTTCAAGCATAGGATGTCTATTATATTGTTTCACTAGATGTAGTTTGAATCTCAGGCTTTAGCTTTAGAAAGTTCTTGATCTTTGTAATTTTCTGTATAAAGGAGCACAGTTTCACGTCTTTGTCGATATGTATGTTAATACACGGAGAACAGGGGTCTGAAACTATTTGGAAGTGGCAGTGGTGTGATTGGGGATGATTTGCTGCCAAACAGTTTGTTCTCGATGGCCGATGTTGTGGTAAGTGTCCCCAGATGGCCGTCGTCCTCAATTGCCAATCCTCATGGATTAATGCATGATAACGAGATGGTCGTACCTATCAGGCCCCTCCCCCTCGCTTCCCCATTGGCCACGTTTTGATGTTGAATTTTGATTGACGTGCAGCTTTTCCTAGACTGAAGTGATGCCCTTTCTCATTAACACTTTACAGCTGCTCTGTAAAATTTCTCCGTACTACAACATTTTTGAATTTTTCGAGTTTCTTCTAGCATTATCGTGGTGTTTCTTTGCCGCCGGCATCATCTCTGATACGAGATGTGCGCTATGTGTTAAAACCAAGAAATGAGACATTTTGATCTAGTTTGTGTCATTCAGTGTTCAACATGTTGTATTGAAACATTTCAAGACGAGTCTCGTTTGATACCTTAACCCTCAGCATCCAGGAATCCCATTTCTCGTCGTCATGTGGTCCCCGCGCTGCCTTAATGTTGTAGATTGTGGTGGGCTTGGTGAATATGTTTTTCTCTACAAACCCCCGACCTCTCCTCTTCCCCCTGCAAACACACATGCGAGAGAGGAAGCTGTTTTATTTAGCCATATGTTGCTCTGTGTGCTTGGTGCATATTTCTAGAGAACACAAATGGCTTTCACTTTGAGGTGTGAAATGCTCGGGCACTATGAAAGACCCTTTCAGGAGCCGCCGATGTGGTTAAATCTAGTCCGTGAAGGGAGGCTGGAGAGGACAGATATGGACTTGGAGCAGTCAGTTTCTCTCTCAGGGTTCTAATACACACATATCCTTCAGCCGCCAGTTACACTCTTTCTCTATCTGAATGAAGATCATGTTGTAGATCTCTTACACAATCCATCTTTCAATAGTGAGTGTCTTTCTCAGTGATCCTTTTCCTTTCTATCGCTCTTTTCTCCTCCTCTTTTTGCATATTTGTCGCACTGACACCTAACAACAGAAGAATGAATGTTTTAATAGAACTGCGTGTAACGTTGAAGTTGGGAAATGTATTTTTACAACATGTGAACTTTTTATTCCTTTCTCTTACCTTCTTTTTGTTGTGACTTGATTTTTTTTTTTTTTTTTTTCTCCCCCCCCCATCACCAGACTGCAAAAAAGTAAAAACAACACAAAAAAAATCCTGTAACTAGGCTCTTAAGCTTTACTTTTGTTTTTGTTTACTTTTTTATTAGAAAACAATCATGTTTGTGATGGTAACCTCTGATGGTAAATTCCACAAGGTATTTTAATAAAATCCTAAAGATTAAACCCTTGGTCGCGCGCTCTTTTCTGACACGAATTGAAAAGCTGAACTCTGAAGTCAAAGTGTAACATTCGCAGACGGTTTACTTTTGTCTGTGATATACACTACAGAAATTAATATTTTTATTTAGTAAGAACTCATCGCATAGATCAAAATTGAGAGTAAAGACATGTTATTTGTTTCAAAAAAATGCTTTTGAACTTTCAAAGAATCTTAATCTCTTTTTCCACAAAAAATTGAAGCAGCACAACGGCTTTCAACATTGATGATGATGATGATGATAATAATAATAATAATCAGAAATGTTTCTTGAGCATCAAATCATATTAAAATGATTTCTGAGGGATCGTGTGACACTGAAGACTGGAGTAATGATGCTGAAAATACAGCTTTACCATCACTGGAATAAACTATATACATTAAAATAGAACAGTTATTTTAATTTGTAATATTTCACAATATTACTTTTTTACTGTATTTTTAACCAAATAAATGCAGCCTTGGTGAGCAAAGTCTTTCAAAATCATTAAGAAATCAAAACAACCCCAAACTTTTGAACGGTGGTTTGTTTCAGGAATTGATTGGATGGTGAAAAGTGGATGTTACATAACAGAATAAGCCCAGATTTGAAGGTGAGTTTGCTGAAATGGTGTCTAAACCTGTACATAGTATGTAACATGAGTGGAATAGGAAAGGTCATTTAGAGGCAAGTTATTATTTCAGTGCTATTTTTGAATGAAGACTACAACCCCCGGTTTCACAGACAAGGCTTAAGCTAGTCCCAGACTAAAATGCATGTTTGAGCTGTTTAACGGAAAGCAACTTGCACTGACATCTTAAAATATGTGCCATTGTTTTGTTTCAAGATGCACACCAGTAATGTTTTTTTTTTTTTTGGTCTTTTTCTAAGGCACGTTTAGAAAAGCTACTTGAAGGGGTCCTATAATGCCCCTTTTTACAAGATGTAAAATAAGTCTCTGATGTCCCCAGAGTGTGTGTGTGAAGTTTTAGATCATTTTTTTTATAGCATGTTAAAATGGTCACTATTTGAGGGTGAGCAAAAATGCGCCGTTTTTGTGTGTATCCCTTTAAATGCAAATGAGCTGCTTTCAGGAAGAGGGCGGAGCTTCAAGAGCTCATATTAGCAGCTCTGATTACCTCACGCAGTCACGCACTGAAAATGTCATAAACTGTTCAGCCTTTTATGTTCAAACCGGAGTCAGACAATAATGGAGAGACTCAAGAAGTGACAACATGTAGAATGCAACAGGACGTTTCTGAATGGTTAGCTGATGAATTTATGTAGCTGATGTGGAGTTAACCATCTTCAAGTCATTGACTAGCATATTCTGTCATGATATTCTATAAATCGCTCGTGTGGGAACTGATGTAAGATGCCTGAAGAGCCAGAGAATATCTTCTGCATGGAGACAGAACAGGTATAGTTTAGTTTAATTACGGTTATAACTTATGTTGTCATGTTGCTTTTATGACATGCTATTGTATTTGCGTTACGTACTGTATTGCAATAAATGTGAAAAGACGGATGCGACAGCTTGAGCAGACTCCTAAATGTGCTCTACTACAACAACTCTTCCTCTTCTCGACATGGCCTTTGGTGCGTGTTCCCGGGGGCAGGGTTTATGTAAATTTTAGGGTTAGTGATGTCACTAACCCGTGAATAAGGTTGTTGTAGTCCCTACCAGCCGTTTGTTGTAGTCCTTAAAAAGCGATTTCTGTAAAAGAAAATATCCCCCTTTGCTTTGAACTTTGAGCGTCGTAACTTTGCAGATGTTGTTTATGCTCAAACAGCAACATTACACACTAAAAAAGTGAAATAATAAACCACCCCATCCTTCTTAAACTAAGGCCTAATCCTGGCTTAAATGAAGCCCTGTCTGTGAAACCAGGCCCAAGTGTATCATGCACAATAAGACTATGCAGGAACATGCATGAATTAATTAAAGGGGCTCACTTTTGATTTAATTTCAATTCTAATCATTTCTGTTGCCAGGTTTAGTTTAAATGTTTGTGTGAATTTAGCCAAGAGCTCATGGCCAAGTTTTCCAGACTTGCTCTTCAGGTGCTAGTGGTTTTCTATTCATACAACATCTTTGGCTGTAGGGAAAAGAAAAGCACGGTTTGAGGTGATTAAAGGGAGGAAAGTTTTCTGCAGTGTATTTTTAGCAGGGTGCTCCCTCTGAATGTGTCCTGATGGGCTGTTTATCAGCTAATGTCCCCAGGTGCTCATGTGTGGCCAATCAGGTTAATGAGGTGTTCAGGGCATATACCCCCTGCCTCTGCTAGCTTAAATTGTTACCAAATGTCTCAAAGAAACTCCCTCTGCCACATATTAAGTCCTGTTGTCTTCCGTTGAAGTCAGGAAAACCCTTTTGTGCATAATGGAGTTATGTAGGGCGTTAAATGCGGTGTTTGGCGCCTGTTGTTCGTGCCATTTCAGTTTGTTTATGTTGAAAGCTGAAGTTTAGGAGTGTAGGTTAACCATAAAGGTTTGGCAGTAAACATTCTTTATGTCTTGTAAATGAAGGAAACTCCTGTCTAAATGGGCTATCTTGGAAAAACCGTGTAGAAAAAAAATAACGGCTTCCTGAGTAGTTTTCTTTTCTGTAGTTGAGTGAGATGGAGTTTTATGATGGTTGATGGTTCAGATGAAATGTGCTGAAACAAAAATGATAGAGAAAGTTTTATTGCAGTGATTCGCCATTATGTCTGAAGTCTCGTAAGGATTGTGCAACACGGTGATGTTGAAACCTTAAAGTCTGTTGATTTAATTAGGCAAGTTTCTTTGTTTTTGACATCCACTAACCCAAAACAACCATTCAATTTTAAAATACTCAAATCTTTTATATGCATAAAACAAACTCCATGTAGTTTCAAAGTGTTGCTTACTACAGATTTTTCCATAACGTCCTCCAATAAACCATTTCCCACAATGAAGTGCATTTTATTTTGTCACATGCTTTGAAAATGGCCAATTACATTTGCTAATTATCTAAGCATATGGAGTGTTGTTAATCTTATTACATGTGAATATTTAGGTGCTGACAATTCTAAAATACATGTGCTTTACATATGCACAGATTTTTCATCTGATTATTAGCCAGTTTGCTTGTCCACATTCATCACAATTACTTTTTAATGTTACGTATATAGAATAAGAAAATCTTAAATACCCCCATGAAAAGACAGACAAAATGTATGCACTGCGAATGAAATTACTTCATCCCTGTTATATCATATTTCACTCTTAATAGTCTATTTATAAACGCATTCTATCTCTTTAACCAGAACTATTGTTACAATCATGACCGAAAACAAAAACAGGATCTTCGTCCCCCTCTCAGCCTCGAAGCTAAAATAAAATACTAAAATGAATGAATCATTTAGCCAAACGATTCGTTCAACTAATTCATTCAGGGACAAAGCAAGTGATGGCTGCATCTGAAATCGCATACTTCCCTACTATATAGTAGGCGAAAAACGGTATGTGAATGAGTATGTCCAGTGCTCAAAAAGTACCCGGATGACCTACTACTTCCGGCGATATTCTGAAGTGTGCATACAATGGACACTTTACTGTCCCATGAGGCCACGGGAGAGGATTTGTGAATGGCAGTGAAGCCACAAAATCGACACTGTTAGGTCACATGATAATGTCAGTATTGCGACTGTAGTACGTCCGGATTACATTTATACTACACACATTCATATAGAACAGTGTTTCTCAAGTGGTGGGTCACATCCCAAAAGTGGTTCGCAAGACCGTTTTGAGTGGGTCATGGAGTGTGCAGTCAAAAGAAACAACAAACGTAATTCTATGTTTTTCTGATGCGAAACTTTTTGAAAGAGAACGCGTTTGTCCTGATTCAGTATCTGCTATCAGATGAGACATTATCAGGCTATGACAGTGTCATTATTCTAACTTATTACGAAATAAAGTTTCTCACCTCAGAAAAGCGAACTTTCCTCTCCTGCCAGCTGTAATGCGCACTCTTCAATGGCGCGCACTGTATATCACTGTAATTAAGTCATTATAAATAAAGCGCAAAAGAAATTACGAGCATGCTAGTTACGCCGTCAATTGGTAAATCATGAAATTACCAATAAATAGTACCAATACATTACTTAACTGGTACTTTGTGTGTTAGCTGGGAAGGATTTGCATGCAGGTATGATGTTCATTCTATTGATCAGGAGCAGTTTCCATATGTTTTATTAACAGTTCATGTTGGTATTGTGTATTTACCATGGTAACGGTTTCTGTAACCCCAAAATGCCACTTTATTTTCACATTCAGTGTTTTGTATATTTTTAAAGTTCTGTGGTGGCTCATACCAACTTACTAACTTTATTGTATTAACACGGTTTGGGACTTGCCTTATAGGCCTACTGTTTATTCATCCGTATTAGTCATTTTCTTACAATTTATGTGTATGTTACGTAAAGTGGGACGGTACCTTGGGTCGTGGCTTAATGACGTGGAAAATGTGGGTCCCATAGCCAAACCATTTGAGAACCACTGATATAGAACATACTTTTTTAGCAGTCACAAAGTAAGTACAGTGGGGAGAACAAGTATTTGATACACTGCTGATTTTGCAGGTTTGCCCACTTACAAAGCATGTAGAAGTCTGTAATTTTTTTATCATAGGTACACTTCAACTGTGAGAGACGGAATCTAAAACAAAAATCCAGAAAATCACATTGTATGATTTTTAAGTAATTAATTTGCATTTTATTGCATGACATAAGTATTTGATACATCAGAAAAGCAGAACTTAATATTTGGTACAGAAACCTTTGTTTGCAATTACAGAGATCATACGTTTCCTGTAGTTCTTGACCAGGTTTGCACACACTGCAGCAGGGATTTTGGCCCACTCCTCCATACAGACCTTCTCCAGATCCTTCAGGTTTTGGAGCTGTCGCTGGGCAATACGGACTTTCAGCTCCCTCCAAAGATTTTCTATTGGGTTCAGGTCTGGAGACTGGCTAGGCCACTCCAGGACCTTGAGATGCTTTTTACGGAGCCACTCCTTAGTTGCCCTGGCTGTGTGTTTCGGGTCGTTGTCATGCTGGAAGACCCAGCCACGACCCGTCTTCAGTGCTCTTACTGAGGGAAGGAGGTTGTTGGCCAAGATCTCGCGATACATGGCCCCATCCATCCTCCCCTCAATACGGTGCAGTCGTCCTGTCCCCTTTGCAGAAAAGCATCCCCAAAGAATGATGTTTCCACCTCCATGCTTCACGGTTGGGATGATGTTCTTGGGGTTGTACTCATCCTTCTTCATCCTCCAAACACGGCGAGTGGAGTTTAGACCAAAAAGCTCTATTTTTGTCTCATCAGACCACATGACCTTCTCCCATTCCTCCTCTGGATCATCCAGATGGTCATTGGCAAACTTCAGACGGGCCTGGACATGCACTGGCTTGAGCAAGGGGACCTTGCGTGCGCTGCAGGATTTTAATCCATGACGGCGTAGTGTGTTACTAATGGTTTTCTTTGAGACTGTGGTCCCAGCTCTCTTCAGGTCATTGACCAGTTCCTGCCGTGTAATTGTGGTCTGATCCCTCACCTTCCTCATGATCATTGATGGAGATTGACCGTCATCTTGAACTTCTTCCATTTTCTAATAATTGCGCCAACAGTTGTTGCCTTCTCACCAAGCTGCTTGCCTATTGTCCTGTAGCCCATCCCAGCCTTGTGCAGGTCTACAATTTTATCCCTGATGTCCTTACACAGCTCTCTGGTCTTGGCCATTGTGGAGAGGTTGGAGTCTGTTTGATTGAGTGTGTGGACAGGTGTCTTTTATACAGGTAACGAGTTCAAACAGGTGCAGTTAATACAGGTAATGAGTGGAGAACAGGAGGGCTTCTTAAAGAAAAACGAACAGGTCTGTGAGAGCCGGAATTCTTACTGGTTGGTAGGTGATCAAATACTTATGTCATGCAATAAAATGCAAATTAATTATTTAAAAATCATACAATGTGGTTTTCTGGGTTTTTGTTTTAGATTCCATCTCTCACAGTTGAAGTGTACCTATGATAAAAATTACAGACTTCTACATGCTTTGTAAGTAGGAAAACCTGCAAAATCGGCAGTGTATCAAATACTTGTTCTCCCCACTGTACATGTTCAAAATAAGTAGCTACTCAAGAGAGTATGAGATTTCGGACACAGCCACTGTCTTTGAGTGAGTCGTTGAGTCATTCATAGACCGATTCGTTCAAAAACGCAGAACTACTCAGAACTACTAAACGAAACTGAAACTTTTTTTGTTAAAACAGTCAATATTGTGTCTAAGTCACCTAATATTAACTACTTGTGTATTGAACTGTTGTATAAAATGAATATTACATTTGCAAATGTGCTGCTGATATTCGGGAAAACGGCACTCTTGCTCGTGTGGTATTGCTTATAAACATTAAAAACAAGAACTTACACAGAGACATTTTTTTGCACCATATCTTGGATTTTTGGGGCATTTTTTTATTCATTTTGGTGGCATTTTCCCCCAAACCCATGTGTGTGCGTGGCATGATGGCGGGGCTCTTTTTCAAGCACAAGCGGAGGACCCTTCTGTTGCGTGGCCCGCAGTGAAACGGGGGAAACATAGCAAATGCCACTACCGCATATGTCTACGCTGCAACGCCAGACGAGAAGGTGACCATGTATTATGTCTAAAACGGTTTCCCTCAGACAAGACGTAAAACTAGATTCCACTGTTTATGGGAGTCAGTCAGCAGAGAATGACTGTTTATGCAGCACTCTGACCCCATGTAAATGTTTTTTTTTCTACAGGTTTGTCTTACTAGACTTTGGCAGTTTATTTGACATGGCTTCAATGCATCGCCACTTAATCCCACAGAATGACGTCATGATTCCCACTGACAAGTTGTCGGAGGTAAAATGACAGGAAAAAGTGAGCTGTTGAAGAAATAGACAGCCACACTTGAAATACTGAGCAGAAATGACATTTTTGGATACTAAATTTGTTTTATTGTCCTTAGACGACCGAGCATGAGCTCATTTACCTTATGGTACTCTTTACCCGAAAGTTTTTGGATTACTAAACTTTATATTGGCTGTTTTCACAACCACAATTATTTAAACTGAACAAACAAGTCAATAAATAAAATCCTAAAAAAAAGTTTGAAATCTTAGTGAAGTTTTTCTTAGTGTACTAGTGAAATATTGGCAAATAGATCAAGTTTTAGTTGCACTGGGCTGCAACTTACTTTGCTCATTGAGACCGTGTGAGCAATTGCGTAAATGCACCATGATACTCCTGTTTCTTGTACATTCTTGGTCTCATCAGCTCACTGGCAGATTTATCAAGGGCTTTTGTCCAGGAGGGGTTCACATTAGGGTCAGTGTACTCAGAGTGTACATAACACTCATTGAGACAGAAACCGATCACTTCGTTTATGTTGTCCAATCCCATCTGCGTCAATGCAAAATAATCACCGCTCAGTCTGGCCTCTGAAGTGATGACTACTTTCGCCTGACGCAGTTAACATTACCAAATTTGATGAATAGATGCTTTTACATCGGACTTTTCCTGTAAATGCCAGTCTTGATTTATGGAGCCTAGTAAAATCCTACTGGCTTTTAGCTGTATTTCTGCTGTTGTCTTTTCTTGATGGGCAAATCAGTGACAAATGTGTCTTATATTGGACTGACGTGAGCTCCCACAGCGACCGACTTCTTTCTAACCAGAAAATTCCCAGATGTCATTCATGTCTATAGCCACGTTTCCACCGCAGGAACTTTCTTCAGGAACTAGGGACTTTGGGGTGGTACTCGGTGTGTTTCAACCACAGGGATCAGGGTTTAAATGAAGTTCCGGGTAAAAATTCCCCCCTCATAAAGTCCCTGCTCGTGAGGTAGTACTTTTTCAAAGTTCAGGAACTTTTGGGGGTGGGACTTGGGCGCTGAACATGCTGTTTGGTTGACTCCACGCAGCATTTTATTTCAACCACCATGTTTAAAAGTCTTTTGCGGTGCGTGCGGTAAGAGTTGTTTGCTATTCGAATCAACAATGGAGTTTAAAAAATACGACCGATGGACCGACGACGAGGTTCAGGCTTTATTAAGCTCTTATATGCGGACGAAGAAATCCAGCGGGAACTGGAAAGTCGCTCGCAGTCCTATGTCACCAGACTACTTTAGACCGCAATGGAAATGCGGACAGCAACAGGTCTGGGGGGAAAAAAGTTCCTAATTTTGGTGGAAACGCAGCTTGAGAGTGTATTTTGAAAACCAATCTTCCAGTGTTAAAATGCAGATCCTGATTTCACCAAGTGCAATATTACTGGATCAGGTTTGCCAAGTCTGTGCAACAAAACAAATCCAATGGCCAGTCAAAAGTAGCCTAAAAATAACCCAATGCGAATTAATTTTTTTTTTTTTTTTTTTTTTTTTTTTTTTTTTCCCCTCCGTCAGGCGGCCGAATTCTCCACTGAATTTGTACGTCTGGGGGGTGTTTTTGGGGTGTTGGAGTGCCGAAACGGAACCTACGGGAGTGGAAATCAACAACAACTTAAAAGTAGCCCAGTTCTGCGGGAAAACCGCAACAACATTCCAATCTTCCAATCAACCAATCGGATTTGAGGGACAAATTCACAGTTTGTCAAGTTTAGGCTTACAACAGGGTTAGGTGCTTCTATATCAGCATAATTCACCAATCATTTCCCTCTGATTTTAAGGATAACTTATGGATAGAGTTAGGTTTAGGGGTAGGGATAAGGTTAGGATTACATTTTTGGACAGGAATGTTGACCCAGAAACGCGTCTAACTCGGCAAGATCTGGATGTGCTACTAGAAGCTCTTGTGCAAGTCTGTGAGCTGCTGTAGATCAGCTACATCAGTGCAGTATTACTAAAGCAAGCAACACTATTAATTACTCTTAACTACTAATCAAATCTCTAACCCCAGGTATTGAATGTCACAGTGTAACATACCTCAGACTGTTTGGGCTACTGATATAATATATGGAATAAGTCATAGAGGAAATTTTGACTATTTTCTAAGCAATTGGATGTTCACCTTGTGAAAAAATCCCATAGACTGACACTGAAAAGACTCGAGTTCCTTTTAGAAACAGGGCAACATGCTAAAACAAACCCACTCTGAACATTTTAGTAACGCTCTGGCATTGTGTTGGCAAGTTTAGGCATTTCTATGTGTAATGGGATAAGATTTTGTATTTTCAGCTGCCTTGTTTGATCCACTGCAAGCCAAAGAAATACATTAATATAGTGTCAACTTTAAGTAAATCATTTGTAGGCTGATTCCCCTGATAAGTGTAAACGCTCTGTGGTGCTGTTGTTCTGTTTGTTTGAGCAGTCCAACAGCAATAATTGCACAACCAATGGTGTGAATTTGGGGCGGAGCTTTGGTCTGACCAATGCCGAATGGAGGGAGTGTTCAGGAAAACTGTTAGAAAACATATTTCATGATTTGCTACTTACTATTTCTAGCAAAGACTATAGATATAGAAAGATGGTTCACTCCTATTATTTATGAATGGGAGAAACTGCAATGCGCAATATGGCGGAATACGTCCCGCCTTCTAAGTAAAAGAGCCAATCGCTGATTGGTAAAGTCATTGCATCATTGCAGCTGCCGTTAGAAGCTCCGGTTCCCATTGAAACCTGAGACTCTCTCTTAGGACTGCACATGCACATTGGCTGGACTAGCCTGAAAAATACGCTTTTTAACGCTATTTGAGCATAAGAAACAACATTTCTTCAGTTCATGTCAGATTTTGTTGCTGATTTGAAATGTTATTTAATTGTGAGTTTGCCAAGCAGTTTTTGAGATTTCAGGAATCCCCCATTCAAATAGATAGGACTTGGTCTTGGATGCCTGAGATAGATGCCCGGAGACGTTGCAAATATGGCCGCCGAGTGAAGAGACTTTCCTTGAAAGGGACTTTGTTTATAGTCAGAAGTGGTATTAGAGGGAGGGACATTCTGATTTTAGAGAACATTGTACCAAAATTTGGTTACACCCCTGAGTGCATGATGAGTCATCAATTTTTGGGCTGAATTCAATTCACATTTATTTGTATAGCGCTTTTCACAATACGTAGACATTTTCAATGAAAAGAAAGACTACTGTATAAATTTTAAAAGCATTCATCAGCTAAAACTTTTTTTTTTTTTCAAATTTCAGGAGATGACCAAAGTAACATTTCCCAGTTTTATTTGAGATAAATAATAATAAAAAAAAACATTAAATATGAATAATTTATAAATATAATTTAAAATTTATTTCTACAGTGTGTAAAGCTCTGAAGCTTTAATTTGAAGTGTTTAATATCTGTGCAGTTTGAATCACTAAACGGAATCATTAAAATATGGCTGCGTCTGAAATTGGAAGTAGGTATATTCTTTTGAGTAAGTACTTATTTCCTGGTTGTTAAAGTATGTTCTATATAGCATATACAGCAGAATGCAATCTAGTTGTACTAACATTCGTCATACAGTGTCATTTGTGTTGCTTCACTGGTATTTACAACTCCTCTCCTGTGGCCTCATGGGATAGTAATATGTCCAGTGGATGTGCATGCGCACTCCAGAATCTCACTGGAAGTAGTAGGTCAACCGGGTACATTTTAGGGCTTTTCACACTTGAAATAGTTAACCACGGGTCAACTGATTCCTGGGTTCCCTTTCGAGGGAACTCGCATTGCGTCTAACGACACTTTGGGGACGTTTCCTTAGCGTAGCACATCTGAAGTATGAATGAAAACTTATTCCAATCCTGATTGGTGTTGCGTCATGACATGGCATGTGACGGCACACACGGAAGCTACAAAGGAACCCCGGCACATAACACAGCCAGCTTTCGCTCTTCAGCAAGCGCTCTGTGTATCTTGTCTGTCTTATTTGGTGTTGTTTGTCCAACTAAGAAGTGACATTATGGCGAGTGAGCAATACAGGAGATGTGTGCATCCGTGCCCGCGCTTCATTACGGGCTCTGACACACATCAACTGTGTGTGCAGTGTTTGGGCGTGCAGCATGCTCAGGCAGCTCTCGAGGGGGCTGCCTGCAGCGAGTGTGATAAGCTGCCGCTCAGAGTGCTGCACTCTCGGCTGGCCATGTTTAATGAGGCCGGCCAGGCTTGCGAGCCCAGTGGTTCGGGTCCCGTGTCTGCCGAGGCATCTTCTCAGTCCTCGTCTGACAGTTCAGACGTTCTCCCTCCCCGCGTGGAAGCCCGCGCTGCGGCTTCTTCCCCCGGGGTGGAGAATCCGATGCTCGAGCTGTCTGATTCTGAGGAATCGGACGTGCTCAGCATCAAGGCGGGTGAAGCTGAAGTCACAGACTCACCGCTTCATTCACCCGCTCAAGAGGAGCTGGTCGAGGTTTTGACCTGCGCTGTGGCCAAACTTAATATCAGTTGGCCACAGGAAAGGCAGGAAGTCCAGCCAAAAAGTAAGCTGGGCGAATGTTTTTTCAAGCGACAGGCTCAACCTCCACGCCGGGGAGTTGTGCAAGTCATGGAACAAGCCATACTCAGCGCGTGTATCTAACCCCCCAGTGTTAGACTATGGCAACGTTTTGGGAGCGTGCGAGTGTGGTTATGGGGCGATGCCTCGGGTAGAGGATGCTCTCGCGAGTTATCTCTCTCCAGACGCTGCGTCGTCCCTTAAAGCCCCGGTGCTTTAACGCGTCCGCACACCGAAAATCGTCCTCGACTTCTCCCTGCCGGTCAGCTGCTTCAGGGGGTCGGGAACAAGGCTCGGAAAACACCCGAGGCCAGCCTCGAGAGGCTGGTTCCCTTAGTAGATTATCTCGGCGCGTGGTTATGCCTTCCGAATATATCTGCATGGGTCCTGCGTGCTGTAGAGAAGGGATACAAACTGCAGTTCGGTTATCCTCCCCCGAAGTTCAACAGGGTGGTCTGGACTGCAGTGGTCCTAGAGCAGGCTTGGGTAATGGAACAGGAAGTTCACTCCCTGTTGGCAAAGGAGGCCATAGAACGTGTTCCTCCGCCAGACAAGGAGGCCGGGTTCTACAGCCGGTACTTCATAGTTCCCAAGAAGGATGGGGGGTTGCGTCCAATTTTAGATCTGCGGCACTTGAATCGTTCTCTGAGGAGATTCAGATTCAAGATGCTTACTATTCCTACCATCGTGAGTCAGATCTGGTCTGAGGACTGGTTTGTCACGATAGATCTAAAGGATGCATACTTCCACATATCCATACTTCCATGTCACAGGAAGTTCCTGAGGTTCGCTTTCGGGGGCGACGTGTACCAATATCGGGTTCTTCCGTTCGGCCTGGCTCTTTCCCCTCGCACGTTCACCAAGTGCATGGATGCAGCTCTGGCTCCACTGAGACTCCAGGGCATCCGTGTACTGAACTACATCGACGATTGGCTCATATTGGCCCAGTCGCGAGAGATGGCAGTTCGGCATTGAGATGTCGTCCTTGGCCATATTCGGTGCTTGGGGTTGAGACTCAACACAAAAAAGAGTGTGTTGACGCCTTCTCAGAGAACCACGTTCCTGGGAGTCCTATGGGATTCAACCACGATGCGGGCACAACTGTCTCCCGCACGTTTCGAGTCCATAAGGGCGATGGTCTCCAAAATGAAGCTAGGCCGCAGTTTCAAAGACTGCTGGGGCTCATGGCAGCAGCATCCAAAGTAATACCTTTTAGCCTGCTGCACATGAGACCCCTACAGTGGTGGCTGAAAACCAAGGGGTTTTCCTCAAAAGGAAAGTCGTTCCGTATGATCAGGGTAACGTGCAGATGCCTTCGTTCCCTTTCCATATGGAAGAAACCTTGGTTTCTGTCCCAAGGCCCAGTGCTGGGAGCGTCATGTTGCCAGAAGACCGTTTCAACAGACGGCTCCCTCACTGGGTGGGGCGCAGTCATGGACGGCCGCTTTGTGAGAGGTCTGTGGGAGACCCAGCATTCGTCTTGGCACATAAATTGCCTGGAAATGTTGGCGGTCTACAAAGCTCTGAGGAGCTTTTTCCCGGACCTCTGCGGCCACTATGTCCTGATACGGGCAGACAATATGTCAGTAGTCTCGTATCTGAATCATCAGGGGTGTCTGAGGTTGTGCCCTCTATGCAGACTGGCACACCAGATCCTCCTGTGGTCCCAGGGGAAATTGTCGTCTCTCAGAGCGATGTATGTCCCCAGGGACCAAAATCAGGGAGCAGACGTCCTGTCGAGACCATACTTAGCTCCAGGGCTCCTTCCACGAGGAGGTTGTACAGCCTGAAGTGGAATGTGTTTTCCGCTTGGTGTAGAGAGCGTGAGGTGGACCCAGTTAACTGCCCGGTGGCTTCAGTGCTGGAGTTTCTCCAAGATCGCTTCTCTGCTGGTCTTACCCCGTCCATACTTAAGGTGTACGTGGCTGCCATTGCAGCTTTCCACGCTCCTGTAAGTGATGGGCCCCTGGGGAAGCACCATTTGGTTGTATGTTTCCTCCGTTGAACTCGGAGGATGAGGCCTGCGACTCGCTCCAGAGTCCCAACTTGGGACCTGGCAGTGGTTCTCGAAGGGCTGACTGCGGCTCCCTTCGAACCGCTCGAGGCGGCTGAGGCAAAGAACCTGACCCTTAAGGTGGCCTTTCTCCTTGCTATCACTTCTCTGAGGAGAGTGGGGGAACTCCAGGCCTTGGCGATAACGCCAACTTGCCTGGAGTTTGCCCCGGGCAGTGTTAAGGCCATCCTGTATCCAAGGCCGGACTATGTGCCCAAGGTGCCATCGAGTGTGACATGGTCAGTGGTTCTTCAGGCCTTCCATCCGCCGACACGTGGTGGAGGAAGAAGGGAGACTTCATCTGCTCTGCCCGGTCAGGGCATTGAGAATTTATTCGGAGAAGTCTTTGCAGTGGATGAAGTCAGACCAGTTGGTGGTGTGCTTTGGCTCACCCAAGAAAGGGCTGCCTGCTTCAACTCAGACAATCAGCAATTAGATTGTCCAGGCTATAGCCACGGCCTATCAGGTGCGCAATTTGCCTTCACCTGTGGCCGTGAGGGCTCATTCCACCAGAGGCATGGCGTCCTCAGTGGCCCTCCTTTCTAGAGTCCCGCTTCAGGAGATCTGCGAGGCGGCTGGGTGGGCCACCCCGCACACTTCATCAGATTTTACAGTCTATGACTCCCTGCGACGCCTGGCGCTAGGGTGCTCGCGCCCTAAGTGTGCCTGGTCTCCAGCTTCACACTAGGGCAGCCGTGATCCTTCGGTGTGGCATAGTGGGTACTTGTTCCCCAAAGTGTCATTAGATGCAGTGCGAGTTCCCTCGAAAGGGAACGTCTCGGGTTACGACTGTAACCCTTGTTCCCTGAGAAAGGGAACGAGACACTGCGTCTCGCCGCCACACCTTGTCACGCCTGGAGCGCTTGCTTCATTGCGAAGCTGTCTGTGTTATGTGCTGTCCCTTTGTAGCTTCCGTGTGTGCCGTCACATGCCACGTCATGATCAGGATTGGAATAAGTTTTCATTCATACTTCAGATGCGCTCCGCTAAGGGAGCGTCCCCAAAGTGTCGTTAGACGCAGTGTCTCGTTCCCTTTCTCAGGGAACAAGGGTTACAGTCGTAACCCGAGACATTATCTTGCTTCACGTTTCACACTGCTCATAATTTACCCGAAGTTAACAATTAATCCTGGTTATTCATAAGCTGACGTTTCACATTGTACATTCCTAAACCCTGGGGTAATGTTCTTATTTGCATATTTGCAGGCTCAGTGTCATTGATTGGATGAACACAGCATGCGACCTGTTTACATAAAAGCTCTAGCACTGCCGACTATACTATCGAGTTTATACTGAATGGATACTTTGGACTATAAAGGTAAGAATGAAACGGTCTCTTCACTCAAATTGTCACGTTTTCTGTCAGCATTTGACATTTTTTCCTCTCAAACGCTGAGTTTACTGTTTATATACAATGTGCAGTGTTTCCGTGACTGTACAAAGCACGCAAATATACGCGATTGGTTGTCTGTTGTCTGTTAAGCGTCTAGTCGTAACATTCTAACACCACATCATTTCACACTGTACAAGTTTTGCACCGCAATGCGGGCTTAACACTGCAAAAGCGGTGCTAACCCCGCTCCGAAGCAAGGTTTCATAACCCCGGGTAAAAAGCGGCGCTGACCCTGCTTCTAAATTACAAGTAACAGTGTTAGAATGTTACAACTACTAGCAACTATGTTACAACAACTTAGCAACCGACAACTAATTGTGTGCCTCATATTCACGTGCTTTGGGCAGTCACGGAAACACAGTGCAGTTTCTGCGTATGATAGAAAAAATGTCAAACTTTGAAAAGTTCACCCAGAAAAAACAACAACTTGATATTACAGTCAGCAATGTGTAATATGAGGATGTGTGATACTAGAACAAGCATTTTTGTAAACAGGTCACATGCTGCGTTTGTCCAGTCAGTAACACTGACACTGCAAATATGCAAATAAGGACTTTAACCCAGGGTTTAGGAATGTACAGTGTGAAACGGCAGTTTATACCCAGGATTACCTGTTAACCCCGGGTATAGTATGAACAGTGTGAAAAGTGAAGCAAGAAAACCCAGGATTCAGTTTACCCGGGGTTTAGAATGACCCAGGGTTAACTAAATGTGAAAAGCCCTATTGAGAAACGTTCCTTTACCCAAGGTTAAAAGCAGTGTCTAGAATGACGATAACGTGGGGTTAAGCACAGTGTGATTAGCCTTGCCTATATTTTACTAATACTCTGAATTTAGACATACTACTTTTCATATACTGTTTTTTCCCGACTACTATTCGCCCTGCTACTAAGTATACCTATTCAGATGCACCCGATGACTGTTTTCAAACAAGTTTCCCAAACACTCCCCTTCCTCTACCATTGGCAAAACAAACAGAGAGCCCTGCCCCAAAATCACGCCATTGGCTGAGCTGTTGTCAGGCTGGTTGCACAAACAAACCGAGCAAGGTTTTGATAGAGCCACAGAGAAATGTTTACACTTTTCCAGGGGAAGCAACCTACAAATGACGCAGTTGTATTACAAAGTTAAGTATTTTCACATGAAATTCTTTAAGCAAAACATCACTGAAATTCCAAGATACAAACAGGAATCCGCAGCTCAGACAGCTATAAACTATTAGATGAATGCTTACTTGGAGTCAGTTATTCATATATATGAACACAGCAACTTGGCTGTTGCACAGGGGACCATCTGTGATCTCACAGGAGAAGAAAAAGAGATAAACGGAGAGGACAGGAAAAAGAGCAAGGCTGTTACACGAGAGAGAAAGTGTGTGTGCATGTTTTTCTATCCCGGACTTCAACCTGAATGCACACTGACTCATGGGGATTCGTGTCACTGTTGGGACCTAAATTAAGGTCCCCATGAGGAAACAAGCTTATAAATCATACAGAATGAGTTTTTTTTTTTGAAAATGTAAAAATGCAGAAAGTTTTGTGTGATGGGTAGGTTTAGTGTAAGGGGAGAGAATGTACAGTTTGTAAAAATCATGTCTATGGAAAGTCCCCATAAAACATGAAAGCACAACGTGTGTGTGTGTGTGTGTCTGTGTGTACCCATACATGGAGAGGTGGGGGTGAAGAATGGGAGGAGAGAGAGGAAGAAAAAAGAGGAGGGGAAAGAGAGCATGAAAGTGAGGTATCCTGATCCATAGTGCGCCTCTCCTCAAACCCTGTCCTGCTGTCTACCATCACAGCCAGGTAAGAGTGAGCCGTTCACTAGCATGTGATCCACTGCGTGTATGTGTGTGTCCTGCGCTCATGCCGGCTGCTGTGGCAAAGGTTAAGCCAAGGGTTGCTTTTCTGCTTCTCCACTTTTCTGCTGTGCCTCTACCTTCCCACACTCCTCTTCTGCAGGTTTGACGTCTCTTTGAGGAACAATGCTGCAGTCCTTAAGTGTTTTAACACATGTGCTGCTCTTGACAGTTATTTAACTATTTTCCCCTTTTTCCCATTCATTTCTTACTCTAAAGGTTTTGCGTTTGCATGCAACTGAAATGCACGCTTTCTGACCTCTTTCTTCAGTACAAGCGCACTGCGGCTTCATAATTGCTCTCCCTGTAAGTTTAAGCTTAAGTGTGGAAAAGCCGCAAGCTCTTTTCTTTGGCACTTTTCCGTCTCCCCTGGTTTTATTGTGTCTGGTTCGTGCTGAGAGCAGAGATTTGCTGTGTCTCTCGGATGTTTGAGAATACGTGTCTCTTTTGACATTGCGCTGGAGATGGCAAACAGAGGGAGGTTTGCTTTAGGTCAGTGTCATGCAGCATCTGCAACCTCTGGCAAGTGCAGGGCTGCAGAAATGCATCCCAACCCAGCAAAACGCACCTGAATTTTTTCATATGATTTGATTTAATCACACAGTCCAAGCCCCAGAGAAAGAGATAATGTGGAAAACGTGGGACTTTGCATTTTTACGTGTGCAGAATGTCACTGCAGTTGGGAGATCAAAATATTTATGCTGTTTTAATAGTCAGTGGATGATGTTTGGGAATGCTGACTGCACTAGATAGACAAGGCATTGTTCCAAGGCAATGCTTTGCTCAGTCTCACATGAACAAACAGATCTGTTTGTTTTGAGGACAAATATTATTGAGCAATTGTAGCATGTGTGCCTGATGCTTGTAGGTTATAGTCACTTTCACACATGAAACCTATTAAATTGCAGTAAAACGGCTGGATTACCTTTTCTGGCAAATGCCACATCTGCTTTTCACACTTTCAACAGCTTTTATTGGTCCCGTTTACATATCAGCACTAAACTGCAGTTAAAACTCTGTGATGTTATTTGGTGGAAATGGCTTTTAAACAGCTACGCCAGAAATCTAGACTCTCAAACTGTTCCGAGATCTGTTGACTAATTTATTCATCTACCCAGATGAAAAGTTTCTACTTTTGTTTCAATGCTTTCAAATGCTCCAGTTTTCATTTCAAAATGTAGAATTTCATGTGGCGCGACCAACATGTCATAGGAAAAAAAACCAACAGGAAATGATGTCATAGAGACGACCCCCACAGACCCTCATGACTGTGAGCCGATAAGTCTCTTTAAATATCTGATAATTTACCTTTTTATGACATGGAAAGATTAGTTCAGGCTGTAAATGTCATGTGGTGCAATTCCCCAAAAACCTAATGAAATTTATGAATAAATAACTCGAAAATAACGATTAAAATGTGTACATTCACTGATAATTACTTATTACTCTTATTATTATTATTATTATTATTATTATTACTTTTTACTTGATGGTTACACCACATGACATTTTTAGAGTTCGTAAATGTGGTAAAATGTTAACTAATAATTTTTACGAGACTTAAGACAACTGTTTTGTATTACAAGTTTTCTGAAATGTTATGTTTAAATATGCAAATGAGACATCTAATTAAATATGCATCAGTTTGCTTAGAGAAACCAAGAAATCTGAACATTTGATAAGGTTTTCATTTTATTGACTCACTAGAGTTAAAGGATTTGCAGAAGGGATTTTGGATCTTTTATCACTTCATAAATCAGAACATACTATCAAAAATGTCCATAAAATGTTAAATATATATATCAGGCAAATTATATATAGACAGACCCCTCTGTAAAAACCTTCAGAAGAGATGGGAAGAAAACTGTAAAGTTTGGTGCATGTAAGTGCTGCTGAAGTGAAGATTTCTGCAGGAAAAAAACAGCCTTTAAAAATGTGTTGTAATTGAAAACTACAGTCTCATAAACACTTAAATGTGTGTTTTGCATGTTTTCTTTCCACTAGTCTGAAAGACATGTTACGGAAGCAAAATAAATCTCAAAGTTGACCAGTGCATTAAAAAAAATGATAGTTTTGCCTTTAGTGTCTTGCCTTAAATGTATTTTTTCTTGAAAATAAGTTTTAATTAAGGTGTCGGCACCTTAAGAAATGTGAAAGAATCGAAGAACTCCTTAACCTCGTAAATGCGTGCATCAATTCAGAATTTTTCCAGCAATGTTACAACTTCTCAAGCGGGCAAAATTGCTGTGGCTGATTTGCCGGCATTTCTGTTCACGCACTGTTCACCTCTAAATGGGAAAAAATGCAGTTGGAAAAGTCTGTATGTGTGAAAGTGCCGTGACATTTCAGATTTTCCAAAAGATGCCGAAACCTGATCTGTCAAATATTGGAGAAAGAGACTCTGAGTTCTGAAGAAAAAGAGAGGAAACCACAAAGGAGTGCACGCTCAGTCCTCACTCGTAAGATTTTATCCATGTCCCATTGAACCTGCGGTCTAGCCGGCTTTAAAACAAGGAGCGTTTAGCTGCTCTCTCACTCCAGAACTATGTCCATTAGACATGAGGTCATTTCTGGTGACTCAAGACCTCTCTCCTCATGGATCTTAATATATCTGTTCATTATGAGCACTATTATAACCCTGCCCGCTGTTTTGCTTCAATAACATCAGAGTCACTCCCTCAAATGTGTGTGTGTGTGTGTGTGTGTGTGTGTATATATATATATATATATATATATATATATATATATGAACTACCGGTCCAACCTAAACCTACATTAATGACTTCAAATTTTAACAGGCAAGCATAAAAATACCAGAAGCGGGGACGCTGTGAGCCTGTGTCTTTGATCTGCGGGTCTGTCATCTGATCGTGGCTCGTTATAAACTATGGGGATCCAGCGGACGGGGCCAGAGCAATAGTCTAAGCCTGCGGTGATGAACTTGTGCCCTTTGTTGCTTTGCCTCTTTATTAAAAGACAGTGGCAGACGGTGCAGATCCCAGTATCTCATGCAGTCATGCTTTAAACCTTCAGCCGTGGTCTTGCGTAATACAATCAATCAAAGGATGTATGGGATGAAAATAAATCAGTCACACAACCCCTTGCTGTTGTGTTATTTTAATTTAGTCGGGAATAAACAGCAAGCATAGAGTTATTGTGATGATAGGGGGTTGGCTGGGATGTGACTGTGGGGTTCTGGGTAAATCTGTGCCCTGGTGATGTTGAGTTGATCGCACATGCCTACAACAGCTGTTAATTGTTTTATTTAAAGCATGAAGTCTAAAGTTTTATGAAGCTGACTTGTCTTTGCCAGTCTTGCTTTAAAGGGATAGTTCACCCAAAAATGTACTCAGCCTTATGTTGTTCCAAAGTCAAAATGACTGACTTTCTAGAAACACAAAATGAAATATTTTAAATGTTCACCTTACTTCATTTCATACATTGAATACGAAAGGGGAAGGTGCTGTCAAGCTTCAAAATAGATAAAAACAACCATAAAATCTTATGCATATGCATGAATTTTAAAGTGTGCATATTATGCACGTTTACGGGGTCTGCTAGAATACATTTACACGATTTGAAGTTCAGAAACCTATTATTTTTCTCATACTAGTCTTTGTTGCAGCACCTCTTTTCACCATTTGCCTGAAACGCTCTGTTTTAGTTCCTGTCTCTTTAAAGCCCACCTTTCTGAAAATGTCTGTCAAAATGTCACTATAGTCGTGTTTCCACTGAAATTACCCAGAACTTTTTCCCCCCAGACCTGTTGCTGTCTGCGTTTCCATCAAGGTCTAAAGTATCATGAAGATTAGGCAAATTAGTCCGGTGACGTAGGACTGTGAGCGACTTTCCAGTTCCCGCTGGGTTTCGTCCTCCGCATATAAGCTTAATAAAGCCTGAACCTCGTCGTCGGTCCATCTGTCGTATTTTTTAAACTCCATTGTTGATTCGAATAGCAAACAACTCTTACCGCATGCACCGCAAAAGACTTTTAAACATGGTGGTTGAAATAAAATGCTGCGTGGAGTCAACCAAACAGCATGTCCAGCGCCCAAGTCCCACCCCCAAAAGTTCCTGAACTTTGAAAAAGTACTACCTCGCGAGCAGGGACTTTCTGAGGGGGGAATTTTTTCCCGGAACTTCATTTAAACCCTGATCCCTGCGGTCGAAACGCACCGAGTACCACCCCAAAGTCCCTAGTTCCTGGAGAAAGTTCCTGCATTGGCTTATGTCTCCTTTAATAAGTGAAATCACCTACCCAACTATTCTTTGAAGGTGGCCAAAGCAACCAGTAGTGACATTATGCAAATATATTTACATGATGTAGCAAAGTCACGGAAATAATGGCAGGACTACAAACAAAGGCGTTTCAGGCAAGTGTTTTCTGTTGGAGAGATTCACTGTCTTTGGTGTTGACTTTGCTTTGCAACTTTGCAGATCGTATACATGCACAAACAGCAATATTGCATACTAAAGGAAAGGTTTAATAATAATTGGTGCATTTTAAAAAATGCCATGTCAAGACGTGTCACACCAGGTTTAATGTCAATGTCAACTGCTTCTCACAGCATCGTCAGTAACTTCAAACCTAATCTCGCTCTTCCATATTTGAACATGTTTGAATATGAAATTTCAGATTGTCAGTGAATAACAACTTTAATTTCGGTCGTATATCTCTTTTGGAGGTTGACAGTTTCAGTTCAGTTTCATTGTATGCAAGTTTGTGCTCAGGACTTCAGTTCCTCAGAAGAATGAAAGTCGTACAGGTTTGGAACAACATGCCATGTGTGAATGATGACAGACTTTTAATTTTCAGAAATTTCAGAAGACCTGTCTCTCATAAGAGTTTCTCTAAAGGAGTGTAACTTTGTAATATCAGATGGTTAGTGTCTTTGAATGTGCTCTCATCCGGAGCAAGCTGCAAATCTCAGATGCTTCCCTCGACAGAGGATTAAGGTGTCAGGAACCAAAGTTATGTAATTTCCTATTGCAATACATATTTGCTACATGAGTGGATCAGTTATTGAAGGATGAAAAATTTCTACATGGCCTTTTCGTTACTATTAACCATACAACGGGAAACAAACTGTGTGTTTTCTTCAAAAGAAGGTCACTGTATTTGGCTAATGACTTTTCCTGCTCTTTTTTTTTTTTTTTTCTGACACAGATGATGTCATCAGAGATCTTGGTTCCTGGTTGGCTGCAGCAGCTGCTCGTCGTGCTGCTCAGGTTTACGCTGTCCTGCTCGGCCCCAGTGAACCTGAACAATGGGACGGAGTGCAGCGCTCGAGGACCCGCCTCTTACATCCTGGTGTTCACCGGCCACTGGAGTCCACAGACCTTCCCCAAACAGTATCCCTTGTTCCGGCCACCTGCTCAGTGGTCCAAGCTCATGGGTAAGACTCCTGCGAGGTGGCAGAAAGTGAGAGCGTGAGCTTTGTGTGAGACGAGGTGTTTGGTTGACAATTCAGATGTAGGTTGCTAGATGTGGAACATTTAGTTCTCTGAGGTTGACCGCCAGCGATTGCTCCACGTTCTGTTAGGGATGAGGCTGTTCAAACTTCCTCACCTCACCATATGTCAGGACACTAAATACTCACAGCTGGCCTGTTAACCCTGTAATTTGCCCCGACGACCCCCGAAACATACACGCATTACCTGCCACAGCACGTGAGCGGGGCAGTCTAATGAGGAAAGCAGAACGAGAGAGAGGTTGAAGAGTAATAACCGTTGCCAGATGACACAGGCTGCCCTGCAGGTTCACCCTTTTCTTTTATGCTCCTTCCATAAATACACAATGGCAGTGTGCTCACGTTTTCTGAGAACGCGCTCTCTGGGTGTCACCGGTATACCAGGCGTCACATGCCACTGCACGCGAGCCAAGACCAGCAGCAGACGTGGACGCCTCAGCCAAAACATTTGAAACCCAGAGATCCTGAAAGTTCAGGCTGTGGCTTTGGAGAGCTGAGATGATGTCTGTGCGGTTTCTGCTGCCTCCTGGATGCCTTTATGGCTCTCTCTTTATCCATTTATCACTGTTGTATCACAATTATGTTCAGAAACCGCACATTTTTGTATCTAATCAAAAGTTTGTGCCGTACATATGAACTCCCTGGATGAAGTATAAGACAATTTGGAGAAAGACGGAGATAGAGGCGTGGGAGATGGTTGTGGTGTGTGCTTTAGCTGATTGAGGTCAGGTCTCTTCAATTTTCCTGTCCACATTTGGGCCAGACGTGTAGCATGGAGAGACTAGACGTGTCAGCGTGCCAAACGTGCTCCCTGCCTACCTGTCATTCTCACTTGTATCTTTTTCTTTCATTCTCCTGCGCTCTCGCTCCCAGCTCAGGCTCTGCCAGACCAAAATGGTTTGTAGCTATGAAGAACACACTGGGACGTTAAAGAGAGGCTGAAATAATTTCAGAAACATCATTAGCTTCTTCCTCTTTCAAAACCTCTATTGTCATATCAAGAGCTAATAGGTGAATTATCAAACTAGGCACGTTTTGTCTTTGGAGGAATAGTTCACCCAAAAATGAAAATTCTGTCTGTATTTACTCATGATTATGTCGTTCCACACATGCTGCTACTGCTTATACCATGGTCTGTCTGAATACTCGATTCTGATTGGCTGGAAGGTGTGCAATAAAACCTTTGATGCACAGGTAGTTCCAAGTCAGTTGAATCTCCGTTCTATATTAATGCATTTTTCATTGAAGCACACAGACACATACGTCACTCGCACACAGAGAGCTGAGATCGCGCTGCGCACACAGAAACATTCAGGAGGTGCACAGAAACATTCCAGAGGAGCACAGAAACATTCAGGAGGAGCACAGAAACATTCAGGAGGAGCACAGAAACATTCAGGAGGAGCACAGAAACATTCAGGAGGTGCACAGAAACATTCAGGAGGTGCACAGAAACATTCAGGAGGTGCACAGAAACATTCAGGAGGTGCACAGAAACATTCAGGAGGTGCACAGAAACTAGGTATCAATGCAGCCCTGTGACTTTTAGTAATAAAATAGCTTTGCTACTGAATCACTACATTATATTTCTCAGCAACGAAGGGGTTACACCGCCATTTTGAAGTAATTAAACTCATGCAGCTTCATTGTTAATAGAGAGAGAGAGAGAGAGAGAGAGAGAGAGAGAGAGAGAGAGAGAGAGAGACGCTGAACAGATGAATCTCTCTCTCTCTCTCTCTCTCTCTCTCTCTCTCTCTCTCTCTCTCTCTCTCTCTCTCTCTCTCTCTCTCTCTCTCTCTCTCTCTCTCGATTATTAATTCAAATAAATGATATAATTCATTCATTCAAATAAATGTAATCTTGAGCACTACTTTATCTCTGTGTCTGTTTCAAAGCGGGCAGAATGCTAGATCTAACGAGCCGTAACTGACAAAAATAACCATCAGTTTTATCCTTCCGCTGCAAACATCCATAACAGCTCTAAGTTTTTTGCTGGCAAATGACCTTAGTATAAGCGGAATAATCCACGGTTAGCTCTGCATTCAATTATTTTAATGCACTACACGTCTTTGCCTCCACGTCGTGCATTAAAATTGTTAAATGCAGAGCTAGCCGTATCGCCCAATTGTGCAGATTCCTACTGAACTGACTGGATTTGAAAAAATGTGACTGCACATAATGTGCTTGAATATGTTGTCAATTATGGACAGAGGACAGAGTTTTAGCCATGAATCACAGAAATCTACATGCAAAGTAAAAGGAGCCTGAAAATGTGCTGCTTCACAATTTTTTATCATCTTACTACACAGGTGTTTTTTTTTGGTAAACTTGAAGTTTGAAAAGCTCCCTCTGAATAACATGGATGTTAAAAATCTACTTAATTTTTCTTTTGCAAGTTTTTGCGCGCAGATTTTTTTAAAGTAAATTTCACATATGGAATTAAGTAAAATTAACAAAGAAAATAAGTGGCCAGTTAAAGTTTGTTGTGTAATTTCTACTGAATTTTACTTTGCAATACTCTTTCAAGTACATTTTACTCAAACAACATAACACTGAATTAAGCCATGCTTTTAAAGTGAAAGCTTTACTTAAAACATCTAAGTTAATAATACAATAGATATTGTGTAGACAACATAATAGAAGTAATATGGTACCCACCCGAACACAGAGACCTCAATACTTGGTACACAATAACGGTAACATTCGTTGGATCATTTTTGAGTATGAATGTGTCATTTTGAGTAGAAAATGAACTCCAGATGTCACAAAACAGCAAGTTACTAAGCCTAACAACAAAAGCAATGATAAAACAGTGTAAATACAGCTGGAAAACAGTGGAAAACGCAACCTTATTAATTAGTCATGCCCCAGTGCATGATGGGAACACCAGTATCAGAAAGTTGAGTAGGTTTTACTTACTTTTATAGCGTTGATATTTACACTTTAATGTCCACAAGCTTTAATTGAGTGCTAAATAGAATTTACTTTGTTTTAACTTATTCAGGTAGAAATTACATTAGTTTTTCTGTAGTATTTACTTATCAGTGAGTGAAGATCATGTCATAATATTTGCATACCAGTTTGTGATTGGTCTTTGTGTGTTTGCATACTGAACTGTGATTGGTCTTTCTTCTTTGCACACATTTAACCACAGTATAGAGCATAGTGATTTTTGAGTGCAATGAACTGCAAATACGATGCACGCTAAATGTCAAAGTGTCTCTGATACACAGAACCAAATCCTAAAACATACATACATAAGGTTTACCTAAAACCTTAACCTTTTGCCGCCTTGCAAGCACTGATATTACCTTCAGGACATGAAAATCTACTTTAATATATTACATACAGTGGGGAGAACAAGTATTTGATACACTGCTGATTTTGCAGGTTTGCCCACTTACAAAGCATGTAGAAGTCTGTAATATTTATCATAGGTACACTTCAACTGTGAGTGACGGAATCTAAAACAAAAATCCAGAAAATCACATTGTATGATTTTTAAATAATTAATTTGCAATTTATTTATTGCTTTAAGAAGCCCTCCTGTTCTCCACTCTACCTGTATTAACTGCACCTGTTTGAACTCGTTACCTGTATAAAAGACACCTGTCCACACACTCAATCAAACAGGCTCCAACCTCTCCACAATGGCCAAGACCAGAGAGCTGTGTAAGGACATCAGGGATAAAATTGTAGACCTGCACAAGGCTGGGCTGGGCTACAGGACAATAGGCAAGCAGCTTGGTGAGAAGGCAACAACTGTTGGCGCAATTATTAGAAAATGGAGGAAGTTCAAGGTGACGGTCAATCTCCCTCGGTCTGGGGCACCATGCAAGATCTCACCTCGTGGGGCATCAATGATCATGAGTAAGGTGAGGGATCAGCCCAGAACTACACGGCAGGACCTGGTCAATGACCTGAAGAGAGCTGGGACCACAGTCTCAAAGAAAACCATTAGTAACACACTACGCCGTCATGGATTAAAATCCTGCAGCGCACGCAAGGTCCCCCTGCTCAAGCCAGCGCATGTCCAGGCCCGTCTGAAGTTTGCCAGTGACCATCTGGATGATCCAGAGGAGGAATGGGAGAAGGTCATGTGGTCTGATGAGACAAAAATAGAGCTTTTTGGTCTAAACTCCACTCGCTGTGTTTGGAGGAAGAAGAAGGATGAGTACAACCCCAAGAACACCATCCCAACCGTGAAGCATGGAGGTGGAAACATCATTCTTTGGGGATGCTTTTCTGCAAAGGGGACAGGACGACTGCACCGTATTGAGGGGAGGATGGATGGGGCCATGTATCGCGAGGTCTTGGCCAACAACCTCCTTCCCTCAGTAAAAGCATTGAAGACGGGTCGTGGCTGGGTCTTCCAGCATGACAACGACCCAAAACACACAGCCAGGGCAACTAAGGAGTGGCTCCGTAAGAAGCATCTCAAGGTCCTGGAGTGGCCTAGCCAGTCTCCAGACCTGAACCCAATAGAAAATCTTTGGAGGGAGCTGAAAGTCCGTATTGCCCAGCGACAGCCCCGAAACCTGAAGGATCTGGAGAAGGTCTGTATGGAGGAGTGGGCCAAAATCCCTGCTGCAGTGTGTGCAAACCTGGTCAAGAACTGCAGGAAACGTATGATCTCTGTAATTGCAAACAAAGGTTTCTGTACCAAATATTAAGTTCTTCTTTTCTGATGTATCAAATACTTATGTCATGCAATAAAATGCAAATTAATTATTTAAAAATCATACAATGTGATTTTCTGGATTTTTGTTTTAGATTCCGTCTCTCACAGTTGAAGAGTACCTATGATAAAAATTACAGACCTCTACATGCTTTGTAAGTGGGCAAACCTGCAAAATCGGCAGTGTATCAAATACTTGTTACTTGTTCTCCCCACTGTAACAGTCTCAGTCACCCCTGCACTTTAGGTGCCCGCTACATTCATAGTAGGTCTGGTTTTTCTCACTGAAGGTTTTGTTTTTAGGTGTTTATTCTCTTGGCATTGGGGCTTCTGCATGGCTTTATTTTAAACAGCTCGAGGTGTTGAGCACACACAGAAAGTGGCAGAACTGTGTTTTGTGAAGTCTGATGAGCAATAGAAATTCATGGAGTGGTAGTAATATTCAACAGGCCACAACAGAACCTGCCCGAGGAATCATGAGGCCTGAGAACACAAGCAATTGAAATGTGTTTATTCTTTTACTCCTAATTCTGTGCAGCTGTGACCCATAATGAGCAGTACCGGCTGTGGAAGGAGGGGGCGCCGGCGAGCGATGGCATGAAGAGCTTTGCCGAGCAGGGGCTCACAGTGGATCTGGTGAAGGATGCAAAGGAGGCGAGGAAGGGGCGAGCGGTGGGGTCCATGTACCGCACAGCCGGGATTCCCTCTGGCATCGGCCACAGCTCCACAGAGCTGCTTCTGACGCCCAGGAGTCCGCTGGTAAGATGACCATAGTCACTGCACAAAATGGGTAATTTTGTTCCTACATTTTTTCTGTACCTATAAACAATTTTCGTATATGTCAGTTCATGAATTACTGAAAGAGCTTAGGTGATAGAATAAAACTGTATCAATATTGATAGGGATTGTTTGATTTTCCCAGTAGAAAAGTAGGTAAATCTGCCTCTTTTAGTGAAACACTGACTTTTCATTGGAATTGAAATGAAAACAGATCTTTGGAAATAATTATCACCAGGATGGCTAGTAGGAAGGGACATTCAGGGGTGGATCTAGAAAATTTTTGTAGGGTGGTAAGGGGATGGCATGAGGACTGTGACAACACCAAAGCAAGCATCTTTGCATCATTCTTGTGGATTTATGGCTTGACATAAACAATTGTGCCCATGAATATGCAAAACTGTTACATTACCACAAAGTAATCACCTATACTAATAATAAAAAACAAATGAGGAAATATCAATATCCACTGTAACAAATCAACAGATTCTAAATGTAGGTCTGTCATCATTACTACACAGAGATTTGTTTTTATTAATATACTGTATACTACTTGAATAATATATAAATCACAAGTTTTAGTGCATCAAGTTAAAGAGCAGCTAAAACTTGAATTCGCTTTTGGACATTAACGCTGCACTGTCTAATCTAAATTTTAAATCCTTGTCAAAAATGTAAATCAAGATTACATTCGTACCTAACTCTGCTATTAGTTTCCATGATAAGGATCTTCTTATTGATTTCATTTTATTTTTTTGTTTGATGGCAAATGTCTATTTCTATAATAAAAGTGGCACGGCCATGAGATTGTGTTGCGCAGTCGCAGAATCCGCGCACCACCTGAAAATGGTACACAACACAGGTCAAAATAAAGAGAAACCTTGTGGATGAGACAGGATTATACACTATATTGCCAAAAGTATTGGGACACCCCTCCAAATCATTGAATTCAGGTGTTCCAATCACTTCCATGGACACAGGTGTATAAAATCAAGCACCTAGGCATGCAGACGCTTCTACAAACATTTGTGAAAGAATGGGTCACTCTCAGGAGCTCAGTGAATTCAAGCGTGGTACCGTGATAGGTTGCCACCTGTGCAATAAGTCCATTCGTGAAATTTCCTCACTACTAAATATTCCACAGTCAACTGTTAGTGGTATTATAACAAAGTGGAAGCAATTGGGAACAACAGCAACTCAGCCACAAAGTGGTAGGCCACGTAAAATCACAGAGCGGGGTCAGCGCAGATAGTCAATAGCTACAGACCTCCAAACTTCATGTGGCCTTCAGATTAGCTCAAGAACAGTGTGTAGAGAGCTTCATGGAATGGGTTTCCATGGCCGAGCAGCTGCATCCAAGCCTTACATCACCAAGTGCAATGGAAAGCGTCGGATGCAGTGGAGTAAAGCACGCCGCCACTGGACTCTAGACATGGATGAGCGAGTTTGGTGTGGAGGAACTTGACTGGCCTGCACAGAGTCCTGACCTCAACCCGATAGAACACCTTTGGGATGAATTAGAGCGGAGACTGTGAGTCAGGCCTTCTCGTCCAACATCAGTGCCTGACCTCACAAATGCACTTCTAGAAGAATGGTCAAAAATTCCCATAAACACACTCCTAAACCTTGTGGAAAGCCTTCCCAGAAGAGTTGAAGCTGTTATAGCTGCAAAGGGTGGGCCAACTCCATACTAAACCCTATGGATTAAGAATGGGGTGTCCTTAAAGTTTGTGTGCATGTAAAGACAGACTTCCCCAAAACCTTTACCAATGTAGTGTACATCTGTAATGGATTATCGAAAAAGAAAAAAATGTAGGCCGTGTATACTTGGTCCGATGCATCATTTGTTTATTGGATTTATTGCACTCAAAAGTGGAAGCAGATGAATGTGAGCTTGCAGGATCGGGTTTAAGAGAGTAAATGATTGGAGAAGTCCTGCATACGTCATTCAGGTCATGCTGACTTTAATGATACAATTTAGTTCTATATTGCACAAAGACAGACTTTACCAGAGCGCAAGTCTGCAAAACCACATCCACAGTCCCGGGACCTCCAGACCACAAGTCTCACTCCCTCCCTTCCGGCTCCTGTGCTGTGCTTCCTGCACCCACCAGATCTGCAGATAGGGAAAGGCTGGATCCTTTCCTTCTCAGTTTCTGGAATATTTATTTTCCTTAGACATGAGTCAGTTGGTTATAGGGTCTAAAGGCAGCGCTGGTGCTGCTGGTGACCTACATATCTTTATTGCCAAAGTCTGGAATACAAACGAGACTTATTAAAAATGGCAACTATCCTCAGATGCGCTTGGCATTCAGTCCTGCAGGCACTTAACCACAGCATGGTGGGATGTCTGCCGTGGCGCTGCTGTTTTTAGATCCGCAGGGCAGTAAAGTACGACTGAGAGCATGAATGTGGCCTTGGGATGAGACTGTGAGGTGTGAGCTGTGAGTGTCTGTTCACTTATTATTGATGAACTGATTGCCTACACCTTAATATTAAGCATATTTAATAGTATTAAACTTCAGTGAGTAATTTGTCCTGAATGTTTGTGCTACAGAAATGAATAATACCTCAAATCACACGGCTTGAGTATATTCTTAGTGAGCAGACTTAATAATCCCATAAACGTACATCAGAAAGCAAATGCTTTTTTTGACATGTGATTTAAAATTGGCATTTAAATATTTATTAATTTAGCATTTTATAAACCCTAACAAAATTTTAAATCATCCATTGAACAATTTTAACCCTCTATGGGATGCATTATGTTCTAACCATGAAATATTTTTTTCAAAGAAGTTTTTATTATATGAAATAGCTTCAATCATACAAACAAAAAAAAAAGATGGGGGGGGGGGGGGGTTTCTTAGGGAAACGCTGCCATATGGCAATGCTGTACCACAATAAAAAATGGTCAAAAAAAGTTTCTATAAAATTATGATTTTCTTTTGTATTTAAATGCACATTTCTTTTAGAAATTGATAGATGTATATACTTGGGACTCATGGAAACCAAAAATAAGTAGATCCCTATCATTTAATCCCTATCGTTCCCTATAATTTGGCTAACTCATCCTCACTCTCATCACATGGAAGAGCTAACTCTGCACTCTTCCTATTGCCCTTTCTGTAAAATATTGCTGTATTCATTTTCTGAAAAGAAGAAATAATTTTGTTACTTATACATAAACACAACTATACTACAGTAAACACTTTAAATAAATAAATAACTGCAATTATATTGTTGATGCTACTATGTATAAAAAATCCCAATGGGGAAATACATTACTGCAATTCCACTGTGGTACAGCGTTGCCGTTTGGCAACAGTGAAAATCCCCCTTGGAATAGATATTTAGAAATGAGTTACAGAACAATTTCTGGAGCACTTCAACCGGTGTCTTCCGTGTGAGGGTGACAGTGAGAGGGACATTCAAATGTCATTTGACTTAAAAACAGCACATCATTGGCTACCTTAAGGCCTGCCCTTTTAATTCCCATAGTGCAATTTATTGTATTTTTTTCTGAATAACAAGGAAATTTGTAGAAATTAATTCTTGCCATATGGCAACGCTGTACCATAGGTATATACAATAGTGGCAGGTTTTTCTAGGTTAATTGACATCTTCACCCTTTATGCAAATATTATTAAAAATGTGTTAAAGATTTGTAAGCATATTGTGTACTGTGCTTGGAGTCAGTTGTTTTAATGGTAGTAACACAATGAAACATGCCAAATTGTGTGGACATAATTTTTTGGCCATGCTGTCATACAATTTGCCGTTTTTGCCAAATAATTTTGTCAGTTAAATACCTTAACTAAGTTTAGTGGTTTATTCGTCCCTCATATTTAAAGTATTTAAAAAGTATAAAATATTTTATATTTTTAAATATTTACTGTATATATACTGTGTGTGTGTGTGTGTACATACATATATATATATATATATATATATATATATATATACATACATACACATACACATACATACATATATATACACTCACCTAAAGGATTATTAGGAACACCATACTAATACTGTGTTTGACCCCCTTTCGCCTTCAGAACTGCCTTAATTCTACGTGGCATTGATTCAACAAGGTGCTGAAAGCATTCTTTAGAAATGTTGGCCCATATTGATAGGATAGCATCTTGCAGTTGATGGAGATTTGTGGGATGCACATCCAGGGCACGAAGCTCCCGTTCCACCACATCCCAAAGATGCTCTATTGGGTTGAGATCTGGTGACTGTGGGGGCCATTTTAGTACAGTGAACTCATTGTCATGTTCAAGAAACCAATTTGAAATGATTCGAGCTTTGTGACATGGTGCATTATCCTGCTGGAAGTAGCCATCAGAGGATGGGTACATGGTGGTCATAAAGGGATGGACATGGTCAGAAACAATGCTCAGGTAGGCCGTGGCATTTAAACGATGCCCAATTGGCACTAAGGGGCCTAAAGTGTGCCAAGAAAACATCCCCCACACCATTACACCACCACCACCACCAGCCTGCACAGTGGTAACAAGGCATGATGGATCCATGTTCTCATTCTGTTTACGCCAAATTCTGACTCTACCATCTGAATGTCTCAACAGAAATCGAGACTCATCAGACCAGGCAACATTTTTCCAGTCTTCAACTGTCCAATTTTGGTGAGCTTGTGCAAATTGTAGCCTCTTTTTCCTATTTGTAGTGGAGATGAGTGGTACCCGGTGGGGTCTTCTGCTGTTGTAGCCCATCCGCCTCAAGGTTGTGCGTGTTGTGGCTTCACAAATGCTTTGCTGCATACCTCGGTTGTAACGAGTGGTTATTTCAGTCAAAGTTGCTCTTCTATCAGCTTGAATCAGTCGGCCCATTCTCCTCTGACCTCTAGTATCAACAAGGCATTTTCGCCCACAGGACTGCCGCATACTGGATGTTTTTCCCTTTTCACACCATTCTTTGTAAACTCTAGAAACGGTTGTGCGTGAAAATTCCAGTAACTGAGCAGATTGTGAAATACTCAGACCGGCCCGTCTGGCACCAACAACCATGCCACGCTCAAAATTGCTTAAATCACCTTTCTTTCCCATTCTGATATTCAGTTTGGAGTTCAGGAGATTGTCTTGACCAGGACCACACCCCTAAATGCATTTAAGCAACTGCCATGTGATTGGTTGATTAGATAATTGCATTAATGAGAAATTGAACAGGTGTTCCTAATAATCCTTTAGGTGAGTGTGTGTATATATATATATATATATATATAGATATATAGATATATAGATATATATATATAGATATATATATATATAGATATAGATATAGATATATATAGATATAGATATATACAGATATATACAGATATAGTTCAACACTAGCAACAGCATAGCAATGGGTTGCAGTGGACAGTAACAAAGACTTTTTTCTTATTTTTCTGTATAAGTACATTTTTCATGTATCATAAATGGAAATGCACATTTGACAGTAACTTTACTCTTATTAAAATTAACGTTGTATTCAGACATATCTTGATGCCTTCTTACCTCTGTATGCTGCCTTCCCCTTTCTGTGTCATTTTCTGAGAAACTACGTAAATACACTGTTGGGCTGCAGCCGACATTGAACAGTGTTCAATTATTTAAGATCTCCAAAAAAGAGACAGTGTCAAATTTCAGATTCCCACACATGCATGACCAACACCATCAAATCAACAGGAACATATGGTAATCAAAAACAACTAAATGCTGTCCATAATTACAAAAGGTTCTTTTGCATTTAATAGGATCCAGACAGCGGCAGCACTGTGCAAGAAACCGCAGCACGTTCCAGCTGCACATGCAGACAGAAAGAGGAATAGATGAGTTGTGTATTATTTTTCCTGACACAATGTTCTGGCAAATCAGGGCATTGGTTTGGCAGTTATGTGTTAGTTTTTACTTTGTGCCCTGAAGAGAGATTGAGCTCTATTAGCGCAGGGCCGGAACAGACAGCAGAAGGATGAGGCACCGCTCGCCTCTCACGCCAGTGAAATTGATATAGCAGGAGGTATTCCTGGAAAAGCCACAGAATGAGAAGAGATGTGAGCGAGAGACAAGAGTAAATCCAGCCTGGAGAAAAGTCAACCGTAGACTGGATGTTGTCACAAGGTACCAAAATTGTGCCCCAAATATGGATGCAAAGTGCAGACTACAAATATATCTGTCCTGCTTTTAATGTTTACTTTGGGAATGATGTATTGTAAGTAATTCACACTAAAATGCATACTATAAAGTGAGATCCAGTTCAAATGTAGTGTTGCTTAAGTTTGTGTCCCAGAGGAAAAGGTTGCTCTGCAAGTGCAAGAGACTAAATGCAGTGGTTCTCAACCTTTTTGGCTCCAAGGCCCCTTCAGTGTAAAATAATTAACCGTGATTGATTATATGATTCCAGAAGTTTCAAGATCTGTTCCTCAGGAAAAACAGCAGCTGTTGAGGGGACAAATTAAAATAAATATGCCAGTTTCCTAGATGAACAACTTTTTTTTTAGGTTCATGATTTTTAGGGTTTTGGTGAGTTTAGCCTTTTTAATTAATTTATTACATAAAATGATTTATATCAAAATAATTGTATATAATCTTGCCGCCCCCTTTGGAAGTATGGAACCATTGACTTTATTTTTAAATTGTTTTAAGTATCAACTTTGTCTCAAATGATTCGCTTTTAATTCCATAAAAATATTTTACATACAGATTATAGAACAATAAAACTGCATTTTAAAACTACACAATAAACACAATAAAACTTTTTTGCGTACCTTTAGATTGCAATTCTGAGCAGTTTGAGACTTTTTTGAGATGTCTTCTGAAACTCTGAGATTATAGGGTCTCTTTTTTTCTCAAGAGACAAATCTAAGAAGCAGGACATTCCAAAAAAATCTCCTTTTGCTCTCTATTTAATCTCAATTGCTGTCTAGAAAAAAAATGAGGTACACTCTTAAAAGTTTCCAAAGGGATTTCTTTGCAGCAATGCCATAGAAATACCAAAGAATGCCATTTTTCCCAAAGAACCTTTTTTTCTTAGTGTGAAGAACATTTCATGATAATTTACATAATAATCTAAAGAACCTTTTGTGGAATGAAAAGGTTCCGTGGATGTTTTCATGGAACCATTGACAGTGTTGGGGAAAGTTACTTTTAAAAGTAATTCCCTAAAAAGTAAATAATTGCATTACTTAGTTACTTCTTATGGAAAGTAATGTGTTACGTTACTTTTGCGTTGCTTTTTCTCACCTGGGCGGGGCTTGCTTGTCTTTTTTTTTTTTTTTTTTTTACCTTACCTCTATTGACAGAATTTTCCGGCTTTGCGTGTTTTCACTGCTAAACAGTAGCACTATTACACATCTTCTGAAAGAGTACTGAATCTCCAGATCAAAACACATGCGAAAAAGAAGCAGAAACAGTCGATATTATATGTAATCATATGCATATGTAAAATAACGCAATCATCAACATTAAACAGCATATAAATCAAAACTGCCTAATGTTACTGAATGAAATGTTGAGCCAGGGCGAGCTATAGGACTGTGTTCTGGATGTAGTCTTTAACAAAAATGCGTTTTTCTCAGCTTTTTGCTCAAAATGTTGCTTTTTTTTTATTAAACTTACCCACATTCAAGTGTTGATAAAAAAAAGAATGCATTAAGCTAGAATTTTTTTGTTTATTTGTTTTGTTTAAAAGCAGAGGGTCTGTTCATTCTTTTCATATATTGCATGTTCAGATATTCATACAACAAAATATTCTGGGGGCCATGAACATTTTGTGAAAATTATAAAAAATACTGACGTGGCTGCCAACTTTTTTTTTTTTACGCTGGCAGGGAAAGAGTTAATAACAAAAGTTCTATTTTTGGCAAATGTAAAGGCTTTTTCACATCAAGGGCCCTATTTTAACGATCTGAGCACATGATCTGAAGCGCATGGCGCAGGTGCACTTAGGGCGTGTCCGAATCCACTTTTGCTTGTTTAAAGGTGGGGAAAAATGGTCGGCGTGCCCTGCACATGGTCTTAAAGGGTTGTACCTAGTCTCTTAATGAGTCACGGGTGTTTTTTGGGCGTAACGTGCAATAAACCAATCAGAGTCTCATCACCCATTCTCTTTAAAAGCCAGTTGCGCTTGCTCCATGGTGGATTCGCTAGTTACATGGTGGAATTTGCGAGCGGAAAGATTGAACGCTTCTCCAGAGAGGAATCCTTTTATTTTTAATATTTAAAAATGTTTGTGTGCTGCCGCTCATCCCTGTGTGTGTAATGAGCAGAGTGTACGCACGTTGTGCACCCGCCTATAGGCGCATATTACTAACACGCCCTTTAAATAACACAAAAAATACTGCGCTATTGACTTTAGACCAGGTTTTTGTTGGTCAATGGCGCAGTCAGTTTTCAGTTCCTCAAAACAATGCGCCTGAACACACCTCGTTTTCAGACCAGCGCGCCCATGGATGAACAGATGGGCGCGAGTGCATTTGTTATTAAAAATTATAACTGCGTCGGGCTGAAACTAGCAAAAACACTTGCGTCGCGCCTTGCGCTGTATTGCGCCGGGTGTATGACAGGGCCCCAAAAGTGACATGAATAATCCTCAGGCTGAAGGAAATGCAAACTCACGTGTGTACAGTAGAGGGCGCAGCTCAAACAAACCTTTCAGCTGTGCTGCAGTTCTGGATCACAGGAGAATAGGACGCAGGAGAAGAAACACTCACTTCAACAATTAAAACAAAAAATGAAACAAATGTGATGTTTATCTAAAATAATTTTTGCTTATGGTTGAATTGGATCATCAAAGGTCAGCAGCGCTGATACATTGGTTAATAAAGTGAGATTAAATACATAAAGTATATTTGTATAATTAAATTGTTGCAGGTTTGCGTAATATTCTGAGTTTGGGTTTCACGGTTTTATTAATTTAGTGCAAGTGAGATGAGTAAATGCATGTTCACATTTAGTCTAGAACTACAATAAGCATCATGTTCACACACGTCTCTGCATTTACTCACGATATCTTTCAACATAAAGGACAAGAGAGCTGACAGTCATTAAATGGGGAAACAATGTAACTTGCGTTACTTATTTGAAAAAGTAACTCTTTGAAAAAGATATTTTGTTGTAAATTTAAAAGTAATGCGTTACTTTACTAGCTACTTGACAAAAGTAATCTGATTATGTAACTTGCATTACCCCCAAAATTTACTATCAATGCCAATAAAGAACCTTTATTGTGTATTAAGAAGATCCTTCCCTTAAAGCTTCCCTTTGACTAGATCAAATCAAATCAAATCACCTTTATTTATATAGCGCTTTTTACAATGGCAATTGTTTCAAAGCAGCTTCACAGTGGTAACAGGAAAATAATGCAACAGAATTTGATTCGGCTGTACAGCCGCTCTGGAGAAAACGGTGATGTCATCCAGCTCATTTCAATTATCATATAGTGTCAATGCGGGCGGATCAGTAATATAATTGAAATTTAGGTGTCCCCAACTGAGCAAGCCAAAAGCCAAAGGCGAGCACCAGTAAGCAACTACCCAGAACACCCTAGCAACCACATAGCAACACACTAAAAATCATGAACCTCTTAGCAACTGCACAGCAATATCTTGGCAACCCCGGTGGCGAGTTTTGCACTTTTGCATTTTGGTCAGAAAATATGAGTCTATCTTCTCTTTTGTAGGGAGGTTTGACTGATATACCTGAAATGAACTCAAGCAGACATGATCTGCCAGGTTTTATTGTGTCTGATGAATCATCTTTGGCTCAATATTAGGCTTGTGCTCGTCCTGAAATAGCCATTGTCACAGTGCGACTGTGTCGTGTGGCTATTCCCTCATTCTGCTCTGACCAAAGGGATCTTCCTGAATGAGGTCATAGTCAAAAAGGAAACATTCATCACCATTTAAAAAAAAAAAAAAAAACCCAGATGGTTTAACATAACATATACAGGAAGGAGTGGAAAATGGCTACAAAGAAAAGTTTCAGATGTGACTTATGAAGCCAATTATGTTAGCAGAGCATGCTGAAAAAAGGAAGTGCATTGCCAAAGGTAAATCAGCGTTGATAATGTCTGTGTGTGTGTTTTCAACATGAGGGTGACTGATCGTGTTGTGTTTTCTCTCACAGCTGTCTCTGATAGTGAAAGTGATCCCCAGTCCAGACTGGTTTGTGGGGGTTGACAGTCTGAACCTGTGTGAGGGTGGCCAGTGGAAACAGGAAGTGACCTTTGACTTGCACCCGTTTGATGCCGGCACAGATAGCGGCTTCACTTTCTCCTCACCGAACTTTCCAACAACACCTCCTGAAAATATCACCATGGTGAGATTTATATTTTATATTTTAAACATGTGTATATATATATATACTGCCGTTCAAAAATTTTTGATCGGTAAGATTTTTAATGTTTTTGGAAGTCTCTTATGCTCACCAAGGCTACATTTATTTTTATTAAAAATACACACAAAAAACAGTAATATTGTGAAATATTTTTCCAATGTAAAACAGCTGTTTTCTGTGTCAATATATTTTAAAATGTAATTTATTCCTGTGATCAAAGCTGAATTTTCAGCATCATTACTCCAGTCTTCAGTGTCACATGATCCTTCAGAAATCATTCTAATATGATAATTTGATGTTAAAGAAACATTTATGATTATTATCAATGTTAAAAGCAGTTGTGTAAAAAAAAATTTCAGGATTCTTTGATGAATAGAAAGTTCAAAAGAACAGCATTTATCTGAAATAGAAAGCTTTTGCAACATTGTACTACTGTTTTTTTTTTTTGGGTAAAAACTTTAAGAAATTAATACATTTATTCAGCAAGGATGCATTAAATTGATCAAAAGTGACAGTAAAGAAATGTATAATGTTACAAAAGATTTTATTTAAAATAAAAGCTGTTCTTTTGAACTTTCTATTCATCAAAGAATCCTGAAAAAAATGTTTTACACAACTGTTTTCAACACTGATAATAATCAGAAATGTTTCTTTAGCAGGAGGATCATGTGACACTGAAGACTGGAGTAATGATGCTGAAAATTCAGCTTTGACATCACAGAAATAAATTACATTTGACAATATATTCAAATAGAAAACAGTGCTTTCTTATTTCTTAATTACTGTTTTTTTTGTATTTTTAATAAAATAAATGCAGCCTTGGTGAGCATAAGAGACTTCTTCTAAAAACAAAATCTTACCGATCAAAAACTTTTGAATGGCAGTGTTTATTTTTTTGTTGTTGAATATTTTAAATATGATTGAAAGACCAAAATTATTTGGCAAAATAAGGTAAACTACAGCTACAGATTGTATTTTACTATGCAAAAAAAAAAAAAAAAAAAAATGCATAGAAAAACAAAAAGTTCACAGGAAAAAACATCCATTATACAGCATAGTTATTAATATTTTGTTGGTTCTCTCTTGTTTTTGCATGTGTTCATAATTTCTTTATAAGACAGCCTGGCCAAAAATGTTGACTGCACATTTTGTCATGTTTCATTGCATTATCACATGCTACAAAATCATTAACACATTTTTAATAATTTTTGTAGGCCGGACGTCACTTTTGGCTACTAATGTATTTGCAATATTTTTGACTAATTCAAATCATAAATCACTGTTTTAACATGTCTCTGTTGTTTTATTCTTATGCAGATCACCTCTCAGAACCCAAACCACCCGGCAAATTCCTTCTTTTACCCTCGGCTAACAGAACTCCCGCCTTTGGCCACCATTTGGATCAAGCATCAGGGCCGCTCATCTGTCCGTCAACAGAACCGGTTGTCCAATCACATCCTGCCTGAAGCAACCAAACCTCACAGATTCTCAGGTAGACCTGCAGACACATTTCACACATGCAAAGGCAGAGTATTGTGTCTCTTGATCGTGATCTTCTTTTTATTTGGATGGTAAATCCAAAAAAGAAGTGCTATGTGCTTCTTCAAGATGTTTTGGTTTACCACAGCATTGTGCACGATTTAACGTGTTTTAGGGCAAGTAAACAGTTCAGACTTGATGAACCCTAATGCGCTCCACATGTGGTAAACACTTTTTATTTGCTTCCACAAAAAATTTAGCATGTGCGTTGTTCCTCTAACTAATGTGCTGGTTTCAGTTATTATGCTATTTTAAAGGTTCCTAATTTTGTGGAGGTCTCCAAAAAATCAGGTTTACATGCATATGCATATCTGAATTTCAGCTCCAGATCTTCCTCAGCACTTGATACGAACAGTAACGATGACGCTGGTTTTACCGTACCGAGTCCTCATCCTTTGGAAGTGCTGCAAAGTGGATTTGCTTTGGCAGTGCTGAAAACAGCGTCTTCTCGACATGTCAACAACTACAGTGTTTGACGGTCAAAGCAGACGTTGTTCGCGGTCAGCCAATAGCCACTTTTCCACTGTGGGGTCAGTGTGAGCCAGGGCTTTCAACGGGTCGGGCTGGGCTGGGCTAATAGCCTCAGACCTGTAGCCCCAAACCCAAAACCACGCTGAGTTTCCACCGTCGGGCCAGAAGCTCTGCAGAGCTTTCCTAAAACCCGCCCGTAACACGCCTCTCTGGAACAAACCCATCATTTCACCAACAAATGTATGTTTTATCAGAAAACTAATCAGAAAGAAATCACTGGAAACTAGCGAGATCGCAAAACCAGCATGATAAAAGCGGCCGTTTGTTTGCATTTTTGTTGTTTACTTAAAAGATTTAAAACCCAAGCATTGATGTTTTACAATAATAAGTGATACATTGATCATAATGAATTAATTTGTGTCAAGATTGCACATTAGTCCCACAGAAATAAAGTGGTATTTACCGTTATTTCACAAAAGAAAGAGGACACACATGCTTATTCAGTTGCGTCTGTTTCTGTTTCTTTGTAGTCACAGGACAGTATGTTTACATCACATTTAGAAAGAAGGATCTTTTCTACAAATTTTCCACCAAAAGTACGACCTGAGGAGCTTTAGCACTCTCTCCAGTGACAGTCCCAATACAGTTATATTATCAGTCAGAGAAACAGAGGAAGCTTTATTTTATGACATATGTGGAGCAAAATATGGAAATCAGACAGTCAGGTATAAAGAGACGAGACGTACTGACAAATGAAATAAATACACGATTGTGATTTTTACATGATTTGTCTTATTTCTTCAAGCGGTCGTATTTACCATGTTTACTATAGGAATGGTTAGCGCACATAGTCTTTTGCATCGCATATAAATATTTGCTACAGTGATCAGAATCCACGTCGGATCACAAACATGAGTTATTCAAACACTCGCTGCTGTCTGAAAGTGAGTTTTGAGCTAAATTATTTTAAGTCTTTAATGCTGATGTTAGCTGGTTTATGAAATCATCTGCCTGCGGCGCTGCCGTCTCCAGACTCAGATAAACCCTTTGTTCGTAACCACTCCACTGGACCAAGGTATTCGGCAGGCCAAAAAACACTGGCTGTTGGCCCAGAGGAAGCACCAACGAGACCCGATCAAGCCCCGGAAGTGACAGTGGAAATGCGACTGGCCCTGGCACGCACTAGCATGCCCGTATTTGGCCCGACAGTGGAAACTCGGCTAAGGAAGACCATAGGCTGGCATTATGCAAATTTGTTACAAACCTACGTAGGTTAGAGCAGGAAGTAAGACTGGAATTGCTGACGACTTGTTTGAGGCAGTTTAGAATCGGTTCTTTCTTTTAGGAGACAACTCCATTTATCATCCACTTTGATATTTGAAACTTTTAGATCTTTTACATTCACAAACAGCTGTATTACACTACATGAAAGATAACATCTGAAAAAGCATAATAGGGGCACTTTAAGAGATTTAGTATTACAATTTTCTATTGCATGTCGCTAATGGGAGTCCATAGACCTACTGTAAAATACACATCTTCAATTATTTGTGATATCTGAGCTGGTCTGCCCTAGAGTACGCCAGTGGCCTGTTTTTCATGCATAAACAGCCACATAAACATAATCTCTTGACGGATTGCTTCCAGATTAGCGATCCTCATGATTCCTGCATGTGTTTCAGAAACGCCACTGGACTGCGAGGTGTCGATGTGGTCATCCTGGGGCCTGTGTCTGGGGCCGTGCTCTCGGGGTGGACTGCGCCATCGCACCCGTTATATCCTGCTGAAACCCTCCAACAGTGGCACGCCGTGCCCCGAGCTGGAGGAACAAGAAGAGTGCACGCCGCACAACTGCCTCGCATATCAGTGATGCCGGTCTGACCGCTGGTATAGACACTTCGACGCTGTCCAAACGGAGAGCCGAGTTTAACCTCATGCCAATGCTGAGTCACTGCCGCAGAATACGGGAGAGCCACCTTGCTGGACGTCCAGTGAGCTTCATTGGCTCCTCTCCTCACTGGAAAAGAACGGCTCGTATTCTGTTAATAGAGACTTTGATTACAGGTGCTGTACTCGCAGTAATCTCAGTGTATCTTTGCATAATCGCACATTATTTTGCCAATATAGATTTGTGGAATAGTCGACTTGCAGTTGCCCAACCACTGATTTTAACATAAATACATGAATTAACATAAGCCTGCATCTTGATCTCACAACAGTAGCAACCTTTTTGAAGTAGTCTAGTTGGGTTTTGAGTGAGTTGACCGACGGTGCAATTAGTATGCTGTAGAAGTCAACTGGTAGTTCATTAGTAGTAAAATAACACTTGAAGACATCTCAGCTCCTGTCTCATACAGGCCTAATGAAGATCAAAATGCAGGATGCATACAGTTTACAATATTATCTTGTGAGGAATCACACCAAAACAAACTGTCATGTGTCATTTATCAAATAAGGGACCGTTTAGATGTTGTATACACTACCGGTCAAAAGTTTGCTGCATTTATTTGGTTGAAAATACAGTAAAAACGGTATTATTGTGAAATATTATCAATGTCAAAGAACTGTTTTCTATTTTAATATATTTTATGCATTACTCCAGTCTTCAGTGTCGCATGATCCTTCAGAAATCTGCTCAAGAAACATTTCTTATTATTATCAATGTTGGAAACAGTTGTGCTGCTTCATATTTGTGATCCTTTAATGAATATAAACTTCAAAAGAACAGCATTTATTTGAAATAGAAATCTTTTGTAACGTTATAAATGTCTTTACCATTCAAAAGTTTGGGGTAAGTAAGGATGCATCAAAGGTAACAGTAATGTATCACAAAATATGAAGCAGCACAACTGTTTTCAACATTGATAATCAGAAATGTTTCTTGAGCATCAGATCAGCGTATTAGAATGATTTCTGAAGGATCATGTGACACTGAAGACCGGAGTAATGATGCTGAAAATTCAGCTTTGATCACAGGAATAAATTACATTTTACAATATATTGACACAGAAAACATTTTAAATTGCAATAATATTTCACAATATTACTGTTTATTTTTGGCGAGTATGAAAATTCTTTCAAAAACATTTTAAAATCGTAACGATTTCAAATATTTTGACCGGTAGTGTATATGTTGTATTTTATGTTTCTTCTAATAATAAACTATGAAATTCTCTCTCAAATCATCTCCTCCTTGTTGCATTTTCTTCGTGGTAGCATTTTATAATAATTTTCTTTAATAATAACATAATTAGTTTAATAAATGTTATTAAAAATGTTCCCAGATTTATTTAAAGAACACATGAAATAGGATCCCCAGTTCAATGGTCTGTTAACACACATTAAAGGGCACCTATTATGCCCCTTTTTACAAGATGTAATATAAGTCTCAGGTGTCCCCAGGGTGTGTCTGTGAAGTTTCAGATCAAAATTCCTAAAAGATCATTTAATATACCATTTTGAAAATGCCATATTTTGTGTTTGAGAAAAATGTGCTGTTTTGTGTGTGTCTCCTTTAAATGCAAATTAACTGCTGCTGGGCGGGGCCTTCACGGCTCGTGAACACGTGAATGAAAACTGAAACATGATACATCTGTTTGGTTATGATCATCTCTGTTGCGGACACGCTCACGTGACATTGCAGTTCTTCATCATCATGAAATATTATCACCAGCATGCGTTTTAAAGCCACATCACTCTCAGCTTGAGCACACATACCCGACGCATGCGCACAGAGAGCTGGATGTCGGAGCGTCCGTGAGTATTTTAAACTAGACTAGTTCTTTCATGTGTTATTGCGATTAAACTGTCAAATGTACACAAGGTTATGTCAGAAACACACAAAGTTCACATGAACACAGTTGGTTATGTCTGTGCACGTATGCAGCAAGTACAGAAATCCTGTGTATATATTAGTTTATTAAAGTGAAAGCAGTGTAATATACAGTACCTACTGCTATAGCTGCTGTTAATATGAATCAAACAACAAAAGATAAAAAGAAAATCACTCACTGCTCTTGACTGAATTAACTTAGTAAAAGTAGCTTTAATAAGAACACATTTCTTACTTGAATGCTGCTGTTAAATGCTCTGGCCAGGAGATAAACATGGCGAACTTTGTACAGCTCTCTGAGTGCAGGGTCTATGCTAATATGGCAGTGTCCATCAACACTCGTGGGCGGGGCCTGTGAAGTGTGACGTCACATTGCCCAGAATCTGCAAAAGGCTTGTTCCAAGACGCTGCTTATGATTTATGGGGGATTTTTTAAAAAAAAGGAGTGGGTGGATTTTTACTATTGTAGGGTGGTTGTGTACACACACTGCCAACACACATTTATGTTCAAAGACCATGTAAAAGTGAATTTTGCATAATAGGTGCCCTTTAAGTAATTTTCTGGACTCATTTTCCCAGGGCCCTATCAACTTTATAAACTCCTAACAAAATTCCCACAATAAGCCATCTCATATTAAGCAAATACAGACCTTGGGAATATATATATATATATATATATATATATATATATATTTTTTTTTTTTTTCAGGTTCTCACACTGTAAAAAAAAAAATAAACCTGTAAAATGTACAGTAAAAAAAAAAAACAGCAGCTGTGGTTGTCCGCACATTACTGCAAAAAATAAAAAAAAAAACATGGTAGCATTTAGATTTAATAGGACTGAACTTAAATTTGTTACACAACTATACATTCCATTAACTGATATGTTAATATTCCATCTAAAGTAATAAAACCTGTTTTCTGTATATTATATAATATCCTAAATATATGAAAGGAGCACATACTGTTATACAAATACAATACACCATCATGCTGACAAACATGACACTAAAATAATGCAATAAACATTTAAACAACATAAGATGAACATAAACCTCTAATATACACAATTAATAACAAAAACTAACAAGAAACTATTATATATACAAAATACCATCTAATGTAAATTGTCATCCAGGCAGTTGTATAAACGTTTTTTTCACCGTAGATTATAAGATTACTTCCAAAATCTGTACATTTAACAGTATTTTACTTTAAAATTATGTAAAATGTCTGTTAGATCTGTTACATGTTTTCACCATATGATAAGGGAACTTGCCATTCTCCAATTAACATGTTTGACCATAGAATTTTTACAGTGTTTTACTGTTAATATTACAAACCTTTTTTTTGTGCTATTTAAACATAGGAAACATGGGACCATTTTCATGTGCTCATTATGTGCCATATAAATCTGGGGAACATAATGCCCCCCTCAAACAATATGAATCTGTTGTTTGCACAAACTTGTGGAGCTCATAGTGCTGCTGTCATTACAGAAAGGGAACAAAAACTTAGTTATTCTGATTATATCATTTGTAATTAACAATAAAATTAGTCAGTAATGCCACATAGGAGCATTTTCTCTTGCTACAACAACAAAATCAGTCCCTGAAATCTATAGATCCATAACCTATGTTTGTGTGACCCATAATGACATGATTATGTGTGTATGTTTACACTGTTTTAATTTCCCTCTCAGGTGATAGCCTACTAAATAAAAAGGGTTTATGCTGCCTTCACGTGCTATCGAATTATCGTAAATAATAGTTTCCTAGTTAAACGCCCTTTACGAGGTCGTAATCACGACTTCAGAAGTGGGAAGTAGGAAATTTCCGATGAAGGCAGCATTTTCACATGGCACATTTTTTAAACAATCAGCGGCGGTGGACGAGAACATGAACTCGTTGAAAAGCATTAGCTGCAGTTAGAAGTGCGATTACAGTTGATGATCGTCGATCAATGTGTTCATATCATAACATTATTGGTGAATTTCATTGCGTGTAACATGCTGAACATGTCTTTATGTGCCTCCTCAGATATGGATCTAAGATTTGGTATTTATTACCGTTTATTAACATTTAATTATATGGGAAATAATATTGTCGTGATATTATCCAGTTAACCGCTTTCTTGCATGAAAGACACCCATCTTTTGAACTTCAAGTCAAGCGAAGCTGAACCTCAACGTGATTGTTTTGAAATGTCACCATCTAGTGGAGAAAACAGAGAATTAAATAAACTAAAAAAGAGAACTAAAAAAACAAAGCCTGAAATGAAGTCCTGCAATATATAAAGGGTTAGTTCACCCAAAAAAATAAAATCCTGTCATTTAATCACCCTCATGTCGTTCCAAACCCGCAAGACTTCAGAACACAAATGAAGATATTTTTGATGAAATCTGAGAGCTTTCTGTCCCTCCACTGACATTTGTGTCATTTGCGTTCTGAAGATGAACGAGTACACGACTAATTAATGACAGAATTTTCATTTTTGGGTGAACTGTCCCTTTAAGAAGAAAAGATGACCAAATTGTTTAAGACTTTATTCAGGTTTCCATAGCTTTGCCTGCCATTGCTAAGATGCTACTGTCAGGTCTCAGCAGTCTAGACGTCATCCATGTCCCAAACACATCCATGTCCCAAAATTACTAGCGTTCATAGTTTCAAGAGACCGAAAACAACTCATAAACAGTGTCCATCGAGAATGGTCTCTTGCGGCCCCTGCTGGCAAAACAAACATTGTATTCCCACAGTTCCATGCTTTTCAAAGATCAAATCCTGGTAGGGTGTGTAAGCGTGGTTTGCCTACAGTGGTTCCGGCTGCAGGACTGCCGAAAGACTAAAGACACGTTATCAGCAAGATTGTAGAAAACTGTACATTTCTCATCTATTACCACCCACTGCTACTTATACCAACGACGGAAAGAAGCACAGTTACAGTAGCAAAATATGTGGGAGAGCGTTGCTACAATGTGACTATATTGTATTGCAATAGGTAGCACTTCAAAGTCAATACCAAATCAAAACTAGTTAGCACATCATTTGTAATAGAAAGAATTTAATGACAATTTCTGGTTATGGTTACACTTAAAATAGTTTCAAAATAGATGTATGAGATGATAAAAACTTATACCATTAATCGTACCCAGCATGAATAGAAGGTTACCTGAGGGATAGAAAGAGAGAAAGAGGGAGAGAGGCTTTCGAAAAGAGAAGAGAGAAAGAGCCAGAGCAAAGAAGCCCCGGCGAAAGAAAGAGCCAGAGAATTAAGAGAGACAGAGAATAAAAGAAGAGGGCGAGCAACAGTTACAATCTTCTTTTATCCTTTTCTTGACCATGTGACTGAAACCCTAATGTGAGACATTCAAACTGACCAATCAGACCAAACTTCCCCCACTGTACTAAAGGTGTGACACACATTTGGCCTACAGGCCTTCAGCAGGCCTTCAACCTCTTTGTCTTTAGGAATTCCAGATGGCCCTTCTGGTAAGAAAGAGGGGGGTAGAAAACAGTAAAGCAAATTTCTTTTTTTCAAATATCAAATATCTTTGATTATTTTCAATTCTACAGGTGCTTGATCAGCCAACACCAGGGATCATTTCCTCTGGTCTATCCTCAGTCTCATCCCACCTATTCATGAATTCCAGGATTCATCATCCCAAGAGAAAATAGATGAGAATGTAAAATATTCTCATCTTTTTTTTTTAAGTCAATCAAGTGAAAAAGGCATATTGTCATTGAGTCTATCCTGTGCTCATAAATGTCTGGTTTGGTTCAGCTACATCAGGAGACTACAATGGACAGTCCGGACTGCGGAGAGGATTCTGATCAAAAATATTGCAAAATATCCCCATTCCCCAGCAATGCTCTAGAATGTATTTAGTTCAGTAATAACAGTCAAAAACAGAGCAAAAAAGTACAGAGCATTATTTAACAGTTCAGAGAATCTGAGATAAAGAACAAAAAATAATAATGCAGAATAAACACATGCACACATATATATATATATATACACCGATCAGGCATAACATTATGACCACTATATTGTGTTGGTCCCCTTTTGCTGCCAAAACAGCCCTGACCTGTCGAGGCATGGACTCCACTAGACCCCTGAAGGTGTGCTGTGGTATCTGGCACCAAGATGTTAGCAGCAGATCCTTTAAGTCCTGTAAGTTGCGAGGTGGGGCCTCCATGGATCGGACTTGTTTGTTCAGCACATCCCACAGATGCTCGATTAGATTGAGATCTGGTGAATTTGGAGGCCAAGTCAACACCTTAAACTTGTTGTTGTGTTCCTCAAACCATTCCTGAACCATTTTTGCTTTGTGGCAGGACGCATTATCCTGCTGAAAGAGGCCACAGCCACCAGGGAATACCGTTTCCATGAAAGGGTGTACATGGTCCGCAACAATGCATAGTTAGGTGGTACGTGTCAAAGTAACATCCACATGGATGGCAGGACCCAAGGTTTCCCAGCAGAACATTGCCCAAAGCATCACACTGCCTCCACCGGCTTCCCTTCTTCCCATAGTGCATCCTGGTGCCATGTGTTCCCCAGGTAAGCGACACACACACACCCGGGCATCCACGTGATATAAAAGAAAACGTGATTCATCAGAGCAGGCCACCTTCTTCTATTGCTCACGTGCCCACTGTTGACGCTTTCGGCGGTGGACAGCATAGGCACCCTGACTGTTCTGCGGCTATGCAGCCCCATACTCAACAAACTGCGATGCGTTGTGTATTCTGACACCTTTCTATTAGAACCAGCATTAACTTCTTGAGCAATTTGAGCTACAGTAGTTCGTCTGTTTGATCGGACCACACGGGCCAGCCTTCGCTCCCCACGTGCATCAATGAGCCTTGGCCGCCCATGACCCCGTTGCCGGTTCACCACTGTTCCTTCCTTGGAGCACTTTTGATAGATACTGACCACTGCAGACCGGGAACACCCCACAAGAGCTGCAGTTTTGGAGATGCTCTGACTCAGTCGTCTAGCCATCACAATTTGGTCCTTGTCAAACTCTCTCAAATCCTTACGTTTGCCCATTTTTCCTGCTTCTAGCACATCAACTTTGAGGACAAAATGTTCACTTACTGCCTAATATATCCCACCCACTAACAGTTGCCGTGATGAGATAATCAGTGTTATTCACTTCACTGGTCATAATGTTATGCCTGATCGGTGTATATATATTTATATTAATAGTTATAAAATTAATGATGCAGTTTTGTTTTTCAGTGTGGGTTTTGTAAAAGTAAAATATTGTACAGGTCTAAATGTAAAGCTTTTTTAAAAAAAAATTCCCTGTCATGTCCATTTAAAAGTCAATCCAAAATGTAAGGGGGAACAGCAATAAAAAAAAGTTCAGTATCTTCAAGTGATGTGTTGCAGGTAATACATTTATATGTATATGTTGGATATATCTACTAATAGCTGCATTTACAGGATAACATTGATGAATAATTAGAAATTTGTTAGAAATAACATATTTAACTTTAAGGTATGTCCAGATGTGCAATGATACACTCTTAAAGACAAAGGTTTTTTATTGGCATTCATGGTGAAGAATCTTTAACATCCATGGAAGCTTTCCATTCCACAAAAGGTTCTTTATAGTGGAAAACGGTTATTAAAATGTTCTTTACACCAAGAAAGAAAACGGTTCTTTTAAGAACGGATCACTGAAAGGTTCTTTTGGGGAACCAAAAATTATTCCCATATGGCATCATTGCAAAAACACCATTTTGAAAACTTTATTTTAAGAGTGTATGCTTATGGTGAGGTTTAAGCTATTTTGATTTACATTGAGGATTGGATCCAACATTAAAGGAGTTCAAAAAAGAGAGGCCATTTTCTAAAAGTTAGGGATTTTGTAAGGTTCTAGGCCACAGAGGCATCGTATGAGGACATTATATTTTAGTGAATTTCTCTGACACCATACATGTCACAGTTTTAAGTCTGGATGTCCTGTAAAGAGCACATTCAGGGCTTTTCAGAGATACCATTTGTCTGGAGGTTTCACCAGGACAACAACAACTCCTTGGTCTTTAAAAATGACTGAATGATCAAATTTAGCACTCTTATGGAAATATTTTGTAATTATCATTTAAATCTGACTAATTTTCAGATTGTTCAAATTGTTTGTTATAAATCAACATCTCAGGAAAATGTTATGGGGTTTCTAATCAAAATATGACTTTCTGGAACAGGGCACTGATTTCATCACATTTTTTTCAATAGAGGGCACCAGGACTTAAATCATGTTTATCAGGCATTTTGGGAGACACAAGAAGTGAATAGGGAAAGAAATTACATATCAATGTTCCTATAAAATATTAGATATTATTATAAAAATGTTGCCAACTATTACTCCCATTATTACACTTCTTTTTTCATTACATGTTGCTCCAAGAACACATTAATATGCAAATTAGATCCAGTGTATAGATAGATTGCAATAAATGGGAAAACCCATGTATGGCAATTTTACCCACATATTGCATAAAGTAAAATGGTATGTCAATTCATTCGTTATATCTTTAATAACATAGTTGAGAATCATCTTTAAACAAAATTTGGTTAAAAAAAATCCTGAAACCTGAAAATTGATTGGTGAATGAAAACAAAATCCCAATGTTTTTGCCTATACATGTCATTTTATTTTTTTAAACAACTGAGTCCCGGTGTCCACATACGAGGACATAGCATAACATGAATGAAATATTAAATAATAATAATAATAATAATAATAATTTGTTTCTTATGCTCTAAACAATGTAATGACATGAAACAAATACTAAATTCAAAAGACTTTGTTTTCCTGTGTCTTAGGAGGTTAATATGCCACTGGGAATAGCCTTAATCGTTTAAAAAACATTTAAACAAAAAACGTATTTAAAAATAAAATTGGGGAAAGTGTGTAACAATTGCCAATTGTTGTCAATAAGTTGGTTTAAAACGCGGACGCTTCATCTCGTTGCTGCGCGACTCCAGTCCAACTAAGCGGAAGTGAATCTCGCGAGAGTTTGGTGTGACCCTCCCAGACCTATATGGGGAGGCTGCAGACCTCCAGAGATGCGCGTTCACTGTGAATGGCGCGTACAGTGTCCAGCAGGGGGCGCTGCTCTATTTCTCGGTAGCCAGTGAAGCGCAGTCCCGCAGCAGTACGAGGGGTGCGTTTGATTACTGCACAGCTAAATGGCGGATGAGGACAAGGGGCTGTAGCTCGAACAATAACACCTTACCTTTCCTCAGTAAAGCGCGTTCTCAATCGTCTCAGCTTGCCGATGCAAATCTCGCGCGCATAGGCTGCAGTCATTCATATGTGGCTATAGTAATTGACTGATTTAGTTGAGGCACGATTGATCGCGGATTTGAGCAGACCTCCGGAGGAAGTCGCTCTCTTCATGGTGGTTGTAATATGGGGGACTCGCTCGGTTTGATCGGGAAGCGGCTGCTTCTGCTGCTCAATGACGGGAGCTCCGCGGCTGCAGCGGCGGGCGGTGGGATAGAGCCGGCGGCCTGGCTCCGCGGCACCGTGCGGGCGGTCAGTGTGATCGGGCTGGCGAGCCCGGGGGTGGAGGTGAGACCGACACAACAACAACAACACCAACACACCGTCAAAACATCAAACAAAACCGGCCCGTGCGAATAAACACTGGTGCATTCGTCAGTGTAACACAGTGAGACATGACTCTAGGTTGCATTTGATTCTGAACTGAGGGAGAGATATGCACATAGACATTAAATGTGTGTTGGAGTGCTAGTTAGCTAAGTTAGCTAGCTGCAGATAAGGGCTGGCGGTGTATTTTTGGGAGTCATTGATGCTGTCTGGGGAGGCAGCTTACTAGTTTTTAAATTCAGTAAAGGCCCATTGTGATTAAAATAAATTCAGCAAGATAGAAATCGATTAAACATACTCGCTATGGTTACAAAGGGAAAGGCCATTGTTTATATCATATTGCCTTTGAAGTAATATTCATTTTTTTTTTATGATGGGGAATGGGAGTTTTGATAAATGGTTTATTTCTATTTAGAATAAATGGAAATATAAGCTATTCATATTCACACAGACTAACTTTATTTAAAATATTATGATTTTTAGATGGTTTTGGATTAAATTGCATTAGATTCAGTTTAATGGTCAGTGTGCAGAGTACAAATGGGTAGTTGACAAATAAGAAAACACCACTTTTGAAAAACAAAATGCATATTGTTATGTAGTGTGAAGTCTGATGTTTGAGAAAACATAAGGGCTCAATTCTTTCACATTTTTTTTAAACATTTTTACTGCAGTGTGTCCTGGTGTGACATAGGAAGAATTAAGAATAAAGGAGTGTCGCACCAAAGGACAACACAACTTAACACTTTTATCGTGGTTCCAAAAAAGTTAAATATTTAAACAATTCTGAGACAGACACTTACCGTGTGTCATGGGCTTCAGTAACATGACATTGAATGGGGTCCTTCAACTAATTAAAATTGTAAGTGGAATTGCCCGATTTAAAATCAGGATATGGTGTCACACCGGAGGACATGGTTTTCAGTGACAAAATGTATCAAGATCCTATGCTTTTAGAAATATATAAAATGATTGTCATTTACTAAAATAGACACTTGTAAAATTATGCCTGAGGTATTTATTAACATTTGTATGCTTTTCTTTTTAATTTATTAAAGTTATTTATTGAACCATGCTTGAGACAGTCACACATAGGACAATTTTGAGATTTGGCTCAAAAATTAAAAAAATTCTAAAGACACAGCAGTTTTTATATCAACAGGTCCATGTAAGACAAAGAAATGTTTAACCATTTACTGCATTTTAAATGACGACAGTACTAATTATATTATTTTTTTTATCTTGTGTGACAGTGAAAATGCCATGTCACGTCAACAACCCAAATAAAGAACCAATGAAATACATGGTAGACGCATGCAGGCTTTATATTTCTTGTGCATTGGTTTGATTTAATCCTGTTAATTTTTACCATCTGTTAGTGATCTGTTATTTACTGGAATCCAGGAGACTAGTTAATGTTACTTTTTTTGTCCCTTCAAATGTCTCAAACTAAATGCTGTTCTAAAATAACAGATTCTCTAACTGAGTTATACATTTTTGAGAGGAAGCTGCTTAGTGAGTCTGTTTCACTCACCACATTTTAATAATATTAACTAGGGGTGTCACAATATATTGCAATACAAAAATACAACTATGTATCGTGGATGGTGACAATCTGTATTGTGTATAGTTCACTCACCCAAAATAAAAATTTCTGTGTGAGGGGAAAAAATGAAAGTTTTAGTGTCAGTGCTACATTAAACTACTATATATAATGTTGAATGTAATGTATAATAATGCAATGGGGGAATATTTGTGGGTCCTGATAATGCCAAATGTCCTATGTTACCAGTAAAAAGTGGCCTACATTATTTTAAATATATCCAGTCAGTGACGAGTGCATATTCGTCTAAAATAATTCTGTATTTTCAGAATCATGAATATTTTTATTCTGGTGTCACCATTGCCCTGTGCATTGGGTTACCAGCACCAAGTCCAAGCCTATTAATTTCCACCCCCAATATAATACCAAATTTAGCGTTTTAATCAACAGTACATTTTTTGTTAATGTTTTACCATATGTCTTTGAGTATCCCAATAATATTGTATTATGAGTTCAGTATCGTGATATGTTTTGAATCGTCACATGAGGGTATCGTTACACCCCTAATATTAACAGTGCTGAAATATGAGTAAAAGGAGCATTTTTCTTGTTTGGTGCTGATGAGCCTTATGACGGGGTTGTTGTGGTACATAGGACAGAAAAGGTTGTGAGTTTGGTATGTAATTACCGTAATATCCATTTCCAACAGATGGTTCACGTTGAAACCAAGTGTTCTTGTAGAGTGCAGCATTTTACTTGTGTTCTGCAAAGATGCCAACCTTCCATTTTCATTGTAGGTGTTCGTGGAATTTGAGGAGAGCCGTTGGCGGCAGCGCTCATGGGTGCAGGTGTACGGGGACGAGGTGCGTGCCGTTCTCATGGAGAGTGCCATCGTCTGGGCCAACTGTAGTGACCTCTCCCTCTCCGCTGTTGTAGGAGCGGCTGCTACTCAATGGCCAGCTTTGGTGAGTACAAATGCACACTGGGATTTCGCTCTTCCCATCCTGGTAATTTTCCCATAATTGGCCACTTGTGATCTGATCATCCAAGACAGATCTTAAAGTCGGCATGAAACGGAAGTTGCGCTAATCTTTTCTTCCTTATTGTGACGCATATCTGAGTGAAACGGCTTCTCAAACAAGAACAAATGTAGGGCGGGACTTGATTTTGTCCATGGGGAATTGATTGGATGCTTGTGGTTTGCTATTGGTGGATCTCATGTGAGTGACAGGTTGCCCCGCCCTCACGCCAGTAAACACATCATCAGAGAAGAGATGACGCTGCAAGAGAGAGGAAATTATTTTGACGAAATATTACGAGAACAGGTGAATTTTAGTGTGCTTTCACACTAGCGTTTTTGGTGCACAACCGGGTTCGATTGATGTCAGAGTTCGGTTAGTTTGGATGATGTAAACGCTGTCTTCCAAACTCGGGTGCGCACCCATGAACTGTACCCGAAATGTAACTGTAAATTCTCATGAAGTGACGGTTTATGAGTTCATGTCCTCATATAGTGACACGGCAGAGGCTAAAAAGACTGGGAGTGTCACGCGTGCGTGCGTGCGTGAGCTGCAAATGAAACCGCGCATCTGCGCCCGTCATTCACACAGATACGCAGAACATGCAGGAGTAATATTTAAATAGTATTTTGCAGTTTAATATTCACAGACACAAGTATATATTCGGCTATAGTCTGGAGCCCTGCGCTTAGATAAACACGGAAGCGACTGAACGCAGCTGCGGGTACCGAATATACTCGGGAGTCGGTACTACCGGTACTACAGAAATGCTGGTATCGTCACATTTTTAAAATTGACATCCATAGTCTGGGGTACGGTTCATGTGAATTCCGGTACGGTTCGCTGCTGATATGAACGCAATCGTACTAAATTGCGGAAGTGAACCACTATTAATGACGTATGATTTGATAAAAATGTGTTTGGGTGTGTTTCACTCACTTCCCCGACGAGCGTGACTGGCGTACTGCAAGCAGAGAGCTGTAGATCTCGTTTCTGCATATTATTTTTTTTTTTTAATTTTTTTTTTTTTTTTAAAGAGCATTTGCAGTACATTCACATTGTCAGTCATCTTTGTTTTTTGTTGTAGTTATAGTTTTAATTAGAAAAAGCTTTTGGAAATTGTTTAAATTGGATCTCTTGTAAGAGTGAAGATATGTTTGGTTTTTATTTTTTTATTTTTTTCTTCTTCTTCTCCCACTCGTTTGTGCATCTCATACTGGTTTCCCGAACCCACTTGTTGTCTTTTGTCTCAATCTTCAGATGTTCAAACCGCTGGTTGACCGTGTGGGTTTGGGATCCCTGGTTCCTGTCGAGTTCTTTGTACCAAGAACTTTGGTGTTTCTCCCTAATGGGAATTCACTGCACACTTTTGAGGTTGGTGACCATCATGAGATCTGCATTCTGATCACTTTATATTTACTGATGCAACTTTTGCACTGTAAAAGTTCAAATAGAAATATATTAAATAGATCATCTTTCTTTCTACAGACTGAAAAAGATTTTAGACACTCCTTGCTACAAGAGCAGCCGGCACTTCAAGCTGCCATCAGCAGCTGGCACAGTGACTCTGAACTGCAGGAGATCCTGCGGAAAGGTCAGTTACGTTTAACTATAAATAAACTCTAACTCTATAAACATGCTTGTGTAAACTTACCTGTTCAAAGCCTGAAATGAAGTCGTGCAATATATAAAGGGTTAGTTCACCCAAAAATGAAAATCCTGTCATTTAATCCCCCTCATGTCGTTCCAAACCCGTAAGACTTTTGTTCATCTTCACTCTTGGTTCTCACTCAAGCAACCATGCTTGAGCTTCTGTTTACCTAAATTAAATGCTGTAAACATTGTTTGCTGACCAATGTTTATATGTGAATAAATGCCTAAATTCAATCTGTTCATCCTATAAAGCGATTGTGTCTCTTCAGAAGACTTTGGACTAAACCGCTCGATGCATATGGATTTATTTTACGATTTCTTTCTGAAAGTTTTGGGTGAATAGACTTTCAGTGGAGGGACTGAAATCTTTTAGATTTCATTACAAATAACTTCATTTGTGTTTCAAAGAGGAACGAAAGCCTTAAGGGTTTGAAACAACATGAGGGTCAGTAAATTATGACAGAATCCATCTCTTTAAGCTGATAATATAAGCTTTACTTCTCTTCTGTCTTGCACAGGATCTTACACTATTCAGGGTCGGAGAGTACAGGTGTACCAGCCGGAGTTTGAGGAGCCCTGGGCCCTGGGACTCGTATCTCAGCATGATCCTGTTTCACACATAATGGAGATTACCATGGACCAGGTCCGTGCGAAAGTCAGTATGCTGTCTGTTTAGAAACTAATGGTGTTACCATTGACTGATTCATGGGGTACAGTAGATGGTGTTTGGCTTGATGTGTCTGTCATGGTTTATTGTTGCAGGGTGAGGAGACACAAGTGGTCGATCCTCGAGTTATTCATGTGATGCTTGCTGCGGAACAATTAGATGAGGTATGTTAGGTTTCTGTCACTGCTAGTGTCGATTAGAGCATAGATTATGTCTAGATTATGTCCCCTGTTCCGAAGAAAGTATTTTTGATTAAATTTGAGGGTTATTTTTTGTAACACATTTTTATTTGCACCAGAAAGAATTTATTAAATGTTAAATTTGATTTAGCAATAACAGTTGGAAATTATACAGCTAAGACTTTGAGAACATATTGCAAATGCTGCAAAAATTGATCAAAAGTGACAGTAAAACATTTATAATGCTACAAAAGATCAAATAAATCCTTTTATTTTAACCATTAATAATGATGATAATCAGCATTAATGATAATAATAAATGGGTCTTGTGCATCAAATTGTCATATTAGAATGATTTCTGAAGGATCATGTGACACTGAAGACTGGAGTGATGATGATAAATTCAGTTTTACATCACTGGAATAAATTACATATTAAAATATATTAAAAATAAAGGTAGCCTTGGTGAGCATATAAGCTATTTCCAAAACAACAACAACAAAATCTTACTGACCTCAAACTTTTGAACAGTTTTATATATATATATATATATATATATATAAAAAATACACTTTGTGATTGTGTATGTGTGTGTGTGTATATATATATATATATATATATATATATATATATATATATATATATATATATATATATATATATATATATATATATATATATATATAATATACACACACACACACACTTTGTAATTGACCTTGTGCCCGGGTCATTCTACCATATCGTGTCTCTTTTAGAGCCAAGATAGACGCAAGAAGGAGGGTGATGGTGGGAAAGGTGAGGGCACTCGGCGGCGCCGGACAGCATCTGAAGGAGATGAAGACGTTACTCTCAAACGTTTTAAAGGAGCCGGGGAGGGTGCCTCTGACAGCCAGAATGGGAACGCCTCCAACAAGGGCACTGAGGCTATGGTAACACGCGTAGAGATGCCGGGAGAGGGATTAGTGGAGGGAAAAGACGGAGGGGGTGGTGTAGGTGGGAGGGTGTCGAGCACCTGTAGTCCAGTAACTTTCCCAAACCAAGACTCCTCTAACAACAGCACTTCCTCTCAGCAGGATCACTCCCACATAAGGAGCACAGGTTTTGTCAAGGAGAATGGCAGTTTTGTCCCAAACCAAGAACGGATATCTTCAGTGTCAGCGGTGCTTCCTGCGTCCACTCCAACACCACCTCCGTTGAAGCCTGCCCCGTCGCCTTTTTCTAACACTTTTCCTTCTTTGGGTCAAATGCCCAGCTTGGTGCCCGGGGCCCCTGCCCCCAAATCATCTTCCACACTCCCAGCAACTGAGCGGGAGGAGGGAGGTGTCCTTTCAGGGTATCCTAAAACAGCTGCCCTGGTGTCTCCAGGTCCTGTGACCATTTCATCACCTTCCCAAGACAATGCTTCAAGTGTGGCTCTTTCTGTTCCTGTAGACGCAAACCAAAAGCCCAGTATGTGGGGATCAACCCCAGAAGCAAGCCAGGTAGGACATTTGTTTATTCCCTTTGGATCTCTTAATTAATTCAAAAATACATTAAATGTAATTCATACATACGAATTAATACACCACGTCATGATGAGTTTTAATTCAGAAATTAAAAACATACTTGTTTTGATATTTTGGGGGGAACAAAGTCAATAAAGGCTGTGTGATACAACTGTCCTGATATCAGAATATATAATCATAGAAGAAGCCTTATTAAAAGCATGAGTCTTCAAAAAAGAAAACCTTATTTAGTAGTGGCATAAGATTTTATTATTTTGTTGAAATATTAATGTATGGAAATTGGAAAAACCTTTGCACACGTTTGTCATGTAAAAAAACTAACAGAAATTGACCTTGACACCAAAAAGGGTCTTTAGGGGTCCCCAAAAATGTAATGTTATGAACTAATATACATTTATAAGAAATACTTATGTTGAAAAATATATTTAAAACATCTTAAGAATTATTTAAATAGAAACTTTTCTTAAAAATGTTTTTTGAAACCTTATGAAATTTGCAATCAGTTTGTAAAAGTAAAAGTAATTTCCAGGTCTGGAAAAGTATGGTATTTCCAGACTATTGTCCCTATTTAGTTTTCTATAATAGAAAATTGAGAATTTAATGAAAAAAAAAAAAGTATAATTCAAGGTGCACTTTTTTTATTATGCAAAAATTAAAGGTTATAAGGGTTACAAGCGTTTTTGATCGTTCATCTTCTTAACACAAATGAAGATGTTTTTAATGAAATGGAGGAACTCTCAGATTTCATCACAAAGATCTTCATTTGTGTTCTGAAGATGAATGACATGAGGGTGAGTAATTAGTGACAGAATTTTTATTTTGGGGTGAACTAACCCTTTAAGTATTTCATTTTATTTCTGTTCAATTACTGAGAAATTTAGTTTTAGTTAATATCAACACTGGTTTTAACAAGATTTGTCCTTTTCTTTCTTTGGACTGTCCCTTATTTGGCTTATTTATATTTCAGACCCCCAAGACCCTTGCTCTAGCTGCTGCAGGATTTGGTAAACAGTCAAATGAGGGAGTGTTTGGGGATGTTCCCACACAGACCAATGGTTCTTCCCAGGAGGACAAGCCTTTTGGCTTTCCCTTTGGAGCTGCAAAGGAACCGCAGAGGCAGGATGCTGATCCCTCACAGAATCTGTTCTTCCAATGCATGTCTCAGAGTCAGAGTGTCACGCAAGGCCAGTCAAAGGCCTTCACGTCCTTGTCTGAGTGCCTGAACAAGGAGCCGCCAAGCCTGTTCAAGCATACCGCTTCCTCTGAGGGTTTCAAAAAGGCTGTTGTGGCTTCTGCATCTGCTAGATTGTTTGGTTCAGCACCTGCTAGTGGCCTGGCACCACTGAAAGAGCAGCCAAAAGTGCCTGATGTCAAGCCTGCAGGCAATGGGCTAATGAACAAGCCTTTCGGAGTGGTGGTGGAGGCACACGGAAAACCCCCATCCACTTTTCCCTCAGCCATCGGTCAAGCCGCAAGCTCTGCCGAGGTGCAGAAACCCTCTTTGGGATTAGGAACCAGTGGACTTGGAAGTGCCAGTGGTGGGATTAGAAATGTTAACAGCTCGAGCCCAGTCAGCGGTTTTGGTTTGCTTGCTGGCAACAAGCTTTCCGAAACTCACGAGAACCTATTCCTACAGGCGTCGAAGGAGACAAATCCATTTCTCGCTTATGGTGGAGCTGTTTCGCACGGCCCTTTCAGTTCTTTGTCTACTCCAAAGTCTTCATCTGCCCTGTCTGCATCTGCTGTTTCACCTTCAGGCAGCACCAGTGTACTTAGTCAAGATTCTCCTGGTAATGATGCCAAACCAAATCTCTTCACCATGGCAGAACCTCCTAAGGGAATCTTAGCCCCCCAGTTCACTGCTCCTGCTCTCATAACCACTCCGTCATTCACATCGGTAGCCCAGGATGGACAACAAACATCCAAACCAAACAAAGAGGGTTCAGATGTCAGCACAGGAACCCGCCTCACCACTGAAGGCCAAGGTGTCGCAATGCCCTTCGACCAAACCAAGTTTTCTTTGGAGGAACGCGGTCAGTCCACCAAAAGGGATTCAGAGTCCAGTAGCAACAGTGACCTGTCTGATTTAAGCGAAGCGGAGGACAACTCTGGCCAGAGCCAGAAACCTGGTGTTCCTGCAGCCAATGAGGATAAGAGTAAGACCCAGCCTGCACCTAAGAGCCGGCCACGGAGCAAACCCTTTAAAGGTAACGTGCTTGACTACTGCATTAGTTCACCCAAAAATTTAAATTGTCATCATTGACTCGCCCCCATGTTGTTCCAGACCTGTATGAGTTTCTCTATTCGGTGGAACATGAAGATATTTTGATAAATGTCTTAATGTTTTTTGTTTTTGCATACAATAAAAGTCAAAGGGGTCCAGTGTTGTTTTGGACCTCAGTGACTACTGTCATTGTATGGACAAAAACAGTTGAACCCTTTCAACTATCAATTTTGATTGATGCCTTATGAGTTTTGCCTTGTAGCATTTTTATGCAATCAGTAGTAGCGATCAACGTATATTGGTTTTTCAGTTTGGCTGAGATATGTCATAAGCAAGATTGTTATTTTGACAGTTGAGAACTGATATCAGTGTGTGTGAGCGTAGACACACAGGTGCTCCCGTTTTCTGCGTAGAGTGGTGCAGTTATGACATTTTTGTAGGCTAACCCGTAAGTTAGCATCACACTGGTTCCCTCGACAAAAAAGCCTAAAAACAATTGGAAGAAGTGAAACGCTTAAAGTAGGCTATATACACACCACCGTCACATGACTTTAACACCACCACCACTAAGCTTCTGACAACTCTATCGGTCTTTATTAAAAAAACATTTTCCTTGAAAGTTTGAGTTAGAATAGTTTGCAAGAGTGTGATTTATAAATACAGTGAGGCTGTGAAAGCGGACTAGTGCGTAGATGTTGTTAATTATTTGGAGCCAAATTACAGGGGGGTAAAAATGACTAAATGACTTTTACACAGATTAGTAGGACTGTTAGTTAAATCTGTTGACTTTAGCCATCTTTGTTGCATTATATGCCAACTGTGACAGTTCAAAAATGGGAAAAAGCACTTCTCATGTTTTCTACCCCAAGTTTGCATGCCTGTAACTCAAAAAGTATTAAAGATATCTTAATATCCTTTTATATTCTGGGTCTTAACAAACGTTTCTTTTAGTATCTTATCACTTTGAGCAAGTTAATGTGCCCCAACTTGATCATTTCAGTGGATTTTTGTCACACAGGGAGGCATGTTGTATGCAATTGTTTTGATAATATTGAAACTAGAAATGTATCTTGTTTCCCTCTATTTATTCTTCAGAGATTCCCCTTTAAATGCAATAAGTATCAGCTGTAGGGGTGTAACGGTACACAAAAATGATGGTTCGGTACGTACCTCGATTTTGAAGTCATGGTTTGGTACGGTTTCGGTACAGCAGGAGAGAGAATACGAATCATTTTTTTTTTAAATTACAGTCGTTTACTGAACAAATTGTGTCTCTGTCTTTAAATGAATTCAATTATAATTAAAAAAAAAAATCTATCTGTGCTAATGCTGTAAACTGTGTAGGGAGCCCTTTCTTGCACATTACTGTAATAATAATAAAAGTTACAATTAATAGATCAGTCAGCATTCACGGTCATCTGATTTCGAGTTTGTGTGAACATCTCTCTAGTGGGACAGTCCGTGTTGAAGGACCAGAGTAAGGTTCGGCGTTTGAAGCAGTCCGGAGAGTCCTTCCTGCAAGATGGCTCCTGCATTAACGTGGCTCCCCACCTGCACAAATGTCGCGAGTGCCGTCTGGAGCGCTACAGGAAATCCCGCGAGCAGGACTCCGATGATGACGACCCAAATGTGGCCTGCCGATTCTTCCACTTTCGCAGGTGAATACGATTCAGACGACTTCTGGTATGACTAGTTTAACTCTTGCTTAAGGTATGACACTGACATCTTGACTTGTGAACAGGCTGGCTTTCACTAAGAAGGGAGTCCTTCGTGTGGAAGGTTTTCTGAGCCCGCAGCAGAGTGACAGCATGGCAATGGGACTGTGGCTCCCCACCCTCGTGGCACAGGAAGGACTTGACCTGGACACGTCCAAATATATTTTAGCAAACGTGGGTGACCAGTTTTGCCAATTGGTCATGTCAGAGAAAGAGGCTATGATGATGGTAGAGCCCCATCGTAAGTAACTATGTAAATTTTTATTAAAACTGAATAAAGGCCTGTTCACACTAAATAACTTATAATCGGAATAAATCATAAGAAAGTATCACATAAAACCAAACACTATTAACCAAACCGAGACATTAAATTGAATGTTTTTTTTTAATGAATTTTGAGACACACTTTTCCCTACATTGGTTTATTAGAAAAAAGCGTATCATATATAATAATACTAAAATTTTTTATTCATATACCACCTATAAATAAAGGACCTCAAGATCACTTGTTTTAGTGTGAACACTTTAGGACTTAATAGTTGAAACTGTTACTAAAACGAAAGCTAGCAGTACAAAAAAAAAATTGTGTGTTTATAAATGTTCACTAAAATATTAATAAAACTAAAATAATAGACACAAATTTAAAGCTAGTGACCATTTTAAAACTTGTATAAAACCTGATAATCCTCTGTGATTTTGCAGAAAAAGTGGCATGGAAGCGAGCTGTGAGGGGAGTGAGAGAAATGTGCGATGTGTGTGAAACGACACTGTTCAACATCCACTGGGTGTGTCGCAAATGCGGCTTCGGTGTTTGTCTTGACTGCTACCGGCTACGCAAGAACAGGCCACCTGAAGGTAGATATGACAAGGAGCTGTCACATTAATGACTGGTCAAACGATCATCCTGTTTGATGCAAGACCACTATCTTGTATTATGTACATCCGTTACAGCATGTCTCTGATTCCACTCTTTCAGTAGAAGACAGTCCTGATGAAGAGGTGTTCTCATGGCTGAAGTGTGCTAAAGGCCAGCCACATGAACCACAGAACCTCATGCCCACTCAAATTATACCTGGCACAGGTTAGTGCATTTATTCCTATTTATTATACACCGATCAGGCATAACATTATGACCAATAATGACAGGTGAAGTGAATAACTCTGATTGTCTCTTGATCACGGCACCTGTTAGTAGGTGGTATATATTAGGCAGCAAGTGAACATTTTGTCCTCAAAGTTGATGCGTTAGAAGCAGGAAAAATCCTTATCCTTGCCCATTTGAGCGAGTTTGACAAGTGCCAAATTGTGATGACTAGACGACTTGGTCAGAGCATCTCCAAAACTGCAGCTCTTGTGGGGTGTTCCCGGTCTGCAGTGGTCAGTATCTATCAAAAGTGCTCCAAGGAAGGAACAGTGATGAACCGGCAATGGGGTCATGGGCGGCCAAGGCTCATTGATGCACGTGGGGAGCAAAGGCTGGCCCGTGTGGTCCGATCAAACAGACGAGCTACTGTAGCTCAAATTGCTCAAGAAGTTAATGCTGGTTCTGATAGAAAGGTGCCAGAATACACAGTGTATCGCAGTTTGTTGCGTATGGGGCTGCATAGCCGGGGAACACATGGCACCAGGATGCATTATGGGAAGAAGGCAACCCGGCGGAGGCAGTGTGATGCTTTGGGCAATGTTCTGCTGGGAAACCTTGGGTCCTGCCATCCATGTGGATGTTACTTTGACACGTACCACCTACCTATGCATTGTTGCAGACCATGTACACCCTTTCATGGAAACGGTATTCCCTGGTGTCTGTGGCCTCTTTCAGCAGGATAATGCGTCCTGCCACAAAGCAAAAATGGTTCAGAAATGGTTTGAGGAGCACATCAACGAATTTGAGGTGTTGACTTGGCCTCCAAATTCCCCAGATCTCAATCCAATCGAGCATCTGTGGGATGTGCTGAACAAACAAATCCGATCCATGAGGCCCCACCTCGCAACTTACAGGACTTAAAGGATCTGCTGCTAACATCTTGGTGCCAGATACCACAGCACACCTTCAGGGGTCTAGAGGAGTCCATGCCTCGACGGGTCAGGGCTGTTTTGGCAGCAAAATGGGGACCAACACAATATTAGGAAGGTGGTCATAATGTTATGCCTGCTTGGTGTGTGTGTGTGTAAGTAAGTATGTAAGCACATTTATATTGTCTCCTTGTATCCCTTTAGCCTTGTACAGCATAGGTGACATGGTACACGCAGCCAGAGGTAAATGGGGGATCAAAGCGAACTGCCCCTGCACTAGTCGACATAACAAACCCTTGGTTCGGCCCAGTGCTCCAAATGGCCTTTCACAGGCATGTTTTCTTTTTGATACTCTTAAATATTGCAGAAACATTCTGTTTTTGTTTTTTTTTTTGTTTTTTTTTGTTTTTTTCTAGTCTCTTCTTGCAATCTCATCTTTTGTCTCTTTACTGGTGCAGTCGAGTGCAGCTCACACTTCGGGGAACGGAGCCACCTCCACTTCAGCCACAACCCGCCCGAATGAGGAATCTGCAGCAGGCGCAGTAGTCAAAACAGAACCTGTTGAAGAGGCGGGCAGTGCTGACACAACATCAAGCACCAGTGGGACAAACAGCAGCGCACCTAGCCCTGCTGCTGCCCCCACACCAGCCGCAAAAGATGGCAAGGCCAATTCCTCAGCCCTGCACTGGCTGGCTGACCTGGCCACACAAAAGGAGCCCAAAGGTGAGACTATGTGGAGATACTTTATAACAGTAACAGTGGTAGCACTTTATTTTACAGTCCTGTTCCCCATGTACATACTGTGTACTTATTACAGTAATTACAATAACTGGGTAATAACTAGGTACTAACCATGAACCTACACATAAACCTATCCGTAACCCATGTAGTTACCTTATATTACCCTGTATTTTCTTAAGTACATGTAAGTACACGTACTGTAAAATAAAGTGCAACCCAACTGGTTTTTGCTTTAACTTACATTTGACCAAAATGTTTATACATAGTTTTTCTTATATTTATGCAAAGATATTTGTGTTATTTATATTTCATTGTTATAATAAACTATAATAATATGCTTTATTTTTATATCATCTTCCATACAAGAAATGCACATCAAAGTGCTTTACAATAAAAAAGCATGACATCAAGCACAAAGTTCTTTACATAAAAACGAATAAAAATACCATAATTAATATAACATGAAACCCCACTTTATAATAATAAAATATTAAATTAGTATTCATGTAATGCATAACAAAAGATGGAAATTAAAACTTAATAATAATAATAAAAGAGAAACAAAATACAAAAAATGCATAAATTAGGTAAAAAAGTCAATGAATACAAAAGGAATTTCAAGAATTTTTGCTTTATTAAATTAATTTTTCATTTTAGTTCAAAGCTAAAGTAAAAGATACATTTTAAGCTTTCTTTTAAAAATATATGGTGAGCTAGCTTCCCTAATATTATTGTTGTAGTCTAATAATTATTTTGTTACCATAGTGTTAAAAAAAACTGAACAAATGTTTAATAGATGATTAAATATTGGTTCTGCACTGGTTATCAGACACTTCTACATATATAAAAATGATCCGTATTGGTAAATCATATGGGTTGATCTGTACTGCCTATTTTCTTTGAAGTAGCAGTAATTTGCAGTAAAAATACTATATAGTGTTATTTTGATAAGCCTATTTATGTTTCTATCCCAAACTATGTATGATTTATATGCTTAGCTACATGTTATTTGGCTTTAGTAATATTTCCCCCCCCCCTCTATGTCCCAACCCTTTAAGAATAAATTTGTGACAATTTTAACATAACATGATATTTACATATAACATTTGATGAATTGGCTACATACTTCATAAAAGGGACGAATCTCTTGAATTTGCAGCTTCTTGGTGAGTCTTTATACACTGTGCTTAGGCTCTCCCTCTTATTTTATCATTTTGCAGAGTCACTGCGCTCCATGATGGGTCGTGACCCTCGCGCTCCGTTTGGCCTGGACTCCTTCAGCACCCTTTCCAAACCCTCGGGGTCCAGCCCCAAGCTCTTCAATAGTCTGCTGCTGGGTGCTGGCCCGTCCCAACCCAAAGCAGAGGGTACTAGCCTCCGAGATCTGCTGAACTGTGGTCCTGGGAAGCTCCCGCAAGGCCCCACAGAGGGAGGAGTCCCCTTCCCTTCAGTGTTCTCCACTGCTGGTGTAAGTATCAGTGCTTTGCATCTATCTTACATTGTTTTTGAGACTTGTTTTTATTCTCATGATAAACATTTGTTATGAATAATATCATTAATTTTTTAGGAATCTCCATCGAGAGAAACATTTTTATACGTATTTAAGCCAGTAGAACTACATTATTCAAAACAAATGTTACTTCATAGTTGTTTTATTTAAAACCTTTTGGGGTTGAATTTCCATCTCACCAAGGCTGAAGTACAATTTTATAGTGGTTATCTGAGACGAAAAACTTACCATGTGCACGTCATGGGCAACACAACTTAACACTTTTATCGTGGTTCCAAAAAAGTTAAATATTTGAACAATTCTGAGACAGACACTTACCGTGTGTCATGGGCTTCAGTAACATGACATTGAATAGGGTCCTTCAACTAATTAAACTTGTCATTGGAATTGCCCGATTTAAAATCAGGATATGGTGTCACACCGGAGGACATGGTTTTCAGTGACAAAATGTATCAAGTTCTTACGCTTTTTGAAATATATGGATGAAAAAAATGATTACCATTTGCTAAAATAGACATGCTTGAGACAGTCACACCACAGGACAATTTTGAGATTTGGCTCAAAAATTTAAATAAATCCATGTAAGACAAAGAAATGTTTAACCATTTATTGCATTTTAAATGATGACAATACTAATTGTTAATTTTTATCTTGTGTGACTGTGAAAATGCCATGTCACGTCAACAACCCGAATATATTTTAAAATGTAATTTATTTGTGATGCAAAACTGAATTTTCAGCATTACTGTCACATGATCCTTCATAAATCATTCTAATATACGGATTTGATGCTCAAGAAACATTTTCTTATTATCAATGTTGAAAACTGTTGTGCTGCTTCATATTTGTATGGGACCTTTTTTCAGTATTCATTGAAATAGTTTGAGAGTCACTTTTGATCAATTTAGTGCATCCTTGCTGAATAAGTGTTAATTTCTTTAAAAATATAAAACTGACACTAAACATTGGAATGGTAATGTAAAAATTGTTATTGAGACTTAAAAGACATGAAATGTTCTAAATACATTTTATTAATGTAGTTTTGTTCTTTCCCTCCATAGCAGGCTGATAAAATGAAGGGAGGTCTTCCTAATTTCCTGGATCATATCATTGCATCAGTAGTAGAGACAAAGAAGGCAGAGGGTCGGCGTGTGTCAGGGTCAGCAGAAGGCGGCGAGTCTGGGACTGTTCCTCGCAGAGAGGGGGTGATGGGCCTCAGTGTGCTAGACCCCCACACCTCCCACTCCTGGCTGTGTGACGGCCGTTTACTCTGCCTACAGGACCCCAGAAACAGCAACAACTGGAAGATCTTCAGAGAGTGCTGGAAACAAGGACAGGTGAGCAGTGACGGCCAAATGGATGCACTTCTGTTTTATCAATTACGTTCTGCTGTTGCTAATCACACTTTCTTTTGTTTAGCCTGTGCTGGTCTCAGGCATACACAGGAGGCTGAAGGGTAACTTATGGAAGCCTGAGGCTTTCAGCCAGGAGTTTGGAGACCAGGATGTAGACCTGGTCAACTGTAGGAACTGCGCCATCATCTCTGATGTCAAAGTCCGAGACTTCTGGGATGGCTTCCAGGTCATTTCCAGTGAGTACAGATGCTTTAATATCTCCAGACTTATTCTCAAACTTGGCTGGGCTTTTCATAGTTTAATAAATTATTGACAACAGTTTAATTGATTGATTAATTAACATCCCTAACTGTCATCATAACCAGTTAACAATGAAACCACTTTAACCTGGAGTCTATTATGTTCTCCTTTCTTTTCTAGAACGGTTGCAAGGTGGAGATGGCCAACCTATGGTATTAAAACTTAAAGACTGGCCTCCTGGAGAAGATTTCAGAGACATGATGCCCACTCGGTAGGTTTTCTGATGTCATTTGGTGCCTTGGTATCTTCATCTGTGCTATATCTAACTGGGAGCAGCCAGTGTGTTTAGCAGTTTTTATAATTTGACTTACTTATGTTCTCCTGTTTGCAGGTTTGATGATCTCATGGACAACCTTCCTCTGCCAGAGTACACAAAGAGAGACGGCCGTCTCAACCTGGCCTCTCGTCTTCCAAACTTCTTCGTTCGGCCAGATCTGGGCCCTAAAATGTACAATGCCTATGGTAAGGGATCTTCATTCAAAAACCCGCCAGTACTCGAGGAATACGTTGACTTATCTTTAACCTCTTTCCTTTGCCGTGTCTCTCTCAGGTCTGATCTCCACAGAAGACAGGAAGGTTGGCACCACTAACCTGCATCTGGATGTATCCGATGCAGTCAACGTGATGGTGTATGTGGGTGTCCCAGAAGGAGACAGTGATCAAGAAAAGGGTAAGCATAAAGCTTATGTGTATTACATTTTATTGCTAATTTACTTTTTATTGTTTCTGTAAACTTATATTGCTAAATCATATTATAATATTTTAGTTTGTATCTCCCAGATTTGTTTTGTTCCTGTACTGTATAAGGATGGGCATAATTTTGATAGTTATTTTGTAGTCTATTATTCTTAAAAAAAAACCTTTGTAATCAATAACTCAAGATGAACATTTTTTGAATTAAGTGTTTTATGTTTAGATTTTGTCTTATTTGCAAATGTTATCACCAATAATGGTTTCAAACCTTCAATGAAATACCAAAAATTAAAAATCCACACCGTGTTCACAAGCTGTCAAATTTCCCTGAAAACAATTTCTGTCCTAAAAGGGTTAGTTCAATCAAAAATAGAAATATTGTCATTTGTTTACTCATCCTCATGTTGTTCTGAACCCGTTTGACGAAATATGAAAGGCAGAGTTTGAACTCACTTTCATTGCATTGTTTTCCTCATACAGTGAAAGTGAATGTTGAATGGGTCATTCTGTCTAGCAAATTATTTTGCATTCTGTGGAATAAGGAAAGTCATACAGGTTTGGAATGATTAATAGTAATTTAATTTTTAGATAAAGTGTCCCTTTAGGCATAAGCTAGAATTAGAGAATCCACCCATAGATTAAATATTTGGATAGGGAAAAGTGGCATTCAAATAGAACAAAATAGATACAGTGCCTTACAAAAGTATTCAGACCCCTAACTTTTTGTTACAAAGTTTTATATCGGTGAATAATAGTCCCAAGCCTCCCTCAAGAGGTAGTTTCCTAGATGCCACCATGGCAGACCTTATTAAGAGTAGAAGCTGTATTTAATTTGAATTACAGTCGAAGGTTGTGATGATGTATATGTTTGCAGAAAGACGTACAGTGTCGTTCATGATCAGTACAACATATTGAATGTCTTTCCCTCATAGCTGTGTTTTTGTTGGTGTCATTAAAGGATTAGTTCACTTTAAAATAAAAAAATTCCTGATAATTTACTCACCCCCATCTCATCCAAGATGTTCAAGTTCATTTTATTTATATAGCACATTTACAACAGCCACTATGCTGACCAAAGTGCTTTACAGAAGAACATATTAAAGAAAATATGTTCTTCTGTAAGATTAAAAGAAAATATAACATGCATAAAACAATAAAAATAAGAGCACAGTTACCATAAAACAGGAAGACCACAACCAGATATCGAAGCTCAGATATAAATTACCAACAGAGAGGAAAAGAACAAAAAAATTAAAATTCAATATACTAAAGAAAACAGGTACGTTTTTAAAAGAGACTTGAAAGCAGACAGAGAAGGGGCCGTTCTAATCTCTAAAGGCAGGGTGTTCCAAAGTCGTGGCCCTGCCACCGCAAATGCACGCTGCCCTCTACGCTTGAGTCTAAAGTGAGGGACTACCAGCAGACCCTGGTCGCAGGATCTTAGGCTTCTGGATGGAGTGTAGGGATGAAGAAGCTAAGAGGTAAACAGGAGCTAGGTTATGTAGAGATTTATATACAAAGAGGAGAATTTTGAAGTCTACGAGAGCATCAGGCGGCATGCCAAACACACAGGCGCCATCTTGGAATCCAAGATGTTCTTGTCTTTCTCTCTTCAATCGAAAAGAAATTAGGAATTAAGAATTAAAAATGTATATACTTTTTAAACACAAATGCTCGACTTCGGTGTTATTCTTCTTCACGGCGTATGGCGTGATCACGTCGGAAAGTTCACGCGTGATGTAGGTGGAAGTACCGACCCAGTGCCGAAAAACTCCATCTCATGTTCTCCTCCAGCTTTAAAATTGTACGTGATGACGTCATGCGTCGTGAAGCAAAACATCAAAGTCGCGCATTTGAGGTTAAAAAGTGTATATTATTATTATTATTATTATTATTATTATTATTATTTTTTTTTTTTTTTTTTTTTTTTTATATTTATTTTTTTTTTTTTAAATGACCGATGGTTTCGCTAGATAAGACCCTATTCCTCGTCTGGGTCCGTGCAGAGCTTCTGAAGCCCTTCAAAGCGCTTTGAAACTGCATTGATTTGGACCTTCAACCTGTTGGTTGCCATCAAAGTCCATTATGTGGAGAAAAATCCTGGAATGTTTTCCTCAAACTTAATTTCTTTTTGACTGAAGAAAGAAAGACATGAACATCTTGGATGAGATGGGGGTGAGTAAATGATCAGGAAATTTTCATTTTGACGTGAACTAATCCTTTAAATATAGCATCTGCTCTGACTGAGGTCTCTCATGGTGAAATCTGTGCAGATTATGAGCTATTGTAGCACATTTATAGCATCCAAACCACTCACAGGCCAGTGGGCCGGATGCAGTCAGGGCCTTTAGGACGGCCTGTGCTCTTGGGGTCTTACTACTTTTGATTGTGGCACCATTTCTCATTCACAGAAGCAGACCTCGCTGGATTTAAAGGTCTGTGCATTTTTTTTCATTTGTCTCACCTCAGGCATGCCCTTCCCACTTTTCTCGCTATCTCTTGTTCTACACTCCCATTGCTTTAACCCATATCTTACTACTCTTCTTTACATTAAATGAATTATTAGTGTTGAAGGTTTATTATAAAACAACACTATATGGCTAATGGGTATGGACAGTGCACCTCTCAGTGCCACATTTTGTACTACATTCAGAATTGTTTTTGTTGTTGTTACATTTCACTGTGTTGATGCCCCTTCAGACCAATTTATGATTGAGTTAGCTTTTTTTTTTTTTTTAAAGTGGTCATATAATAATAAAAAACACAATTTCCTTGGTTCTTTTCAAGTAGTTTTATGTATAATGACTTATAACTTTCAGAAATCGAAACGTCGTCCTCAGTCCAAAAAGACGATTTATTAAAGGAATAGTTGACCCAAAAATGAAGATTTACTATATTTCAAAACCATATGCTTCTAGTTCAGCTGTGAAACACAAAGGGAGATTTTTTTTCGAAGACTCTTTCATGTGAAGACTCTCCTCATGTGTTTGCATAATGATGCATTTAAAAGTTAATGACCAAACGTATCTTTATAAAAGTTTACAATGCTTGGAGATGAAATATAATGTGGATAACATTGAATACATATATATATATATATTTTTTTTTTTGTCAGGTTAGATACTGATTATTAATCACTCAAACCCTTTTATCCAGACCTCTCTACTTAACCGTCAGTCTTTCACATCCGCCATGTTTGTGTAACAACTTTTTATTCATGTTTGAATAAACCGAATCCTCGTCCAATGCGCAATAGGTTGTGGGCAATATTAGCCGTTAGATCCACAGGTCTGCACTTCGGATTCTAACCAGAAAAAGTAGACAGCCAGAAGAACAGTCTCTACAGAGCATCGTGAGAGAAAACGCACAGCATCCACAGTGGAAGGTTTTAATCCAGTCCTCCTTTCTTCTTAACTCTTCCAGCTGCGCTGAAGGCACGCTTGCTGCTACTGCTGCTGGTGGGAACACTAAACAATGTGCGAGCCAGTCTTGACAGTCGCAGTAGCATGGTCTTGTGTTGTTTCCACCAGCGCAGCATATCTCATAGTTTATTTTTAATATAAAAAGAAAAAGCCTAAAACAGGCCCGATGCCCGGCCTGCGCGTAAGCTATGACTTGAAAATTGGCCCGAAGGCCAGCCCTAGTCCCCGTTGGGCTCGGGCCGAAATGCAAGGCTTTAATCCAGGCACCTTTGAAATACTCATTTCAACATACTACAATTTGGGACACACTAATTCTGATTTCAAATACTATTTAGGATGATGAGTATGCGAATTGGGACGCAGCACAAAACACGCCTTATTCAACTCATCAGCTCGTTAGTAGAGACTTACAAAATGTTATGGAGACATACAAAATGTGCACTGTTGGTATGGTATCCAGGAACAGGCTTGGGAAACACTGGTTTAGACATAAAGGCCCAGACACAGCAAGCGACATCAAAGAACAAGGGCCGACTGGGCCAAAAAGTTGAGCACGCCGCAAAGACTACAGCCAGTGGCAATCTCTCATGTACATACGTGAGAGGAAATAACTCTTCATACCAGCAGGTTGCAGTAGTCTGTATTTGTTATACAAAAGAGGAACCAATAAGAAGACTGCGGATATACAAACCATAAACAAAGCAGCGCTTGCTTACCACTTTCACACTAATCTCGCTCCCTGCAGATGGATTCAATGACAATCTCAGATGAGATGAGGATGAAAAATGAGGAGCCTTCTGTTTGTGCCCTCTTGACTTTGTTGTTCAGTTTCGTTTTTCTTGTGCACTGGTTCACTAAGCTGACCAGCCAATCAGAGTGATCTCTCTCACGATGACTCTGACGCGGATTCAACATGCTCAATTGGTCGAAAAGCTGCAGACGGGGTCCGACTAGTGCTAACAGTGCAGAACACACTGCAGAAACTAGACCGACAGATGCTCAACGATGGCCCGACATTGGTCGACCGTCGGCTTAGTGCGTCATGGCCTTGTGCACTATATTCCAAGTCTTCTGAAGTTTTATGATCGCTCACTGGAGGGGTCTGTTTCTAAGACAAAGGCTGTTAACTGCTGCAACCAGATAAAATGGATCGCTCTTTTGAGGCAGTTGTCTTCAATGAACTGGTTTATCTGGTTCATAACTTGAATGGAACAATTTTCAATATCAGACTGATTTTTTTTTTTTTTTAAATTTGCGGTGTTCAGCTGTGACTAATATTATGACCTCTTTAAATAGTTCATATCTGCTATAGGAAAAAATATATATTTTTTAAAATTGTCCATACTTTTCAGTGGTGGTTGTTGATCATGTCATTCCTTTTAAATGTTTTAAAAGATATTTGAATTGGAATTTTTTTTATTCCAGGATTCTGTGGTCAGATTAGTTTTTTTTCCCCCCATAGAATATGTTGAGATACTGGAACAGTTTGTGTTTTTTTTTATTTATTATTATTTATTTATTTATTTATTTGTTTATTTATTTATTTTCTGTTTAGTATCCTTCCCCCCTTCACATTCAGCCTCTTTGCTCCATTTGCTTGCTTAATCAGTAGGGCTGTCAATAGATTCAAATATATTTCGTTTAAATTAATCTCAAATTTCTTGTAGTTCACATGTTATCACATTCAGTTCCTCCTTAAGATAAAAAGTCAAAACATGTAGTTATTGTGTTTGGTAGTTATGCCACACCACACATTGAGAAATAGTAACAATTTTCCCCGTGTGTGGTATTAATCTTGTGAAACATCTGAAGCCCTGCTCCATTTATGTTTTGCACGTGAATGAGTAACTGAAGGTGATGCAATTGATTATTTCTTGGAATCCCACTGTTGTAATAACTCCTACCTGACAGATATCTCTGAGGGGGCTTTCACACTGGGCACGTTTGCTGCGGTCCGAGTCCAACTGTTCTGCAATGTTGGTCTGGTTTCACACTCAACTTGATTCTATCGAACCCCGGTGCGTTTGCGTGCATCGTACGCCATCACAAACGTGCACGGTGCATGACAGAAAACAGGACATGGGTCAATAAACTGTTTTTTTTTTTTTTTATTTGGTTTGTGCAGCAGAGTGAACGAAACTTGTTTACTGTATGTGCGTCGCATGAACGCTGCTTGCAAACTGACACTTTTGTGGAGACAGCGGATTGCGAGCCATTCAATTGCCGCTCAGATTGCACTCACTCTGCACAATGACACTGCAGGCTCACTCTTGCTCGTTTCCAAGGTAAATCATCACCACTGTCATCCCTTACATGAGTTTTGTTGAACTAATAATGTCATCCGCTTAAATGCATGTGCAGGTTACTCCTGAACAAGTGCGCACCCGAATCAGAGTTGCTTTTTTCCCCCCAAATTACCAATTTTTCATGCAAACCGTGCTTTGTTTCTAACTAAACTGCCAGTGTGAAAGCACCCTGAGTCACATCTGTGTCGGCCACAGTCTTAGGCCCTGTTTACATCTGGTATTAAGATGCATTTTGGTCGATCTGATCACAAGTGGACGATGCTAAATACAGGTGTAAACAGGCTCTAAAACGTTTTGAGCTTGTCCACTTTCGACCACTTCCAGAGGTAGTCGAAAATGCATTCGACCGGATTGCTTTCGTAGTGTAGACGCTCATGTGGATGAATGTGTTCGAACAGCCACAAAAGACCGTCTACTCTCCACTACTGACCTAATGCGTTAACATTATGGGAAGTGCGCTAGCCAGATGGGATTTAAACTTTGTCGGCTGAAGACCCAAATGTGGTTTGAAGGTGAAAAGCATACCAAGCACAATGTTCTCTCACCATTCCTGATTTCTAACACACACTCACAGCGTTCGGCTGGTCTCGTGGCTGTCAGAGCAGAAACAAAAGCTGATGCTCTCCATATGTTTTTCTGTCGTCTCCTTTCATGTTCATATATAAATTGTGTGAGCTTATTTTGTCCCTTAGATCGAAAGATCAAAAAAAAAAACCCCATACATTTACCTGCCATAGACCCTCCCCTCGAAGAAATCAGGACAGAAGTGGTTGAAAGTGGACAAAAGAGACGGATGTAAACAGGGCCTTAAACTGCAAGAAAAGAGTAGGGATGTCCCGATCAAGTTTTTTTTGGGCCCCCGATCAGTTTCGAGTCATTGAATTTTGAATATCTGCCGATACAGAGTCCTGATCCGATACTTGTATTTTCTTAGTGCTTGGTGCACACTTCAGGTACATTAGTTAATAAAATCAATGTAATGTATATAGGAATGTGCAGAGAGTATCTCAGGGGCAGGGGCTCAAATGTTAAAAAGGGGCATCTGTCACTATGGAGTAATTTCTAATAAAACGATAAACTACTGTAATTATTTTTATAGGCCTATGTATGCGTGTGTGTGTGAGTGACTCTCTCTGCCTGTCAATCAGGTTACGTTTGAGTTTTGGTGATGTTTTCAGAGGGCAGGGAGAGAGTATATGAGAGAATATGCTGTCAGATAAAGTGATAGTGTTAACAGCGTAACAAAGAAGTGAACATTTTGAATGAATCGTATGTGTAAACATTCATTTTGACAGCCCTAGTGTTAGATAATTGTAATCACTCAAACTTTAAAATATTAAATATCTACTTTCCCTGACTAATGCTTAGAGATCCTGTGTAGTATGACGTTAAGTAATGGACAAAACAGCGCATGAACAGCGTGCAAGTGAATTACAGCAGTGTGAACACAGTGACAAAGCTCACGCGTAAAATGTAAACCGGCAGAAATCGCAAATCCCAAACTCGAGCACAAAAAAAGATTATGCACAGAAATCAACACGTTGTGAGGAGAAATAACAAAAGTCCTGACAGGTCTTGCACGCGCAAAACTGACCACAAGTGCGAGTTCTGGTCTACACCATGCGGCAACCTCCCCCAGTTTCTCTTGAAGCCAATACAGAAGTGACTTAAACTGCAATTCATCGACTGGCCGCTAGAGACAGGCTCCAAAAGGGAGCAGAATCTCATTGAGTCACATGTTAAAATGCCCAACTTTACAGCAGAAAAAAACATGTTTACAGCCTGGTACAAATTGTGGTTTTGGTTTGTACAGCTAATTTTGCTAATTTTAACTGTGAGGGGGGTGAATTTTTATTTTTTTTAATAACTCATTCGTTTACATTATATAAAGCCTTAAAGTTCTGCATAATTAAGGGCGTGGCCATTTTGAGTGACAGGTGGATTGCCGTTTGTCTGCTGTCTGTTAGTCATCACATCACCTCAGCTCCAGCCACGTCCCGCCTCTTTGTCCATTGTCAGTTATTCGTGAGTGACGTGCGGTGACGCGCTGCCAAACTCTCTTCAGAAACCTACGGGTGACATCACGGACACTACGTCCTTATTTTTTTTTACAGTCTGGTCTACACGCACACAGATCTGAACACACACAAGTCCGTTTAGACATAGGGTGGGGTCAAAACATATGAGTTAACAAATGTGGCTGTCGGCCTTCTCTGGCTGCTTGTATTACGTGAACAATGTCCTCTTGTTGTGATTGGCTGTTCTTGGCCCTCTCCAAACAAAGACACTCAAAACAGGCTTAGTTGGGAATGGGATGGCAGACAGTACATTTTTCTTTCCAAGTTCATACGTCTTAGTAGCTGTAAGATTGGATCAGCGGCGTATTATGAAAGCCCTACGAGGCCATGGATTGTTACGTTTTCTCTTTTGTTTTCTCTTGATCTAGACATAAAAAAAAAAGTTTTCTCGCGATGTAATTATAACTTTAAGTTGGTTTGATATTGGACATTCGTTAAACATTCAATCTTTTCTTCAACATTAAACAATGTGTAATCACAAAATAGTGGCAGTTCATGCTGTATTTCGTACAGATCATGCACATAAAGCATATTTTTTTAAAATATAACCGCAAATAACAATCATCAGAGCCCAAGCACCAATGCCCCATGACCAAGTAAACACTGTAATAAGTCATGTAATATTTTTGTAGAAATGATAATCTACTATACTGGATTGCAGAAATACTACACAGAATAAAGTGTCATATTACTTAAGACAGCATGTTAGAAAGTAATTCTTGTGCTGCAAGTGCTTCTAAGCAAGTGTGTCTTTATAGAAATCTTAAAATATGGACAGAACATATTTTATGGATATATGGACAGTAATACATTTAATCATGTCTGGCAATTTGAAAAATGTTTTATTGGGGTCTATAAAAGTTAAATAAACATTTAATGATCTATAAGCCTTTCACATTTCTACACTAATTATATAGAACTATACTGTCAGTACACCATGGCTATACAAATGAACTAGATTAATGCATTTATATTCAAAGGGATTAAAAGATTCTTTATCCTGTGGGACATTAATGCCACAACCTTCATCTTTCATTTGAAATAGCTGACCATTTATAATTGCTGTTAGCCTCCCGAGCATCATAAATTTATGAAACGAAGCATGTTTGCCTTAATTAAAACCCGTTGCTCCAACGCACAAAGAATCTTACAGCTACTAAGACATATGAACTCAGAAGGAAATCGTATCCCTTTAATGTAATGCAAGCAGCCAATCAAAATAAGAGTTCCAGAGAAGGCCAGCAACCAATAGCATTTCTTAACAAAACGGACAAATGTGTGTTTAGATCTGTGTGCATGTAGACCAGAACTCGCATTTCAGTTCTGCATGCGAGACCTGTCAGGACTGGCGGTTTCGTTATTTCTCCTCGTGACGTGTTTTTTTCTGTGCAAAGTCATATTTTTTTTATGCTTGAGTTTGGGATTTGCGTTTTCTGAAGGTTTACATATTACGTGCGAGCTTTGTCACTGTGCTCACACTGCTGTAATTCATTTAAAGCTGTAGTGTAGACACAAAGGAGGCTCTTAAAATCAATATGAATAGTACAGCTGTAGTTCGCTGTCTTATGGAAAGGATAAAGACTTTTACACAAGTTATGTTTGTTTACTGACCGACCTGTTATTACTGCAGAAGTGATGCTGACCATTGAAGAGGGTGATGTGGATGACATGACTAAGAAAAGGGTCTACGAGGTCAAGGAGAAACCTGGAGCGCTCTGGCACATCTACGCCGCCAAAGACGCTGAAAAGATCCGCGAGCTCCTGCGAAAGGTGAAAGGATGACGTTGTCTGTTTGATGTGATTGCTTTTAAAGTATTAGTTTACCCAAAAACGAAGACCCTTGTGTGTCTTTGAGGACATTTTTAATGTCACATTTGGGCAATGTTCTCTACCTATTTTTTGTGTAGGGTATGAATAACTGAAGTTAATTACACCTATTTATTGCAGGTTGGAGAAGAACAAGGTCAAGAGAACCCACCAGACCACGATCCTATCCATGACCAGAGCTGGTACCTGGACCAGACGCTGCGCCGCAGGCTGTTCGAGGAGTATGGAGTCCAGGGCTGGTCCATTGTGCAGTTTTTGGGAGATGCTGTGTTCATCCCAGCTGGAGCGCCACATCAGGTTAGTTACTGAGATAATGCCCACCAGAGTTCAGTTCAGAATCATGCACTTGAAACTAGGGGTGTGTGATATTGTAAAAATTATATCTGAATAGTTTCTGGGATTTTGTTGATAACGATAATTAGACAGTTTGCTGAGTGTGTTTTTGTGCTGGCACGTTGGCTGGTTTAGGCCTGTTGTGGACAGCTGACTCCTGAAGTTTTTCATATTCTTTATATTGGTCAGTTCACAGCAGTGACAGAAATTAACTTTTTCATTAAGGGCTTATATTTGTCACCATTTCCAGGGGCATTGTTTTCTAACCTTATTAGATCTATGCATCATCTTTTATGTCAAATTCTTACACTTAATCAGTTAAATTAGTGTCAAAAATTTATTTTTTCCAATGCAGATGGGCACAGAAGCTGTATCTAAAGCAGCATTTACATTGCAATTACAGTATGCTAAGATATTAATGTTTTAAACATTTTAAATATTGAAATATTAAATTATTTATAAAATGAAATGATACTTTAAATATAGTGCTGTCAGTCGATTTAAAAAAAAATCTAGATTAATCACTTTTTTTCTGTGATTTTTAAAGTTTTAAATATATTTTATAATGTAGTAATTTCAGAGTTAATCTCCCCAAAAAAAACCTGTATATTTAAATACTTAATGTAACGGCGTCTTTTTATGAATGAAGACCAATACTACTGCTGATGTCTATGAAATTGATTTTTTTTTTTCAGTTTTAAACATTAATTATAGCCATTCAACATTACAGTGTAATTGAAAGCTGTCAGTATCTTAACATTTATTAGGCTTCAAAAAATAGAAATTTTAATTTAAGTGAACTTAAAACAGTCTTCACAAACCCATAATAAATGTCATATTTACCTGTGCCCTTTCTACCTGTCTAACAGGTAGGAAATATACGGAAATTGAATAACGTCATCAAACAGTCTGCACTGCATAAATAATAAATTAAATATAGATTAATCCTTATTAAACTACAAAAGTTCTTTAGTCAAGAGCAGTGAATAATTTTCTCTGTTCCCTTTGTTATTTGATTAACATTAATGACAGACAGCATTAGTGGCTGCTGTCACTTTAAGACCTGCCGCTGCTGCACATGAAGCGGATCTCACACGCATTTGCATGAATAAGAGCTTGATATAAAGTAACGCTAGCCAAAGGACGACAGAAAAAACAGATGCTGTTATTTGTTAAATATTTTTTGTTGACAGCACTATTTAAATATAAAACTAAAACCACCAGTAGGTGGTGCCAAGTCACTGCGTTATTGAGCGAGTCACTGAGTCATTCATTCAACCAACTCGTTCAAACTGTTTCATTCAGGAGCGAAGCAAGAGACTCGCTGCATCTGAAATAGTGTACAGAGTAGATACTACATTTGAATTTGAAATTGACCGTCAAAAAAGTATGCTCTATTATAGTATGAATATGGCTAGTATAAATTAAATCTGGACGTACTACTTCCGCCATGTTGTTAATGTCATGTGACCCATCAGTGTCAGTTGTGTCGCTTCATATATAAGAGGGAAGTTTTCGATTTCGGACGCAGTGACAGTCTTCACGAGTGGATCATTGAAGCGTTGGTTCGTTCAAAAACGCTGATTCTTTCAGGAAGGAAACACCACTGTGTGTTGCTCTGAGACGGTTGTGTTGTGATTTTAGATTGGAACTATTTTCATTGGCAAAACAGAGCAAAAACAGACAATATTGTGTCTAAAAATTAATCAACAATATTAACTTACAGACTTTCTATGAAAGTTTCGGCTTTTTCTTATAGCTCTATATGGAGCAAATGAGCTGTTCCGCTGGGTCCTAAAGTCCGTTTCTCTTCAGTATGCATTCAGATACACATATAGACATTTATAAAATAATTTTTTGGTAGTTTTAGCATTTTTAGTTTGAATTGAGCTTTTTTTTAAAAAAATGTGTGTACTGAAGCATTTCTTGCATTCCTAAGGGGGTCAAATTGACCCGTGAGGGAAGGATTTGTTACTTTTTTAAATTAAGCACAAAACTCCTCGAATCCAGTCTTTTTTTTTTTTCTTTTTTTTGCATTCGTGGTTCAAGTACGACAAAAGTCTTGGACCACTCCGATGAACTCTCAATTTAAAAAAAAAAATGACCCAAGGGAAGGATGAGGGTTAAAACAACAATTATAAAACCGGATATTTCTGGTCCTTGATTATGATTAGATGAGCCGTGTACGAAATCGTTGTAAATGACTCCACAAACAGACCTGTGACCGCAATATATCAGTATTACTGCGCCACCGCGTCTGTCTTGCATTTTTGTCAAACCTGCTTCGTGTCGTGCCTAAAAACGCCCCTTAGCTGTTCTAAATTCACTGTAAACCACGGCTTCACAGGGCTTGTTGCTTTATTACGATATTATCATAGACGACACATATGACACACCCCTACTTGACACATAATTACTAATTTCCTCATCTTGGTTTTGCCAGGTGCACAATCTGTACAGCTGTATCAAGGTCGCAGAGGACTTTGTGTCTCCTGAACACGTGAAGCACTGTTTTAGACTGACACAAGAGTTCCGGCACCTTTCCAACACTCACACCAACCACGAGGACAAGCTACAGGTATTTCTATATGTCCTTCACAAAATCAATTTTTCAGCATTTTCTGCTAAGCTAAGCACTTTGTTGGTTTAATGTTGTATTTCTGTTGTTCACAGGTGAAGAACATCATCTACCATGCTGTGAAGGATGCTGTGGGAACACTAAAAGCCCATGAGCCCAAGCTAGGCCGCTCTTAGTTGGAGAGATTTGGGTTTGGATGAGGCCAGTGCGCTCGCAAAACAAGTTGTTTATAATGGAACGTATCAGCGTTTTGGTAGGATGAAGATGCTGCTTCATCAGTGTTACAAAAGCATTGTTTAGTTTTACAATCCTTTTCTCTGTATTTAAAAAGTCTGTTTTTTGCTCAGCGTTTAAAGTTTGTTGGACTGTTCAGAGAGCTGGTGATTATAAGCTGACATGAATCTTTTAAAAGGTTTTTCTATGACTTCTGTGAAAAGTGAGCACTGGGTTTCCTTCTTAGAGAACATTCATTTTGTGCTCTTCAATGAAGGAGAGCTTTTAGTTAAGATGGGGGTCAACAGTAATTCAGATGATTAAAAGATTCCCGCCACCTTTTCCAGGAGAGGTGGAGAAGAACATGGAAGGGATCTAGACCAAAGTTTTTTAGTTTTTAGTTTTAAGTTCTTTTTTTTTTTGTTGATGAAAACATGTCCTTTGCTTTTTGTAAGATGCCATTTAGGTAATATTTCACTGACAACAGGAGTTCGACTGGTTTTGAGGAACAGTCATTCAAGAGTCAACAATTCCAGTTCTGCAGAACTACTGCTCATTAATATGTACCAATATATATATTGATCTTAGCAGTGTGTATGAATTTTTTTTTTTTTTTTTTTTTTTTTTTCCACAATAAAGATTTACAAGAAAGGATTTGGCCCTGTTGTTTGGAAATGACACAATGAATTTCTTAGCTATCTATTTGTTAAATGCTTACTATTTTATTTTATAAGACATTTTGTGGTTCATGGATGGCACTGCAATAAACTAAAGCTTTTGAAATATTGTCTGTTTACTTAGAGATTTTCTTGACGCAAAAGGGGAACTTTGGCTGTAATCAGTGTTTATCAAATAACTTTTGACTTGTGCTTCCGTAAAGCCAAGCGGTCGCTGGAATGTGGTAATAGCCAGAGGCATAAGCACATTTATATTAGTCATAACTAAATGTGACTTGCAGGAGAAATCAGAAAATGTCCTTAGGAGACAAAATAATTTTTCTCTTAATATGTAGCATAATATTTATTTAAAGATGCACTTGGAGATCAATTACATTTTAAATGATACATGGCACTTTGCATTATTTTGTGTCTTGTTTATTGGAAAATGTAGACTTTATCGCACAGGGCGATTTCCATATAACGATGGATCTTCGCACTTAAGAGCGTTTTCTATGGGTGATTTTACGAACGTTCGTGTTTATTTCACGTGCGTTTCACAAAAATGCACTTAACACGATTGCACGCAGCTGTGCTTTAAAGGTGCAGTGTGTAGTATTTATGAGGATCTATTGACAGAAATGCAATATAATATACATAACTATGTTTTCAGTGGTGTATAAAGACCTTACATAATGCACCGTTATGTTTTTATTACCTTAGAATGAGTCATTTCTATCTACATACACTGCGGGTCCCCTTACAGTGAAGTCACCATTTTGCGCCATCATGTTTCTACAGTAGCCCTAAACAGACAAACTACTCTACAGAGCACTAGCTACTCTCTGCGGTCTCAGACGACATCTTTGTCCTGTATCTGCCACCTTAGCTTCTCTGTGTTTTGAAAGGGAGGGGTGAACGGTGGGTGGTTGCAATTCACAACCTCACTGCTAGAAGCCACTAAAATTTACACACTGCACCTTTAAGTGCTACTTAAGAGTCGCTGTCCGTTTGTCAGGTGCTGAAAAGTCACCTTATAGAATGGCTCGCAGTTGAAGCACACGCTTGTATTTCAAAATGTTTAGCCTAATTATTTGCTACAAGGTCAAAAATCTATATAAGCAAATAGGCTAGGTGGAGACAAAAAAATGGCTGAATCAAAAAAAGAAAATAAAAAAAATTCAAAAAGAGGAAACTAATGTTATTTTAGAGGTGGAGCTAAACAAACAGTTTTCAGCAGGTTTAATGGCAGTCATACAAATAAACAAAAACAAGAAATCTGTGAGGATATTGCTGTAAAACTAACTGCAAGCAGGGGCATTAAAATCAGAGAAGGAGGTCAGGAAGTGGCAGGACTTTGCAAGCCTCAAGGGCACTGCAGAAGTCAATAATTAATAAAACAGGTGGCGGGCCCAATGACTCCCCCTTCTTACACCGGAAGAAGAAAAGGCACTGTCAATACTTGGCCTCAGATGGGATTTGTGGTGGTATTGACCTCCATGGAGGAGTAGGGATGCCTGAACCTGAACCAGGTCCATCATGCTCACAGGAGCAATCAGGTTCACCCCCCATTGGCAAACACCTACCATCTCCCAGTCCTCCCAACAGCCCACCCATGCTCGAGCCTCCATCTTCAGTTGTCAGACCTCAACACCTCAGTGGTTTGATAATGTCTATGGTCGTAGTCAGGACTTAGTGCAGCTGGAGAGGGAGAAACTAGATGTCCTAAAAGACATCAGAAAATGTCTTAAAGAGGCCAGTGAGAGGGACAAAAGCTTTCAGCAGCAGCTCACTGACCTCAAGAAGGCCAAGCTGGCTTTAGAAGAGAGGGGACTGGCACTGGAGATGAGGTTTGCAAGGCCCTCCATTTTGGTGCAAATTATCTTGCCAGATGATTCAGGTAATGTTTAATGTTGGTTAATCATGACTAATTATATGTTTTAATAATCTCTTGTGCAACATGAAACATTCTTTTCCAAATAGTTAGGACTCATCCCATTGTGCAATGTCTTTTGCAAATCATGGGGAACAAACAGCAAACTTAAATAAATTTAGATTCAATGGTTTGATGTCCTTGTGTTTGTTGAACCACTCAGAGACTAAGGCTTTATGAAATACTACAGTAGAAGTATTCTTAAGTGTTTCAAATTGAAATGGCTACTTGTAGTACTGAAAATAAGCATACAAGCCCTATGAATGTCCATATACAGCAGTGCACTTTTTAATTCCTTAATTTATTCAGTGTTTAGTCATGTAGTTTTTATTTTATTTATTTTTTATTCATTATTATTTCTTTATTGAATTATTCAAAATGAATTTAAGCAAACAAAAACAAGTAAAAAATATAAAGAAATATACATAAAAATTATATTAAAGTCACATTGGACAGGAGTAAAGTTTAGGTGCAATTCGCCGGTTGTCCTGCAGGTGACCTCATAGCTCTGTCTCCTTACGAAGCACTTAGGGATTTACATTTACTTCAGAGCACTCGTAGTTCTACGAAAATTTTCAAGTACTACTTAAGTTACGATGGTTTCGGGAAACGGCTAAGATGATTACGGGTAAGATGATTCGTGCAATTGTTTTCACGATCTGCTTAGGCCTACGATGCTTTTGGGAAACGCAGCCCAGATCTTCATATTAAGGTTATTCATATTAAAAGAACAATATGTAATTTTCGCCACTAGAGGTCACTTATTCAAAACAAAGGCATAGCTTGGTGATGCCGTGAATGAGCGTGGAATCATGGGAGTTGTAGTCTTTAGCTCTTCACCTCCACAGCTGATGGAAAGGACAGAAATCATGTTCATGAATGAGCAAATGTATTAAAGTTTTATTAACGTTACGGTGGTATGAAGCAGGGCGGACCGAGGCCGCTGGAGCGAATACTAATGAGAGAGACCTGCGCGAAACACCGGTCCTGAGCTTTTATTATGCTTATGCTGCAGTCGGACGCTTCTGCTCTTTTCATTGTGTATGTGGGGTAACACAGCGCTGCTTTACATGGTTAAAACAATCATACTAAATACATTTAAGTGTGTTGAAAGTTATGTTATAACGTTACTCTGTGCGTTCGTTCGCTCGGTGGCTGGTATGAGAGACTTGGTGCACTTCTAATCTAGATCGATAAAAACTGGATGAGTTGTCTTGCTAAATGACATGCAATTAATTTTAAAATATATTGTATGATGGAGAAAGCTCTCTCTGATTATACTCAGATGGGAGTGGAAAGTTCAGCGCGTGATCTACTGACGACACGGCCGGATCATTTCCATAATGACCAGCGCATTCTAGCAATTAACATCTGTTTTTTTGGGCAGTAAATAATGGTGCAAACACCAGTAAATTGATGAGCGCAAACCTTAGTAAATCACCTTGCGTGATTTATTTAAATACTCTCCTCCCATAAATTGAGCCTGAAAGGGAAACTCCTACAAATGCATATGCAATAAGGTCAGCCGCAAAAATAACTCTGTCTACGCCTTTTCAGCGCTATCCTGACAGTAGTTTTTTTAACACGAAAAGCGGGTTTGCGCTGGCACAAGATGTTAGTAAATCTGGCCCATAATATAGCATCGTTGGTGTTTTCATGGTTTCTACTACAAACCCGATTCCAAAAAAGTTGGGACACTGTACAAATTGTGAATAAAAACAGAATGCAATGATGTGGAAGTTTCAAATTTCAATATTTTATTCAGAATACAACACAGATGACATAAATGTTTAAACTGATACATTTTCTCATTTTAAGGGAAAAATAAGTTGATTTTAAATTTCATGGCATCAACACATCTCAAAAAAGTTGGGACAAGGCCATGTTTACCACTGTGTGGCATCCCCTCTTCTTTTTATAACAGTCTGCAAATGTCTGGGGACTGAGGAGACAAGTTGCTCAAGTTTAGGAATAGGAATGTTGTCCCGTTCTTGTCTAATACAGGCTTCTAGTTGCTCAACTGTCTTAGGTCTTCTTTGTCGCATCTTCCTCTTTATGATGCGCCAAATGTTTTCTATGGGTGAAAGATCTGGACTGCAGGCTGGCCATTTCAGTACCCGGATCCTTCTTCTACGCAGCCATGATGTTGTAATTGATGCAGTATGTGGTCTGGCATTGTCATGTTGGAAAATGCAAGGTCTTCCCTGAAAGAGACGACGTCTGGATGGGAGCATATGTTGTTCTAGAACTTGGATATACCTTTCAGCATTGATGGTGCCTTTCCAGATGTGTAAGCTGCCCATGCCACACGCACTCATGCAACCCCATACCATCAGAGATGCAGGCTTCTGAACTGAGCGCTGATAACAACTTGGGTTGTCCTTGTCCTCTTTAGTCCGGATGACATGGCGTCCCAGTTTTCCAAAAAGAACTTCAAATTTTGATTCGTCTGACCACAGAACAGTTTTCCACTTTGCCACAGTCCATTTTAAATGAGCCTTGGCCCAGAGAAAACGCCTGCGCTTCTGGATCATGTTTAGATATGGCTTCTTTTTTGACCTATAGAGTTTTAGCCGGCAACGGCGAATGGCACGGTGGATTGTGTTCACCGACAATGTTTTCTGGAAGTATTCCTGAGCCCATGTTGTGATTTCCATTACAGTAGCATTCCTGTATGTGATGCAGTGCCGTCTAAGGGCCTGAAGATCACGGGCATCCAGTATGGTTTTCCGGCCTTGACCCTTACGCACAGAGATTGTTCCAGATTCTCTGAATCTTTGGATGATATTATCCACTGTAGATGATGATAACTTCAAACTCTTTGCAATTTTTCTCTGAGAAACTCCTTTCTGATATTGCTCCACTATTTTTCGCCGCAGCATTGGGGGAATTGGTGATCCTCTGCCCATCTTGACTTCTGAGAGACACCGCCACTCTGAGAGGCTCTTTTTATACCCAATCATGTTGCCAATTGACCTAATAAGTTGCAAATTGGTCCTCCAGCTGTTCCTTATATGTACATTTAACTTTTCCGGCCTCTTATTGCTACCTGTCCCAACTTTTTTGGAATGTGTAGCTCTCATAAAATCCAAAATGAGCCAATATTTGGCATGACATTTCAAAATGTCTCACTTTCAACATTTGATATGTTATCTATATTCTATTGTGAATAAAATATAAGTTTATGAGATTTGTAAATTATTGCATTCCTTTTTTATTCACAATTTGTACAGTGTCACAACTTTTTTGGAATCGGGTTTGTAAAGTAAAACTGGAAATCAAGGGTAACGCGGATATGACGTCATTGACAGGCGACACAAGGACACGGTCAGTGTCCTGGTTAAAATTGCTGATTTCTCTGGATTTAAACATTGTTGGAAACATTTGGGATAATGTAAGTACACAAGTCAACAAAATATATAACATTGTTCTAGTGATTTTTGGAAATTTTAATCTAAAAATTGTACATATTGTGCCTTTAAAGCTCATAGCGGGCATTGATCAACAACTAAAAAAGGTCACTTTATTAGAGAGAATAACCACACCGCCCCTTTTGTCAATCACTGGCACACCCCCAAACTGACCTCCACCACTACACCACTCGAGGTCGGGACCCTCTTGGCCCCCACTGCCAATACCCACCACACCCTGGCAGCAGGGGGTGCCCTAGATCATAACCAACATTTTATTTTTTACATCAATAGACTCACCTACACACTTTACATTATACATGTGACATTCAACAAATACCAGAGTAACATGGTATTACCATGGTGTTTTGGACTTGAACCAGAATGCCAGCATCATGATGCCACATTATTTTTATGAGGGGTATTAAACAAAATATTGATTGCAGCTTATATTAATATATATTTCTTTATTATTGTGTGTTTGTGTGATTCCAGCGATTATTAAAGTGAGCATTAATATAAATCATATAGCATATAACTAATATAAATCATAATCATAGCTGAATATAGGAGTTTATGACTAGGCTATGAATGAACACAGACACACATTAGGCATAATTCATTGGTAAATGGTCCTTTAGTTATACATTTAACCTTCAGCAATGTAGTTATTTGTTCCTAATAAAAATGTTTTAAGTGGTTCTTAAAAAATGGTTATTTAAAAAAAACATTATTATAGGGGTCCAAGCAGCACCAAAGGTCTTGGATTTTGCAGGCTATAATAATATGAACCAATCAACATCCGCTTGTTTTTGTACACCAGAAAGTAGTTTTGTGTGTTATCAATGTACAATTCAACAAACGTACCATTTTGAGCTGATATTATATTATTAAAAAGTGTTTACTTGGTTTTAGTTTCAGTTCTAAAAACATTGAACATTATTAAACACAACAGTTCACACAAATGCAGTTTTAAAAGTCAGAACGCCACACATATTATATCAATAAATAAAAATAAAAAATGGCATTAGCTTACAAGATTTTAAGCTGCAAATTATGACTTTTGAAATTGATCAATGACATCCTACATGGTTAAAATGAGTCAACATACACCACCTATCATATGAAAGTAAAACCTGGCTTCCGTTTGCATCCCTATGACTGCAGCTTGTGGCAATATTAGATTATTATGGTTGGTTTTACAGTACAAGCAATAACTACATACTATACTATAGTACTATAGTGACTTTCTAGCGGAAACTATGGATACCATGTCAAATATTTGTCAGGGTAGCAATGAAACAGAAGAATGAATGTTTGTTTTTTAATAAACAGAGCAGGTGTAAAGATGTCACTGTCCCTTTAAGAGACACGGGCTGACTGAGCGCATATGCAGCGGCTCCCCGTCATCATAACGGCTGTACTGAGACACGGACGCACAAGATCTGTCGAGATTCCTCCTGATATTCAGCATCACTCGTGCGGTCGGAATGGAGATGTTGAATAATCGACTAAAATAAGGAAAAGTCCTCGCAGAGATCAAGATGGTGTCGTGGATCATTTCGCGGATGGTGGTGTGAGTGTATATGCGGCGCACGCGCGTGTTTGTGTTGTGTGTTGCTGCAGATACATGACTCTTTTTTAATGGAAAAAGGAAATATTTCTGCTTATTTTTTTTTTCAGGGAAATGCGCTAATATTAACATTTATAGGGATCTAAAGATATTCAGCTACTCATATAAATTGCACAAAGGGTTAAATGAATAAAACAAAGCGATGACTTCATCCAAACGAGGACGGTTCACCGTTTGTGTTGCTTGTGTGATTTTCACCTGGAGCAGAATGCTCCATATGTATGATATTGTGTCTTAATGTACCAAACACTTAAATAGAGAATGTGAAATATATAAATATTTGACATATGGGCAGGTTTCAGGCTTCCCAGCTGTTATGTAGGCTATGTATTACACCCATCACATCATCTCCTCTATATGCTGATGTCATCATACTGTCAAATGCCTATTTTTAAATCACAATCTGTGATCAAAGACTTCTAAGATGGGTTTTTCTGTGAGAAGGCCTACCTGCCCAGCTGATTTGTCCTGGCTGGTGATGTTACGTAATGTGAAGGAGGCCAATCTGTTCCATATGACTCACATTTGTGATGTTTGGGTCTCAGGTGGGTTCCTTAGTGGGATTTACAGTCAGGTGATTTTGATTCTCATTGGATCATACTCAGATTACTAACTCCCTGATCGATGAAATCAAACACTTAGGCCATGCATGCACAAATGGCAAAGGTTGAATTCATTGTTTGTTGGTCTGGATCTAGGCCATTAGAAACAAACATAAAGCGTCATTATCGTTGTTTTGCTGAATCTCATGGAATGCTCTTTGCTGTGGCTGAGCAGATGCATTATGGGAGTTGGGCTAGTTGTAATGGGACAGAAGGCATGTGGTCTGCCACGCGCCAGACTGCCTCGCTGTCCTCATGCTTCATTATGCATTACACATGGTGCACGATCTGTACATACACGTTTACAGAGTATAATGCATCATATGCACAAGCATAAGTAAAAGCATTAATTCAACATATAACAAATAGTAATACAGTCAAAATGTAAAAAAATACACTTATATAAATATAGTATACACATAAACACTATATTGCCAAAAGTTTTGGGATGCCTGCCTTTATATGCACATGAACAAGGTTTAGGAGTGTGTTTATGGGAATTTTTGACCATTCTTCTAGAAGCGCATTTGTGAGGTCAGGCACTGATGTTGGACGAGAAGGCCTGGCTCACAGTCTCCACTCTAATTCATCCCAAAGGTGTTCTGTCGGGTTGAGGTCAGGACTGTCAAGTTCCTCCAAACCAAACTCGCTCATCCATGTCTTTATGGACCTTGCTTTGTGCACTGGTGCGCTGTCATGTTGGAACAGGAAGGGGCCATCCCCAAACTGTTCCCGCAAAGTTGGGAGCATGAAATTGTCCAAAATGTCTTGGTATGCTGAAGCATTAAGAGTTCCTTTCACTGGAACTAAGGGGCCAAGCCCAACCCCTGAAAAACAACCCCACACCATAATCCCCCCTCCACCAAACTTTACACTTGGCACAGTGCAGTCAGGCAAGTACCGTTCTCCTGGCAACCACCAAACCCAGACTCGTCCATCAGATTGCCAGACAGAGAAGCGTGATTGGTCACTCCAGAGAACATGTCTCCACTGCTCTAGAGTCCAGTGGCGGCGTGCTTTACACCACTGCATCCAACGCTTTGCATTGCACTTGGTGATGTAAGGCTTGGATGCAGCTGCTCGGCCATGGAAACCCATTCCATGAAGCTCTCTACGCACTGTTCTTGAGCTAATCTGAAGGCCACACGAAGTTTGGAGGTCTGTAGCTATTGACTCTGCAGAAAGTTGGCGACTTCTGTGCACAGTGCGCCTCAGCATGTCCTGACCCCGCTCTGTGATTTTTATGTTGCTGTTGTTCCCAATTGCTTCCACTTTGTTATGATACCACTAACAGTTGACCATGGAATATTTAGTAGTGAGGAAATTTCACGAATGGACTTATTGGACAGGTGGCAACCTATCACGGTACCACGCTTGAATTCACTGAGCTCCTGAGAGCGACCCATTCTTTCACAAATGTTTGTAGAAGCAGTCTGCATGCCTAGGTGCTTGATTTTATACACCTGTGGCCATGGAAGTGATTGGAACACCTGAATTCAATGATTTGGAGTTCCAATACTTTTGGCAATATAGTGTATCTACTTGACTTTACTGCAAAAATATTGTTCTTTTAATTCAGCTAAGAGGTCATATCGATCTCGATCTTCTACTGGTCACACGTCGTCACGTGATGTGAATTCGCAGGTCAGAGTTCACCAAACTTGAACTTTGGAACGCAGCGAAATGCGAAACTTTTCGCATGAGCTTGCGTTTGCAGTCTGACGCAATCGCATGTGTATGAATGGAAGTCAATGGAATGAAAAGTGTAGTGTGACCGCCCCTTAAAGGGATAGTTCACCCAAAAATGAAAATTACCCCATGATTTACTCAAGCCATCCTAGGTGTATATGACATTCTTCTTTCAGACGAATACAATCAGAGTTATATAAAAAATGTCCTGGCCAATCCAAGCATTATAATGGCAGTGAATGGCATACATACACCTATATACACCTAGGATGGCTTGAGGGTGAGTATATTATGCAATAATTTTTGGGTGAACTATCCCTTTAAGAATTGTCAATTTTAATTTCATGGTGACTTTAAGCCCCAGAACACAGTGATCAGGATGCACTCGTGCCAGCTGCAGTGGGTAGGTGTGGTCTGTCCTGTATCCTGACATCCTCATCTTCTGCTAGTGCAGAACATTCAGATTTTGTTGCCTCAGCACAAAATGGCATGTTTGTGTGTGTAGGAGCGCAAGTGCACAAGGGCAAGTGTCATTGTATGCTGCACATGCAGGGCATCTGTGTGGAATCTGGTCCCTTTGTGTGTAGATCCGTCTCCATGCGCTCATAAATGATTCACTTTTAATGGCTCTCAGATACAGAGTGTTTGCTTTCAATAGCGTCATGAAACATGCTAGTGTGTATACAGTAGGGTTAGTATTGACTGGGATAAGATTTATGAGCTTGCTTTTCACTGAAGTACAGAGCATCGGAATAATTTGATCAGTCACCAGTATTGGTTGTGTGATTTCATTTATTTCTGTTCTGGTTAGATTTGAATGAACCAGAGATATCCATCCTCTAATATTTAAAGTAGGCAGCCTCTTAAGTATCGTAATTGTGTCCTGTAACTGGAGGTAATGGTGCAAGTGAAATGTTAGCTGCTGAAGTGAGTTGGTGTAATGGTAAGATGAGCTTGTCTGTGTCTGCTCGGAGTGTGTTTAATGAGGGTCTTTTCTCTCTGCAGCCTGGCCTTCGGGACCCTCTACCCAGCCTATTCCTCTTATAAGGCTGTGAAGACGAAAAACGTCAAGGAGTATGTAAGTATTTCAGTACGGCTTCAATTCGGTCAATTTGTCCTTATTCGTCCTCATCCGACATCTCCCTGATTTTTTTACTCTTTTGTAATGTTATAGTAATATTCAATTATATTGCCATTAATTGGACAAGATTTTATTTTAGGTGGGTCGCTTTGGCAGAAAATGTTGAAGCTCCTATATATGAAGCTAGTATATTGTATATTATAATATTTTATATACTATGCTATATTTGATATACTATATTTTATTCATATATATTATAAATGTATACTCTCTCTTGCTCTCTCTCTCTCTCTCTCTATATATATATATATATATATATATATATATATAAAAAATATACTATGCTATATATAGGCCTACAATATTTTATACATATATATTTTACTATACTATATTTTATACATGTGTGTGTGTGTGTGTGTATATATATATATATATATATATATATATATATATATATATATATATATATATATATATATATATATATATGGCCCTACTATATTTTACTATACTATATTTTATACATATATATTTTATAAATAGATACTATATATATTTCATATACACTATGCTATATATGGGCCTACTATATTTTATATATTTTACTATTTTTATATATATATATATATATATATATATATATATACAATATATATTTTATATACTATGGCTATATTTTATATCTACTTTTTTCAATACAAATACAAAATACTAATACAAAATTCCAGTATGTGTGTTACTGATTAGGGTTGCAGATTCAGTGTAAACTGTCTAGATGGCCAGTTTGGCAACACATGTTGGTTGTTAGTTATTTATACTATATCTTTGGTAATGAGGTTGAATGGTTGAGCCTGATGAATCCACACTGACTAAACAATACAATTTCTGTAAAGATGTTGAGAATTGAAAATGTATTTTTCTTTCTGCTGTTCAGAAAGGAAAGGATTATATTTACATTTATTAAACTAAATGCATTACTAAACTATTTAAAAAGGCACATTGTGCCTTTATTGCTTCAAGTACCCTATTCATGTAAAATACCAAAATAAGATAACTTTTAAAAGAGAACATAAGTTTTTTTTTATTCCCTAAGATACTGATAATATAAAAAATGTATTAAATATATACAGGCATCTTATTATTTTTGGAAACATTATTTATCTTGGAGTCTCAGGTTACTGGTTGCTATGGAAACCACTAGGGCAGCGGTTTGCTCCCATAGACACCATTTTTAGTCTCATCTGTTTTACAAATAGGACATTTTCCATTCATTAAGACATGTTTAGTACACAGTTCTGACATTTCATAACCTTTTATTCTTCTGTTTTCTTGTGGACCTGGATTTATAAATGCACACACTTTCATTTTGACTTTGACCTGATGCATGCTGATGTCGTGCACACGTGATTGATTATAACATCTGTGTGTGTTTTTCCTTCCTCAGGTAAAATGGATGATGTACTGGATAGTGTTTGCAATATTTACGACAGCAGAGACGATCACAGATATGCTTCTCTCTTGGTCAGTCAACTGATTTTTTTTAAAGATATATTTATCATGCTATATACATCAGATTTTTTAATAAGCTACACAATTTGTTTTATAATGATTATTATATTATGGTCATCTTCTATCATTGTTATTAATGATTATTCATTTATCTTAACCTTTGTTGTATTAATTAATATGTTGACCTCCCATTTTGCTAGGTTTCCATTTTATTTTGAGCTTAAGATTGCCTTTGTTGTCTGGCTGTTGTCCCCGTACACCAAGGGCTCCAGCGTGCTGTACCGCAAGTTTGTGCACCCCACCCTCTCCAATAAAGAAAAGGTACAAATGAACTTGCCTCATGAATGTAATCAAACTGTTGTTCGAGGTGGTGGTTTTTAAACAGGTTTCCTGAGCACTACACCAATCAGAGAGTTAAGGCAGAGTAATGGATTTGTGTTGCATGACGTATGTGTGCGTTACAGGAAATTGATGAGTACATAACCCAGGCTAAAGACCGCAGTTATGAGACCATGATGCGGTTTGGGAAGAGAGGACTCAACATTGCAGCTACTGCAGCCGTCACAGCCGCCACAAAGGTGAAATCACTAAAAGAAAAAAAATCTTACTGATCACAAACTTTTGATCAGTATTGTATAATAATGTTTCTTTCTGGAATAAGAATAGAATATACTTTTTTTTTTTTTTGTGGTGGAGCCAATGTAAATATAGGCAAGGCAAGTAAAAGTCTGAAATACTGGTTCAGCATATAAAGATTCTTATTGTTGTGACGTGTAGGTGCTATTCTGAGGTGCAGATGTTTGTTGCATATTGTGTAAAGAAAGAAATGTATCAGTGTATATATTGTGTAGTGTAGTGTCAGGGTCACTGTTCAGGACACATTTGTCTTTTATTCAAACTGTGTTCAGCAAAGAACTTTATTGTCATATCCAGAGGTGTCATGCCGAGTCAAACAGATTTTTGAGCCAAATGGATTTGAATGCAGCTTCCAGAAAACAACAAAATAATGATAATTAAGCTTTTGAAGCGTATGATCACACCGGTGTGATTAGAACGTTCAGTGCGTCACGTCATCAACTGCTAAATTCAAATCTGCGTTCACGCTTTGGCTGGCATTGAGCCAGAGACGGACGCGCTCACAGTGTTTTAAAACATAATGTTTATTTTATGTTTCTGTCTGACATTTAATGCAGAAGTACTAGCAAAAAACATTCGTAGTTTGTACACTGATGTCTATGGAAGTGGCAATAATCCTTTCAAATAGCCTATAATTTTGTTATTTATTTAGTTTTATTGATATCATATTCTACCCATTGCGTTGGTAGCTATAAAGTTTACTTTAATCTTAGAATATTATAGGTACAAAATGAATAGTGCCCGAAAGTTGACGAATTTCTTAGTTTTGACGCTATGTCACTGCCTGGTACTAGGCGATTCATGCAGAACCATCGATTTTTCGCGTGCAGGTGGTTGGGGTTGCCATCTCATACAGAAACAAGATTATTTTTCTTACCCAATTGGCAGATAATTTTGCTTGTTTTAAGCAACAACTCACTTCATTTTGATATATATATATATATATATACACTCACCTAAAGGATTATTAGGAACACCATACTAATACTGTGTTTGACCCCCTTTCGCCTTCAGAACTGCCTTAATTCTACGTGGCATTGATTCAACAAGGTGCTGAAAGCATTCTTTAGAAATGTTGGCCCATATTGATAGGATAGCATCTTGCAGTTGATGGAGATTTGTGGGATGCACATCCAGGGCACGAAGCTCCCGTTCCACCACATCCCAAAGATGCTCTATTGGGTTGAGATCTGGTGACTGTGGGGGCCATTTTAGTACAGTGAACTAATTGTCATGTTCAAGAAACCAATTTGAAATGATTCGAGCTTTGTGACATGGTGCATTATCCTGCTGGAAGTAACCATCAGAGGATGGGTACATGGTGGTCATAAAGGGATGGACATGGTCAGAAACAATGCTCAGGTAGGCCGTGGCATTTAAACGATGCCCAATTGGCACTAAAGGGCCTAAAGTGTGCCAAGAAAACATCCCCCACACCATTACACCACCACCACCAGCCTGCACAGTGGTAACAAGGCATGATGGATCCATGTTCTCATTCTGTTTACGCCAAATTCTGACTCTACCATCTGAATGTCTCAACAGAAATCGAGACTCATCAGACCAGGCAACATTTTTCCAGTCTTCAACTGTCCAATTTTGGTGAGCTCGTGCAAATTGTAGCCTCTTTTTCCTATTTGTAGTGGAGATGAGTGGTACCCGGTGGGGTCTTCTGCTGTTGTAGCCCATCCGCCTCAAGGTTGTGCGTGTTGTGGCTTCACAAATGCTTTGCTGCATACCTCGGTTGTAACGAGTGGTTATTTCAGTCAAAGTTGCTCTTCTATCAGCTTGAATCAGTCGGCCCATTCTCCTCTGACCTCTAGCATCAACAAGGCATTTTCGCCCACAGGACTGCCGCATACTGGATGTTTTTCCCTTTTCACACCATTCTTTGTAAACTCTAGAAATGGTTGTGCGTGAAAATCCCAGTAACTGAGCAGATTGTGAAATACTCAGACCGGCCCGTCTGGCACCAACAACCATGCCACGCTCAAAATTGCTTAAATCACCTTTCTTTCCCATTCTGACATTCAGTTTGGAGTTCAGGAGATTGTCTTGACCAGGACCACACCCCTAAATGCATTGAAGCAACTGCCATGTGATTGGTTGATTAGATAATTGCATTAATGAGAAATTGAACAGGTGTTCCTAATAATCTTTTAGGTGAGTGTGTGTGTGTGTGTATATATATATATATATATTAAATAAATAAATAAATAAATATAATATTTATTTATTTATTTATTTATTTATTTTCCAGAAAACAAAACAAAAATATCTTATGTAATTTTACTTATCTAGTAAAAGCCTCTAGATTTAAGAATTTTTTTGATATTTGGACTGGAAACAAGACAAAAATACTAAATAAGAAAAGCATTTTTTGCAGTGTGTACAACACGGTGCAGTTTGCCTTGCTTTGTCAGTGCTTGTATGCTTTAAATTAGTTTGTTTCTATAAGCTACAAAATACAAGGAAGACGCAGGATGCAAGATCGATGTAGGACTTAGTCCTAATATTCTTAGGACTAGCGAATAGCGAGAATAAATGCGTTAATGTATGCTCTCACTTCCATAATTCAAAAGAATAATCGGATATGGTGACATTGCAGTAATCATTACAGTTAAAGCTAGAGTGAAGTTTTATTGTAATAATAGTAGTTTTTATTTGGTGGTTAGTTTTTTTTCTACATGAAACACAAACAGTTCTGTTGTCATGTACAGTAATATTGTCATGCATCTTGAATAAGATTATGCAATTGTAATGTTGTGTCATTGAACTGCAGGGTCAGGGTGTGTTATCAGAGAAGCTGCGCAGTTTCAGCATGCAAGATCTGACTCTGATTCAGAATGAAGACGAGCTGCTGCTGGACAGCACAGACGACACGCACACCGCAGCCACGCTACCTCGTGCTAAAACAGTCACACGCACAGGTAACACACACACAGAGCTACCATTCTATCTAGAGATGCTAATGATTAATCGACGATCGATAAAAGGTAGGGTAGGCAATTTTATTTTATAAATACTTTTTGTTATACAGGTTGAAACTCTCACCACATTCTGATAGGAATCAATAATAATAGTAGGTTTAAATATAAAAAAATTACTTCTATCTCAGGGAAGTCTCAGGACCAAAAAATGTTAGTCCATAGCATTTGGTCCGAGCTTCTGCTGCGTTCATGCCATGTCGCAACCGTAATTTAGAGACGACGACCCGTGACTTTCTACCCGGAGCTCTTCACATCCTCAGACTCAGATTTATGCATTATGTCAACACTATCAACGCCGAAATGAATCTGCAGTAGTCAGGTGGTACAACTAGAGCTCTGTGAGTTGTTAACATTCATTATTATTGTAATGTTATGTGCTTTGAGACATTAGGTAATTTAACGCCGTCTCTCAGGACGCTTTGCAGACTCTGGCTCAGAGTATGTGAGCGGAGTGGAGCGGCAACAATTTCCCCTCTGCGCTCTAAGCGTTCAATAATCACTCCGCTCCAGGTTTACCATTTCCCGCTCCCCGCTCCACTCCTCGCTCACGGATATCAGAAACACCGCTCCGTTTTCGTTTAGAGGAAATTTGTGGCTAAATATGCTTTGAAATTTCACAAACGTTCTGTTTATAACATATCACATAAAATAAATAAACAATACTGGGAGAATAGTTTTAACAGGGTTTATTGGAACATTAGTGTGCAAACATTTTTTCCTATGACATGCCAAGCTTATTAGGCTACATGGTTATCCGCATTAAAAGTTAAATATCCTTGCTGCTTTTTGCAGTGCAAATTTAGTTTGGAAGATGAAAATAACATTACTTTTTCATCAGTTATTTTTTCTGATTTGAGTGATCCATCTGTATCAAGCTAGTTAAATGTTTAACGTGTGAATTCTTGCTAAAAATGCAGTTATATTATGGGCCGTTGGCATGAATTATACTTGTGATGGAGCAGTAGTGGAGCGCTCTCGGAGCGAATGAAAACCTTGATGCTCCAACTCCATTCAAAATCACGCCTCTCCACTCCCACTCCACTCCGCTCACATACTCTGCTCTGGCTTTGGAGACGCTCTGAAGGCAGGGTGGGATCTTATGCTTTCAAAGCTAGCTTGCTATTGCAAGCCTCTCCGAAATTGCCTACCCTCCCTTTAGTTGTGGATAATAATTTAATCAGTAAAACTTATCGGTTAAGCAAGTTTATTATTAGAGTGCATAGTTTTTAGGTGCGTGCAGCTCATGTGCAAAACACGTGCAGCAGACACATGAGGAAAAATGAAGCGAGCGTGCCGTAGATACGTAATCTAAATGTATTAATGTCTTTAAGCCATGCAATGGATTAGATAGGCTAGCTGTTTAATTCGAAACAATTAACCAAATGCCACAATAATACAATCCTGGTTGATGAGTGATGATCTTTCAGCGCTGCTTCAGCTATGCTCTCCTAAATGAAGACCTGTCAATCTGAGCGACTGAGCAACGAACTGTGTCCGATTGGTCTCTACACATCGTTCCTACCCACCACATCCGAGATCCAGATCCGAAAAGTTTGCTTTGGCAAACTCCAAATGAACTTTGTTTTGACCTGATGTTGTTTGAAATAATGTCACACCAGTTTGTTCTTCAATTTCGCTTGAAGTACAGTTGAAAGAAAAAGTATGTGAACCGCTTGCAGAATCTAAATAAGAGAATAATAATCTAAACTAAATGAAAGAGATCATACAAAATGCATGTTATTCAGGACAGTACTAAATAAAAAAATAAGATATTTTACATAAAATGTTTACATATAGTCCACAAGACAAAAAAATAGCTGAATTTATTAAAATTATCCTGTTTAAAAGTTTATGAACCCTTGATTCTTAATACTGTGTGCTGTTCCCTGGATGATCCACGGCTGTTTTTGTGTTTTGTGATGGTTGTTCATGAGTCCCTTGTTTGTCCTGAGCAGTTAAACTGCCCAATGTTCTTCAGAAAAATCCTCCAGCTCCTGCACGTTCTTCAGTTCTCCAGCATCCTTTGCGTATTTGAGCCCTCTCCAGCAGTGACTGTATGATTTTGAGATCCATCTTTTCACACTGAGGACATTTGAGGGACTCAAACACAACTATTAAAAAAGGTTCAAACATTCACTGATGCTCCAGAAGGAAACACGACGCATTAAGAGCCGGGGGGTGAAAACTTTTTGAATTTGAAGATCAAGGTAAATTGTACTTAATTTGTCTTCTGGGAAACATGTAAGTATCTTCTGTTGCTTCTGAAGGGCAGTACTAGATGAAAAAAACAAATTATATTTAAACAAAATAAGAAAAAATTGTACATCTTCATCCTGTTCAAAAGTTTTCACCCCCGGCTCTTAATGCACCGTGTTTCCTTCTGGAGCATCAGTGAATGTTTGAGTCCCTCAATTGTCCTCAGTGTGAAAAGATGGATGTCAAAATCACTGCTGGAAAGGGTTCAAATACGCAAAGATGCTGGAAAACTGAAGAGTTTGCAGGACCTGGAGGATTTTTCTGAAGAACGCTGGCCAGTTTAACTGCTCAGGACAAACAAGGGACTCATGAACAACCGTCACAAAACAAAAAAACAGCCGTGGATCATCCAGGGAACAGCACACAGTATTGAGAATCAAGGGTATATAAACTTTTGAACGGGTCATTTTTAATAAATTCAGCTTTTTTTTTCGTCTGGTGGACTATATGTAAAACAAATTATGTAAAATATCTTATTCAGGACAGCACTAAACAAAAAATAACGCATTTTGTATGAGCTCTTTCATTTTGTTAAAATTATTCACATTTTCACAGATTCTGCAAGAGGTTCACAAACTTTTTCTTGCAACTGTATATAGAGGACTTGACTTTATAGAACTAAAACATAATAGGCGACGTTCACACAGTGTTTGGTTTCAAATCCGAAACAGGTGTGACTCTCTAAATGTAATCCTGTACATACAGGAGCACACGGGTGCGGATGTAACCACAATAAATCCGCTTCTTTTAATGCCTGTAACCATAGTGACAGATAACTCTAGTAAATATCCCTTTGTTTCAATACTATTTCAATGTTACTCCTATTTGTAATGTCCTGTTCAAACACACACAGGTCAGTGAGGTGTGTATGTGTGTTTGCTGACTCACTGAAAGCCGCTTTGCAGGCAGCCATTGTCTCAGCCTGTTTATAATGCTGATGCTGATGTGACCAGCATGTGATTCAGCTGCCTACTGGAAGAGAAAGAGGAGGGGTCATTCTGCTGGAGTTTGTTCATTCGCAACTGAACGCTGTTTTCCACTTGTTGGATGAGTTTCAGCACTCATTCAAGCGGATCAAGACCCTGAAGTTTAGTCTCTTCATACACTGTGACGTCATTAAACTGGCAAGTTGCTGAAGGTCATGACCCCATGTGAGGCTTTACAGCAAACACGAACAAAGCCTGTGGTAGAATCATCCAGAGTTACACAGATGTGATGATTTCAATAATAAGATGTATAGTGATTCTATTAGCACACACAACTCCTTCTTTGAATTACAGAGCGTCAGACATACATTGTGAATGGACAAGTAAAAGGCTCTTCTAAAGAAGTCTTTGTGTTTCAGGCTTTGAATGAGGTCTGGCAAGCTTTAAATGCCAGAGAGAGTCCTTTCGCACCACAATACCCGAGAGCCAATGTTCACACCACAAGATTTTATGCTCTGATTTGATTTGGTTGATTTCATGTGACCTCTTAAATATGGCTCATTTTAGGTACTGGTCTGTAACAGTTACTGAACAGGCGACAGTTCTAAACTGACCTTTTTATCCTATCATAACGTAGTCGACAAATTTCATATCACTTAATTGATGTTTTGTTAGAAACATTTTTTGACTTCCATTTTTTAATATACATATTAAAACATATTTCCAGTGTATTTTCACATATAAAAGTGGACCCAATCTAAACTGAAAATGTCAGATTCACCATTTGAGCAACATTCAACTGTGTTGTGAATGTATCCTGAGACAGGGGTTTTCAAACTGGGGTTCGGGGAATATGCATATTATTAATTTTAAATAAATTATTATTAATAAATAAATAATATAAAATATGTAATTAAATTCACAGTATTTGACATTACTGTTGTATTCTGTTTTCTAAAGACTGGTCTGTTATCATGAGATTACTTTTAAATTTTATGTTTGTCTTCATGTTTATATAACTTAAAACACCCAAATGGTGAGTAGAAAAAAGGATGCAGTATAATATACATATTTCCAGATAATATTGTACACATTTCTAATATTTTAGAATATAGACATGATTATGTACAGTACCAGACTACCGGTCAAAAGTTTGGAAACCATTACTATTTTTAATGTTTTTGAAAGAAGTCTCTTATGCTTATCAAGGCTGCATTTATTTGATCAAAAATACAGAAAAAACAGTAATATTGTGAAATATTATTACAATTTAAAATAATGATTTTCTACTCTAATATACTTTAAAATATAATTTATTTCTGTGATGCAAAGCTGAATTTTCAGCATCATTACTTCAGTCTTCAGTGATCCTTCAGAAATCATTCTAATATGCTGATTGATACTCCGTTATTATCAATGTTGGAAACAGTTGTGCTGCTTAATATTTCTTTTGGAACCTGTAATACTTTTTTTTGGGATTCATTGATGAATAAAAAGTTAAAAAGAACAGCATTTATTCAAAATATAAAGCTTTTATAACAATATAAATCTTTACTATTACTTTTACACACCCTTGCTGAATAACATTATTAATTTCTTGCAAAAAAAAAAAAAAAGAAAGAAAAAAATGACTGACCCCAAACTTTTGAACGGTAGTGTATATTGTGACAACATATTTCTATTTCTTCTGTTTCAAAAGATTTTTCTGTTTCTTTGTTTGTTTTTTTTTTTTTTTTTTTTTTTTTTACTTTTTATTAATCAAAGAACCCTGGAAAAAAAAAAAAAAGTATTATAGGTTATAAAAAATATTAAGCAGCTGTTTCCAACATTGATAATAAATCAGCATATTAGAATGATTTTTGGAGGATCATGATGTGACATAAGACTGGAGTAATGGCTGATGAAAATTCAGCTTTCACAGAAATAAATTATATTTTAAAGTATATTAAAATAGAAAACCATTATTTTAAATTGTAATATTTCACAATATTCATGTTTTTTCTGTATTTTTGATTAAATAAATGCAGCCTTCATGAGCATAAGATAACATTAAAAATGTTTCCAAACTTTTGACCGGTGCTGTATATGAATTAGGAAAGGAGTCTCTCACAAAGAGAACGTCATATTCAGGGGTACGTGGCATCCAAAAGTTTGAAAACTCCTGTCCTGAGAGACCTACTCAATCTGGTTCTAGTATTAAATATTGGACTAATAAAAAGTAACTGGCAGCATGTCACATTCATGGCAGCTAGAAGAATAATCCAGTACAGCACATGCTGCAGAGTAGGAATTCTGTCTAAACTGTATCCATTATTGTTTTCCTCAGTTCGTGCCGCACCCATGCCGGCTGACACTGAAATACAGCACAGCTCTCGCTCGGATGACCAGTCAGATAGCAGGACAGAGCATTCAGATGAAGATGCAGCTGATAAAGCCCCCAAACGCACTGCAAGCGTCAGAGCAGCCAAGAAACCAGCCGCTGCCAAGACAGAGGTACACGATTCAGTTGCTCCTTCTGTCTACAACCCTATTTTTTTCTTGTTTCTTTTACTCATGAACTAAAATGGCTGGCGAGTGGTGACTTAATTTATTGGCCAATTTTTTTTTTGCCGGCCATGAAACTGCTTTTGCTTGAGTAATGAATCGAGTTCCCTTTGTCATCTTCTTGCGCTTGAATATTTAAATTGGCAAGGCTCAAACGTTAGTGATGATGCAGCACTGGCCCGCCAACTGTCCCGAGCATCGTTCATGTTTGTTCACGTTCTCACAACATTGTATTGTTAGAATTCATAAAACACAATTGAAGTAGCTCATACATCGTGTGCACTATATTTCAAGTCTTCAGTTCTGAAGAAATGTGAAAAATCTCCAACTACTGGAGTAAATAAATGTTCCTGGCTTAGATGTTGTATTTGGCATAACACACAATTCAGACCTTATTTTGTCACTAGTAGTTTGTAATACTGTATGTGTTTGCCACTCTTAATGCAAGGAAATCACAAAATCTATTTGTGTTCTCTGAAATACAGTGCATTCAGAAAGCATTCAGACCAGTTCATTTAGTCACATATTATCTTGTAACCATGTGCTAAAAGGCTCCAATTTATTAATTTTTTTTCCACATTAAAGGGATAGTTCACCCTGAAATGAAATTTAAGTCATCTTTTACTCACTCTAGTGTTGTTCCAATGCCCTATGTCCTCCTTTCTTTTTCGGACCATAAAAGGAGAAATTTTGAAAAATGTCATGCACATGCTCCACAGTATGATGGCAGTGAATGCTGACCAGGCTCAAACTTTACAAAAAGGATACAAAGTATAACTCTGGGGTCCGTTCTTCGTACGTGGATTACTCCGTTAGCTGGATTTCATTGTTGATGATTTGACATGATCCAGGATTGTTTGGTTCTTCGACACTCATCCTGGAGTTGCTGTCATAGCAACAGGTCTGTAAGCTCAAACCTGCTTGGGAGCAACTTAATGTAAACAGGATTAGATTGCATCTTTTTAAGTGGATGTGAAACTTAAAGTCTGTCCCAGCCACTGCTGCTTTCTTACAAGAGTACCCTCATGAACCAGGGACAATAAGAATTTAAAATAATAATAATAATTTTAAAAACAATTTTATAATAATATGATAGTGTTGTGTAGTCTATCATAATATAGACACAGCCAGTTTTACTCATTGAGAGGTTTATTCGTGAAGGAATAATTACCTAATAATTTTGTTGGAGTCTTACACACATGATGTACAGTTAAAGACATGCATTAATTTGCTGCTATTATGGGGGTGGCTTGATGCAGATAACTGAAAAATGCTGTCTGCTGTGCCATTAGAAGAATGGCACAGCACCGCATTCTTGACCCTTAAGAAACTTGAATTAATGCTGTCATGTAACAAATCTGCTTCACAGGTAAAATTAAACGAATTGCTAATTACAACAGTGAAATAAAAATGTAAAGCCTGTACAAATACTAGAAATTGTGAAATAATGGAAATAATTGGTAATCATGTAACAAACAGAACATTTCATTAATCTATTATAACTTATGTTGTTTTGGTCGCTTGGCTGCTTCCTTATAAAGGTCCAGAAATTCAAGTTTTTCGTCAGGTGTGATATGCTCTTTTTTAATTATATGATGTCATTACGTTGCGGTCTTACCATCAGCCAATCGCTGCATTGCCGATCATGGTTTCGAGTATCGATATATCTGGCCTTTCCAATCAACACAAGAACGTGCAGTAATCTCAGACAGCTTCATCCAGATATTTTAATCAAATCCACAAATTCGTTTGAAGAACCAAATTAGCCAGAGATCAGTTATCACGATTAGAAGATCTGGCATCTGTCAAATCATCCTGGATGTATTAAGCGAAGTACGAAGATCAGACCCCTGGAGAACGTCAAATGTTTCTATTTACAACATGTTTTTGCAGCCAATCACAGACATGGTTGTTGATCTCTTGAACTCAATGGCCAATCAGAGATGTTTAAGTTAGTCAGAATCCACTTATCGCTCAAAATGCCAGTTTTTATTCAGTGCTCAGTTATGCAGGCTCGCGAAACCTCTCATTAACAATCAAAGTGTAGACAGACACGATGCAAGTAAGAGATTTATTGGCGGCCTTGGCCCACTTTCGAGGTTACGGTCTGTATAATCCCAGTGAGTAAAACTATTGTTTTTCATGCTACTAAGAGGACTGATAGCCAATTGTATGCTGCCTCTACATAAATGCTGGATTCACTCTGCACGGGACAGAAATATGACATGTTAAAATAGTAACGCATTAAAGCATTGTAAAGGCAGACTAATAGATTAACCCTTAAAGACTGAGACAGCCTCCCACGGATAAAAATAACTATCGTTCTAAAATGTTTAATAACTTTTAAACCGCTAATCCAATCTGTATGCTGTAAAATGCACCGTAAAGAGGAATCTCAGCTTTTCAGAAGTATCACATTTCTTGAAATTGATCATTCAGAGGCTCCGTAGTGAGCGTGGATGCGTCATCAAAATCTGCAGCATTGATTCGTCAAGGAAACACATAATGTTAAACGCATAATGCCCTCTGTTTATGGCCTCGCCCACTGATCTAGTAACTCCTATTACTATCCTGCAGAGACCTATACTTGCATTAGTCCCACCCCCCCGTGCCCAGATTCGTTGAAACTGTCATCAACTCAACCAATAAACATAGTGTTTGGTCTTTTGAACCACCAGTCACGTTTCTCTGAAAAATAAAAAAAACAACGTGAAAGTGGGTGTGTATTTGCGTGCATGAAAATAAACCGAAATAAACGCATGCAGAGCACTCTCTCACATAGCACAGCACACAAAAGTGAGTATATTTCTATTTGTATTTTTTTTTTTTTTTACACCATTTTCACTCAATTTGTATTTGAGAAGATTATTTGCACCGTTTGTTCATTTACAGTATATTTTATTGCACAGTTTGTTGTCACAACTTGTTACATTGTTTGCATTTGTTGTTCATGTTTAAATGATAATATATTTCTTTGAAATAAAATGTTTGCTTCAGTGTTCTGTTATTATATAACAATCTTTCTATTTACTTTACTCCCTGAACTTTCTTGGACACATCTACATTGTCAGTAAATAAAATACACCTGTTTTCACTCAAAAACAATAATATTATAATAAATGGCTATAACTTGCTGAGGGATTGTTACATGTAGACAAAATTTCATCTGGAAGTCTAAAACAACCAAGTCTAACTTTGTAAAGGAAAAAATCCAAACTTCATGAAGTTCTGTTTGAGTTCACAGTAAAAACGTCACACTTTTGCTGCCGTTTTTCTTAAAATTCTATTAATTTTATCCATTCTCAGACTAAATAAATAGCTAGATGGAAACTTCAGGTTCTCCTGTTTAAAATGATATATGGCACTTGATGCTAACTGCTAGAATGGGTGAGAAAAACAAAGAAAAGTAGAGGCAAGTCAGGCGCCCCAAAAATGTTCTAGGTCTTTAAAAATTAATTAAAAAAATATTCGTACTAAAATAGTATTGGTAAAAGTGATGACTCACTGTACACTGCTATGGTGGAGCCATTGCTTCAGAAACTTCAGATTCAGGCTGCTGACTGCTCACACTTCCTCTCAGGAACACACACAGAGTAACGCCGAGCTCAACCTTATAGTATCCCCACTGAACACTTTCTATATATTGCACACGTCTCATTTGTATCATTACGTGATACATTTGTATCCTTTTTGTAAAGTTTGAGCCTGGTCGACATTCACTGCCATTTATACGAAGTATGACATTTTTCAAAATTTATCCTTTTGTGGTCCGAAATAGAAAGAAGGACATAGGGCATTGGAACAACACTAGGGTGAGTAAAAGATGACTTAATTTTCATTTCCAGGTGAACTATCACTTTAATCTGCACTCCACATCCCATAATGACAAAGCAAAATCATATTTGTGATAAGCTTATCTCAGGTGCATCCCATTTCTCTGGATCTTTGAGTTGTTTCTACCATTTGATTGAAGTAAATTTGGAAAGGCACAAACCTGTCTAGACACAGCTCAGCGTCAGGATTGTATCGAGGCACAGATCTGGGGAAGGCTAGACAAAAGGCTTTGGAGGCTCACAAGAGCACAGTGGCCTCCATATTAAATGGAAGAGGTTTGGAATAACCAAGACTCTTTGTAGAGCTGGTTGCCTGGACATACTGAGCAATTGAGGAAGAATGGCCTTGGTAAGAGAGGTGACCAACCAAGTCTGGCTGAGTTCCAGAGATCATGTGTGGAGATGGGAAAAAACTTGCAGAAGGACAACAGTTACTACTTCGGTCTGAGCTTTATTGGTGGGCAGATGGAAGCCTCTCCTCATTGAAGACATGTGGAAGCATTCTTCATAAAAAGCATCTAAAGCTGGGCTCAGACTACAGGAGTTTCAGTGACGGAATGTTTGAAATGGGGACCGTGAAACAAGCAGCTGTACAGGTCTGGTGGACAAAACGGCTGTTTTTTTTTCTCGCTGAAAATAATAAGTATTGATACAGCAAGTTGCCGCGACACAGTATCCATTTTGTTTACATCCGCTTCCCTGTGAGATCATGTGAGGTGCCAAATCTGGCCTGATAATCTTAAGAATCTTGTAGTGTGTGTGATGTGCCACGATTTTCAAATCTTATAGTGTGTGCAAGTTTGAGATTTGAAAATTTGAAAGAAGAAAATCTGTGAAGATTCTCCTTATGTGCGTGATGCAATCAGAATTCACAATTGGTTAAGATTTAACAACTCCCGTAGTCTGAGCACGACTTAAAGGACTGTGAGAAACAAGATTATCTTGTCTGATGAACCTCAATTCCAAACGTCTGGAGGAAATCTGCGCAGTACCATCCCAGTGTCTGAAATGGTTCGATAAAAGATTTAGTCTCTCTAAATCCCTCCTTTCCGAGAGCCTGCTCTGATTGGTCAGATGACCCAGTCTGTTGTGATTGGTCTACTCTGCTCTGATTGGTCAGACGGCCCAGGCTGTTGTGATTTGTCTACTCTGCTCTGATTGGTCAGACGGCCCAGGCTGTTGTGATTGGTCTACTCTGCTCTGATTGGTCAGACGGCCCAGGCTGTTGTGATTTGTCTACTCTGCTTTGATTGGTCAGACGGCCCATTTGCTTTCACAGAGCAGAAAACATTGTCTTCTTGACATGTTGACAACACGAACCAAACCCTTCCAAGCCTCAGCTACAATTACAGTGTTTGAGGATCAAAATGGATGCTTTTCACGGGCAGCCAATGAAGACCTGGCATTATGCAAACAAACCTACATAGTTTTGAGCAGGAAGTAAGACTGGAATTACTGGCGACTTGTTTCAGGCAGTTTAGAATCGGTTCTTTCTTTTAGGAGACAATAACTCCATTTATCATCCACTTTGATATTTGAAACTTTCAGACCTTTACATTCACAAACAGCTGTATTACACACTACATGAAAGATAACATCTGAAAAAGCACTTTGAGCTTTGAATGCTTATGCCAATGTTATATTTCAGTTAGGTTTTTTTCTTTTTAATACATTAGCAAATCCTTTTTTTTTTTTTTTTTTTTTTTTGTCATTATTTTGTCATTATGGTTTATGGAGTGTAGATTTTTTTTTAAAAGCATTTTTGAGCTTTTGTTCAGTATATTTTCATGGGTGAAATCCGGTCATTTCAATAGGAATCCACATGATCTGGAATTTTGCGTGAGGGCAAAAGATTTTGCAACAGGCTCAAGTTGGTCATTTGGATTCACTGCGTCGATGAACAGAAAACGGCTTGGTTTGAAAGTGACTTCTGTGTGCAGTGCTTCATACATCGCTACACTATTGACAATTTCACTAATGTGATCATACCTCAAGGCTGCATCAAAGCAAAATGAAGGGGTCTGAATACTTTTTGAATGTCCTGTAGTCTGTCACATCTGCCTGCTTGAATGTAAACCAGAATGAGATATTCCTGTTTATTTTCTGTATACACCTTTTCCATGCCTTTATGTGTGAGCTGTTGTGAGCACATGCCTTCACTAATTTGTTCATCCAGTTGGTCTTGTTATAACTGCTAAAGGTATTAATCCTCTTTTTTTTTTTTTTTTTTTTTTCTTCTTCTTTTGTTTGTTTACCACCATTTCCTGCTGTCATCCCCAGCAGACCACCAAGACATTGAAGAAACCGCCAAAGAAGAAAGCCACAACCACGGCCAACAACACTGCCGAATCTCCATGAGTCACACTGCGTTCATCCATCCCCGGACAACACACAAACATCACATGCTTCCTCATACTAACAACCAAATATTAGTGCTCTTTGCTATACGTACTGACACCTGCAGATACACACACACACACACACACACACACACATCGCCTGAGGCTGTTTTATCTAGTAGGTTTAATGCGGTGAGAATGTTTAGACATCAGGCTTCATGCGTTAATTTTCCACGTTATCACTCCTGTGCGTGTGTTAAGTAAGGCTGGGTCTTGTCTTATTCTCTGTAGGCCTTAATATTAGAGACCATCTTTGTAAAGCATGAGATCAGGAAGCAGTGCCTGCACATAATCATACATCAACACTTCTGTCCCTTATAACAACAGATTCCATGCCAGAACTCCGTGTTTTCCATAATAGAGGCCGGTTCCCTTTTTTTTTTTTTTTTTTTGCATGTAGGCCACACGCTATGGGACGAACAAGAATTGGGAACAGAAAAACTGGGCTATTAAATGAATAGAAACAGACTTGATTTACACGAGTACAGCATCCGTGGAGAGTTCTGGAGGCACCCAGAGCAGTTCTGTTCTTATTCCGGGTCACAGAACATCCAGAGCCTGAGATTTGTTGTGAATATTCATGATCAAAGAGGTCAGATGTCTCCTGGAAGCTGCAGGCTCGCAAACGCTCATGCCATTAATAACGCGCTTGTCAGCTGGGGCTGGAGGCGTTCAACTCGCATAAGCAGTCCCTTGTGCTAATTTTACATTTGTGTAGCGTGATACACATTTTGAAAGTATTATAAGGCATTTATATTAACTGGTAGATCAGATAGCAGGTGTCATCTGGTGTTTTGGTAGGGTGCAAGATGAAAACAATCACATGTTGGCCACAGAAAAGGGCAAGACCCCTCTGTTTTGAGTTATCTGCCTTTCAATGCTGGGATTTTTGTTGTTGTGGCTTGCTTAGGAAACTCAAATACTCCATATCAGTTTGTAATAATGTACTGAGCGGATTCGGCTGGCGCAGCGCAAAGCATGGCATCACCCGAGAGTTGGTAGATGGTTCAGTGTGGTGAAATGATCAACCGTCATTGTTGAAAATCATAGGTGATTTTATAAAATATGCTGGCGTAAAACCCTGTGGTCCATTTTCTTTTACCCTATTATCCATCTGTAGACCTTTTTTTTCTTTTTTTTTAACCTGTGAACCAAGTTCATTTGAAATTGCATGTAGCCCTAAATCCAAATGTGGGCAGTTGTGTTTCCCAGCACAGCTGTTCAGAACTGAAGGATTTGGTGTGTGTGGTACTGATCTTGAGTTCAAGGGCAGTTTGAATTACGGTGTTGCAAAAATATTACTACTGGGAGCTGGTAGGGGGCGTTGCTGTACAGGATAAGAGCACAGTTCTCTGCCTCTCAGATTGAATGATTATATAAGGATGGGGAACGGTTTTGAATCAGTCTATTTAAATCAGTCGGTTATTTAGCTGGAATTTACCTGAAATTGTTCATTTGTATAATACTATTGACTGTACAAAATTTCTGCCTTACTCTGATAGGCTTTTTAAGTTATTTTTCTGCCTTTTGTTTACATTTAATTTGTCACTTTTGTGGGCTAGGATGTACAGAAACGTGTTCATTTCTTGTTAAGTCCTATTTGTTTTGTGCATATTCGTGTGGCGTTTTAATTTAGTGTTTTGTCTTCTCTCTGCCTTATTTTGTAGAGAAATGAAACATGGGGGCAGTTGCATTTGAGAAGAACTGGTGATCGTTTTTACAGTTCATTTTAACAGTGCAAAACATACGTCAGTCTTATATTAGACACTCAAACATGTAGTTAATAGCAGGTAGACGTTTCTGTAGAAACACGGTTTAGAAATAACATGCGGTAATACAGATCTGTTGTCATGTCATAACTATCATCATGATCTTTCATTCACTGTTGCTGATTGGCAACTTGACATTTTCTGTCTGTCTCTTGAGTAATTCAGTTTTTAAAAAATAAACTTTTTTTTTTTCTTTTAATTAAATGCTAGTGTGGTTGTTTCTCACCAACCCACACAAAAATGACATGTCAGTCTCACTCTTTTCTTTGTTCCTGTTTTTCGCTGCTTTTCTCCCTTTGTTCGCGATTTCTTATTTGCATAATCAAAAATGACTAACTTGTTTTTAATTCACCGAAGCCTCCATTGAGTGAGATGTGACAAATTGAACATATTCAGTTTTTCTTTTATATTTTTTGTAATGTGTTGGAAATTGGTGTTATTGCATACAGAGAATAGTCAACGTTAATATATTGTTTATGCCAATTCTCAATGCTCTTAATATATTAAAAGAATGAAAAAGAAAGAGATTGCTGCTAAGTGTGTAATAACTGACCTTAAATTATTATTCAATAAAAATGCAATTACATCCCTAATGGATTATTCATTTAATTCATTTAGTATGTCATTTTAGCTATTTCTAATCTGTCTAATCTAAACTTTTTCTTTTTTTTTTTTATTTTAAACTTTGTTCATACAGTAGGTGAAATGTACTAGGCGATTGTACCTGCAGCAGTTCTGGAGAGCTCCATTCTTTGCTTGTTTATCTGTTACTTCAGCACGTCCAGTGGTTTTGAGGCACATCATAAGGACGTTTCATAAAGTTATGGAATACCCATATCCCCTTTGTACAAGAGTAATAACTGTACCACCTTTAGCTGCATTAACAGCAGCCATTCCTGTAATTTAATATATGCCTTCAGTTTTTCATAAAGAACTGGTTTAGGAGCTGTAAATTCTCAAGCTCAAACCGTTTGTTTCAGCTGATGCTGCATTTCTGTTAGGTTCTAATATTACATTTTTGTTGATGTAAAAAGCATTCTGCCAAAAGGCTGTAATTACATAGGAGGCATGACAAGATTTAGAGCAAGATGGAGGAAGATGCCCCCGTTTAAGAAATGTGCTTTTACTTTTAAATTGTAACCTATTTAGATATGTTTAGCATGTGCAGTATGATGATGATGATGCATCAGCCAATGTGTTAAGGAAAAGAAATAGAAACATTTGCTAATTTAGTTGTCATAGCACAAAATGTGAATTTATTCAAAGAGTCCTTACGTACCTGGGTCAAGACATTTATAGAGTGTATAAATGACTCATTCCTATTGGCCTGCATATGTTTTTAATGTGTCATTAATGTGAAATACTAAATCAGCTATCCTATTTAAAACTGTTTCAGAATTGAATAAATGACTAATGACAGACAAAGCCGAATCAAAGAGAACCAATTAATCTGGCTATATACAGGCATAAGAATATATATTTATTTGCCCCTTATTTTAATCATAATAGCAACACTGTGAATTCAAATGGAGTGATAGACTGAATCTTGCCCAGGGAACATCTTTCCAGCTAACAAAAAAATGTTCTAAGAAAGTTTTGCTAACATTCCCATTAAGTTATAAAAAAAATATTATTTCAAAACTTTTACATTGCTAACATGTAAACTAAGGACAACATAAAATCAAAAATGGACCAAAGGCCACAAACCTCTAAAACTCTTAGCTTTAGATTAGTTTAGATTAGATTAGATTGAACTTTATTGTCATTGTGCAGAGTACAAGTACAGAGACAACGAAATGCAGTTTGCGTCTAACCAGAAGTGCAAAAAAAAAGCAGAAAAGTGCAATGTTATATATAAAGTATATGACAGTAGTATATAGTTGGTTTACAGAAGATGGTTTAGAGTAATATAAATTAAATATAAATATGTGTAGTGTATTAGCAGTTACCTTATAAGAGCACAATAAATATGGCTATGAATATGAGCAATGTATGAACAACATGTATGGATATGTGCAATGTAGTAGTTACATTATAATAGTAGTAAGAATAATATAGATATATGCAGTGTATTAACAGAATATATTATAAGAAAAACAGAATAATATGGATATTCAGTATGAACCATATAGACAGATATGTACAGTATGTACAGCTATGTGCAGTGTGGTAACAGTACCATTGTAGTGCAGAAACAGTAACATTATAAGAGTAGTAAGATTGGGGGCTTAGTTGGTTGGTTGTCACCGGGATGCAGAGCTAGAGTTCAGTAGGGTGACAGCCACAGGAAGGAAGCTTCCTCTGAACCTGCTGGTTCGGGTGCGAAGAGACCTGTAACGTCTCCCAGAGAGTAGTGGGGTGAACAGTCTGTGGTTGGGGTGAGAACAGTCTTTGGTGATGCTGCGCACCTTACGCAAGCATCGCTTGCTCTGGATGGCCTCGATGGAGGGGAGTGAGGAACCGGTGATGCGTTGGGCAGTTTTCACCACCCTCTGCAATGCTTTCCGGTCGTAGGCAGAACAGTTGCCATACCAAACTGTGACACAGTTGGTGAGGATGCTCTCGATCGTGCAGCGGTAGTTCACCATGATCTGAGGAGACAGGTGGACCTTCTTTAGTCTCCTCAGAAAGAAGAGATGCTGGTGAGCCTTCTTGATCAGGGTAGAGGTGTTGAGGGTCCAAGAGAGGTCTTCAGAGATGTGGACACCCAGAAACTTGAAGCTGGTGACACGCTCTACCTCAGTTCTGTTGATGAGAATGGGGGTGTGTGTGCTAGCTTTAGACTTCCTGAAGTCCACAATGAGCTCTTTGGTCTTCTTGGTGTTGAGAGCCAGGTTGTTGTCAGTGCTCCACGATGTTAGGTGCTGGACCTCCTCCCTGTAGGACGTCTCATCGTTGTTGCTGATGAGACCAATCAACGTAGTGTCGTCTGCAAACTTGACAAAGGTGTTAGAGCCATGTACAGGTGTGCAGTTGTATGTGAAGAGGGAGTAAAGGAGAGGGCTCAGCACACAACCCTGTGGTACTCCGGTGTTCAGGGTGATGGTTAAGGAGGTGTGATTATCTAATCTAACAGACTGAGGTCTGTTGGTTAGGAAGTCCAGAATCCAGTTACAGAGGGAGGTATTGATGTCCAGTTCATTAAGTTTGGTGATCAGTTTGGAGGGGATGATGGTGTTGAATGCCGAACTAAAGTCAATGAACAGCATTCTCACACAGGTGTTACTGTTGTCAAGGTGGGACAGGGCAGAGTGAAGTGCCATAGAGATGGCATCCTCTGTGCTCCTGTTCTGACGGTAGGTGAATTGGAAGGGGTCCAGTGAGGGTGGTAAGCAGGTCTTGAGATGGGCCAGGACCAGCCTCTCGAAGCACTTCATGATGATGGGGGTGAGTGCAACTGGACGGAAGTCATTAAGGCTTGTTGCAGTGGAGTGTTTCGGCACCGGCACGATGGACGTGGTTTTAAAGCACGCGGGGACAACTGCCTGGGCTAGTGACAGATTAAATATGTCAGTCCAAATTTCAGTCAGCTGCACAGCACAGGCCCTGAGTACGCATCCGGGGATACCATCAGGACCAGCAGCCTTACGTGCATTAGGCCTGCTCAGTGCTGCACACACTTAGGTGGTGGAGAGTGTGAGGGGCTGGTGATCTGCAAAGACCACAGCCTTGATGGCCACCTCCTTGTTGATCCTATCAAAGCGGCCATAGAAGTGGTTCAGCTCATCAGGCAAGGAGGTGATGGTGACGGTGGGGTGGAGTTAGTAGTTTTGTAATCTGTGATGGCCTGGATGCCTTGCCACATGCGTCGGGGGTCAGAGTTGTTCTTGAAGTGATCCTCAATCCTTAGCTTGTGGTTGTGCTTGGCCAATTTGATGCCCCTTTTCAGGTTAGTCCTGGATGAGCTATAGGCTTGAGCATCACCTGATCTAAATGCGATGTCTCGTGCCTTCAGCAGTAGTCTGACCTCACTGTTCGTCCATGGCTTCTGATTAGGGAAAGTGGTAATCCGTTTGAGGGTGGTGACACTGTTGATGTTTGAGTTGATACAGTCCAGAACGGAGGAGGCATATGAATCAATGTCCGTGTGTGAGTCATGGGTGGCCTGAGTTACGAACACTCTCCAGTCAGTGTTTTCAAAGAGCTGCTGAAGTGCTGAGTCAGCTCCCTCTGGCCACACTTTGACTGTCCTTACTGTTGGTCTCACACGTTTGATGAGTGCTGAATACTTGGGCAGTAGAAACAAAGAGAGGTGATCTGAGTGTCCTAGATGGGGGAGTGGAGCGGCTTTGTATGCATCAGCCATATTTGTGTAGACTTGGTCTAAAATCTTTTCTCCTCTTGTGGGGCATGATACATTTTGATGGAATTTAGGCAGTACAGTCTTTAAATTCGAGTGGTTGAAGTCACCCGCGACAATGTAGGCTGCCTCGGGATGCAGAGTTTGTTGTTTACTGATAGCAGAATATAGTTCTTTCATAGCAATCTTAGCATTAGTATCCGGTGGTATATAGGCTGCTGTTACTACAGTTGATGTAAACTCTCTGGGCAGATAGAAAGGTCTACACTTAACCATGATATACTCTGGTTAGCTGAGCAGTGAGTCTCTGTGATGGTGGAGTCCGTACACCACGTTTTGTTGACATACACTTTGAGGTCATCTGTACAGTATGATAGTAGTGCACTGTTAAAAGTTGACAACTGTAATTTGGACATTTTAAAGGGGTCATATGATGTTATTTTAAAAGTTCATTATTTTGATTATTGTGCGTAAAAGAATAGGTTAACATGCTTTAATGTTAAAAACACACACTATTTTTCACATACTGTACATATAGGTCCTCTATTCCCTGTTTCTCTGAAACGCGCTGACTTTTACAAAGCCCCTCCTTCCGAAAAACGATCAAAGTGCTCTGATTGGCCAGCTGACCCAGTGTGATTGGCCAAACACCTCAAGCGTGTGTTGGAAATGTGGCGCCCCTTATCGTGAGCTTCAGCTTCCAAGGCTTCTAAAGTTGTAAACACACAGCCGATAATAATGTTGTTGGTTTTATTCTGAAAATGCAGATGATCAAACCGATCAGTCGGAACCAACTTTGGAAGCTTGACTTGAGCAGAACGTTTCACAGTGGTAAGTAGTCTTTGTATATAGCCGACGTTGTACTCTCCCAGGTTCAGGAAGCTGTCCTCTGTAAAATGCGCTGTGCTCAAGCAAGCTTTTGTGTTATACTGCTCAGGAACAGCTTTATAACCTCTGAAAGCAAAATCGGTTTTGCTTTCACATCCAAACACACAGCTTTTCCACGACATGACGACACTTCAATTCACTGAAACCTTTCTTTGCATATGCCTTTGGGCAGGCATTATGCTAATATTTCACATTGTGACGTGGACGTTTGAGGAAGTAATGTCTGGACTTCGCTCAAGGTGTTTATAGTTCTGGATCAGTGTTCTCTGTTAGATAGAATAAATCGCTTTGTGGGAGACTGTGCCCGAAAGCTTAAAACTGCTGGGTAAAGCTAGGAAGGCATCAAGGCATGTCCGAATCCAATGTTAGCTTCACTTCCTGTCTCCTGAGTACTTTCATCTGATTGATTTTTGAAGGCAACATAGGTGTATCCTTCGCTGCCTTTGATGTCCCACAATCCTGTGCTTTCCATTTTGTGACAGTTGAGCTAAAAATTAAAGATGGCATCTTATAGTTGCAGTTGGTGGTCAGTCTTTGTGTAAGTGTACGTTTTTGACCAACTTTTTCCACTTTTCTCATTTCTAGTCAGAAATTACTATTGTAGTTGTTAAATATTCACTTAGTTTTCACCAAAGCTCACTCTGTTAGATCATTAAACTGTTACGCTGCCTCAGAAGTCCGTCCAAAATCAGTTTGTGAGGTATCTTTGTGCACAAACACTGCCTGCAAAGTCATTGCCTGATAGGGCAGTGAGGCAACAAGTCAGCAGTTTTCGGACGCAGCCTAAGAGCTTTGTAACTTTGCAGATCATATACTTGCACAAACAGATGCACTACACACTAAAGGAAAAGGAAAACATTAAAAAGCATCATATGACCCCTTTAAACTAAATCCTAAAGTTTTTTGTGAAATATTTGTAATGTGTAAAGCTTTATATAACTGATGACAGCAGGTTATTTACATTTTGGCAAGTACCAAATAACAGAAATAGCGCTTGAACAGCGTACTATTGCTATGGTTTCCTCCTTAGGCAAGCTCACTTGTACGACGTGCAGGTTCCACAACTCCGGGTTGGGGTGCCAAATTGAGAGAACACCCCAAATTGCTTAAGAGAAGAGATCTCTCCTCAGAGGAAAGGGCCATGGGTGGACCTGACAGCATCACGAGCAGGTCCGAGGGCCAGGGCTATGTGGGCCATTTTGGTGCAATTAATAGAATATAACAGAGATCCCTCCACTTGCGCTCCGCTAGGGAGCAGGAAGTGGGTGTTCTCCGCTGACGCGAAGAGATCCACCTCTGCTCGCCTCCATATAACATTCACAGTCTGAGGGTGTAGTCTCCATTTTCCTTAGGCTACCCTGTGTCTCATCAGCATGTCCGCCCCGTAGTTCATATGGCCGGGGACATGGATAGCTCGAATAGATATGTTGATCTGCCCGTATCAACAGGCTCGTTGTGAGCGTGAGGAGAGAGCGAGAACGTATGCCTCCTTGGTAATTTATGTACACCACCGCTGCCATGTTGTCTGTGCGAACGGGAACATGTTTGTGATGGACTTGAGAGTTAAAACACTTGAGATCCAGGTGAACTGCTCTGAGCTCCAGACAGTTTATATGCCCCCTTCTCTGTGTCTGTCCAGACACCGATTGTAAAAAGCTGTGCTCATTCAGGGGGCTAGCGCCTCAGGTGAGTTCGCATAGCAATAGAGTTCAGACTCGCGCTCAGAAATGGAATACATTGAATGCACTGGACTTTTCTGCAGGTTGATCGTACGCCCCAAACACTGAAGGTGGTTGATAAGCCGATCTCTGTGGCTGCACAGCTTGTTCGCTGAAGGAGCCATAAGCAGCCAATCGTCCAAATAATTCACAACACGTACTCCGCTCAGACGAAGAGGAAAGAGAACAGCGTTCATGCACTTGGTAAATGTATGCAGAAGCTAAAGACAGACCTAACAGGAGGACCATAATCTAGTAGGCCACGCCTTCAAAGGCAAATCTCAGAAAGCACCTGTGTCGAGGGGCTATCTGAATATGGAAATAAGCATCTTTTAGATCCACAGACATGAACCAAGGCTACCCATGGTACGGCTGATGGACTGTGTCGTCATCTTTGTGGCTTGCAGGGCGAGGTCGGTGGCGCTGCGGAGCTCTTTGAAGATTTCTGGATCGGGACCCTGCTCATTTAGGTGCTTGAGCATCTGGAGAGAATGGGGCAGGAATTTGGCTGAAGAAACCACTCATCCTGCCTGCTTTTGTTCTGGCTCAGCAGGGGGAGACCATTCCAGGCCGAACTCTTCAGCTGACTTAGAAATAATGCGGAGGAGCTTCTGATGAGCCACTGCGGTGGGAATCGGAGTCCTCCATATGGCTAGCCGGCCAGTCCTCCCATTCAGACACTGCTGTGTACATGGCGTCGTCACATTCCTCCTCGGGCGTGCCAAAAGAGAAGAGGTCACAAGCCCATGACGGGGGTCAGAAAAACAACTTGGCAAATGCCACTGGGGAGGGTTGGTCCAGGGACCGGTCCAGGTATGAAAGGCCCCTTCTTCTTGCTCCACGGCCCTGCTGGAGTGCATAAGGGAATTCTTTTCGTGAAATTATCCACTTTCTTTGATGACTTGACAGCGAAGCAGAGGCTTCTTGAAGGAGAAAGATTCTAAGGAGTGCCGCCTTATATTGGTTGCGTTCCCGCCTCCTTTTTGCGTGCTTAAGTGCCATTGGCCATTGTGGTGCAATGGCGTTACGTGAATCAGGCTTCAGTATTTCTAGGAGAAAGGTGTTTCCCCATAGCGTCACCTAGCTGTACGCAACGTTGAAAGACCATCTCATAAAAAAGTAAAAGCGTACTTTTAAGAAGTAAAATTTCCTTTTGGGGCTTTTCAAGCTGGTTAATTCACACACTGGACGTGTCCGTTGCTGGTGAGATAAAAAGTGGCGACTCTAGCGAAACTCTGTATCAGCATCCATGACCGGAACTATCATTAAATTAAACTAAATAAAGCTGCAACTATGAAGGTCGTCAGAAATGGTCAAATACTTTTCATGACATCAGACGCTGACATAGACCCCCGAGAGAGTAACTGTTAAAGGAAGAATAGTAATTTTTTTTTGTCATAGATCAAGTTGAAGGTTGTATTAGAGTGAGAGTTTAATAGAAACATGATCACAGACCAATTCTTAGCAGAGTCACTAGGTGGAGCAAGTAATCCAATATTATCAGTTTGTAAACTGAGGGAGTTAATAGATAGATAATGACAAACAACTAGAGCTTTATTGAGCAGTAATGAATGTTATTGATGGTATGCATCTCGAATCTCTGTAATGAGAAAGCTAATTATCTTTACCAATTAAAACCAGTTTAACAGTGCAAATAAACAATGAAGCAAAATTAAAGTGAAATAATTATACTTTCAGTCAATCAAATTTCAAGTCATGTTTATCTCACAAGTGCACACATTAGCTTCAAATGCCACGTTATATGCTTCACTAATTACAGCTTTACTGTGTGCAAGATAGCAGCTTATTTTACAGAATATTGAGGTCTATAAATTCAGCATTATTTCTAGTAATAACCTCCAACACTTTTGTGTTTTTATGCCTACAAAGTGCTTTTACGATTATATCCACTAACTCTACTTTCAGCAAAAGTGCTTGTGTTTGTGTGAAACTGGTGACACTGGTGAAAGTAAGTTAGCTGGTTACATAAGGCTCTGCAGTAATTGAATCTCATTACTGCTGAAGTCCCGTGGTGTGTGGGGTGATTCCTGGGACGTGGGCTGGTGTGAACCCCAGATGAGGGAATCCCTGAGTTTGCCTGGTGCTTGCATCATCTCCCTCTCTCCTATAGGTTTGTCATCTCTGCTCTCTGCCCACCTCTCCATGGCAGCAGGACGATGGGTTGCTAAGTGGCCAGCTCTCCCTCTATTCTCTCGCTGTTTTTCGCTCTCTCTGTTTGCTTCCCCCGAGACTGCGGGGTTTGCACGGACTGTTCTGACATCAGCAGGAGAAACCCTGTTACACTGCATCAGCTGGGCTACGAAGAGGCCCACATAACAGTTCTCTCCCACTGCAATGAAAAAGCACATTTCTGGCTGTGTTTTAACCAGCTCACAGTTCCTGTTTTTCCTCCTCCATCCACCCTGTGCATTCATTGCCATCAGTTTATATTTATATTTGAGGAGGCGTGTGTGCATGTACAACAAGCACAGACTATTTTGCCTAAGATTTGGCTCAGAAGTGTGTTTACTGTTGTAGAGAAACTTTTAAATGTTTTTTGATAGTCTTCCATCTCAAAGCTCAAATCAAAAAAATGTTTTAGATACATGCAAGTGCCTCTAGAAAGTATTTGAATTCTTAAGTCTCCATTATAAAAAACAGTCTGTCATTTACTGTTCAAAAGTTTTGCTCAGTACGTTTTTTTTTTTTTTTTTTTAATATTTAGCAAGGATACATTAAATTAATAAAAAATGACAGTAAAGACATTTATAATGTTACAAATGTTTAAAATTGCAAATAAATGCTACTTTTTTTTTTCAACAGTGATAATAATAATAAATGTTTCTTGAGCATAAAATCATAATATTATAATGATTTCTAACGGATCATGTGACACTGAAGACTGGAGTAATGATGGTGAAAATTCAGCTTTGCATCACAGGACTAATGCTGCGTTCCAGGCAGGTTTTTGAGCCCGTAAATTATGACTTCAAACCACGACTCACGACTTTGCAGCGTTCCAGGCAAAGTCACGCCAAACTGCCTGAGCGCAAGGAATTGTGGTAGCTAGATGTAAACAAAGCATGGCGGACCGTACGGGGCTTATGCTCATTTACAGTCATTTCTATCGCCAAAGGTGCTTACTCCTTGCTTATTTGAGGGAAACGGAGGAGAAAAAACGGCGCATAAGGCAAGAGAAGCTCTTATACCTTTTATTTTACGTTATTTAGACACATAACATTGTAATACATAATCGTGTGTGTATTATTTATCATTATTATATTATTATTAATTTGATTCCAAGGTTATATTGTCCTAAAGTCTATTTCTCACCGTGTACGACATTCATAAACACTGCATCCGTCGTGGCTGCCATTGTTGTTTCGCGGGCTATGTGACGTCAGAGCGCGTAACTGGGAGTACATCGATCTAGTACGAGTTCACGGGTGGGAAGTCACGAGTTTGACTGCCGTTCCAGTGCACTTTCACGGGTAGAAGGTTGGAAAAACACGGGTTACGGGTTGCCTGGAACGCGGCATAAATTACATTTTAAAATATAATAACATAGAAAACAGTTCTTTTAAATTGTAATAATATTTCACAGTATTACTGTTTTACTGTATTCTTTGATCAAATAAATGCAGCCTTGGTGAGCTTAAGAGACTTCGGTCACACTTTAGATTAGGGTCCAATTCTTACTATTAACTATGACTTGCCTCAATAAACTCCTAATTACTGCTTATTAATAGTTAGTGTGCTAGTTGTTAAATTTAGGTATTGGGTAGGATTAAGTGATGTAGAATATGGTCATGCAGATTAATATGTGCTCTACAAGTACTAATAAACAGCCAATATCCTAGTAATATGCATGCTAATAAGCAACTAGTTAATATTGAGAACTGGACCCTGAACTAAAGTGTTACCGGACTTCTTTCAAAAACAAAAACAAAATCTAACCAACCCCAAACATTTGAACGTTACCGTATTTCTGTCAGGACCACTATCATCAAAGATGATTGACAGTTATTAGCATACAGTCCTGCCCATCCATGCAGCCTAGCATGGATAATAAAAAATAATTTTAAATTAAGTGTCTGTATTTTGGGGGATCAAGTATAAATTGGTTGAATGATCCTGTATGACCAGCAGAGGGCCTTGTTTGATCAAGAAAGAGTGATGGTAGTCTCTAGTACAGCTCCCAAAACACCGTTTTGAGCTTATTTACTTAGCAGCTCCCGTCATTTTCTTCCTTTAAAAACGTGGATGTTGTGGTCAGGTATGAGAACAAAAATTATACATACAAGTATTTTTCCTCCCACTAGTTTTGATATTTTGGTTTTCATAGTTTTTACGAAAACAGATGATAGCATTGGCAATTAGCAAATAGCAATTTGTTGAGGCACAGTTAAGGAACAATGCGCCATATATAGATTTATTATACTCTGTACTGTTACATACATCATTTTTGTATACTCAATACTTATAGTCAGTAACGAGTGGATATAGTATAGTACACTATATTGATATACATCAAACTTTATACTTTCTCAATTTAAAATTATTTTTTTTTTATAAATCTTGCCTAACATTGTTATACAACATTCAAAATCTGACAGATGTTATTGTATTTGCATACTCAAGTTTTAAAGGTCTTGCTGATTGATATTTTTCTTTGTAGGCTATGTAACCATCTATAACAAGACACGTACCGAGTGACATAACAGCAATGTATTTCAGTTCCACAGAACCAAAACCTAAAATCTAAACTTACCTTAAAATGTAACACTATTCTGCTCCTGCTTTGCAAACACTGGTACTTCCTTCAGGAATCTAGTTAGACCTTGTACATTTTTTGAAGTGATTATTGAAAAATGTAATACTGCACGCAGAGCTATTCAGGGAAGTTTGTTGCCATGTGATTAAGCATCAAAAGATAACGTTCGGAATTTTGTGCTTAGTTGCAATTGTGCCGTTCCTGAATCATAAATTATGTCAAAACTTTAAAGCATTTTTAAGCATAACATATCAGTATAACATGACTTGCAAATGTAGTTTATGATCTGCACCTTTATTGTGTTTATTAGTTTACTGGCCTTTCATGCAAGAGTGATTTTTATGTCATTTATCCTTAGTATTTCATCGCAATGGACTTTCTCACGGGAAAACAAATCTTCGTCCGTGTCACTGTCACATGCTGTTTTTGTTTGGATCATGTCTAATGTTGTGGCTTTCTCTCTCTCTTCCTCTCCTCTGGCTTTCTTTCCTCCGCCCCTCCATTCTTGTCCTCCGGTAGCCATAGCAACGTGTGCTGCGATGGTGCAGGGCCTCTGGCAGGTGACACAATGCGGCTAATTACTGGCACTTAGCTCAGCGCTAATTAAAGCGAGCTCAGCTAATCGGGGGGTCAAGTGGACCTGCTGATCCATCCATCCTTCCATTGCTCCATCCATCCTTTACCTTTACCTTTAGCCTAAACTTCCCCAGCCCCTCCGAGAAAAGTTCTCTCTCTCTCTCTCTCTCTCTCTCTCTCTCTCTCTCTCTCTCTCTCTCTCTCTCTCTCTCTCTCTCTCTCTCTCTCTCTCTCTCTCTCTGTCTGTCTGTCTTGCTCTATCAGACAGCTGGCATCCACACAGGGGTTGAGGGTTTGACCTTCCTGCTCTCCAGGCTCTCTCAGTATCCGAGTAAACAGACAAATGAATCTCTACAAAGGTGAGGGTCAATTTATCTAATTTGGTCGAGGTTGGTCAGCCAAGATTACCTTGTCTCTGCTGGGAGGAACACTTCTCTCTCTCTCGTCCTGTCTCTTGCTCTCTCTTTTTATTTCTCTGGCCATGACATTTCTCACACGTTTTTGGTTTCATGTTCTACACGTCTCCAGCATCACACGTTCATTCTCCTCTGCAGCACCTCTGCTTACACTGCTCTCTTCTGTTCCCTGATAAAAAGAGTTTTGGATCAGTACTATGGTACAGTGATGGTGTCATGTCCAAAAGTCTATGGCATTACCATGATTTATGAATGGAAAACATGACCATGGTACAAAAAATCCATGCTACATGTGTAGGACAGATCCAAAAATACAGGCTTTAACATGCTACCATGTCCCAAAAAACAACAACATGGTATTATCATATCATATATTATCATAAATCATATTATGAATCATATCATATTATCATCCAAAAAAAGCATAGTATACCATGTTATCATATCCTATTTACACTATTTAGTTTTATATAAATAAATAAATAAATAAATATTTATATTTAAAATACTATATACGTTTGAAAACCGTTGTGCTGCTTAATATTTTAACTGTGATACATTTTTTTTGTCAAGATTCTGTGATGAATAGAAAGTTCAAAAGAACAGCATTTATTTGAAATATAAATATTTTATTACATTATAAATGTCTTTACTGTCACTTTTGGTCAATTTAATGCATCCTTCTTGAATAAAAGTATTATAAAAATAATAAAATACCATAAAAAGGTACTTGTTATATAATATTCATATTATAATATTCATATGAATACTTGTTATATATATATATATATATATATATATATATATATAAAACAATTGGGATTTGAATTTCCTATTTCAAATCCCAATTGTTATATATTTTGTAAAAATAGCTATATTATCTAAATAACTATATTTTATTAAATATATTAATTAAACATCTCTCCGCATATGGTTACAGTTCTTTTTTTCATTCTTTCTCGTTCACTCATTCATTTTGCTCTATCGTTTCTGATTCTCATTCTGCCATAGAGCATACACACACACACACACACACACACACACACACACACACACACACTCACACACGCACGCTCGCTCGCAAGCACACTTACTCTCTCACACACACACACACACACACACTCACACTCACACTCTCACTTTCACTCACACACACACACGTCTTGTTCACTATCTTTGTGGGGACTCTCCATAGACGTAATGGTTTTTATACTGTACAAACTGTATATTCTCTTCCCGTACACTAACCCTACTCCTAAACCTACCCATCACACACAACTTTCTGCATTTTTACATTTAAAAAAAAAAACTCCTTCTGTATGATTTATAAGCTTGTTTCCTCATGGGAAACCTCGAGTTAGTGGACCTCGAGTTAGGACCCCACGGTGATACGAGTCCCCATGAGTCAGTGTGCATTCAGGTTGAAGTCCCCACCGGGATTGAAAAACATGTACGTACACACACACACACACACACACACACACACACACACACACACACACACACACACACGTTTCCTCTCCTCTGCATAAAGATTCATCCTACCTTTGACAAACGAGGGCAGATGAATATTAGAGTTGCCCTGCAGAGGAGAGACAGATGTGGAGCATACATGCATACAGGGAGACGGAGGGATGGAGGGATGTAGGGATGGAGTTTAGAGGAGTGGATAAGGTCAGAGCTCGTCAGCAGGTCCGCTGTTTACTGATGTTTACCTTGGAGCCCCTGCTGAGGGGACACCTGGTGTGCTGTCATCATCCACCACACACACTCGGACATGGAAACACACTGAGATACGAGCATAACTATAAGATATACACTCAGTTATACAATGACACACAATATGTGCAAAAGCAGGTGATAGAAGTCATCGTTGGAAACACCTCTCATAATCAGATGCCACTTTAATTTCTGTGTGGCTGCTCGAGCTCTCCATGGTGCTGAAACCTCTCTAAATTCACAAGCACTTTTAAAGAGAGAGAAAGAGAGAGACAGGAATGAAGTGCTATATTTAAAACAGGCTTCATTTTTTATTAATAAGTGCTTGTTTAGACAGATCCGAAGTGTATGATGACAAGTGTCAGCTGGGCATTTCTACATTTTCCTTCTAAATATATACAATCAAATGCACTTTCGGTATATATCTGCAAACTTTTGTCTCCCTAATCACCATCGAGACATTTGAGATCCTTCAATCATCTTCTGTTAGTTGTCCCTTGTTCTAAATACAAATCCAAGCGAGATTAGCAGCTGCTCCTTGTCTGTCTAGTTTTTCAATCAGCTCTTAAAGCATACTTTTATTCTTTAGCATTTAATAGTGTCTAGGGTCCTGAATTTTATCATTGAATGATGTTTTGTGGATTTGTTGTTTTATTTCTTTGGTTTACTGAACCTGTACAGTACTTTGGAACAACATGTGTTGTATTTAAATTTAAATGGAATTGAATTTCTGTGCTATCCTCTGCTTTAAACATGAATATACACTTGAAATTATTAACTTGGACACATCTGTGGAATTTGCATAGTCTAGCGACATTCAGAAGTTTGAATATTCAAACTAGACATGAACTAAAGTAAGATATTTTAGAGCAGGGGTGTCAAACTCAGTTCCTGAAGGGCCACAGCCCTGCAGAGTTTAGCTTCAACCTTAATCAAACACACCTGATCCAGCTGATCAGGTCCTTCAGGCTTATTTGAAAACTACAGGTATGTGTGTTGGAGCAGGGTTGGTAATAAACTCTGTACGACTGTGGCCCTCCAAGAAGTTTGAAAACCGACCTTTGCTGCTACGACCTACGTCTACTGACTAGCCAATAAAAATGCAACATGAAATGGCATATTGATCAATGCGACATGGTGCTCAAACTACTTACGTCAAGCTCCATTTGCAGTATTGGCAGGCCAAGTTGGCCTCTTTTCCCTTTCCATGACCACGTCCATATTCTTTTCTTTCGCTTCCTCCTCTTTTTTAGCGCACATAAAATCCACAATTGCCAAAGTACGATTTATCTTGCTTTATTTGTTTACCATTAACGCATGACGTTTTATTCTTCTATACTAACTTGCGTCGTAGCCTACAATTCAATAGGTGTCATCATTGTGCAGTCTACATACATGTCGTACCCAAGTTTATTAGATACATGTCTCACAGTGTGATTTGTAATGATCTTATAGGATTGCATAGCAGGCATTAGAGTATCAGTTCAGTAGTCAGGGCACGGATCAGGGAATCGGACATTTTAAAGCTGTCTCAATCGCAATATTTTTTATCTGAAACGTTCGCTCCCTAAAAAGTCCCATAATGCACTGTGAAAACCAGGGAGCATCGATGCTCTCTATGTCTGAATCCGAAATCACCCCATATACCCTCAAATAGGGCATTATTTGACGGGACAGCCATTTGTATTGGTGTCTGACAACATAGTGGACGTTATTGAATGCTCTCATACAATCCCACATTGAGTGTACATAACGAGTGTACAGCCGATGTACGCTCAACGGCTGTCCGAATTCGCTCACTCGTTTTTAGTCACTCCTTCAAGTGAACTATATTAGTGGACTACGGTAGGGAAAAGTGATTGAGGGTTTAGGGGGCGATTTCGGATTCAGCCTATGTTCTATTAATGGAAGTTCTAAAGCACGAAACATAAATCACGTGAGACAACTCGCCACAAATAATGATTTTTTTTTTTTTTTTTTTAATATAGACCATTTTTTTATTACATTTCAGCATAAACATACATTGCTAGACAGGTAATGAACACAATCAAGATAACATGTATAATTTATTTATGACTGAAATGTTGCACATACAGGTGCATCTCAATAAATTAGAATGTCGTGGAAAAGTAATTTCAGTAATTCAACTTAAAAGGTGAAACTAATATATAATATAGACTCATTACATGCAAAGTGAGATATCTCAAGCCTTTATTTGTTCTAATTTTGATGATTATGGCTTACAGTTTATGAAAACCCCAAATTCAAAATCTCAGAAAATTAGAATATTGTGAAAAGGTTCAGTATTGTAGGCTCAAAGTGTCACACTCTAATACGCTAATTAATCCAAAACACCTGCAAAGGGTTCCTGAGCCTTTAAATGGTCTCTCAGTCTGGTTCAGTGCAATTCACAATCATGGGGAAGACTGCTGACCTGACAGTTGTGCAGAAAAGCATCATTGACACCCTCCACAAGGAGGGAAAGCCTCAAAAGGTAATTGCAAAAGAAGTTGGATGTTCTCAAAGTGCTGTATCAAAGCACATTAATAGAAAGTTAAGTGGAAGGGAAAGTCCATTCAAATATTTGGGGGAGCTTCACAAGGAGTGGACTGAGGCTGGAGTTACTGCATCAAGAGCCACCACACACAGACGGATCCTAGACATGGGCTTCAAATGTGGTCAGAAGCATCTTACTTGGGCTAAAGCAAAAAAGAACTGGTCTGCTGCTCAGTGGTCCAGTCCTCTCTTCTGATGAGAGCAAATTTTGCATCTCATTTGGAAACCAAGGTCCCAGAGTCTGGAGGAAGAATGGAGAGGCACATAGTCCAAGATGCTTGAAGTCCATTGTGAAGTTTCCACAGTCTGTGTTGGTTTGGGGAGCCATGTCATTGGCTGGTGTTGGTCCACTGTGCTTTATTAAGTCCAGAGTCAACGCACCCGTCTACCAGGACATTTTGGAGCACTTCATGCTTCCTTCAGCAGACAAGCTTTATGGAGATGCTGACTTTATTTTCCAGCAGGACTTGGCACCTGCCCACACTGCCAAAAGTACCAAAACCTGGTTCAATGACCATGGGATTACTGTGCTTGATTGGCCAGCAAACTCGCCTGACCTGAACCCCATAGAGAATCTATGGGGCATTGCCAAGAGAAAGATGAGAGACATGAGACCGAACAATGCAGAAGAGCTGAAGGCCGCTATTGAAGCATCCTGGTCTTCCATAACAAATGAGCAGTGCCACAGGCTGATAGCATCCATGCCACGCCGCATTGAGGCAGTAATTCATGCAAAACGGGCCCAAACCAAGTACTGAGTACATGTGCATGATTATACTTTTCAGAGGGCCGACATTTCTGTATTTAAAATCCTTTTTTTTTTATTGATTTCATGTAATATTCTAATTTTCTGAGATTTCGAATTTGGGGTTTTCATAAGCTGTAAGTAAAGGCTTGAAATATCTCACTTTGCATGTAATGAGTCTATATAATATTATTAGTTTCACCTTTTAAGTTGAATTACTGAAATAAATTTTATTTTAATAAATAAGTTCTGTTGTTAACACCAGTAAATACCAGTAGTGATGTTATAAAATGTGAACATTTTCATGTCACCAAAAATAGTCATTAGTGTCCCAATGTGTAGTGAGACAGGGTCCTTACTGTCCTTACTAGTCCCCAAATTTGTGTACACTACTGGTTTCCAACCTAGGATACTAGGGTGTTGATTGAGATGCACTCAAAGTCGGCGCACTTTCCTGGTATTCTGATCACACACACCTAGACATTGTTAACCTGCTAATCAAGGACAGCATTTATACTCAGCACTCACACTCACTCTTTGTCTGGTCTCATCTGTGTTACCCACAAAGACTATCCAGACTGCTGTGTATCTTACCTGTGGATTACTATTGGATCCTGTTTACTCACCTGTATTCATGTCACTCACCAACCCTTCAATCCAACATTTGAGTTCATCTTCTGTCTCTGCTCCTGAATCCTATGACAGAAGACCAGACCCCCTCCCCCCCATACCCCACACACACACACACACACACACACACACTGAACTCAGCTGGGATGGATTTCACAGAATTCAGCCTCATTAACCTCACCCAGGACAATCGTTCCCTCGAGAAACACATTTGTTTTTACATTTGGCTAATGCAGTAAATTATGAGGATGAGACTCTCATTTTTTTTCTTCAGAGCCAGCATTAAAGAACCCCTCAGATTGCTGCTGCTTGCCAATGGTCCTTGAGGGATGCTCTGCCAGTTTCTGGATTTGGCACTTCAATTGAGTGTATTCCCCTTAACTGTGGGAGAAGTGGAGGAGGGCCTCAGCCATGCCAATCCAGTTTCTGCAGGGTTTCCACAATCCACTCCAGTCATCCCAGAACCTCCAGAGTCTGCTCCAGATTTCCCTCTTGTTGACCACTCTTTCCATCCTCCAGTCCGGTGGTCCCAGAGCTCCCAAGTCCAGTGGTCCCTAGTCACGTGGTCTGGGTTCTCTCAAGTCCGGTGATCCCTCGTCTCTGCCATGGAGGCCACTCCTCACTCCCTCATCTCCTGCATGGAGGCTGCTCCACACTCCCTCATCTTGGCTACGGAGGCCGCCCTTCTGTCCTCTGTCTTGGCCACAGATGCCACTTCTTGCTCCCTCGTCTTGGCCACGGAGGCTGCCCTTCTCTCCTTCATCTTGGCCGTGAAGGCCACTTCTCGCTCCCTTGCCTTGGCCTCTGTGACTGCTCCTCGCTCCCTCCCTCATCTCGGCCATGGAGGCCGCTCCTTGCTCACTCCTTTGTATCGGTCACGTAGACTGCTCCTTGATCTCTCATCTCAGCCATGGAGGCCGCCATTCTCTCCTTTGTTTCCACCATGGAGGCTGCTTCTCTCTTCCTTGTCTCAGCCATCTCTCCTTATTTTCCACCCTGGAGGCCACTTCTTGCTCTCTCTCGTCTCAGCCTCCGTGGCTGCTCCTCACTCCCTCCCTCATTTCACCCACAGTGGCTGCCCATCACTCCCTCCCTTGTATTGGCCACGGATGCTGCTCCTCGATCTCTCATCTCGGCCATGGAGCCCGCCCTTCTCTCCTTCATCTTTGGCCACAGAGGCCCCTTCTCACTCCCTCATCTCAGCCATGGACGCCGCCCTTCTCTCCTTATTATAATAATAATAATTTGGTACATTTACATAGCGCTTTTCTTGACACTCAAAGCGCTTTACATATGGAAAGTGGAAAACTCCTCAATCACCACCAATGTGCAGCATCCACCTGGATGATGTGACGGCAGCCATATTGCACCAGAACACCCACCACACACCAGCTTATTGGTGGAGAGGAGTCAATCAGTATATCTGGGGATGATTAGGAGGCCATGATGATGGACAGAGGCTAATGGGCAAAATTGGCCAGGATGCTGGGGTTACACCCCTACTCTTTTTCGAAGGACATCCTGGGATTTTTATTGACCACAGAGAGTCAGAACCTTGGTTTAACGTCTCATCTGAAGGACGGTGCTTTTTGAGAGTATAGTGTCACTATCACTGTACTGGGGCGTTAGGACCCACACAGCACCCCCTGCTAGCCTCACTAACACCTCTTCCAGCTGCAACCTAGTTTTGCCAGGAGGTCTCCCATCCAGGTACTGACCTGGCTCAACCCTGCTGGGTTGGGTTCAGCAGTGGTTCAGCAAAAGTTGAGAACTCCTGATTTAGAGGATTCACCTCCACAAAACAAGGCTTGTGTGTACGTGGTCATAGAGGGAGTGATACTAGAGCCACAGCGAGAGTGAGAACTGAATGAACAGATGATGAGCGAGAAAGTTGTTTCACATGCCGTTTCTGAGAAGTAAACAAATGTCAGAGCAGTTTGTATTATGTGGTTGTGCAGCAATGCAACATTTGTCTGTAACTCCCTGTGCCGTCATAGTGCTGCTCATTACGGATCTAATTCAAAGTGTTCCACTTACCACACACGTACACGCACACACTTATCCATACATGACAAAATTCATTGTCTCTCCCTGATGAACAATTCACACATGAGAACATGCACTTGGAAACATGTCAACATACACACACAAATACACCCGTGTGTTTGCTTAAGGGGGCATGAATGACACAGGAGTGTTCTGACAGTCGCCTGGAAGATCTCACAGGGCAGGAGGGAGATCAGTAAAAAAAAAAAAACTATTTGTTTCTCCATTCTAGATTGATGAGCACACACACACACACACATACAGTGAGTCACCATGGCTCATTGTGGCCACACTTTACCAAACTGACAGCAGCAGGTCTGTGGGCAAGCACAGAAAAGAAGGAGAAGGGTATGCTAGAAAAATGAAAGAGAGAAAGAAAGTGGGGATGGAGGGAAAACAGGAAACAATGAGGAGGAGAGGAGAATTAAACGCAGGAAAACACAGACAGCAGGAGAGAGAGAGAAAGTCCCTGTGGCACATTGTTATATGGCGTGTTGTGGTGTCACTACAATACAGCGGCAATTCTCGTCTCCCCTCCAGGGATGTCATGATGGAACTAGCTGGATGGATCCAAACTTTATAAATATACAAATCCGCATCCGTAGACTTTCTCACCAACATCCTGGTCATGTAACGGAAAGGGATCTGGAGAGGTTAGGAAGCTGTTGTGCTTGTGTTCATTTCGGATCTCATTACATGAGAGGGGTCAGTTACATGTAAATGAACCAAACAGAGAACATTCTGCATGGCAACACAAGCATCCTACTGAAAATCAGTTAATAAATGTAGCACTTGGCTTTATTATTATTTGTCTCCATGGCTGCAGGAACCTCTGTCGATGGCATTTTAATTGCATTGGAAATTTAAAAACAAAATTCTGATTTTCAGAAGGTTTTTTCGTTTTCCATTAGTTATTTTAAAGGTTATGTCATTTTTATATGTTGTCAAACGTGTTTTTGACTTTGAGGGATAAATATATTTCAAAAGCAGATTGACATGAGTAAGCTAAATTAGGATATTCAAAAGACAAAACGTAAGTGAGTAACACCACAGGTTACTGAATGAAAATGTCATCTGACACTTTATGTACATGGAGACATAGTTGAAAAGCTGAATGTAGACGACATGGTCAAAACCTTTATGGTGTAACACAGACATTACTTCTGATTGCACAACTTTGGAGTATCATGGGGTAAGACACTTTTGTGCTGCCGACATGCAGCAAAACATTTTATACAATTTTTACTTTTTACTTATAAGGTTAATTCACATCAAGAACAAAAGTTGTTATAGGCTGTGATTAACTCCCACTTTTAGACATACACTCGCAAACTTCCCTAAGCACTTCCCCTCGGAAGTATGGGGGGAGTTTATTTGGACCCCTCGAATTTGACCGAGGCTAAATCCGAAATAGGGCATTATTTCAGGGGACAGCCATTTGTAGTGGTGTCCGAAACCATAGTGGACGTTATCGAGTGCACTCATTCACAATCCCACATTGCACCGCAATAACAAGTGTACAGCCGATGTACACTCAACAGCTGTCCGAATTCAATCACTCATTTTAATTCACTCCTTCATTAGTGGACTAACGTAGGGAATAGTGATTGAGGGTTTAAGGGGCCATTTTGGATTCAGCCCGAGAGAGTGAGTTTACTCATATGTACACTTCAGAAAGATCCATAGACCACAATGCAACACGATTGTGACAACACAACAGTAACTCCCAGCGTTCAAACTTAATTTACCCACAAGTGATCAAGGGCTTAGGGCAGGGGTGTCCAATCCTGCTCCTGGAGGGCCACTGTCTTGCAAAGTCTAGCTCCAACCACGATTAAACACGCCTGAACCAGCTAATCAAGGTCTTACTAGGCATAGAAACTTCCAGGCAGGTGTGTTGAGGCAAGTTGGAGCTAAACTCTGCAGGGCAGTGGCTTTCCAGTAATAGAGGGAAGTTAACGAGGGAAGGCATAAAAAAGGGGACTTAAACGAAGCCCTGTATGAGAGCCGAGCAACACACTTTCACGGTGGCTTGTGGGAATGTGGATCAGCATTGAGAGCGTCCGAGAGTTGAAAAGTTCAGAAATGCTCAACTTTATAAAAATGAGGACCGTAAAACGTTGAGCGGTAGCAAAAAGCTGTGAGGTTCAGGTACTGATGTCTGTCTTGAGTACTTAAAAATATGCACATTGTGTTGGGGCTTAGTGCGAAAAGCATGTTGTTTTCATATTTGATGCTCTGCAGTTGTTACATAGGCCTAAACCCATGTGCATAGGCCTACATCAGTTTGGACACTTTCATTTGCGAATATAGACGCAAGTTGCTTAGGGCCTCCAAACCACCAGGGGCCCCCCTTGCTCTCAAACAGTGTTGGGAAGTTACTCTAAAAAAGTAATTAATTACTAGTTACTAATTACATCTTCAAAGTGTAATTAGATTACTGTACAAATTACTCTCTCCAAACGTATTTAATTACTTATTTCTAATTACTTTCTACAAACCCGACTCCAAAAAAGTTGGGACACTGTACAAATTGTGAATAAAAACAGAATGCAATGATTTGGAAGTTTCAAATTTCAATATTTTATTCAGAATACAACATAGATGACATATCAAATGTTTAAACTGAGAAAATGTATCATTTTAAGGGAAAAATAAGTTGATTTTAAATTTCATGGCATCAACACATCTCAAAAAAGTTGGGACAAGGCCATGTTTACCACTGTGTGGCATCCCCTCTTCTTTTTATAACAGTCTGCAAACGCCTGGGGACTGAGGAGACAAGTTGCTCAAGTTTAGGAATAGGAATGTTGTCCCATTCTTGTCTAATACAGGCTTCTAGTTGCTCAACTGTCTTAGGTCTTCTTTGTCGCATCTTCCTCTTTATGATGCGCCAAATGTTTTCTATGGGTGAAAGATCTGGACTGCAGGCTGGCCATTTCAGTACCCGGATCCTTCTTCTACGCAGCCATGATGTTGTAATTGATGCAGTATGTGGTCTGGCATTGTCATGTTGGAAAATGCAAGGTCTTCCCTGAAAGAGACGACGTCTGGATGGGAGCATATGTTGTTCTAGAACTTGGATATACCTTTCAGCATTGATGGTGCCTTTCCAGATGTGTAAGCTGCCCATGCCACACGCACTCATGCAACCCCATACCATCAGAGATGCAGGCTTCTGAACTGAGCGCTGATAACAACTTGGGTTGTCCTTGTCCTCTTTAGTCCGGATGACATGGCGTCCCAGTTTTCCAAAAAGAACTTCAAATTTTGATTCGTCTGACCACAGAACAATTTTCCACTTTGCCACAGTCCATTTTAAATGAGCCTTGGCCCAGAGAAAACGCCTGGGCTTCTGGATCATGTTTAGATATGGCTTCTTTTTTGACCTATAGAGTTTTAGCCGGCAACGGCGAATGGCACGGTGGATTGTGTTCACCGACAATGTTTTCTGGAAGTATTCCTGAGCCCATGTTGTGATTTCCATTACAGTAGCATTCCTGTATGTGATGCAGTGCCGTCTAAGGGCCCAAAGATCACGGGCATCCAGTATGGTTTTCCGGCCTTGACCCTTACGCACAGAGATTGTTCCAGATTCTCTGAATCTTTGGATGATATTATCCACTGTAGATGATGATAACTTCAAACTCTTTGCAATTTTTCTCTGAGAAACTCCTTTCTGATATTGCTCCACTATTTTTCGCCGCAGCATTGGGGGAATTGGTGATCCTCTGCCCATCTTGTCTTCTGAGAGACACTGCCACTCTGAGAGGCTCTTTTTATACCCAATCATGTTGCCAATTGACCTAATAAGTTGCAAATTGGTCCTCCAGCTGTTCCTTATATGTACATTTAACTTTTCCGGCCTCTTATTGCTACCTGTCCCAACTTTTTTGGAATGTGTAGCTCTCATGAAGTCCAAAATGAGCCAATATTTGGCATGACATTTCAAAATGTCTCACTTTCAACATTTGATATGTTATCTATATTCTATTGTGAATAAAATATAAGTTTATGAGATTTGTAAATTATTGCATTCCTTTTTTATTCACAATTTGTACAGTGTCCCAACTTTTTTGGAATCGGGTTTGTAAATCCTATATCAACCTCGACTAGTTAAGTGATTCAAGGATAGACATGAAACAACTCTTTTAATTCATTCAAATAAATAATATAAAACTACATAAATTATTCTTATTAACTGACCAAAGTATTACAAATGTGAGGATACATAAAAAAAATGCATTTTAAAGTTAGACTTGTAAATGTTTTTAATGTTTAAATGTTAATTACGCTATTGTATTATATATAATTGTTCTACAGTGTATACACAGTATTTAGCTCAATTACATCAGAAGTAACTGTAATTAAATTACAGAAAAAATAAGAGTAAACCCGTACTTTACTTTTTCAAGGGAAAAGTAATTAAATTACAGTAACTAATTACTTAGTAACTAGTTACACCCAACACCCAACATTTAGTGACTAGCATTTTAGTTTCGGTTTTGATTTTGGCTTCCAGCGATTAAAGGGCATATTGCAGGTTAGAGCCCCCAGTGAGTCAATGTATAGAAAAATCATTTAGGAACTAGATTTTCTTTAAAAAATACTTGTAAATACGCTACTAAGGCTTCTGGAGTCGTTTTCGTGAGAAAATTTTACTTCCGCATCTAAAAATGCCAAAAACGGAAGTGACGTAACGGGAGGGAGTGCGGTCAGTTTCAACGATAGGAAAACAATGGATCGCAATGACAGTTCGGACGCTGAAGAAATTGTAATTGTAAAACCACAGTCATACAATTATGACGGACAGTTAGGGACAGGCCAGGATTAGACAGAGCAACGATTAGAGGAGCTATATTGAGTTGTGTGTGAGGAACCAGCAGAGAACAGAGCAGGTGTCTCGGTGAGAGACCAGTGTTAGCTAATGATATGTGTACGCTGTGCTCAGATCACAATACTGTACAGATTATGATCCTGTATCAGGCAATTACAGGCAAAGCTGGTATTGGTCATCTAGGAGTATTGATACTTACCAATAACAGAAACTAATAAGCTTTGATCAGGCGTATGTCACACTCGTTAATATCCGTCCACACAAAACGTTACGTGATATAACGTTAGCGGTTTCTCATCACGACTGATTTGGTAGTTAGCAAATGTTTAAAAAACAAGACTTACGGTGCACAGTTCACGTTTTCTTCGAGCTGCATCTTTGACGGATCCGTGACCGTCACATCTCCCGCCGGGGGACAAACCACAGACACTATAGTGTTATTGTGTGTGTTTCATGTTATCCTTTATTCATTAATTTTGTGTTATGGGTTTATTTTGTGCCGATTCACTGATAGTGTGAGGAAGTATATGACGCCATGAGTATGTAGTTAAGTGAACTTAAATGTACATACATGGCATGAATAAAATATTTACCAGTAAGTTGCATAATTCAAAACTGTTTTGAAAAGTGTGAGACTGTATGCATTTGTGTTAATGTACATACTTTGTATTCATCAATGTTGAAATTGATTCACGTAAAAACAACAGCAAAGAAGCATCGCGTGTGGATGTTTATTCATTTAATATCATGCTTTACACGAGTATTACAATGTTGAACTCCATCATATCGCCGGGATGATAATCCTCCGGTCTAGAGTGAACGCTATACACACCACCACGTTTTTCTAAGCAGATGCAGAAGTGAAGTCCCGTCTCTTTACCGGCACCAAACGCCACCCAGGCAAGTTTTACTAACTTTTTTTTAGTTAGGAAACCTGTGGACTGACAGGCTGTCACAATAATTTACCATGACGAGGATAAATTGAAATAGAAAAACTACCGAAAGCACGCTGACTCCTACTGAATACCAACCTATTCTGCACTGAGGCAATGCAGAGCCTGACAAACGACTCCCTCTCGTGACTTAATATGACGCGATGTTGAAAAAAAAGCGTTTTTTACAAACAGTCAACGAAACGGTCACTTTATCTACTAAATTTGTGCCCTCATGTCTTTTTAAAACAGTTTAAATCCTGCATTAACTTTTCATATGGTATTTTCATACAAGGTTATATATTCATTTATGAAAAAAATGTAACCTGCAATATGCCCTTTAAGAAACATTCCTTTCCTTTAAAGCGGTGCGTTGTTGCCATAGATTGTAAAAAAATATGGACGTAGCATCTGTGACGTCACCCGTAGGTTTCTGAAGAGAGTTTTTGAAGCCTCAAAGTCGGCCGTTGCCATCTTGGCAGCACGTCACTCACGAATAACTGACAATGGGCAAAGAGGCGAGAGGTCTCCTATCGGACAGGAAGGCGCCCGCGATCGTTTCGCCCCGATCCGGTGTGGTGTTTCCCCCGTGATCGCGTCGCCCCGATCCGGTGTGGTGTTTCCCCCGTGATCGCGTCGTCGGATCTTTTCCGATGATTTAGCCTATACCACTTTTTTAATGTATTCGTTTAGCAGACCTTACACTAATCCTTTTGCAAAAGAGAAGCTAAACACTTTCGCGGATGGATTGGGACCAATAATGCGGGATTTGCCGCCCATCAACAAAAGGAAATATATTGTGTTGACCCGGAGACATCATTAGCTCATCCAATATAAGACACACATTAATCAATCACTGTATTTAAATAATAATTAAATATCTTATGTTGACACATTTATTAAAGCTCATATAACACAAGACAAACAATAATCTATCACTGTATTTAAATAATAATAATACAGTATCTAATAAAAGACCAAGAGTAATCTATCACTATATTGCAATAATAATAATAGCCTAATAATAATAATAATAATAGCCTAATAATAATAGCCTAATAATAATAATAATAGTAATAGCCTAATAATAATAATAATAGCCTAATAATAATAATAATAATGTTGGTAATAATGGGTGTTATGAATGAAATTCAAATATAATGTAGAGCATTTGCAGTCTAATGTTGGCCTGGGAACATCATGAAGTTGTATTAATTAATAATAATACACTATCTTAGAATATAATAATTGGTGATTTTTATTATAGTTTTTAGTTTTTATTATAAATTGTTACTAAGAGCAACAACCCTAGTGTTAATAAACGTTTTTCTCCCCAGAATGTAAAGAGAAATGGAGGATTGTATTAAGAAAACAGTGTTGCGTGAAGAAAGACAAAGAGGAAAAAACTAAAATATTACAGTTGATGTGCATGTCCTGAAGAAAGAAGAAAATCATGAAACATTCATTCAAGAAAACTTAAAACTTTAACTAACTTTAGAAACACAAATTCTGCAAGTCAAAAGGACAAGGATAAAGGATACTACATTTTCTACTGTATCCGGTCAGGGAACCCCGTTGATGGAAGTTACAAGACCTAAAAATGATTGGCTGAGCCACAAAGTCATTGTACATCGCACCAGCAAAGAGCACAATGGGCACAATGCAACTTTTGAACAAGAAGGACACTTTCAAACAGTGTGTCCAGATTTGGTCAAACAAATTGAAGAATGGATTTCATTGGGTGTCAAGCCAGATATCATTCTACTGGAAACCCACAAATGGTCCAGATCTCGCGGACACACCGACTTGAACAACCGTCAGTACTTTGTCACTCCAAAGGACATTGAGAATATACGCACATGCTTGGTACGCCGAAGCCATTTGGATAAAGATGATGCTGTTAGTTCAGCCAAATTATTGACCAGTCAACTCAAGGACAATGTAGTTTTTTTTTCAGCCTTTTTCCCATGAAAAGGATCTCATAATTATCCTTCAGACTCCCAACATGAGAGAGAATCAACACAGAAATGGAAAGAACATTATATTTTTGGATGCCACTCATTGTGTCAACCAATATAATTTTCCACTTTATACCCTGGCTATAAGAGATGACTATGGCCATGGAGTTCCAGTCACTTTCATAGTAACAAGCAATGAGAAAGAGGCAACACTAGAGATACAGTGGGGATAACAAGTATTTGATACACTGCCGATTTTGCAGGTTTGCCCACTTACAAAGCATGTAGAAGTCTGTAATTTTTATCATAGGTACTCTTCAACTGTGAGTGACGGAATCTAAAACAAAAATCCAGAAAATCACATTGTATGATTTTTAAATAATTAATTTGCATTTTATTGCATGACATAAGTATTTGATACATCAGAAAATCAGACATTAATATTTGGTACAGAAACCTTTGTTTGCAATTACAGAGATCATACGTTTCCTGTAGTTCTTGACCAGGTTTGCACACACTGCAGCAGGGATTTTGGCCCACTCCTCCATACAGACCTTCTCCAGATCCTTCAGGTTTCGGGGCTGTCGCTGGGCAATACGGACTTTCAGCTCCCTCCAAAGATTTTCTATTGGGTTCAGGTCTGGAGACTGGCTAGGTCACTCCAGGACCTTGAGATGCTTCTTACGGAGCCACTCCTTAGTTGCCCTGGCTGTGTGTTTCGGGTCGTTGTGATGCTGGAAGACCCAGCCACGACCCATCTTCAATGCTCTTACTGAGGGAAGGAGGTTGTTGGCCAAGATCTCACGATACATGGCCCCATCCATCCTCCCCTCAATACGGTGCAGTCGTCCTGTTCCCTTTGCAGAAAAGCATCCCCAAAGAATGATGTTTCCACCTCCATGCTTCACGGTTGGGATGGTGTTCTTGGGGTTGTACTCATCCTTCTTCTTCCTCCAAACACGGCGAGTGGAGTTCAGACCAAAAAGCTCTATTTTTGTCTCATCAGACCACATGACCTTCTCCCATTCCTCCTCTGGATCATCCAGATGGTCATTGGCAAACTTCAGACGGGCCTGGACATGCGCTGGCTTGAGCAGGGGGACCTTGCGTGCGCTGCCATGACGGCGTAGTGTGTTACTAATGGTTTTCTTTGAGACTGTGGTCCCAGCTCTCTTCAGGTCATTGACCAGGTCCTGCCGTGTAGTTCTGGGCTGATCCCTCACCTTACTCATGATCATTGATGCCCCACGAGGTGAGATCTTGCATGGTGCCCCAGACCGAGGGAGATTGACCGTCATCTTGAACTTCTTCCATTTTCTAATAATTGCGCCAACAGTTGTTGCCTTCCCATCAAGCTGCTTGCCTATTGTCCTGTAGCCAATCCCAGCCTTGTGCAGGTCTACAGTTTTATCCCTGATGTCCTTACACAGGTCTCTGGTCTTGGCCATTATGGAGAGGTTGGAGTCTGTTTGATTGAGTGTGTGGACAGGTGTCTTTTATACAGGTAACGAGTTCAAACAGGTGCAGTTAATACAGGTAATGAGTGGAGAACAGGAGGGCTTCTTAAAGAAAAACTAACAGGTCTGTGAGAGCCGGATTTCTTACTGGTTGGTAGGTGATCAAATACTTATGTCATGCAATAAAATGCAAATTAATTATTTAAAAATCATAAAATGTGATTTTCTGGATTTTTGTTTTAGATTCCGTCTCTCACAGTTGAAGAGTACCTATGATAAAAATTACAGACCTCTACATGCTTTGTAAGTGGGCAAACCTGCAAAATCGGCAGTGTATCAAATACTTGTTCTCCCCACTGTAGCTTTACAGCACTTAAGGAGAGTGTGTCCTGCTGCACCAAGGTATGTATATTCTGGCCCCAGATACCAGAGACTGTTTTCTATTTGAATATATATTTAAACTGCAATGTATTCCTGTGATCAAAGCTGAATTTTCAGCATCATTACTCCAGTCTTCAGTGTCACATGATCCTTCAGAAATCATTCTAATATGATGATTTGATGCTCAAGAAACATTTCTGATTATTATCAATGTTGAATACAGTTGTGTACAATTTATTTCAGGATTCTTTGATGAATAGAAAAGCTCAAAAGAACATCATTTATTTGAAATAGAATCTTTTGTAAAATTATAAATGTCTTTACTGTCTATTCTGACCAATTTAATGCATCCTGAGAAAAAAAAACAACTTACTGACCCCAAACTTTTGAAAAGTAGTGTATAATGTTACAAAAGCTTTCTTTCTATTCAGATAAATGCTGTTATTTTTTTACTTCTATTCATCAAAGTATCCTGAAAAAATTACACAAATGTTTTCAACATTGATAATAACAATAAATGTTTCTTGAGCATCAAATCATCATATTAGAATGATTTCTGAAGGATCATGTAACACTGAAGACTGGAGTAATGATGCTGAAAATACAGCTTTGATCACAGGAATAAATTACATTTGAAAATATATTAAAATAGAAAATTATTTTAAAATGTTATAATATTTTACAATATTACTATTTTTTCTTCTTCGTATTTTTAATCAAATGATTGCAGCCCTGGTGAGCATAAGAGACTTCTTTTAAAAATCCAAACTTTTGAATGGTAGTGTATGTGTGTGTTTTCATCCTTCTGGTATGCTATGTTGTTTCCTCTAGGTGCTTCATGGTGGACAAGGATATGTGTGAGATAAATGCCTTGCTGAAAGTCTTCCCAGAGTCAGATATCTTGCTGTGCTGCTTTCATGTTATGCAAGTATGTATATATACAAATGTATATATTCTTTATATTTTAAAAATGTACCAAAGTTATTTGATGTCTCTGTTTTCAGGCTATTGTCCGTTGGCTTTCAAAGACAGACTCTGGAATCAGTGGACCATCAAATACTGATGTTAGAACAGAAATAATTTCCTTCGTCAGAAAGATGAAGCTTTGTGCAACAGTGTGTAAAATTAACAATTCAATTTTGCTTCCTTAATTGTACTGTTACTATTTATATAACTATTTTAAAGCAAATATTAATATTAATATTTTTTTTTTCATTTCGTTAAAATAGCATCATGATTTTAAGTCAACTGCTGAGCAATTCCTCAAGAGGTTTGAAGATTTTCCAGCTCATACTTCAAGGATCACTGGCTGGAAATAGGACACACATGGTCTGACTTTGGACGGTGCTACAACCATGCGGACTCTGATAGAAACAATCTTGTTGAAAGGTAATATTTGAAATTAAACTTATGCAACTTCAGTTAATGCAATTTTGGATATGGAATGTAGTTACATTTGTATTAAAAATCAGACACAATCATATTAAAACATGTATTGTTTTTCTTTGCTTGTCCAATTAGATTTTTCCATCAGTTTTTGGGTGGCATGAGGAACCGTAGACTGGATGATCTTATCAGCATTCTCATCAAGAAGACAGATGGATACTTCCAGGTCATTCATGATTTGCAGGCAATTGGAAGAATGAAAAATGCCTCTTTGAAGTCAGGAGAAATACTCAAGTCAGCCTCTAGATTGGTGGAAAAAGGTTGGCAAGATAGCATTAATCTTATATCCCACGACGCATACCTTTATGAAGTTCCATCAGAACAAACCCCTGGTCTATCCTACAAAGTTTGTCCATCTGAAAGTTTTTGTAGCTGCCCAGTAGGAATCAGAGGACATCGCTGTAAACACCTTGTACTTACTGATTTGCTAAGTGAACATGATTCTCAGAAGTTTCCTGCTTTGGATTATCAAATAAACGCACATGCTAGTGTAATTAAACAAAAGAAACTTTACTCCATTCTGTGCTTTGACACAAATGAGGTAGATGTAAAAAGTTTACGTAATGAGAGGATTTACCACACTTCTGCAACAACATTTCAGTGTACCTGTTGTTCATACTCTTACAATGAGAAATGTGCTTGCCTTCTACTGGCATGTGAATTATTTGATGTCATATTAACAAGAGATGTACCTACGTTGTGGCAAGAAGACATGTCAATGCAGTTAAATGTGAACTCTGCAGCAAACCACTCTAAAACTCAAGTGCAGAAGTTAAATGAAATGCTGGAGACTGTGCAGAAATGGCAGAACATTCCTCAGCACATTAGCCAGCAAATTAAAAACCTGCATGACACTGTAACAAATGCCAGCGTGACTGGAATGGCATTTACAGCTGTAACTACAGATTTGACAAGAAAGATAAGACCACTGTTTCCACACAGAGCAAAAAACATGAAACGAAAGTATAGAAAGAATTTCAAAAGACGACTAACTAAATTCTAAGAATGAATGTAGATATGAAAAACAAACAAACAACTAAGGCACTGTAACAATGTAAAATATACATTTAAAATGAACTTGCTACATTTAAGTGTGCATATGAGAAATGAAGTGAAAGAGGCTGCTGTTTTTTGTTTTTGTTTATTTTACTATACATATATTTACATGTATTGTTTCAAAACAAAACTAAAAAAAAATAAAATAAATAATGCCATCTTTAATTGTAAATTAAGCTAAGTAAACCATGAACGTTTAACATTACTCTGCTGTCTGAATGTGTCCTCTAACAGTGATATGTTGTATGTTTAAATCAATTAACTGTAACGTTACTTAATTAACTATGATGACAATGTTTGTAACAATTTAACATTAATTTGTTATTGTGCCCACTGGCTCAGTGTACCTCTACTTAAACTGACTGATTAAAAATGAGATGACAACATCTACAACTTGTGGTCCAAATGTATGGGTCAGCAGACTAAAAGGTGATTCCTCTCCCAGTTTTTCCCTCAGTAAGCACTGGAGAGTGCAGAGTGTATTCCTGTAAATATAAATTTACAGATTTGTGAGCAAGAAGCAAGTTTTAAAAATCCATATGCGGAAAGCAACTGCTTGCGCACTGGGAACACTTGCAATCATGCCTAGGTTTACATGTCGCCCAAGCATGGCTCCCAGCTCCTGGGCCAAATCTGTGGCCTCCCCTTCACTGAGAGCAGAGAAGATGCTTTTGTCTTGGCTTTTATCGGCCGTTGTTCTCTGAGCTCCTGAGGGAGATCCTCTTTACGAACCTTTGGGTAAACCAATATGTTACTGTTTTATAAATGTTTTGTTCTGTAAAAGTATAGAAAATTGCTATAAGGTTTAGAGCATATACAAACCCTAATCAGGCTTCTTAACATGTTGTTTGACATGTTTTCTGCCATGATTCTTCTCTTCAGTTCATCTTGAGTGACTGTACTTTCTTTTGGTGCCTGGCACTGACAGCCTTCCCAGAACTGCATAGTTTCTTCCCTGAGCTGTTTTGACCTCTTCTCTTTCCTCAGGTATGTTTTCTTCCTCTCTACCTTCTATTTTTCTTTTCTTGGCTAGGTTTTCCTCTTGCCCTCTCTCGGCAACCATTTGCTCTTCTTCACTTTCTCTTTCTTCTGCTTTGTTTTCCTCTGCTTCACTTCCCTGTGCTGCATAAGCAAAACTCAAAGTCAATCTCCAGTATTACAAGATTAATGTAGCACAAGTTAAATACAATCATCTGCCATATCAAAACAACAGAAAGTTATGCTTGTGTATTCAAAATAACTTCCTAAAATTTAAAAAAAATAGTGGCACATGATTTTAGATATTTTAACTGACTTAATTTCATAAGGATTATAGAATGTTCATAAAAAAAAAAAAAAAAACACCTTCTAAACTACTTCGCATTTTGTCCCTGATCTGTGCACGCCTTGAAAATGCATCGGCCAGTGTAAACCAGGATGTACAGTCAAGCTCATTGATTAGTTCTTTGGGAGGATCCTAGAGGAATGAATGGAAACATAAATCATTTGTTTTCTTTTAGTGACATGCACAGTGCCATGATTGTACTTTTTACTTTCAGAACTTACCTTCAGAAAATTCTCTGCATAGAGTAATACAAATATGCTGCACTCAGAGGTGTTTCCTTGCTGTTCAGGTACCCTCAATTTCAGGGCTGGCATAGACTCTGCATGTCTATGGGGTGTTTTTCTTGTGTTTTTCCACATTTCTGTTAAGTAGCTGAAAGAGAAAAATAAAAACGTATTAAATGTATGTATCTTTGTATAACTTTTTTATTGAATCTTAAAGGGATAGCTTGCCCTAAAATGAAAAATCTAAGATTATTGTTCAATGATCATTATCGACTTTTCAAGCTTGCTGATATCAAACTGAATTTTAATTTTACTCTCTTTCTGTTACAAATTTAATGTATAGTTTAAGAAGACTTGAAATATAATAAATGGGTAATGACTACTACTTTGCAACTTTTCATCACCACTAATCCTGTGGTCCTTTTACATGCTATATAGAGTTCAAAAGCCAACATACTTATAATTGTCACTGTATAGTAATGACTAATCCCATGTAACCATTTCAAAGTCCTCCTTTGTGTTCCATAGAAGAAAGGCGTGCATGTTTAAAACAAAATGAGTAAAAAAATGAAATTTTAGAATTTTTGTGCTGTATTTACATAAAAATTTGAGCCAACACACAACAGAACCAACCTTCGAATGTTTTGGGACACATCCATGCTGTCACTCACTTGCTCAGACTGGGAGTCTAGCATTAAAACGCAAGGCCTAATTGTACAACACAACTGATTAAACACTGAGAAATTGAATATTATAAATGTTTAGTAAAGGACTAAAAGTAGCAGCATTAGCTCATAGTAGGGGCAACAGCACCAATTGTAATTACCCCATGTAACATACATATCTACCTCCTTTGCACCAATTTTGCCCCTTTTGATGTGTTCCACTTCTTTGTTTCCAGGGAATCACACAATCATGAGTCTCCAGTGGTTTCTGAAAAAATAAACAATATAAGATAAGTTTTGATAATTGCATATGTGCCATATTATAAACATTTATACAGTGGGGAGAACAAGTATTTGATACACTGCCGATTTTGCAGGTTTTCCTACTTACAAAGCATGTAGAGGTCTGTAATTTTTATCATAAGTACACTTCAACTGTGAGAGACGGAATCTAAAACAAAAATTCAGAAAATCACATTGTATGATTTTTAAGTAATTCATTTGCATTTTATTGCATGACATAAGTATTTGATCTCCTACCAACCAGTAAGAATTCCAGCTCTCACAGACCTGTTAGTTTTTCTTTAAGAAGCCCTCCTGTTCTCCACTCATTACCTGTATTAACTGCACCTGTTTGAACTCGTTACCTGTATAAAAGACACCTGTCCACACACTCAATCAAACAGACTCCAACCTCTCCATAATGGCCAAGACCAGAGAGCTGTGTAAGGACATCAGGGATAAAATTGTAGACCTGCACAAGGCTGGGATGGACTACAGGACAATAGGCAAGCAGCTTGGTGAGAAAGGCAACAACTGTTGGCGCAATTATTAGAAAATGGAAGAAGTTCAAGATGACGATCAATCTCCCTCGGTCTGGGGCACCATGCAAGATCTCACCTCGTGGGGCATCAATGATCATGAGGAAGGTGAGGGATCAGCCCAGAACTACACGGCAGGACCTGGTCAATGACCTGAAGAGAGCTGGGACCACAGTCTCAAAGAAAACCATTAGTAACACACTACGCCGTCATGGATTAAAATCCTGCAGCACACGCAAGGTCCCCCTGCTCAAGCCAGTGCATGTCCAGGCCCGTCTGAAGTTTGCCAATGACCATCTGGATGATCCAGAGGAGGAACGGGAGAAGGTCATGTGGTCTGATGAGACAAAAATAGAGCTTTTTGGTCTAAACTCCACTCGCCGTGTTTGGAGGAAGAAGAAGGATGAGTACAACCCCAAGAACACCATCCCAACCGTGAAGCATGGAGGTGGAAACATCATTCTTTGGGGATGCTTTTCTGCAAAGGGGACAGGACGACTGCACCGTATTGAGGGGAGGATGGATGGGGCCATGTATCGCAAGATCTTGGCCAACAACCTCCTTCCCTCAGTAAGAGCATTGAAGATGGATCGTGGCTGGGTCTTCCAGCATGACAACGACCCGAAACACACAGCCAGGGCAACTAAGGAGTGGCTCCGTAAGAAGCATCTCAAGGTCCTGGAGTGGCCTAGCCAGTCTCCAGACCTGAACCCAATAGAAAATCTTTGGAGGGAGCTGAAACTCCGTATTGCCGAGCGACAGCCCCGAAACCTGAAGGATCTGGAGAAGGTTTGTATGGAGGAGTGGGCCAAAATCCCTGCTGCAGTGTGTGCAAACCTGGTCAAGAACTACAGGAAACGTATGATCTCTGTAATTGCAAACAAAGGTTTCTGTACCAAATATTAAGTTCTGCTTTTCTGATGTATCAAATACTTATGTCATGCAATAAAATGCAAATTAATTACTTAAAAATCATACAATGTGATTTTCTGGATTTTTGTTTTAGATTCCGTCACTCACAGTTGAAGTGTACCTATGATTAAAATTACAGACTTCTACATGCTTTGTAAGTGGGCAAACCTACAAAATCGGCAGTGTATCAAATACTTGTTCTCCCCACTGTATGGACATGTAATATGTAATATGAAAAGTACATTCAACTGGTTATTGCATAATTACTGGGAATCAACAGGCTGCAAGAAGGTGCGACTGACCAGTCATATTTGAGCTTTCCAGACAGCTGTGTAACAAGTAATAACAACCAGTAAATAATGTAAAGTTCTCACCCAAGAGCATTTTCGACTATCAAAAGATAGTCCTTTCGAAAGATGTCGAAAGTTTTGTCCAGTTGACGACACCTGAAAATCCACTACAATTGCATAGATGACATGATATGGTTACAGTCATTTTTCAATAATACGATTCAATATATAACTATGACAGTACATGGCTTCTTCAGAGCCCATGCAACACTAGATACTGTAGCATGATCATCTACAAACATATAAAGAGAAACTGCCAGTGTAATTCAAACGAATTTAATGATCCTTTTTATGAATGTAATGATCTTTCTTAACATATCAGTAACTCCTACCTGGTTTTCAATTTAGTGTAAAAATGCACTGGGTAGATCAAAGATTTCTGCCTTTTATGACGTCCTAGTTCATCATGAACAGACCTAGAAAGATTTAGTAGAAAATTATTGCTAAGAATATTATGATTTGCAGTTTTATGATACTTCAAAAGAATTACCTCAATACAATGTCCATGAAAATGTCATTCAGCCACATTCCATCGTCTAATGTTGCAAGTGACTCTTTTGACAATAAAGGCACACCGAAGGACCTCAAAGGAAAAAATACAAAAACACATTTTTGTACAAATGTTACAATAAATCAGATATCTGATTTATAAACAGTATTTTTATGAATGTTTACCCTTTATCTTTCTCCATAGATGAACACTATCTGTGCAAAAAAAGGAAATTAATGTTAACATTAAGAAATTTAAATTGGTTTCATCCAGTTATAATCGTAAAATGAGAGAAAACTTCAACTTATTGAATGCGCTATAAGGAATGATGTCCGTGGATCAACACGATATATTTCATTATTATCATTAATATTATTATTATTAGGCTATTATTATTATTATTATTATTATTAGGTTATTATTAGGCTATTATTATTATTATTAGGCTATTATTATTATTATTATTATTGTTATTATTATTATTATTAGGCTATTATTATTATTATTATTATTATTAGGCTATTATTATTATTATTATTAGGCTATTATTATTATTATTAGGCTATTATTATTATTATTAGGTTATTATTATTATTAGGCTATTATTATTATTATTATTATTATTTAAATAGAGTGATTAATTACTGTTTGTCTTATATTAGATGAGCTATAAGGAATGATGTCCCTGGATCAACACGATATATTTCATTATTATCATTAATATTATTATTATTAGGCTATTATTATTATTATTATTATTATTATTAGGTTATTATTAGGCTATTATTATTATTATTAGGCTATTATTATTATTATTATTATTGTTATATTATTATTATTAGGCTATTATTATTATTATTATTATTATTAGGCTATTATTATTATTATTATTAGGCTATTATTATTATTATTAGGCTATTATTATTATTATTAGGTTATTATTATTATTAGGCTATTATTATTATTATTATTATTATTATTTAAATACAGTGATTAATTACTGTTTGTCTTATATTAGATGAGCTATAAGGAATGATGTCCCTGGATCAACACGATATATTTCATTATTATCATTAATATTATTATTATTAGGCTATTATTATTATTATTATTATTATTATTAGGTTATTATTAGGCTATTATTATTATTATTATTAGGCTATTATTATTATTATTATTATTATTATTATTGTTATTATTATTATTATTATTAGGCTATTATTATTATTATTATTATTAGGCTATTATTATTATTATTAGGTTATTATTATTATTAGGCTATTATTATTATTATTATTATTATTATTATTATTTAAATACAGTGATTAATTACTGTTTGTCTTATATTAGATGAGCTATAAGGAATGATGTCCCTGGATCAACACAATATATTTCATTATTATCATTATTATTATTACAATATAGTGATAAGTACCGTTTGTATATTAGATATTGTATTATTATTATTATTTAAATAAAGTGACTGATTACTGTTTGTTTTAAATTAGATATTGTATTATTATTATTTAAATAAAGTGACTGATTACTGTTTGATTTAAATTAGATATTGTATTATTATTATTTAAATACAGTGATAGATTATTGTTTGTCTTGTGTTATATGAGCTTTAATAAATGTGTCAACATAAGATATTTAATTATTATTTAAATACAGTGATTGATTAATGTGTGTCTTATATTGGATGAGCTAATGATGTCTCCGGGTCAACACAATAGGTTGGCGCTTGGTTGTTGCCCTTCCTACATAACATCCAAATCAGTCAAATCATGTAACATGACTGCCGGAAGTGCTTGATAAAAAAAAAAAGTTAAAAGCGTATTGAGCTGTGATAGAGATGCTGTTCCCCGGGCTACTTTCTTTGCGCAACATACACACAAAAATATGTTCAGAATGCTCGTCTTGGTGAGTTTTCACTTAAATGCAGTCGGTTATGTAACAGTACCCCCCCCCCCCCCCCCCCGCCCCCCCTGCTATTGCGGGAAAATGAAGTAGACACTTGTGTTAAACTCCTAGAATGAACAGTGTAACATAGTGGAAATAAGAGTGGATAAAGAATATATTTTCAATGATAAAGAAACACTGAGGACCCACCCACCTTCTTAAACCTCATGTTTAAATGTGTTATCTTTATCAGAAGGGGCTTTTGTTGTAGTTTAACTGTGTTTTGCAATAAGTGTTTACTTGATGGCTTGGTCACATTGTGGAAGTTAGGACATGTGTGTGTGTTTATGTAAGCTGTGCGTCAGTAATACCGGGGAAGCCCTTTTCCACCCACCTGCAGTTTGGCGCATGAGTCTTTTAACAACAGCCGTTTGTTTCCTCCTCCACTCTTTGCTCCCTCCATCGCTCTAAATAATGGAACAACAGCCTCCTGATATTACTTCATAAATATTACATCAATAATCTGATGCTAATGTTTTTCCCAAGTTATAGTTTCTTAAACAGCGTGCACATTCGCTCCACATAGTTGCCAAACCAACCTGCCCTCTGATACAAGTTATAAACTAATGTTTAATGTATGTGTGTTTGAAAAAATGCTTGTAAATGTGCATTTATGGTCAAGCAATACACCCGGATCTATGATGAAAAGTCCTAATGCATTGTGGGTCATGCAATTTAATGTAATGTGTATGAGTTAAATTATTAATTGAGGGGCTTATTAATAGAATATTTCAGGTAAAATGTATATGACATGATGTCATTTGTCCCTCAATTTGGAAAAACAAGAGAGAGAGAGAGAGAGAGAGAGAGAGAGAGAGAGAGAGAGATTAATAATAATAATAATTATTATTATGGTAGATGAAAGCATTGAATAGATAAAAAGTCTCTTTAGAAGTTAATGCATTGTTTGTTTTTATTTATGCAGATTGTCTTTGGCCATTGTATTGCATAACACCATAAGAGTCATGTTTTTATGAAAAACAATTATCACATTTTTATATAATTAGTTTTTAATTAATTAATGTGTCCCCATCTGTATTAAAAGCCCTAAAAATGTGTATACAGAAATGTGCTCACAATGGACTTCCATTCCGTAACTGTCAACGGTCTCTTTAAAAGGAACTCCAAATCCAGGTTCGTAGCGCAACAATGGACTTTGACAATCCCCAACACACATCTCCTGTAACTTTAAGGACTACCTTCATGTATTTTGTATTTTAGTAAATAATATATGTTCTTCCTCTGGTGTGTGTTGACTTGACTGTGTATTTTGTTTTGAGAAGAATAGCATGCACAATTGAGTAGCGGGTGGAGGTGAGATGGAGGGTGGGTGTTTCATTTTGTGTTTGTTTGCTTTTTTTAATTGTGCCGCTGGTTGCCGTGGAGAGCCTGAAGGCTATAACTCGTCCCACTCTCTCAGCGTTGTCATGGACGACAGAGCTACAGCACTCATGGAATTGTTTATACGCCTGTAGTCTTCCATCACTAGAACAGGCCAATAATGGTGCAGTGGAATATGATTTGGAATCGAACTTCTTTAGATTATAGATTTTAACTGTTGCATCTAATACAAAGATCCCGACAAAGCACATTAAAGTGCTTCTATTATGCTATTTTAAAGCTCCTAAAGTCTAAAGTCTAAAGTCCTAAAGTTTTAAAGTCTCCTACAACAGGTTTACATGCATCAAAGTTCAAAAACACTTTAATTTTCTCATAATATACATTGCACATCACCACATTTTTCAGTGATTCTCAAAGACTCGACAGATGAATCAGTCTCTCTAAATCACTCCTTTCCGCGAGCTACTCTGCTCTGATTGGCCAGATGGCCCAGTCTATTGTGATTGGTCTTCTTCTGTCGGAAGCTAAACGTCCCATTACTATAACTGAACCTCAGCTCCAGAGGCTTCCTAAAGCTCAGTGAATGTACACACTGAAAAGACAGTAACGATGGAGTCGATTTTACCATATCAATCCGAGTGCGAGTCCGATGATGAAACATTGGAATAACTAGCTATTCAACCCGGACCTCCATCACAAGAACGACTTGAGCAGGACGTTCTACTCATTTTGAGGTACATTATGAGATGTTTCAACAGTAATTCCTCACCATCAGCATTAATAAGTGTATGTCCAACAACATGTGTATATTTCCAATTTATTGCTGTGCACATGTGGGAACTGTATCAATAACAGCGCATACGTTAGCCCAGCACTAACATGAATGACTGATTGAACATTCAAGTTTGTAAAACAAATGTTGCTCCATCCTTTATCTTTACTCAAAGTAGTAAGAATGACAGACAATCTGTATTAATAGACAGTTTTAGGTAATAGCGGCCCACAGCTGATGAGCAGAACTATTTCAATAAGACAGCAATAACGAGTTAGCCGGAAACTTACACAATATAAAACACAAAACTGCGTATTTTGAACATTTTGAAGTATTCTGATAGAAAATATATACATCAATAATTTTTGAGATTTGAGAAGCAGTCGTCAGTAAAGTTACGTGTTTGAGGGCTGGTCAAGTTGTTCGCGGGCGGTGGTAACATAGGTGGCATTATGCAAATGTGTTTTCTAGAACCGCAACGCACTGGGATTCGAATTACAAACGACTAGGTGTTTCAGAGTCGATTCTTTCTTTTGGGAGACAATAACTTTATTTATCGTGCACTTTCGACTTTACAACTTTGCAGAACGCTTACATTCACTAACAGCTACATTACACACTGCATAAAAGGGAATATTCGAAAAACCATAATAGGGGCACATTAAGGTTGAGGCAGTAAAATCCAACCTGCATTCTCCAAACATTTCTCTCTTTCGAGTTTTTCAGATCAATGCCTGTGTCATATTTCCGTCTCCTTTTGACTTGTTCTTTCGCTCTTTGAAATCTTATAGCTCACAGTGGAGAAGGCCACTGCAAATATGAGCTATATGTTCCTCTTAATGCCATCGGAAAAATGAATCTCCATTACGTCTGAAAGCTTTTCTCCGGCAGCCAATATCTCAGATATGCACAGAGAGATTGCAGAATGAATCATCCATGGGCTGCGCGCTTGCACAGCGAAACACGGGAGATTCAGAGTTGCAATGGCGGCGAGAGTTATTCTCAGACATACGCTCTGTCACTATTGTGGCGGATTCAATATGTGGAGATGTTGTCCAAGCTTGAGAAGCCGCTTGCGGAGAGTGCCATCAACACCTGGCTTTGAAATGACTTGTGAAATGTCTTGGAAGAAAGCAGCAACAGAGATTGTAGTGTGCATGTGAAAAAAGACCAATTGGGAGAAATGTACCATAAACCACATTAATCTGCAAGCAAAGAAAGTTTGAGTCAAAGCTGACCTAACCTGATAATAATAACCATCGCTGTGTGTCCAAGTTAGATCCTCCTGAGTGGAACAATTCTATGGGAAACATTTTTAATGGACTTCTTTTGCTACATATGCCTACACAGAGGAAGAAAAGGGCATGTACGTTTTTAAAATAAATGAAAAGAAGGTTAGAAAGTATCGATCTTCAAAGCTGAGCCAAAAGCATTCACTTTGAAAGGAGTAGCGCTAGTTTATGTGTGTGTCACTGGCGTAGGAGGCTGCTGGCTCTCCCGTTACAGCTCCGGAGCGCTGCTGAGGGGGCGATTTGGGATGGCCGCTGCTGGTGATGGAGTTTTCCGTCTCCCCAGCCTGTTGTCAGGAGAAAGTCCCCTCCACCTCCACCTCCACCTCCACCTCCACCTCCACCTCCGCCCCCGATCCCAATCCAGGGACAACCTCCCCACCTGCCAATAAAGCCTCTGCTCAACAGGTTGAAACCTGCATGAAAGCGCTGTTTGTTTCTTTGTGCTCCCAGTGCCATTCATGTCATTTGTTATGTGATCTCTCATGACTGGGACAAATGTACAAACCCGATACCAAAAAAGTTGGGACACTGTACAAATTGTAAATAAAAAAGGAATGCAATAATTTACAAATCTCATAAACTTATATTTTATTCACAATAGAATATAGATAACATATCAAATGTTGAAAGTGAGACATTTTGAAATGTCATGCCAAATATTGGCTCATTTTGGATTTCATGAGAGCTACACATTCCAAAAAAGTTGGGACAGGTAGCAATAAGAGGCCGGAAAAGTTAAATGTACATATAAGGAACAGCTGGAGGACCAATTTGCAACTTATTAGGTCAATTGGCAACATGATTGGGTATAAAAAGAGCCTCTCAGAGTGGCAGTGTCTCTCAGAAGACAAGATGGGCAGAGGATCACCAATTCCCCCAATGCTGCGGCGAAAAATAGTGGAGCAATATCAGAAAGGAGTTTCTCCGAGAAAAATTGCAAAGAGTTTGAAGTTATCATCATCTACAGTGCATAATATCATCCAAAGATTCAGAGAATCTGGAACAATCTCTGTGCGTAAGGGTCAAGGCCGGAAAACCATACTGGATGCCTGTGATCTTCGGGCCCTTAGACGGCACTGCATCACATACAGGAATGCTACTGTAATGGAAATCACAACATGGGCTCAGGAATACTTCCAGAAAACATTGTCGGTGAACACAATCCACCGTGCCATTCGCCGTTGCCGGCTAAAACTCTATAGGTCAAAAAAGAAGCCATATCTAAACATGATCCAGAAGCGCAGGCGTTTTCTCTGGGCCAAGGCTCATTTAAAATGGACTGTGGCAAAGTGGAAAACTGTTCTGTGGTCAGACGAATCAAAATTTGAAGTTCTTTTTGGAAAACTGGGACGCCATGTCATCCGGACTAAAGAGGACAAGGACAACCCAAGTTGTTATCAGCGCTCAGTTCAGAAGCCTGCATCTCTGATGGTATGGGGTTGCATGAGTGCGTGTGGCATGGGCAGCTTACACATCTGGAAAGGCACCATCAATGCTGAAAGGTATATCCAAGTTCTAGAACAACATATATCCCATCCAGACGTCGTCTCTTTCAGGGAAGACCTTGCATTTTCCAACATGACAATGCCAGACCACATACTGCATCAATTACAACATCATGGCTGCGTAGAAGAAGGATCCGGGTACTGAAATGGCCAGCCTGCAGTCCAGATCTTTCACCCATAGAAAACATTTGGCGCATCATAAAGAGGAAGATGCGACAAAGAAGACCTAAGACAGTTGAGCAACTTTAATGTTTAAACTTTTCTCAGTTTAAACATTTGATATGTCATCTATGTTGTATTCTGAATAAAATATTGAAATTTGAAACTTCCATATCATTGCATTTTGTTTTTATTCACAATTTGTAGTGTCCCAACTTTTTTGGAATCGGGTTTGTATATGAGTGATTCTATAATTGGAGATACATTTTGCATTTCAAAAAGTTAAGGAACAAAACTGTTCACTGTTTATTCTTTCCAGTATCTTATTGAAAACATATTCAATTTTAATAATTCAGTGCTTGCCAAACACGTTACTTTTTTTTTTTTTTTTTTTTTTTTTTTTTACTTTTAATTTAAAAAAAAAAAACTGATTTCTTTATAGTATTGTTTGTCAACTCGGTTACCTGTCAATTCTGTTACATACTGTCAACATTGTTACTCTACCTTGGTAACAGAGTTTGACGGTAACAGAGGTGACAATTTTCAACTTTTTAGCCAAAAGCTCCACTTGCTAGCATAAATGCTAAGAGCACATGATGGCACTAATGAAATCATGATTAAAAGACTTTTAAATAACCCACTGTGTGATCAGTGATCAATTCTGTTTTCCTTTTGATATCGTGGTAACAATTTTGATGTTTTACAAAATAACTCTTGGTGTAAGAACTTTTTTCTCAGAAAGAGCACACATACCTTTCAGTGCTTCAGATCTTATCATTGAGAGAAAGTGACATCATTTCCTGTATCTTACATAGTTGTGGGAGATAATGTCATCAATTTAAAGGCAAAGTATGGTACGGTAACAGAATTGACGCAAGATTTATGGACGCGGGTTTATAAGAGAAAAGTTATTTAAAGAATTTAATGTTGTAGAATTAGGAAGATTACTATTTAGGGCTTTTATAAATAAAATAAATGAAATATTACCAAAAAGTAAAATAAAATATTTTGATGACAATGGTTGTAATGGTATCGGGAACCAGGAACAAACTGAAGATGAAAATCCAAACTGAAACTTTAATATTGTTGCTCAGGAACAGACAGACGACCATGGAAACACACTCTAACATAACAGTGATTAGACAAAGACTGAAGGTGAGGGTGCAACTTAAGTAGTGAACAGAAACAAGATGATTAACTAGACACAGCTGGGACAAATGAACTAACAAGGGTAACCATGGAAACAAAGGAATGGCAGGAAACTGAACAAAGGAACACAGGAACAAATCAAAATACAAACTGAAAGTCCAAAACACTAACACAACCGTGACAATGGTACATGATGGAAAAAATACACTGACTAATTCGGACAACAAGCAATTATGATTTTCAGCTATATAAGACACTTTTTACAGAAAATATTATATTTGTTATGGCCTGTAACATCTTGTGATCCATGACAATGAGTAACAAGTTATTAAAATAATTAAAAATATAACCATTTAAAAAAACTGAAAAAAAAAAACATGACTTTGGACACCAAATGTCCCTGCAATTATAGAATCACCCATATGGGTCAATGACATGACATGCATATTTTTGTGTCCAAGTGCATTAATTCCTTTTAAAATAATTTGATAAATTCATGACATATCACTTTATTCTATAAAACCTATTTAGTTTGAATTAATTTTTAATACATACAAATAATACATTGTTTTGTTATCTTCTCCCAAAATGTCAGGTGGTGCAACTGTCCGGACAAATGAACAGACTAAGAAACAATTTACAGTGCATCTGGAAAGTATTCACAGCGCTTCACTTTTTCCACACTTTGTTATGTTACAGCCTTATTGCAAAATGGATTAAATTCATTATTTTCCTCAATTATTATACAAACAATACCCCTTAATGACAACATGAAGAAGTTTGTTTGAAATCTTTGCAAATGTATTAAAAAAAAAAAAAAAAAAAAAAAAACACACACACACACACACACGTATTCACAGCCTTTACTCAATACTTTGTTGGCACCAATTACAGCCTCAGGTCTTTTTGAGTATGATGCTACAAGCTTGGCACACCTATTTTTGGGCAGTTTCTCCCATTCTTCTTTGCAGGACCTCTCAAGCTCCATCAGGTTGGATGGGGAGTGTCGGTGCACAGCCATTTTCAGATCTCTCCAGAGATGTTCAATCGGGTTCAAGTCAGGGCTCTGGCTGGGCCACTCAAGGACAGTCACAGAAATGTCCCATAGCCACTGGCTGTGTGCTTAGGGTCGTTGTCCTGTTGGAAGATGAACCGTCGCCCCAGTCTGAGGTCCAGAGCGCTCTGGAGCAGGTTTTCATCAAGGATGTCTCTGTACATTGCTGCATTCATCTTTCCCTTGTTCCTGACTAGTCTCCCAGTTCCTGCCGCTAAAAAACATCCCCACAGCATGATGCTGCCACCACCATGCTTCACTGTAGGGATGGTATTGACCAGGTGATGAGCAGTGCCTGGTTTCCTCCAGACATGACGCTGGCCATTCAGGCCGAAGAGTTCAATCTTTGTTTCATCAGACCAGAGAATTTTGTTTCTCATGGTCTTGAGAGTCCTTCAGGTGCCTTTTGGCAAACTCCAGGCGGGCTGTCATGTGCCGTCTGGCCACTCTACCATACAGGCCTGATTGGTGGAGTGCTGCAGAGATGGTTGTTCTTCTGGAAGGTTCTCCTCTCTCCACAGAGAAACGCTGGAGCTCTGTCAGAGTGACCATCGGGTTCTTGGTCACCTCCCTGACTAAGGCCCTTCTCCCCCAATCGCTCAGTTTGGCCGGGCGGCCAGCTCTAGGAAGAGTCCTGGTGGTTCCAAACTTCTTCCATTTACAGAGGATGGAGGCCGCTGTGCTCATTGGGACCTTCAATGCTGCAGATATTTTTCTGTACCCTTCCCCAGATCTGTGCCGCGATACAGTCCTGTCTCAGCAGTCTACAGACATTTCCTTGGACTTCATAGCTTGGTTTGTGCTCTAACATGCACTGTTAACGGTGGGACCTTATATAGAAAGGTGTGTGCCTTTCCAAATCATGTCCAATCAACTGAATGTACCACAGATGGACTCCAATCAAGTTGTAGAAACATCTCAAGGATGATCAGTGGAATCAGGATGCACCTGAGCTAAATTTTGAGGGTCATGGCAAAGGCTGTGAATACTTGTGTACATGGGTTTTTTTCATTTTTTTATTTTTAATAAATTTGCAAATATTTCTAACAAACTTCTTTCACGTTGTCATTAAGGGGTATTGTTTGTAGAATTTTGAGGAAAATAAAGAATTTAATCTATTTTGGAATAAGTCTGTAACATAAAATGTGGAAAAAGTGAAGCACTGTGAATACTTTCCGGATGCACTGTAAAATGGTGTCTTAATAATAATACAAAAAATAAAAACTATATACTATGGCATCATTTTAGGCTTGAAACCTTTCATATAAACAAACTTTATAAATATCAGTAGTTTTAAAGCTGTTGAGATAATTGAAAAACTTTTGTCCAGCAATTTGGATACTCTCAAATGTCAGGGTGGCACAACTGCAAACATGACTCTTTTTTTTTTAATGAATTGACAAGGTAATAGTAAACATGGCAATGCATCATCCAGAGGAGCCCAGCTGATCCTTGTGGCAAGGTGAAAAGATTAGTCAATTGTTACAAGCTCTCCCAGTCTAGGGTTGGGAGAGGGTAACAGGAATAAATTAAATAAAGGAGAAACGTAAACGTGGAGGATTCCCTTCCCTTCCCTACCACTAGATTAAGCAAATTAAAATTCTTTTATTTCAGGTAACAAAGTAAAATGGAAGCAATCAATCTTCAGGAAAGGGTCTAGCCAAAACAACAAACAAAAGGTTGCCTAACTTTTGGAAGGAGAACTAAATGACCTATACAGGGAAAAGAAAAGAAAAACAACATAAGCTTCCCTCCACTCCCTGACTAACCAAAAACAGGGATAAAGGTATTACAAAAAGAAAAGGTGGCACCCTTTCCCTACAGCTTCACATAACATAAAAAGAGTTAATATTACATTGATACAATACCTTTCAATACCAAACACTGTAACCAAAAGAAAGAAATATCACTACCTGATATCAAAAAGACTACAGCACTATTCTCACACCAGAGCACACGAACCACAAGGTGTGCAAATTGACTTCAACACAACAGTTTTACACCCAATTTCAGAATTACACAAGTCTGGTGCAGGGGAGAAGTAAACCTCTCTCAAGCAGTGTTCACTCTGCTCTCTTATAGCGGTAGCTCTGCAGCACACTCCTTACAAGCATCAGGTGTGGCTAATTAACTGCAAGGCAAGCAGAGTGAGGGAGAGAGAGACAGAGCACATAACAAAAATACTCCAACAGAAAGTAAAATACATATTCAAAAACCTTCATACACATTATACGTCCTCAGGACATAACAAAATCTCTCTTTCTAATACTGGTAAAAATGGCTAATTTCAAGTATGGGTAGGTTGGTACACTTTCCATGTCAGGTGGTACAACTACAGTATATACGCACAACTATTTGGTTGTACCGCCTGACATAAAAACAGTCAAAAAATGAATTTAAACACTTTGAAGTGTTGCATGGTCCAAAAGGGTTGTACCTAGTTTTTTAATGAGTCATGGGTGTGTTTTGGGCGTAATGTGCAATAATCCAATCAAAGTCTCATCAATCATTCCCTTTAAAAGCCAATTGCGCTTTCGCCATGGCGGATTTGCTATTTACATGGTGGAATTTGTATGGTGGCCGAGAGAGCTCAACGCGCTGCAAATGAAGAAAACATGCAAATAGAAAAAACACCAGCAAATAAAGAAAACATCTTCATCAGTTTGACAACACATGAGCTGCAAAAGTTCACAACACATGCAAATACAAAATCGCGCTGCAAATACTCACAACACATGCAAGTAGAGAAACGCGCTGCAAAAGTCCACAACACATGCAAATACGCGCTGCAAATAGCACATACCAGGCCCGCCGATCTCAAGCCCCTTCTGCAATGATCTGAATGATGATGATGATAATGATGATGATAATGATGATGATGAGGCTACTTTTAAGATTAAATTAATATTTTAATTTGCCCTGCAATAATTTATAGCGGAATTTATATAATTTATAATTTTTCTAAGGGAACACCAACAAGTGACGTACCTGGCTGGGATCGTTCAATGTTTACTCTTCAGTGGTGTGCACCTGAAAGTTTTTTTTTTGTTTATCTTAACATTCTGATCGTATGTGCATTATGAGCAGGCCTATTTGCAGCGCGTTTTTGTATTTGCATGTGTTGTGAACTTTTGAAGCGCATTTTTGTATTTGCATGTGTTGTGAACTTTTGCAGCGCATTTCTGCATTTGCATGTGTTGTGAGTATTTGCAGCACGTTTTTGTATTTGCATGTGTTGTGAGTATTTGCAGCACGTTTTTGTATTTGCATGTGTTGTGAGTATTTGCAGCACGTTTTTGTATTTGCATGTGTTGTGGACTTTTGCAGCGCGTTTTTGTATTTGCATGTGTTGTGAGTATTTGCAGCGTTTCTGTATATGCATGTGTTGTGAACTTTTGCAGCGCATGTGTTGTCAAACTGATGAAGATGTGTTCTTTATTTGCTGGTGTTTTTTGTATTTGCATGTGTTTTCTTCAGTTGCAGCGCGTTGAGCTCTCTTGCCCACCGTAAATTTGTGAGTGGAAAGACTGAACTCTTCTCCAGAGAGGAAACCGTTTATTTTTTAAAAATGTTTGTGTGTGTAATAAGCAGAGTGTACGCGCGTTGTGCACCCGCCTATAGGCACATATTACTAACACGCCCTTTAAATAACACAAAAAATACTGCGCTATTGACTTTAGACCAGGTTTTTGTTGGTCAATGGCGCAGTCGTTTTCAGTTCCTCAAAATAGCAACGCGTCAACAATGCTCCTGAACACACCTTGTTTTCAGACCAGCACGCCCATGGGCGAACAGATGGGCGCGAGTGCATTTGCTATTTAATCAATGTGGCGCTGGACGTGAAAATGATAACTGCGTCAGGATGAAACTAGCAAAAACACTTGCGTCGCGTCTGGCATTGCGTTGCGCTGGGTGTATGACAGGGCCCTAAAAATCTTACATATTGTGCCTTTAAAAGAACCATTTTTTTGTTTTACATTTTAATAATCTAATGAACCATTTTCCACTATAAAGAACCGTTTGTGCAATGGAAAGATTCCATGGATGTTAAAGGTTCTTCATGGAACCGTTGACGGCAATAAAGAACCGTTATTATTAAGGTTATGTTACTGTTGCATTTTCTCTTTCAGCTTTATATGTGCCCTTGGTGACCTGACAATAGTGTTGCAGGCTGTAGATTCACAGAAAAAATACAGTAGCTGCAATGAATTTGTTTATTTATTTTTGGCCAGAAAGGGTGTAAAATGCTCAAAGTTAAGTGCATATGTGCTTTTTCATATATAAACGCGCTCTTTAACCTTTGTGCCTTGTGCTTTGTGCCTGCTGCTCTGTGGTGAAAATCATATTAGCTATAAATGGCATGAGGGTTGATCGCTCTCCCCTCCACCTGCAGCTGGCTATATTAATTTGAGGACAGTTGTGCACTCAGAACAAAACTGCAAACCTTTCCTTAGCAGGATATGGAACATGCAGTTCAGGGAAGGTGAAAGTACAAAGTGCTACATTTACTGAGCGTTCGGTTTCTGCATGATCCTGTGTCTGTCATAAGTCATAAGGTCTGTTGCATAAAGCTTCAGTATAGAACTAGTAAATAGAAAACATTTGTACAGAAAATGTGTTTTTAGCATGTGAAACTCACTGCTATAATGATAGGGTGTCATGGGTGCTTAGTCAGAACTTGCTATGTGGTTGCTGAGTGTTTTTTAGCGTTTTGCCAAGTTGTTTGCTGTGGTGTTGTTCGGCGGTGGCTGTTCTGAACAGGTTTTAACACATTTCTATATGGTTGCTAGGTGTCACGATATCCACTGAAGTTACGATCACTTTTTTGAAGTGCAATTTATTAAACAAAATACAAAATAAACAAAAGACTTGGCAGAGCTAAACATGACATGACTTTACTTAAAGCATGAACTAAACTTGAACAAACTCACCAACAATGGGATTACACAAACAAACAAAGCAAGACACAATGGTAACATGAGGGCTATATATACAATAATGAACCAAACAGAATTGAGAAACACATGACCAAAACAACCAATCAGAACATGACACATTAGGCTTGTTCGACTTTATGCAGGCCACAGACTTGCAGGCAGACCGATCGACGGCTGACTTGAAGCAGTGCATGCCGGTTAGAAATTGCAGTGCCGACGCCACGTCACTGTGACGTATGGCATCAAAGTACTGCGAGAGCGATTCGAGAGCAGCTGGCTGCACGAGCTCTGATGACGACACAGCTGCTCCACGATTGGCCGGATTCACCACATGACAACAATCACATGTGTTTCGTGTTTATTCTAAAACCTTTGGTTCCAATAATGCTCACAAATCTGTTTTTATAACAGTAAAACCTCTTTTCATGTAGTCGCGGTGTTATATTGTGTCATGTTTATCAAAATAAAACTGATAAAAAACTTAGACTCGATGTTTGTTTTTTATTACACTTCACCTAAACCCACACTACAAAAGAACCAATTAGAACATATTTATAAAACTAAATTAAACAACAATCTCTTAAATATTTTGTAATCTCATTAAACATTTTAATTTCATTTCATGAACATTTAAATATAAGCAATTAATTTGGACAAGTGCAAACTGGGTGCCGGTGTGACCGGTGTACCTGCTCGGCCAGAATCGGCTCGAAGTCGTGCATCTTTGCGCACGCAAAGTTATAAAAAATGCTGTGCACATCGCCACGCGAAATGGGGTCTAACACACGAGCGCCCACACCGTTTATGGTGGTTATGCATTGACGTCACTTTCCCGCCGGAACACGCCCCCTCAGCCGGACTGAGTGGCAGAAAAGCTGCTGCATGACTGGAGTTAATAGGGGAAACTGCGAAAACACGAGTAAAACAAATGATTATCAGTTTAAAAGGTTGGACTCGATAATGTTCCTTACAACTTACCAAAGATCCAATGATCCATGGATATTGACATGCAGCCAGGAATCTTGTTTCCTGACATTTATATGAGCCTGATTTCGATGCCAGGGAAACACATAAAGCAAATTTGCCTGTGAATGCTTTATATAAATTCAATATAGGTAGGTCTAAATCCGGGTGATCACTTGTATTAATGTAATATATATATATATCGTCATATCGTCCTTGTATAGTTTTTGTCTGTGTTTTAATCAAATTAGGCAGATTATACGATGGTAAATATTTAATTGATGAGTTGTCAATACAATATATAACAATACAATTTATAGGGTATGATTTTACCCCACAATTCCAGCATATTGACACAAAATGATAACTGCAAATCCACGTTTCGCTGCCTGGAGTCCGGTTGTTTCTGTGAATTGCAGCAATCCATTTGCTTCTCTTTTCTGTAGCTTTTGTCAGTCTGTAAAAATATACCTCAGATTTCTTGTCAAATCTATTTGTAAAGTCAATCTCAAAGATCTTTCCCGTTTTAGATGTGTTTTGTGTGTTTTTCGCAGCATTCACGCTGAAAATCAATGCTGCCACTCAGTCTTTTTGCCACTCAGTGGGCGTAACCGCAGCGACTCCGGCCGATGGTGACGTCACACGCATACCCTCTATAAACCAAGCTTTAAGCAGTACATAAAGTACTGAATGAAAATGTCTCTGAAACATCTGTGTATTTGACAAATATTTTCACTTCATCTGTGATAAAGTATGCCAACACTGCGCGAGCGTCACTACGGGAAACAGAAAGTGTTTGACTTCACGTCTCCGTTTTGAGCTCCTCCCCGACTGCAAGCAGCAACTCTCGGCGATCGGTTAATCTGCATTCAAATGGGGCGTCGTTGCTTGTTGGAGGACATGTCATTTACATTTACATTTACATTGAATCATTTAGCAGATGCTTTTATCCAAAGCGACTTACAAATGAGGAGAGCAATAGAAGCAAACAGACCAACAAGGGGCAACAGTATGCAAGTGCTGTAACAAGTCTCAGTTAGTCTAGTACAGTACACATAGCAGGTTTTTATTTATTTATTTATTTATTTTATTTTATTTTTAAAAAGAAAACGAATTTGACTTTGTATATGAAGCTGTTGTTTACGTGGCTATCATAGTGACAACAGCCACATTACTTTTCCGGTGTTGCATGAACACAATTGGCTAGCGTCTGAGCTAGGGTATTTGCATAGGCGATCTGATGGAAAAGTTGAACATTTTTCAACTTCTGTTGCAAGCAACGCCAGTAATTCAATGCAACGGAACCCAGAATTCACTTGACGTCAGTTACATGCATGACGCCACCCATTCAGAGTAAATGAGAAAGTAAATGAGAAGCGTTAACGCTGACGCCCCGTGTGAATGCACCGTTACATCCAGCCGCAGCCGAAGTCGAACATACCTATTAATAAGGGAAGCACATGGCAAGATCACATGAGGAGCAAGGGAATCACATGACCAAACCAGGAACCTAGACTAAGAAAATAATTAAAAACATGAAAACATAAACGTGAACCAAAACCCAAAACCAAACGTGACACTAGTGTGATCTAGGTGGGTTTTGTTGCATTATTATGTGGTTATTAAAGGGATGTGTCGTCACGAGCCACAGGGTTTAATATGGATTTGTTTGTGCGTGTTTTTTTTACTCTCATAGATTTTGCTACCATTCACATGCATTATACGACTGACAGACTGCAACGGTTGGAGTTAAAAATCTTCATTTGTGTTCTACTGAAGAAACAAAGTCACCTATATCTTGGATGCCCTGGGGGTAAGCAGATAAACATCAAATTTTCATTTTGGGATGAACTATCCCTTTAAGGGTGGTTGCTAACTGTTTGAGTGGAAGCTAGTTGGTTGCCTACTGGTGTAATTTAAAATGACCCATGGTCAATTCTCCTTAATATTCCTGTTTTTAAGCATCACTGGCTCTGCTTCAATGTAAGTCTATGGGATTTTTTAAGTTTATGTTTTTCATCCACCTTATCCTATTGGCCTTGTTATTGCTTAGAAAAGTAATAGTACAACCACATGATTTGAGGAATCATTCATGCCCTAAGTACAAACTCAAGCTGCAGACTAGAGTTTAACACTTAGAGATAACATGCAGGTGTTTTTTTCTTCATTCAGGAACACATTCAGGAATAAACAGGCTCAAAATGACCCAAGTGCTATTCACCAACGAAGCGTGGCCTCGGAAATATAAGTGTAGAAAATGAAAACATTGAGAAATATTGAATGGTGGTAATCTACTGGCTCTTTAAGAGATTTTAAGCTTGCTTCTTAACATGTTGGAGTGCTGCCCTGTGGTAACAATAGTGTTGGTACACAGGGATGATAATGATAATGTAAGCCCGGGTAAGGCGGGATAATACTGGCTTAACCACTGCTCTGGGATGAAGGAGCAGTGGAGGAAAATAGAGAGAGAGGGAGAGCAAAACCCTCAGGCGTCCGCCTACTTTTTACCATTCAGACATGATCAAATATCTACACAAACACACAAACACTCACAAACACACTCTCACCAGTGAAGTGCACACAGCTCAAAGGTGGGAGCTATAAATAAGCGATCCAAAATCACTCTCTCTTTTGTAAGTTTAGGTTTTGTCCATGTAAATGAGGCTTGAGGATTAATCTGAGTCTCCGACGCGGCTCTTCCTGGATAACGTGTCATCGCTTTAAAACCTTTGGCTGGCATTGTAAACTGATATTATGCTCTATTTATGAGTGCAGTTTAGGTCAGAATGGTGTGGATTAAAACGGACTATAGTCATCGCTCCATTGAACAAGTTTTGCCCACACAATACCTGTACACCTGAGGTGTCTTGAGTGGCTCATAAGAGCTGTTGACTGCCGTGCTCTCTCCTGAGGGCTGTTTTTATTGTGCCCCTGACTGCATCGCTCAATATTATACATCTCCCTCATGTCCATCTCTCTTTCTCTCCCTCCTTTCTCTTTACCTCAATTTCATCCCTGTTTTCTGCTTTGCTGTTCATGATGAAAAAGTTTTATTTGCCATAGCAACCACGTGCTCTCATTTTTTCTCCCCTTATAAAAAAGCACTACGGTGGTACAATGATGCAGTAATGGTAAAGCCATGGCACTGTTTGATGACCGTTTTCATATATCATGGCATATAGATGGTACTGCATGTACTTCAAAGAGCAATGGTTTATTTTATATATAAACAATCTTTGGTAACGCTATATAATAAGTATGGTGTAATAAAGTACTTACAAATCATTTGCAAACTATTAGTTTATAGTTAATAGTTTATACTAGTTAATACTATATACAAATAGTGAGTTCTTTATTCATTGTTACTGTAATTAACAAATTATTATTGTTTAATGAGCTCATATGTAAAGAGTTAGATAAAACTTATTAACAGTAAATAGTTTTCACCTTAGATTAGGTCACGGAAAATGGGAGAATGATGTTGATTAAATGCTTTAAACCAACCTTTATTAGACATTAATTGCATTAATTGCACACACACACACACACACACACACACACACACACACACACACACACACACGCGCACACACACACACACACACACACACACACACACACACACACACAGGGTTTCCATGTTTTATAGGGACTATGTTTAGTTTTGGGGATCAGCTTAAAGGTGCATTGTGTAAATTTTAGTGGCATCTAGTGGTGAGGTTGTGAATTGCAATCACCCACCGCTCACCCCTCCCTTTCGAAGCACATAGAGAAGCTACGGTGGCCGATACAGGACAAAGATGTCGTCTGAGACAGCAGAGAGTAGCTAGCGCTCTGTAGAGCAGTTTGTCCGTTTAGGGCTACTGTAGAAACATGGCGGCGCAAAATGGTGACTTCACTGTAAGGGGACCTGCGGTGTATGTAGATAGAAATAACTCATTCTAAGGTAATAAAAACATAACCGTTCGTTATGTAAGGTCTTTATACACCACTGAAAACATAGTTATGTATATTATATTGCATTTCTGTCAGTAGATAAATATTACACACCGCACCTTTAATGTATTCATAAACATTTAATTAACTAATAATGCAATTAATGTCCATTAAAGGTTGATTTAAAGCACTTAATTAATGACATTTTCCCATTTTCCGTGACCTAATCTAAAGTGAGAACAATTTACAGTTAATACGTTGTTAACAAAGCATTATTAAACTTTACATATGAGCTAATGGAACAATATACTTTATTAATTACAGTGACAATGAATGAAGAACTCACTATTTGTATATAGTCTATTAATGTATTAACTACAGTTTATAAACTATTAATGAACTATTTACAAATGATTTGTAAATACTTTTTTTTACACTATACTTATTATAAAGTGTTAGCAAATCTATTTGTATTTATAGCATACATACTGTATGTTTAACATGCATTGGGCAGAAACACTATGTGAAATCATGTTATCCATGTTACCTGTTGTATATTAATTAAGGCAGTTCTGAAGACAAAAGGGGCTTCAACAAAGTACTAGCAAGGTGAACTTAATAAAGTGATAAAATAAAGTTTATGAGGACTCTCCATAGAAATAATGATTTTTATACTGTACAAACTTTACAGTCTATCCCCTAACCCCTACTCTTCGGAAAAGGTTCTATATAGAACTTTAACAGGTTAATAAAGAGTTCTGTCATATATAGAACTTTTTAGGTGTTCCCATGGGATCATTTGATGGATTTAGCTTTAATTAATTAATTTAGTTTTAATTCATTTTTAGTTTTGATTGCATTATTTGAATTAAACAGCTAATTTTTTTTTCACTTAAACATATTTTTTTCACTAGATTTCTTTTAAAATAACACATTAAACATGAAAGTGTTATGCAGTCATTTAAGACTCTAAACCCAACCCTTACAGAAAACGTGCGTTTTTACATTTTCAAAAAAAAAAATTTCTTTTGTCCTCACAACGACATGCAGTTTTGTAATGATATGAGGGTGAGTAAATGATGACAGAATTTTAATTTTTGGGTGAACTTCTTTTTAATGCATTGATAGTTTGTAATAGTCTCATTGCAACAAACTTCCCAAGCCTGAACTCCAACAAACTTTAATTTTATCTCATCTTGTGATTCTATACCTATCCCTGTCGTTACAAAATAAGACACTGGCTTTTCAGCTCTTGCCTCAGTCACTAGTTATGAGCAAGATGTCAACATTATTGCGACAGCTCGCCGCTGATTACCTGTGGCCATTTCTTATTTTAGTGCCTTTGCTTCGCTTTCGCTCCTCATCTGTCTCTATGGCAACTGCTGCAGCCCGAGCTTTAGCCGCCTGCGCTCTCTCTCTCTCTCTCTCTCTCTCTCTCTCTCTCTCTCTCTCTCTTATACGCCGGTGCTTCCCGCCTCCAGCAATGTTGGGAGTCTTCCCGCTCCAAGGGTTAACGTCATGTCCGGAGGCCGCAGCTGGAAGTGGACGGATGTCGGATTTCAATGTCAGCTCAATACGACTCTTGACAGCACAGTGTCATTGTGGTGCGACGCGGGCATACGCTGACATTGATGCTAAAGCTAAAAGAATAGGTCAATGTGTCTGTAAATTTGTAAATCTTGCCAAGAACGAGATGCCGGCATTAATGCTGACGTGCCTGTGTCACCGCGTGCCAGACATGAGTTTCCAACGAGACAAGATGTGTTGTGACGCAGGTCAGAGTGACAGATGTCCACTAGCGGAGTTGGCCCTAAGTCAGTATCAGGTGTCGGGATCACTTGAGGCGAGAGCAGGCAAGATAACACGAGGAAATTACTGTCATTAAGATGACAAATGCCCCAGCCTGTGAACAGACTCTATATACTTAAGAACTAAAGAGCACCATTATATACTGACATGTCTAATAAATGGGCTCACAGATAGACTGGGGGTTACATAGTGCAATGATACAGAGATACACTTATCTAGATTGTGTTTTAAGTATGCTGTACCTGAGTATATCGAGCAGCTTGAACTCTATGTCCCTGTTTACATCTGGTATTAAGATGCGTTTTGGTCGATCGGATCACCAGTGGACGACTCTAAATACAGGTGTAAACGGGGTCTAAAACGTTTTGAGCTTGTCCACTTTCGACCACTTCCAGAGGTTGTCGAAAATGCATTCGACCGGATTGCTTTCGTAGTGTAGACGCTCATGCGGTCGATTGTGTTCGAGCAGCCACAAAAGACCGTCTACTCTCCACTACTGACCTAATGCGTTAACATTATGGGAAGTGAGCCAGACAGACGGGATTTAAACTTTGACTGGAGACCCAAGTTTGGTTTGAAGGTGAAAAACGTACCAAACACAATGTTCTCTCACCATTCCTGATTTCTAACACACTCACAGTGTTCGGCTGGTCTTGCGGATGTCAGAGCAGAAACGAAAGCTGATGCTCTCTGTGTGTTTTTCCGTCATCCCCAGGTGCATTCAAATGTAAATTGCGTGAGCTTATTTTGTCCATTAGATTGAAAGATCTGAACATTTACCCGCCCATAGACCCTCCCCTCGAAGAAATCAGGACAGAAGTGGTTGAAAGTGGACAAAAGAGACGGATTAAAACAAAAAAATATCCATAATTAACACGTTATAAAGTAAAATATCTAGCTTCCGGCGTACTGCCTTCTGCATTCAACTTATGAAAAAAGCGTAACTAGCGTGACGATGACACTTTCTTCGTAAGTTGAATACGGAAGGTGTGAACATAATACCAGGTGTAAACAGGGCCTTAAATATTCAGTTTTATACAGTGACCCCAAAACTTACTTAGTTTAGCACTTAGGCCCTGCTAAATATTGCATTAGATAACAGAATAACCAGTGAGGTAAAGTATTTGAGTAAATATAATTAGTTACTGTACTTAAATATCTTTTTGGCTACTTTGTAGTTTGACTGCGTATCAAAGATATTAGCAACTTTTACTCTCTACTTGACTATGTTTTTGACTAAGTATATCTTTACTCCAATACATTTGTAATGAGTAGTGCAATTATACATTACATTTTGCATGGCACCTAACTTTTTCTGCAGCAGTTTATTTCTGCTACAAAAGAAGTGATATCGCCATCTACAGGGCATTAAAGGTACTATATCTTATGCATTTTGCCCTTACTCAACCAAACTTGTCAATGAGGCTAATTTACATGAATGCGAGTGCATTAGCAGGTAGTTGCTGAATCGCAGGTGTTTCGTATTAGAGATGAGGTCATGACTGCAGGTGCTGATGAGGCCGATGACGTCCAGTGCAAGTAGGCTTTGGCTGCATCCGAAAACACATACTTCCCTACTATATAGTAGGCGAAAAACAGTATGTGACAAAAGTAGTATGTACACAACTGAAGCTGGTTGGTCATGATAATGACAACATGGTAAATGTAGTACGTCCAGGTTACATTAATACTTCACACATTCATACTATATAGAACATACTTTTTTAGTAACTATTTCAAAATAATTACAAACCCGATTCCAAAAAATTTGGGACACTGTACAAATTGTGAATAACAGAATGCAATGATGTGGAAGTTTCAAATTTCAATATTTTATTCAGAATACAACATAGATGACATAACAAATGTTTAAACTGAGAAAATGAATCATTTTAAGGGAAAAATAAGTTGATTTTAAATTTCATGGCATCAACACATCTCAAAAAAGTTGGGACAAGGCCATGTTTACCACTGTGTGGCATCCCCTCTTCTTTTTATAACAGTCTGCAAACGTCTGGGGACTGAGGAGACAAGTTGCTCAAGTTTAGGAATAGGAATGTTGTCCCATTCTTGTCTAATACAGGCTTCTAGTTGCTCAACTGTCTTAGGTCTTCTTTGTCGCATCTTCCTCTTTATGATGCGCCAAATGTTTTCTATGGGTGAAAGATCTGGACTGCAGGCTGGCCATTTCAGTACCCGGATCCTCCTTCTACGCAGCCATGATGTTGTAATTGATGCAGTATGTGGTCTGGCATTGTCATGTTGGAAAATGCAAGGTCTTCCCTGAAAGAGACGACGTCTGGATGGGAGCATATGTTGTTCTAGAACTTGGATATACCTTTCAGCATTGATGGTGCCTTTCCAGATGTGTAAGCTGCCCATGCCACAAGCACTCATGCAACCCCATACCATCAGAGATGCAGGCTTCTGAACTGAGTGCTGATAACAACTTGGGTTGTCCTTGTCCTCTTTAGTCCGGATGACATGGCGTCCCAGTTTTCCAAAAAGAACTTCAAATTTTGATCCGTCTGACCACAGAACAGTTTTCCACTTTGCCACAGTCCATTTTAAATGAGCCTTGGCCCAGAGAAAACGCCTGCGCTTCTGGATCATGTTTAGATATGGCTTCTTTTTTGACCTATAGAGTTTTAGCCGGCAACGGCGAATGGCACGGTGGATTGTGTTCACCGACAATGTTTTCTGGAAGTATTCCTGAGCCCATGTTGTGATTTCCATTACAGTAGCATTCCTGTATGTGATGCAGTGCCGTCTAAGGGCCCGAAGATCACGGGCATCCAGTATGGTTTTCCGGCCTTGACCCTTACGCACAGAGATTGTTCCAGATTCTCTGAATCTTTGGATGATATTATCCACTGTAGATGATGATAACTTCAAACTCTTTGCAATTTTTCTCTGAGAAACTCCTTTCTGATATTGCTCCACTATTTTTCGCCGCAGCATTGGGGGAATTGGTGATCCTCTGCCCATCTTGACTTCTGAGAGACACTGCCACTCTGAGAGGCTCTTTTTATACCCAATCATGTTGCCAATTGACCTAATAAGTTGCAAATTGGTCCTCCAGCTGTTCCTTATATGTACATTTAACTTTTCCGGCCTCTTATTGCTACCTGTCCCAACTTTTTTGGAATGTGTAGCTCTCATGAAATCCAAAATGAGCCAATATTTGGCATGACATTTCAAAATGTCTCACTTTCAACATTTGATATGTTATCTATATTCTATTGTGAATAAAATGTAAGTTTATGAGATTTGTAAATTATTGCATTCCTTTTTTATTCACAATTTGTACAGTGTCCCAATTTTTTTGGAATCGGGTATTTTGAAATAGAGATTTTGGACGCAGCCTTTGACTATTTCATTTTACTTAACATTATTTTAATTATTCATTATATTAAAGAGAAGTTTTTGAAGGATATCGCTATATGTATGCCCTTTTTGAGCACTTGTGCTTAACCGAGACTTGAGTGTTTGTAGACGTTTAAGAGGCTGTTGTATCGACCTTGATTTATTGCAATATTAAGGTGTTTAGCTTTATTTTGATTTTTTAAAAAAATAAACGTGATTTCTCTCCTCACAAATCACCCGTGTCTTGCTTTTTACTGGCATGTCTCTTAGGTGTTGAGGACTAGTACATCTTTGAATCTACATTCAGTTCGAGTAAAATACTTAAGTAATCAGATACTCTAAGACTTTTAGGAATTAGTGACTTGTAACTCGTAATGGAGTCATTTGAAGTTTTCTGTACTTTTACTCAAGTATGGTTTTCAGGTACTCTTTACACTTCTGAGAAATCAAGTGCATCTGTAAACAAATGATGCAAATGATGCACTTTCTCAGAACTAACTTCGTTCTGAGCTATTGCAATGACTTTTAACCAGATGGTGTTTTAACCTTGGTGCCAAGGTGATTTTAGTAGATGTATGAAGTCATTTCTCCTTGAGTTCACACAGGAGTCCAGCAGAGTAACCACAGGTGTAAAGAATCACGTTAACTATGAGCATAATCCACAGAAACATCTAAAACTTAACACAAACTAAAACATCTAGCTCTGTTTCAAAACCTGGTGAGCTGCATTGCTGCCTATTGCCTACATAGCTGCCTTCTAAGGCAGTATACGGACTGAAATGTTACCTTATGGGACTAATTTGGAGCGCTCATCATTGTCAGCAGCTCTACAGATCACATAAGGCGTTTCCTAGTGAAGTCCAATGCAGTTCGACATTTACTAAACGAATCATGTTCTAACAAGCATAAAATAAACACAAATATTGGGTAAAATCATCCATTTTAATTAGATTGATTTTTTTTGTATGAATTTATTTATTGAATTAAAAAATAAGTACATTTAGAATCAACATTTCTCACACCTCCCTCCTTTTATGTAAAGAATGCCTGATTCTGCCTTAGATTTGCTTAAAGGTGTCTTGCAGTATTTCTGCACACTTTTTAGAAACAGCCTTTGGATCAAGGGCACACCTGTGATCCCTTAATATGCTGTCTAGGTAGGGAGCATTTTATAAACTAATCTAAAAAAAAAATTTGTTTTATAATTTAAAACCTCAGGTTTAAAGGTTTTAGTTTGCTCTTTTAAGAATTATACTTTTAAGAATTGAACACATACATTTCAAGTTTTTTCCCCCTAAATTGTTCAGTCCTAAAAGGATGATGTAAGGGTGGTTTGCCTACAGTGGTTCCGGCTGCAGGACTGCCGAATGACTAAAGACACGTTATCAGCAAGATTGTAGAAAACTGTACATTTCTCATCTATTACCACCCACTGCTACTTATACCAACGACGGAAAGAAGCACAGTTACAGTAGCAAAATATGTGGGAGAGCGCTGAACATTAGTGGTAGACGTAGCACATTAGTGTTAATGCCAAATCAAAACTAATTGGCACATCATTTGTGATTGAAAAGTTTTAATGACAATATCTGGTTATGGTTACACTTGAAAGAGTTACAAAATAGATGTATGAGATGATAAAATCTTATACCATTAATTGTACCCAGCATATATGTTAAATGTTACCTGATAGAAAGGGGAGAGAGAGAGAGAGAGAGAGAGAGAGAGAGAGAGAGAGAGAGAGAGAGAGAGAGAGAGAGAGAGAGAGAGGAAAGGCCAGCAAAGAAGAGCCCAAGAAACCATTACAATCTTCTTTTATCACTTCCTTGACCATGTGACAAACCCAAATGTGAGACATTCAAACTGACCAATCAGAAGATGACAACTTCCCCCACCATACCAAAGGTGTGACAATTAGCAGATCCTCGATATACACACATCTTGGGCTACAGGCCTTGACCACTATCAACACCTCTTTGACTTTAGGAATTCTGAATGGCCCTTGTGGTAAGAAATAGAGGGGGTTGAAACAGTAAAGCAAATGCTTTTTTTCAGATATCTTTTCAAATATCTTTGATTATTTTCAACCCTACAATGGTTTGCACTTTTCATTTTATTATTATTATTTATTTCCTATGCAGATACACTACCCTACAAAATCACCTGAACCGGTTAAGTATTATTAATTATTTCCAAATAGAGCTATTCAAGCCATCTGGTGAAAGATTCTTGATTGTTTTTCATATCACAGTATAAATCACAGAAAACAAAAAATTGTGATGTCAGTTTTTTTCCAGTACTGTGTTTCCTAGAGCTTAAATTGAATGCTACTTGGTTTAAAATTGTATCTGATGTATCAATAGAATGCCATTCATTCATTCATTCATTCATTTGTTTTAGTGAGACATAAAAACAGTACAAATACTGTATTGGCAGCGGCTATTTACGCTAAGTGAAAATAGCGATAGATTGTATTTACGCTATGTTAAAATTGCCGTATTTTCTTTGCAATAAGTGTAAATAGTAATTATGCTATTTATACTTATAAATAGTGGCAGATACTATTTGCACCTCATTGTTGTAAAATGAGGTTGTTAAATGGTATGCAATAATAACATAGAGTGTAAATGATTATATTTATTAAAATCATTGAATGGATGCCGCCTTGTTGGAACAATAAAGCCCACCCTACACCTACCCCTAACCCTAACCACTTTATTATTAAACAGGTTAGACACTTTATTTCCACTTTTCAAATATTTTCTTCATTTTTACTAAAAAAAAAAAAAAAAGACTTTCCAATCTGATATGTGATGGGAAAAGGGTGTAGAGCTCGGCAAAAGGCGGATTTGAACTCGGGTCGATTTGCGAGAAAACCTTCAGCCATGCGCCTTACCTCTACACTATTGCTACTATTGACAGTCTAGCGTCTTCCATCATTTTGTCTGGCCCAACCAGGCGTCAGTGGGCGGAATAAGTGTAAATAGCCTCTGCCAACAAGGTAGGCTGTTTGCACTTGGTGTAAATAGACTCTCTGTACTTTTTTTATCGGAGTGTCTATTTACACCAAGTGCAAATAGTGCACTTTGTTGGCAAGAGCTATTTACACTAGCTTAAAAAAGACAAGTATGTTTTAATGTCTTCTGTGGCGTAGTCAGTAAAGCGTAAGGCTCATGGAACTTGGTTTTGACACGATCGACCCGAGGTTCGAATCCGCCTTTTACCAAGCTCGCTCTTCTCCCTTTTCCCATCACGTCACATTGGAAAGGCATTTACTTTCAATAAAAATGAAGAAAATGTTCTAAATGTGGAAATAAAGCGCCTAACGAAATGTTTAATAATAATAAAAGTATTTATTGGATAGGGCTAGGCGTAGGTGTAGGGAGGGCTTTTATTGTCCCAATAAGGTGGCATCCATTTAATAATTTAAATAAATATAATCATTTACACTCTATGTTATTATTGCATCCTGTTAATGTAAAACAATACTGAGGTGCAAATAGTATGTATCTACCAAAATAAAGCATAAATAGCATCTAATTACTATTTACACATATTGCAAAGAACTGCTATTACATGGTGTAAATAGAATATATCACTATTTTCACTTAATGTAAATAGCCGCTGCTTTTTTAATAAGGGGCCACTATTAAAGTCAGCATGAAACAGAAGTTGTGATAGACTTTTCTTCCCTATTGTGACGTATATCCGAGTGAAACGGCTTCTCGAACAAGAACGAATATAGGAAGGGACTTGATTTTGTCCATGGGGAATTGATTGGATGCTTGTGGTTTGGTGATTGGTGGATCTGATGTGAGTGACAGGTTGTCCCGCCCTTGTGCCAGTAAACACATCATCAGAAAAGAGATGTGAATGCAAGAGGGAGGGGAAGTTATTTTAATTACTTTAATAACTTGAAATATGCCCATTTCTCCATGTTTTGGATCTAGTGTTATTACTGTAGCTAAACTAGGAGTCAAAACAGGTGTGTGATTCAGTCAGAGAAATGCAAAGACAGTTATGGCAGCTACTTGACAATAACTTGTAATTCTTCATTTTCTCTTGCAGTACATAATCACACAAGTCTTTTATCTTCTTCGGTGATGGATCACAAGTCTAGTTTTCACGCAGGTTTGACGAAGAGTCTCTCTGTGTGGATCGTTTTTCAGCACTACACCAGGAATTGGTCTTAAGTATCAGAATGACAGCTGACATTTCCCTCCTGCCTATTTTTAGTGTAACTATTGATTTCAGGTCACCTCCGATGTCTGCGCTCAGATCCGACCCCTCCTCGTCGTGTTGAGATGATTGTGCGAGTGTGTTAATATGTGATGTGGCAGTATGCCCCCTTCCTCGCTCACATTGTAATTCGCATAGTGGCATAGTGGTCTGATATGGGCCTCCTGTGGTGAAAGGGCTGCTGGGTAATGGTGTGAGAGCAGTATTCCCTGGCAGACAGCTTCATTAAAGGCAGTGGGATGGTTCCCGGATCAATCTTCTCGCACAGGGATCGACTGATTCTCTCCTGTGTGCTGGGGATTCCTCTGCGCTCGACCTGTTAACAGAGTAAAGAAGGCCGAGGGGGGTGCGATGTCTCGCTAATTATCCAAGAAGCCCCCGTCGCTGGCAGGGGGCTGATGAATAACGAACATATATATATATATATATATGACAATGTGGTGTGCGGTCTGTCTTGTAGTTAAACTCGCTCTCTGATGTGTTTGTTAACCGTCGGCTTTGACATCAGTGCGTTTATGTGTGTGTGTTTGAATATGTCGTGTCTGGCAGCGGCCCTCGATTCTCCAGTGGTCCACACTAGAATTAATAGCTCAGCTACTTTCCAAGCTCAGCAATTACGGTTATTAAGATTAGGTAATTGACCCAGAGGGTTCGAGAGTGCTGCTGTGGAGATATGTTTGAGCAAACATCAGCCTCTCACCATAATGAGGGAACACAGACGGAGAAAAACAAAGGCTTTTACAACACTGTTTTAAAGGTTTTTTCGGTTACACTTTACTGTCCTGTCATTAATGAATAACTACACAGGATCAAATGAGTAACATATTATTAACACTCTATTAACTAACAAGAAACTGATTAACAAATTATTAAGTAATAGCACTCAGTTGAGTGTAGTAGTTCCCTAAAGCAATAAGCCCAAAGAAGCCGTGATTTACAGTGAATTTATAACAGCTAAGGGGCGTTGTTATTGGCACGACAATGCGGAGTGCCTAAAACCCCCTTAGCTGTTATAAATTCACTGTAAACCACGGCTTCACGGGTCTAATTGCTTTTATAAAATGGTTGCTACATAATACAAATATTAAAGCCAAAAAGTATGTATCAATGCAACTTTCATGAAGTAAAATCGCTAAAAGCCTTCCTTCCACTGGACAAAATAGTCCTTGACCATGAACAGCAACAAAATTATTACACCATTAGATGTCAGAAAAGACTGTCTTTATGAGTGAGTCAGACAGTAGCGAAGACTTTTATATTGAAAGGACTGTGAACACAGAGCAAAACGCAACTGACAAATGCTTTGACTAGCGCTGTCAGTGTCAGGACATGGGAAAACCCCTTAACTGTTAAGGGCCGTTCACACCAAGGACGATAACTATAAAGATAACAATAAAGATCACTATATTAGCGTCCACACCAGCGGACGATAACGTTCTGTTTATTCTAAGCGCGTGCTTGTCCGCTGCTTTAAATGCTTGAGTTCGTTACAGCAGGATGGATTCTGATTGGCTGTCAATGTTTTTATCGTTCATCAGCTGGATAAAATCGTTCTGAAAATGATTCCAACGATATCGTTTCCGTTATCATTATAGCTGTGGTTTGAACTGTGCTATTCTTTAATATTGAGAATGATTTTTAGAACTATATTTTTGTCCTAGGTGTGAACGGGCCACAGGACAAGATATTGCAGCAAACACTCAAACGGATTTTTTATTATAAACATAGGAGGGACTGACCTGAAGAAAAATGCTGTATCTAAATGCAGGTAATACACTTGCTCACTCACTCAATCTCTCTCTCTCACACAATACAATACTACATACTACACACTATAATACAGTAAGCTTCAATGAACAATATCAATTGAAAACAAATATGTTTACGTTGCTAAGAGTGGTTGCTAAGGGTGCTGTGTAGTGATACACAGAACCGTTGGGTGAAGCGGTTATAGCTGTGCTTTATCATGAATAAAACAGAATCAAGAATCAAGGACTGGAACTAACCGTTTTATAATATTAGCTAATCAATAACAACTATTTTTTTCATATCTCTTAGAGGACTACTAAGAACTACTATATATACAGATTTGTAATTAACATGAATAATGCATAATGTATAATTAATTCTAAAGTGAAGGTCATTCTAACCCTGAAATGACTAAAGTATTACCAAATCCTTCAGAAGGAATTACTAATTATTTTAAACTAAAATAGTGTTTTCTTGTAAAAACTTAGCCCAATCATTAGGGTGCGTTCACACTTGTAGTTCAGTTTGTTTGGTCCGGACCAAAAAAAACCAAAAAAACATTTAGTCTTGCATTTTTATCACCGAACCTAAAAGCATAGGGATACGTTCACAACCTGATTGGTCGGCTTTTATGATGTATTGCGACGGAACTTACCAAACATCCAAAACAATGCTGTGTGCTGGGATAAATGTGCTTTAAAATATTGTTTGTAGCCTACATATGATGGTATTATGACCAGCTGAGAACTCGTGAAGAGCTTATAAAATGTGTAAAGGAGTCAAAAGGAAGCAGGAATCCCTCCGTCACACACACAAATGAAGATCTGCTGCGAGGAGATGCGGTTCTCATGTCCCGTTTTTGGTTCGTTTACATGTCTTTGGTCTGTGTTTGGTAATTGAACCAAACATGCCAAGTGTGAACACACCCTTAGTTACAACTTTGAAAAATTTCTTGTTGTTTTTTTTTTTTTTTTTTTTTTTTACAGTGTATACGGTTAAGGATTTGAACAAACTCCTAATCTGAAATATTGAATTTAGTGGCATAATCAAGCCATAATCGTGGCTTGTCAAAGCAGTTCGACCAATGATCTTCACATGACCGATGATAAACGAAATAAGAAATGCACTGAAGGAGGAACCCGAGCCATCTAGAGACAAGAATGTCATATGCTGCGTCCCAGTTCGCATACTTTCCGTCCTAAATAGTATTTGAAATTAGAATTAGTGTGTCCTGAATTGTAGTATGTCGAAATGAGTATTCCAAAGATACCCGGATGGTCCTCTTTCCCGGTTAGAATCCGAAGTGCAGATCTGTGCACACTATAAAGGCTAATATTGCAAGGATTCGATTAGAACTACAAACACAAATAAAAAGTGTTAAAAACTACAAACATGGTGGATTGGCAAGACCAACAGTTAAAGGGATAGTTTGTCCAAAAATTTAAATTCTGTCATCATTTACTCACCCTCAAGTTGTTCCAAACATATATGAATTTCTTCCAAGAAGTTATTTTGAAGAATGTGGGTAACCAAACAGTTGATGGACCCCATTGACTTCCATAGCATTTTTCAAGTCAATGGGGACCAGGAACTGTTTGTTTACTCATATTCTTCAAAATATATCCCTTTATGTTCAACAGAAGAAAGAAACTCTTTCAAAGCTTACCTAATATTCTGCTACACACTCAAAAGTATGTACTTTTTCTTCATAAAAACAGTACATACTTGTAGGGCTTATAGTATAGGTGAATTGGGACACAGATGGAGTGGGCTCTTTTGACTTACCTAGCACTTAGCAACATGCAAAAAACAAGACAAAACACCTTTGCAATATCCTTGCAACATAACAACAGCAAAGACCATTTCAAAATCTAAAAAATCGAACATTTCTTATAAATATTTTGCTTTATGTACTTTAAAATGAATACCTCCTTCCAGAATATTTCAGATCATTTTACCCAAATGTTTCAAACTAATTAGCGGGAAAGTAGTGGTTGTGCAAAAATAATATGCCACTTATTTCACACAGCAAATGTCCTTTTTTCAGAATGCTACTTCACAGTATGTTTAACAGTGATACAACTAATTTAAAATTTTTTCATAAGCCCTTATGTACTAAGCTATAATTTAGTGCAATTATAGAATAATTTACTCGAACTATTCAGCGCAGCACATTTAGACCTCAATATTCTCAATCGCCCTTTATGATAAATAATTAAGCGTTCTTAATTTGGAAACCGAGATTGCACTGTGCGACCCTGTACTTCATGCAATATCCGCTATTTCATTGCCTTAATTTAATAAATTAAATATCAACATTATGTTGATATTATGTTAGCGGTGTCCTCGGGGACTTCTCATTGTGAAGTGTCTTTTCAATTTCCTCTGCATCATTTTCATAATGCGGATGTGCAGGAGCCAAACTGTTTTCCACCTTCTGAGTGCACTAACAATCGGCCACCTGCCAGGGCTGGATTTCATCCCTTTTCACTCCGGTTCGGAACCAGCGAGATTATAAGACACTTTCAGCTCGTGTGGAAACATTCTGTCATGCCATTGTTTGATCAGAGAGGGACAAGCCTGCTAAATAATTAAGAGATCAGCACCCCTTTGAGAGAATACAGTGCTAAGCCCTACAAGAGAGGCAACCCAGGATCCTGCTCGAGCTCAAAGCGTCCGCATTAAAACAAGTAATCATGTGCACGATGCTGAAGTTAAATGAGAATTTTTCTTCTCCCTTACATGTATTTTCTCTCGCGTTTGCTCTGTCAATCTGTAGCATAAAGAGATTTGCTTTTCAAAACAAGGCATGCAAGAGCTTAAAAAGCACGGTTTAATAAGCGCTGAGACACATCCATCTTTGTTTGCGGGAGATAAGTTAAAATGTGCATGGAGCGAGGCATTCTGGGTATGCTGGAGGTCTGCCTGTTGCTGTGCATCTCCTCCGTATGTTTATTACATGCACAAACACTTTGTCTTAAAGCCTTTTAATGGAGCTAAAAAAGAAATGGCGGGAAGGGGGAAAAAATGAGTCACACTTTTCTCTTTACAATTTGAAGGTGTTTGGCATGTTCGCTTTATGCCATCTCAGAGATTAGGGAATTCAACCAGCTTCTGTTCCCCAGCATGTCCTCTTTCAACTCCCTCCCTCCTCGCCAGCAGCCCCCTGTGTCACAGAATTAAACACACTCCTTATTTATTTATTTTATTTTATTTTATTTTTATTATTATTCATCCGCCCGGAAAAGAGGCACCTCAGATACCTGTGACTTATAACACGCTCCCAGCCGAGGCTTTGATTGATTTTTTTGACAGAAATGTCCTCATTAGGTCGCTACAAATGGCATGAAAAGACACACGCCGCAGAGAAGGGAAGAGGAGAGGGAAAGTGGAGGAGAGAGGAGGGAAGAAAAAGTTTGCTTGCTTTTTGACACTTGCCGGCTTTTATCTATGTGGCATTTCCAGAGTACGCTTCAAACTTGCAAGCATGCATGCGGGCGCACGAGTGCATGATACCGAACGCGACGTGGAGCGCCGCTATAATTATAATGCACAATTAATTAGAGAAAAGGAGTATAATAGATTCCAGATGAACCTCTGTGACTAATTATCATGTCTTTGATAGTGGAAGTGTGCAGACGGAGCGAGAGAATGAAAGAGAGTGAAGGGGGCTCAGGGCATGAGAGAAAGAAAGAGGTTAAAAAAAAAACGTATGGAATGGTAAAGAGATATGGCACTGGAAAGGGGAGTTTTGAATGTTCCCCAACATGGCATCCGGAGCACAGTTGAATTCAAAGCCTGTTTTCTTAATTAAAGGGTTTAATAGGAATGGGGTTGGGCTGCCTGAAGAGAGAACGAGAGGAAGAGAGAGAGAGAGAGGATTATGGGGGATAGGCGATGAGACTTGAGATAAACAAAAGTTCTGTTTTTTTTTATCTTTGCCTTGCTCAGATAAGTTTTGGAATATTTGCTGTGTTCATTTGTGCTACATTTTCAAGTCCGCCACTTATTTTTGGCATGTGATTGAAATGATATTTTGGTGCAGCTTCAGATGGCAGCGGTATTAAGATAAGTAGCTTTGCTTTAAGTGTAACACCACAATAATCTCTCTCATATTGCCACCTTTTAACTGCTCTCTGGAGGGGTGGAGGGGGGAGGGGGCATTACTTTTTCTTTTGTGAAATTTGGAATACAAGTTCTGAGTACGGCTCCGACCTGGTTTATACTATACACAACATTGACAAGCGTGCAGTGATGTGTATACAGCAATAATAGACTCATTTAAACCACTGTAGGCATAACAGAGATTCAAAAATAAACAGATTAGGATTAATTATCTAGTGTGTGGAGTGTAAATTTATCCTGAAGATTTCTTTGGGTAGAGCTATGTGTGTGGAGTTACACACTCAACCATGCGTCTGTGTGAGTGTGTGTGTGGCTGCAGATGGAGTCCTTGGCGAAAACCTGTTGACACATTGAGACCATTAGTGCTGTTTTCCTTCTACTCTCACTGCCAGTCTGCCTCTGCCACCTCTCCTGCTGACGAGAGTAAAAATACTCCGTGATGCCTAATGCCAGCGCTTTCGGTTTTAAAACCCATCTGTAAGGCTCTGTAGCGTTAGTTATGAAAACATAAGTGTAAGTCTCACAAAAGAAAAAGAAGAGCGTATGTCTTGCATGAAGAAAATGTTTATTTTAAAAGGCCATTAAGATTTGTTTTGCATAGTCACATTATTTTTATGACAATTAAGCACATTTCCCCCAATTTTATAATTACCGCAATGTGTCACTATTTTCAGTGGTAAATGAATAAATAAATAAATACATACATGTATACAATACAATAATAATAATATTCCATAGAAATATTACTATAATTAAATTATTTTTTATTATTTATACCATACAATGCTACCCTGACATATCAACAGTTTGTAATTTAAATAATGTATGTTACACTAATGAGAAGTAATGTCACAATACTAATAATCTTAATGGTCCTTAACAAAATATGTAATGGAGAATGCTGCCGTTATTATTATTATTATTATTATTATTGCAACATAAACTATGAAAGTGTGATCAGGATCCTGACACATAATATATTTATTTTTTCTGATAATGAATGTTTGCATGTTATGCTTATTATGTAGCTGCTTGACAGGATAGATAGAGGTTTAGGAGTGTGTTTATGGGAATTTTTGACCATTCTTCTAGAAGCGCATTTGTGAGGTCAGGCACTGCTGTTGGACGAGAAGGCCTGGCTCACAGTCTCCGCTCTAATTCATCCCAAAGGTGTTCTGTCGGGTTGAGGTCAGGACTCTGTGCAGGTCAGTCAAGTTCCTCCACACCAAACTCGCTCATCCATGTCTTTATGGACCTTGCTTTGTGCACTGGTGCGCTGTCATGTTGGAACAGGAAGGGGCCATCCCCAAACTGTTCCCACAAAGTTGGGAGCATGAAATTGTTCAAAATGTCTTGGTATGCTGAAGCATTAAGAGTTCCTTTTACTGGAACTAAGGGGCCAAGCCCAACCCCTGAAAAACAACCCCACACCATAATCCCCCCTCCACCAAACTTTACACTTGGCACAATGCAGTCAGGCAAGTACCGTTCTTCTGGCAACCGCCAAACCCAGACTCGTCCATCAGATTGCCAGACAGAGAAGCGTGATTGGTCACTCCAGAGAACATGTCTCCACTGCTCTAGAGTCCAGTGGCGGCGTGCTTTACACCACTGCATCCAACGCTTTGCATTGCACTTGGTGATGTAAGGCTTGGATGCAGCTGGTCAGCCATGGAAACCCATTCCATGAAGCTCTCTACGCACTGTTCTTGAGCTAATCTGAAGGCCACACGAAGTTTGGAGGTCTGTAGCTATTGACTCTGCAGAAAGTTGGTGACTTCTGCGCACAGTGCACCTCAGCATGTGCTGACCCCGCTCTGTGATTTTACGTGGCCTATCACTTTGTGGCTGAGTTGCTGTTGTTCCCAATTGCTTCCACTTTGTTATAATACCACTAACAGTTGACCATGGAATATTTAGTAGTGAGGAAATTTCACGAATGGACTTATTGCACAGGTGGCAACCTATCAAGGTACCATGCTTGAATTCACTGAGCTCCTGAGAGCGACCCATTCTTTCACAAATGTTTGTAGAAGCGTCTGCATGCCTAGGTGCTTGATTTTATACACCTGTGGCCATGGAAGTGATTGGAACACCTGAATTCAATGATTTGGAGGAGTGTCCCATAACTTTTGTCAATATATCTAATATAGATAGATAGATAGATATATAGATAGATAGATAGATAGATTATATGGTTTTACCGTCATTATCAAGATCCGTTTGACTGCAGACTGCTGTGATTGACCAATCAGAATCAAGTATTCTAGACACGTGTTTTATTTTGAGGTGAAATATGACTGGGACATGTTCTTGACAGGTTTTGTGAGAGCCATCTTCAAGAGACATCATATGATCATTTTGAACCCTTGTTCACACTCTTTGGCTTGATTTGGAAGTGTTTCACCTCTTCCTGTTGGACCGATGGACAAGGGATCATTTAGGGGAGGTTGAAATACAAGACTCTGATGATATAGATATGAAAGAGTACGGAGGCTCATTTGAAATGTTTGTGCGAAAATGAAAAAGGAGGAGAGAGAGAGAGAGAGTGAGAGTGACAGAGAGCAAGAAAGAAGGGAAAGTCAGTGGCAGTGCTGAACCTGACACTAATGAGCCGCCTTTCTGATGGGACCTGACAGCGCAGAAGAAAGCTGAATCCCTCGACACTGACGCTACACAACACTCCCTCCTAATTGGAGAAGTGTGTATGTGTGCGTGGTGTGTGCAGGGAAACCTGGGCAGAAATAAGATCAGCTTTGTGCGAAACATGTTAATAACAATGATAATACACTCTTGAGTGTGACTGGGACCAAGGCTTATTTGTAGACGCACAACAGCACGTCTAAGGACGTTGTTCTCTACACCTGAACTCTCCTTCTTTCTTTCTCTCATTCACACTTTCTCTGCTTTATTTGCATGCATTTGAGGAATTGTTGCGGTAGGGCTGTTGATTTAAATTACTGTGCAACTGTCATCAACGTAATGCATTAATGATCAAAGCAGGACTTTAAATATAGGCTAATTTGGTATTCATCCTGTGTGTGTGTGTGTGTGTGTGTGTGTGTGTGTGTGTGTGTGTGCGTGCGGAAAACACTTTGCATAACTGGACAAAGCAACAAATTTCTTTAATTAGTTTTATTATGCTAGAGTTCCATGTAAAGCAACATCATCATACTTTCTGTGTGGTGCCGTTTTGACCTCATGACCAGTGTTGGGTAAAGTTTCTTTTAAAAGTAATGTGTTACAATATTGCGTTACTCCCTAAAAAGTAACTAATTGCGTTAGTTTAATTGCGTTAGGCCACTCCTTTATTGTGGCCAGCCTAAGGCACACCTGTGCAATAATCATGCTGTCTAATCAGCATCTTGATATGCCACACCTGTGAGGTGGATGGATTATCTCGGCAAAGGAGAAGTGCTCACTAACACAGATTTAGACAGATTTGTGAACAATATTTGAGAGAAATAGGCCTTTTGTGTACATAGAAAAAGTCTTAGATCTTTGAGTTCAGCTCATGAAAAATGGGGGCAAAAACAAAAGTGTTGCGTTTATAATTTTGTTCAGTGTATATAGCCTACTACATGTACTTTATTAATAACAATAAATCATGCACATTACAAGTAACTAATCCTAAACCAAATCCTGTACCACTTTATCTTACGGTCCTGTTCCCCATGTACATACTATGTATGTACTTATTATAGTAATTATAATAACTTGGTATAATAACTAGGTACTAACCCTAGTTATTACCCAGTACTAACCCTCCCCTAACCTAACCTTAACCCATGCAGTTACCTTATATTACCTAGTACTTTCTTAGGTAAGTACACTGTAAGTACATGTAAGTGTGCACGTACTGTAAAGTAAAGTGCAACTCTATAGTAAATACATGTAGTTAAGGCAAGACATCCCAGGTGAATAGGGTAAAAAAAATAACTAATAGATATCACCATACTTCCCCAGTTGATTGATTACATTAAGAATTGCAAACATTTTTTGTATTACAAGTTTTCTGAAACATTATGTTTAAATATGCAAACAAGGCATTATCTAATTAAATATGCACTTATTTGCATACATTTCTAGAACAAAAATCTGAACATTGGATAAAGCTAGGTTCAAAATTCTTATTTCATTTTTTTTTTGGCATATTAGAGTCAAAGGTTTTTACAGAGGAGATTTTGGATTTCTCTTTTTATCACTCCATGAATCAGAAAATACTGTCAATAGCCATGCAGGAGAAAATACATTTTCACATTTTTTTAGGAATAAAATGTATATCATCAGGCAAATTATATATGGACAAACCCCTCTGTAAACATCTTCAAAATATAGATAGGAATAAAGCTGTAAAGATTGGTGTATGTAAAGCTGCTGAAGTGGAGATTTCTGACTCAGAGTGGGAGAAAAAGCTCATTTTGAGAAAACGGCCTTTAAAGATATGTACTGTAATTTAAATCTACAGAACCCTTTATGAAAAGCTAAAAAGCCCAAAATCTTAAAATTGACAGATGCATGTTTTTGCCTGTAGTGTCTTGCCTCAATTAATATTACTCAGCACTTTTATAATATAACTACGTCACCTTAAAATAAAGTGTAACCCAAAATCCTCTTGGGAGCAATTCAAAATAAATTTTTGAATGTAATACATGATCATTTTCTTAAGGGAAAATGAAAAGCAGCGCATGCAGAGAATGGACCATTAGCACAAAAAGTGACCAGGCTTATTTGATCACACTTAGTCAATATTATCCCTTTCATTCTGAAATTCAATACAAAATAAGGTTTTCACATCAAGCTGATTCTAATTGACAAAGTGCTCTAAAAAGCGAGGCGGGTTAAAGCGAGGGGTGGACTGATTGCGGTATACTCACTCCTGAGGTGATTACAGGGCCCGACTCTCACGCTCAAATGAATGTGGACTCAATTATGTTTCCCTTTTTGTCCTCCGTTGCCAATAGATTCCTCCCCCCAACCCTATGGTGCTGTTTCCTCCTCTGAATCAATCATTTTTAATTTATCGGGGGGATTTATGTGACAATGGCTGATGAGAGTTTCAGTAAGGCAGGAGAGGAGAGGAGAGAAGAAAAAAAAGCCTATGCAAATCTCTTGGATGATGCGATTAGTGTTGGAAACCAAATCAAGGCTGACTTGAATAGACACAGAACACAAAATCATATTAAGTTGAATTCGATGTGCATGGCTTTACATTCAGCGCTGCATATTCTCGCTCTTTCTATTTGTCTTTTTCACTTTTACTGACCTGAAAATGCTTTTCTACATCACATATTCTCTGAATATTCCTGGCTCTTGCCCCTCACGCAGATGTTTTGGAGGTTTAAGTACAACAGACACAAACTCAGCGGCTCCCCGAATGAGACCAGAACAAAGTGCTGCCACTTATTCTGTTATCGCATTTCACAGCACGCAACACATGTACAAGTTCAGAACGATTCCCCTCAGGTGATGTTTGACGTCCTAGCCATGACAGAACTGCTTTTGTACATCAGAAATACAGTGGGGAGAACAAATATTTGATACACTGCCGATTTTGCAGGTTTGCCCACTTACAAAGCATGTAGAAGTCTGTAATTTTAATCATAGGTACACTTCAACTGTGAGAGACGGAATCTAAAACAAAAATCCAGAAAATCACATTGTATGATTTTTAAGTAATTAATTTGCATTTTATTGCATGACATAAGTATTTGATACATCAGAAAAGCAGAACTTAATATTTGGTACAGAAACCTTTGTTTGCAATTACAGAGATCATACGTTTCCTGTAGTTCTTGACCAGGTTTGCACACACTGCAGCAGGGATTTTGGCCCACTCCTCCATACAGGCCTTCTCCAGATCCTTCAGGTTTCGGGGCTGTCGCTGGGCAATACGGACTTTCAGCTCCCTCCAAAGATTTTCTATTGGGTTCAGGTCTGGAGACTGGCTAGGCCACTCCAGGACCTTGAGATGCTTCTTACGGAGCCACTCCTTAGTTGCCCTGGCTGTGTGTTTTGGGTCATTGTCATGCTGGAAGACCCAGCCACGACCCATCTTCAATGCTCTTACTGAGGGAAGGAGGTTGTTGGCCAAGATCTCGCGATACATGGCCCCATCCATCCTCCCCTCAATACGGTGCAGTCGTCCTGTCCCCTTTGCAGAAAAGCATCCCCAAAGAATGATGTTTCCACCTCCATGCTTCACGGTTGGGATGGTGTTCTTGGGGTTGTACTCATCCTTCTTCTTCCTCCAAACACGGCGAGTGGAGTTTAGACCAAAAAGCTCTATTTTTGTCTCATCAGACCACATGACCTTCTCCCATTCCTCCTCTGGATCATCCAGATGGTCATTGGCAAACTTCAGACGGGCCTGGACATGCGCTGGCTTGAGCAGGGGGACCTTGCGTGCGCTGCAGGATTTTAATCCATGACGGCGTAGTGTGTTACTAATGGTTTTCTTTGAGACTGTGGTCCCAGCTCTCTTCAGGTCATTGACCAGGTCCTGCCGTATAGTTCTGGGCTGATCCCTCAGCTTACTCATGATCATTGACCGAGGGAGATTGACCGTCATCTTGAACTTCTTCCATTTTCTAATAATTGCGCCAACAGTTGTTGCCTTCTCACCAAGCTGCTTGCCTATTGTCCTGTAGCCCATCCCAGCCTTGTGCAGGTCTACAATTTTATCCCTGATGTCCTTACACAGCTCTCTGGTCTTGGCCATTGTGGAGAGGTTGGAGTCTGTTTGATTGAGTGTGTGGACAGGTGTCTTTTATACAGGTAACGTGTTCAAACAGGTGCAGTTAATACAGGTAATGAGTGGAGAACAGGAGGGCTTCTTAAAGAAAAACTAACAGGTCTATGAGAGCCGGAATTCTTACTGGTTGGTAGGTGATCAAATACTTATGTCATGCAATAAAATGCAAATTAATTATTTAAAAATCATACAATGTGATTTTCTGGATTTTTGTTTTAGATTCCGTCACTCACAGTTGAAGTGTACCTATGATAAAAATTACAGACCTCTACATGCTTTGTAAGTAGGAAAACCTGCAAAATCGGCAGTGTATCAAATACTTGTTCTCTTCACTGTATATGTGGTTAATTTTGTAGGTAAGAGCGGTGACCCGTACATCAAAAAAGAATTGCATATAATTTTCCTGGGATCATTTCAGCATGGTTAAATAGAGAGTGATGTGAGGTTTGACAGTATCTTTTAGTGAAAAGGCTGATAGCTGAAGTATATGTCATGTGCGTGTGTGTGTGTTTGAGTCACAGGGCATGGCATACATGGCCAGGTCCTCGGCGTGAGGTTCCCTAGCACAGATGGCCCTCTCTGTAGGGCAGGGCAGGGAACGGGGACTCCCCCCTCGGCCCCCCCTCCGCTGCAGAAGGTCGAACTGTCCGAGCAGTCAGGGATGCCTCAGCCAGTCGCGTGCCTCACTTGTCTTTGCAAATGTGTAAACATGGCCATGAACAGACTAAACATGACTGAATTTTACTGGCATAAACTGACATATAAGGTTTTCGTCTCAACCCTACAGAAATGAATAGTACTTTAAAAAAAAAATATGTCTAAAATCAAGTACACTAAAGCTGGGTACACACTACACAATTTTCACTGTTTTTCTCACAAAACATATGACATATGACTGTGGTCTGAGGTACCATTTAGTTGCTGTTTCATGCACATTACCCAACGAACAGGGAGTATCACATTACATAACATTTCAACAGGAAGAATCACAGACAACTTTGTCTGGTATACGTTTCACAACCAAACACACCATGAAGTGATACAGGAAATAACATAAGATCACACTTGAGACAGGAGTCTGTCCACCATTCATGGAAATTTCTGTCATTTGTGAGAAAACGCTTCCCCGCAATTGAAGGAAATTTCCGGCTTTCTGTATTTTCACTGTTATACGGTAAGGGGGCGCTATTACACATCTTCTGAAAGAGTACTGAATCTCCTGATCAAAACACAGATGAGAAAGATGCAGAAACAAGTGATATCATATGTAATCATATGCATACAGTATGCAAAATAACACGATCATCAACATTATATAAATAAAAACTGCCTAATGTTACTGAATGAAATGTCGAGCCAGGACGAGCTATAGGACTGTGCAGGCATTAGGGGTGTTGATGGACTCGATCTACTCCATCTGTGTTTTGATCATCGTTCTGAATCCGATCTGAATGTAGTCTTTGACAAAAACATGATTTCTCAGCTTTTTACTCAAAATGTTGCTTTTTTATGAAACTTATCCACATTCAAGTGTTGATAAAAAAGGAATGCATGAATATCTAACTTATCTAGCTAGAATAAAAGTTTTTTTTGTTATTATGTTTAAAAGCAGAGGGTCTGATCTTTCTTTTAACATATTGCATGTTCAGATATTCATACAACAAAATATTCTGGGGGCCATGAAATCTTTGAGAAAATGAAATGAAAATGAGTTAAAATGATAACCCGCAAGAAGCTTACAATCCAAGTTGTCTGGCACTGATTTGCAGCTAAAAAAAAGAAGTATAGGAAGGAGAGAATGGTGGCTTGCAAAAGCCATGCTTGCTTATGTTTTGTTGCAGGTCTATGACTCCTCCCCCTGAACTTTCTCTTGCTCTCTCATGTGATTGCCACTCACGTGAACGAGCACCGTTTTGCCTCTGATTTTGGACGTTTGTCGGCGATTTCCACAAAACTGTCGGTGAGTGAAAATCGGGGCTAAAATCATGCAGTGTGTGCCCAGCATAACAAGAGATACAGCCATATCAATAGCCTAATAAAAGCCATTTTATTTTACACATAGGCTGCACCTGAAATCACATACTTCCCTACTATATAGTAGGTGAAAAACAGTATGTGACAAAAGAAGTATGTCCGAATTCACTGTCTCATAAAAGAGTAGGCTAAAAGTACCCGGATGACCTACTTCTTCTGGCGAGATTCTGAAGTGTGCATACGATGGATACTTCACTATCCCATGAGGCCACGGGAGAGAATTTGTGAATGGAGGTGAAGCGACGCAACTGACGCTGGTTGGTCACATGATAATGACAACATAGCAAATGTAGTACGTCCGAATTACATTCATACTACACACATTCATACTATACAGAACATTTAACACTTTTTTAGCGGTTGTGAAGTAATTATTAATTCAAAATAAGTACCTACTCAAGAGAGTATGCGATTTCAGATGCAGCCGTAGTGGACCATCTCATGGGAGTTGCCATTTTGAGATCACATGATCAGTTGAATACTATGTGCTTTTATCTCTGTAACACCTGTTTTTGTTTGTGGAAAAAAAATAATTGTGGATGACTGCAAATGTATTTTTTCAATGGAATTGGCAACACACTCATGGCAATTTGTAACTATTTTATGTCTTTACGCAAATTGGTGGCTAATTCATATGAATTCATACAATCTGCTTACACCACATTGATAGTTATGTTTAGAGGTGCACCTTCATGCTTACTTTTTCATACGAAAACCTTATAAATAGTAAAATTTTCTCATGAGATCAGATTGAAATTACCACAAACTCTTTTTTTTTGCATGATGCTACATCCACACCACTAGGTGTCAGTATAAGTCCTAGATGTATGTCATATTATATCTAAAAAAAAAACTGCATTTCTGTGAAAGGTCACATACAGCGAGAGACCTTTGAATAAGCAAAGCTTACGAGTTGTCGTAGATCTAGAAGAGACGTAACTTCCATGAGTCCACTGGGAGATGGACGTCCAGGCATTGCTTTATGTTCAATAAGGCCACAGAACAGCACGTGCCGATCTGATGAATGGTGGCCGCTGAGCTGTGCAGTCTGGTGGCGGTGGGGAGGATATTCCAGCCTTCCAGAATCTTCTCAGGGAAGCCAGATCAATGGAGAGACACACAGATGGCTGGGGTTGTTCCTGCTCGGTGAGATTTGGAAAAAGTCTTGAAGGATTAGAGTTGCTTCTGCTATTCCAGGGAAGGGCCAGACTAAAATCAGGTCAGAGGAGGTAAATAAGGAGACAGGGAAGATTTGTCGAAGTCTGAGAGTGACCTGACCTGTCTACTGGGCTCACACTTTGAAAAGTTCCTGGGGTGCCTGCAAATATCTGAACTTAGCTTCAGCTGGCATAGAGTATTTTGCCAGAATGGGATACATAGTTGATATTAGTTCATAGTTAATACTGCAAATAATCCAACTTGGGCTCAAACTTGGCTCTGTTTACTGTACTGGACTCCAAAACATACTGTACATACAATTCACTGCAGTTTCCAACTGAAATGAACACTATAGTGGCAGTAAAATTTGTATTCCCTTTCACACAAATTGTGATTAATAAAGGCTTTTTTTAATAAAGGTGGTTCCTTGCACAATATTTTGCACAGCTATGTTGTGACCTCAAAACCAGCTCCATATGAATGGCTTTTCTAACATAGTCAACTTGCTCAGTAGCTCACCTGCTACAGCATTGCTCTTGCAATGTGGGGCACTTGGGTACAAGTCCTGGGTTAACACTATTGATTATGTTTAGGGTTTAGCGTAGATAGTTTGTTATTTTCAAATGCAACAGAGCATTAAACTTTTCGCGGCACTAACTGGACATTTCACTTTGAAAGTGTTGCGAAACATGCAAGAAGCAATGTAATAATCATTTTGCATAAATGTCTCTAACTTGACATTTTTGTCAAGTTAGCCTGGGTTAAAATAATGCCTAGTTGTAATAAGAAACCAACAAGTCCATCTGCTTCCACTGGAGTTTTCCTTTACTTAACCAGGGAAAATCGGCCGTATTTCCGAATTTAATAGAAATTCCTTGAAAATCAGTACACTATTATATTATATTATATTACAGTTCCCATGGACACTGATAATCATAGCTGTTCATCATTTAGGTTATCACCATGTGTATATTAGCAAAGACTTAAAATAGGAAGACGGTGCACTCATATTACTATGAATGGAAGAAAGTGCAATGCGCAATATGGCTGAATAAGTTGCGTCTTCTAAATAAGAGCCAATGCCGATTGGTAAAGTCATCGCGTCACTGCAGCTGCCGTTAGAAGCTCCGGTTCCCATAGAAACAGGCAGTGCTCTGAGACGCGCGCTTAGGACTGCGCATGTGCATTAGCTTAGTCCAGCCTGAAAAAAAAAACATTTTTTGTCATGATTCGAGCATTTAGAAACAAGATTTATGAAACAGTTGTTGTCCGAGTTCATTGGTGATTTCAAATATGAAATTTAATCGTAAGCTTGGCAAACAGTTTTGGAGAATTTGATGTTTCCCTATTCAAAGAGATAGGAGCTGCACTTGCATGCCCAAGAGGCGTTTCAAAGATGGCCGTCGAGTGAAATGACTTGTCTCAACTTTGATATTAGTTCCTCACCGTCACTCAGTGTTTGTCCGGTCTCATTTACGTTTTATGTGTGTTACTAGGCTACTGTCCGTTTGCCTGTGGATCATTATTAAATTTGTGTTTGAACTTTATTCATCATCTTCGTGCCTTCTTCTTCAACACACCGTGACAATATTATATTATATTATATTATATTATATTATATTATATTATATTATATTATATTATATTATATTATATTATATTATATTCCACACATAGTCTTATCAAAGGGTTGATGCAAGAGTGTTATTTTCCAGTGACGTTAATGACGTTATAGGTCAAGTGTTCCACAGATTTAAAAATTGTAATGGCTAGTCTCAGATTTATTGGAAATTACAGCAAAACCTGCTGGTGGAGCATAAACAACCACCATTTTCTAACATGGAAGAATCCATCATATTTAGGAAAATTATTGTTGCCAGAGGACACATGAAGATGCAATAACAATTTTACTCAAAGGAGATGCTTTTAGCAAGTATATGGCACTGTGCAAATGACCATCAAGGGAAGTATGAGGAATATAGCATATAGACTTTTTTGTTGTTGTTGTCTTAATCCACTATGGTCTGACAGTGGCAGTGTATGTTTCCCCCAGGAACCCTTTCATAACAAGTCTAGTTCAGCAGCCATCCTATCCCTTCTCCCCAGTGCAATGTTTTGATGCTTAGACTGGTAGAGGTGAGCTCAGGTTAAGTCACTGCTGGAAGGCTGTGTCTCCTCACGCATGCGGTGTGAGAGTCACGGTTGGGGATGTGAATCCTACTTAGCATCAAGCCTGACCCCTGGATGAGAATGTCATTGTGTTTCAGAAGTGTTGTGGGTTAATGAGTCCTTCAGGCAGGTGGTTCAGTCTGTCTCTTGGATTATGCGCTCTGTTGAGCCCGTCACTGACACGAGACCCCTGACACGACTCTAGGGGGTGGAGTGGCTTCAGGACAGGGGTGTAGATGAAGCTTCTGGGGTTTATGGACATTAAAGGGTTACAATGTAAGGGAGGCATGCGTATTATCTGATGTTCTGATATAAAACAAATAATTGACAATGAGCCACTGATATATTAGAAAATAATGCACACTCAAGGTGGTAATGCGGCCATGATGTGAAGCGGAAAAGTAATACACACCTCCAAAACAATGCACACATTGGGTGGTGTGCATTTTTTTAATATATATAATTCAATGGCCCAGAGTCAATTATTCAACTTATACTATGGTTACCATGCCTCAAGAGATTGTTCAGATGTTTTATTTCAAGACATGTCTCAGGTTATTGTCTTTAAAATGGTCTTGTGTGTAGAACTAATTTCTTATGTAATTTCGTGGGTAAATCAAGGTTTGTCATTTTTATTCTATTGTTTGTTATATTTATTTGCTTGGCTAGTGTCTTTGTGGGTTTTGGTTCTTTTGCTGTATAGGCTGTAAGGACCTTTGAAAATAACTGAAATAATTCGGCGAAGTGAAATGGAACTGTAATGCAGTCAAGACCTGCCTGGAACTACTTTAGCCATGCGTTTACTGGAAAATAATAGGTGTGTTTGACTTGAAGCGGCGCTGTGCGGACCGGCTCAAATGAGTACCGTGAGAGTGATTTGAAAGCATACAGAGCCGTCTGCTCTCTTATCGCTCTCGTGGTATTTGATGTCATACACCGATCGGTTTGCGCAGCGCCATTTCAAGTCAAACGCACCTAATTACACACCTTAGAATGTTTGTCAACCAATCAGAATCAAGCATTCAACAGCCCTGTAGTATAATTAAAAAAATAAGTTCAAGGTTCTTTATTTGTCACATACATATTACATACATGTGATGTGATGTAGTAAAATGTTTTTTCTTTTTTCCTCGTACCACAGTGCAACAACAAATAGAACTAACAACAAATTATGCAGACACACCATAATAAAAATAGAATAGAATACAATGAATATAATAAAGTTATGAAAAATATACAAAACTATGCAATGTATACAGACTGTACAGTGTGCAAATTATTATTTTCTCCCCTAGTGCATTTTGTATAGGAACATGCAGACATCTCAATAATAAAATAAAAATAAAATTATTTTATTATAATTTTTTATTTTAAAACAATTTTATTATAACTTATAATTTTTTTTTTCATTGCACCATAGGGTTATATCTCAATTATTTGCGATTTGTCCTGTTTATTATATCAATAGTAAGTCATGGAGACACAAATGGCAGCATTTCCCAAAAATTAGCATTAGAATCAAAATTAGTTGCTCTATTTTTAAGCAAAACTCGTCCATCTCTGCCGCTAAAAGGAAATGTTTGGTGAGCATACAGCCCTGAACTTTCTCTCTCATACCAGCATAATGTGTTCAGAGCAGCAGTGGTCAGTCAAGGTCACCGGTGCAAAGGTCAACACCCACATCTCTGTTAGCTCTGGAGCTTGACAGTCACCTTTCAGTAGGTATCAAGGTGATGTTTGATGGACAAACATGACCAAACTAAGCTAAAGGTGACGGTGAGTCAGAATTGCTTGTTTGGAAACTATTTCTAAGAGCTCTTGGAACGCACCAGGTCATAACTACAAACTCTTGTGCAAACGTAAGGAATTAAATGCATACAGAAAAATTATTTTAACCTCTGCTGAAGAGTGTGGGTTGATTCCACTTGTTTGACACACAAACAGCAGTTTGAGAAGCTCATACACCGACTGTTGGTGTCAAAGACAAACAACTGTTGTATACACAACTGAAGAGGCTTTCTAAACACTAAATCCTCTGTTATTCCTTTGAAAAATGATGATAACCGCTTAAAGTATGACATTTTGCATTAAGCCACTGAATAACATTTTGTTCATGCTTATACTGCATGCTTTAGTGTCACTGTGGCTTTTCCCCCCAGAGTAAGGGAGACAGATACACCTTGCTAGTTCTGTGTTGGAGCCCCTTTTGCCTTCAGAACTGCCTTAATTCTTCTTGGCGTAGATTCAACAAGGTGCCTCAGGGATTTTGGTCCATATTGTCATGATAGCATCACACAGTTGCTGCAGATTTGTTGGCTGCACATCCATTATACGTATCTTCCAGCCCACACATCCCAAAGGTGCTCTACTGGACTGAGATCTGGTGACTGTGGAGGCCATTTGAGTTTAGTGAACTCACTGTCATGTTCAAAAACCAGTTTGAGATGGACATGGTCAGCAACAGTACAGTAGGCTGTGGTGTTTAAACGATGCTCAACTGGTACTAAAAGTGTGCCAAGAAAATAATCATTACATCACCATTCAGATTACATCATTCAATCAGAAAATCACATCATTACATCACCATTACCAGCCTGAACTGCTGATACAAGGCAGGATGGATCCATGCTTTCATGTTGTTTACACCAAATTCGGACCCTACCATCTGAATGTCGCAGCAGAAATCGAGACTTATCAGACCAGGCAACATTTTTCCAACTTCTATTGTCCAATTTTGGGGAGCAGGTGCGAATTGTAGCCTCAGTTTCCTGTTCTTATCTGACAGGCGTGTCACCGGTCTGGTTTTCTGTCCATCTGTTATAGTTATAAGTTATAACGAGTGATTATTTGAGTTACTGTTGTCTTTCTATCAGCTGAACCAGTCTGGCCATTTTCCTCTGACCTCTGGCATCAACAAGGCATTTTCACCCACTCACTGGATATTTTCTCTTTTTTGGCCCATTCTCTGTAAACCCTAGAGATGGTTGTGCGTGAAATTCCCAGTAGATAACCAGTTTCTGAAATACTAAGACCAGCCTGTCTGGCACCAACAGCCATGCCACGTTCAAAGTCATTTAAATCACATTTCTTCCCCATTCTGATGCTCAGTTTGAACTTCAGCAGATCATTTTCACCATGGCTGTGTCTGAAATTGTCCCCTATACCCTTAAATAGGGCACTATTTGAGGGGACAGCCATTTGTAGTGGTGTCCGAAATCATAGTGGACGTTATCGAGTTCACTCATTCAATCCCACAATGCACCGCAATAACAAGTGTACAGCCGATGTACGCTCAACGGCTAGAGAATACCCATAATGCACTGTGAGGGTTGTGTCAAATGAATTCCCACGTCTGACCAGAAGATGGTGCCGCAGCTGAATCATCCATCCATCCATTTTTCAAACCGCTGGTCCAATGTGGGTACAGCGTAATATCGTACAGGTATAAATTCCTTTTCGATTATTAAATTGTTTCATTAAGGTTTATACATGCTAGTTTCCATGGCAGAGTTCAAGATAAATCTTCACTAGAGCTGCTAGTTTGCTATGTTTTAAATGATTATTAATCAGCAATCACAAACTATGCAAAAGTGGCAGCCCTTCCGGCGCACTCAGTGTCCGAATTCACTCACCCGTTTGCATTCACTCCTTCAAGTGGACTATATTAGTGGAGTAATGTAGGGAATAGTGAATGAGGTAGAGGATGGCGATTTCAAACACAGCACATGTCTACATGCCTAAATGCATTGAGTTGCTGCCATGTGATTGGCTGATTAGATATTAACGAGCAGTTGAACAGGTGTACCTAATAAAGTGGCCAGTGAGAGTTTAAATGGTGCCCACTCTTTTTATTTTGTAGCTCATTTTCTGATATTAATTTCTCAAGAATGCTTGCAGGGGTCAGTGAAAGGTACAGCCATTGCCTGGGGTTCACATCTAAAGGTCAGAGGTCTGACATTTCTCCCTGTCCATCACTATCAGCAAATGAGTTTCATTATGTTGTGACTCAAATGAGTCACATGCCATCAGCTCTGGGGTCCGTTCTTCGTATGTGGATTACTCAGTTATCTGGATTTCATTGTTGATGATTTGACATGATCCAGGATTGTTAGGTTCTTCGAAGCTCATCCTGGAGTTGCTGTCATAGCAACAGGTCCGTAAATTCAAACCTGCTCGGGAGCAGGATTATTTTATGTAAACAGGATTAGATTGCATCTTTTTAAGTGGAGGTGAAACCTAAAGTCTGTCCCAGCCACCACTACTTTCTTACAAGAGTACCCTCATGAACCAGGGACAATAAGAATTTAAAATAATAATAATAATAATTTTAAAAACAATTTTATAATAATATGATAGTGTTGTGTAGTCTATCATAATATAGACACAGCCAGTTTTACTCATTGAGAGGTTTATTCGTGAGGGAATAATTACCTAATAATTTTATTGGAGTCTTACACACATGATGTACAGTTAAAGACATGCATTAATTTGAATGGTGACAGCTATAATGGGGCTCGATGCAGCACAAGAGATGCAGATAACTAAAATAAAAATGACAAAAATTATAACTAATATAAAAATGCTGTAAAGTGCCATTAGAAAAATGTTCTTGACCCTTAAGAAATTTTAATTAATGCTGTCATGTAACAAATCTGCTTCACAGGTGAAATTAAACGAATTGCTAATTACAACAGTGAAATAAAAATGTAAAGCCTGTACAAATACTAGAAATTGTGAAATAATGGAAATAATTGGTAATCATGTAACAAACAGAACATTTCATTTATCTATTATAACTTATGTTGTTTTGGTCGCTTGGCTGCTTCCTTATAAAGGTCCAGAAATTCAAGTTTTTCGTCAGGTGTGTGATACTCTTTTTTAATTATATGATGTCATTACGTTGCGGTCTTACCATCAGCCAATCGCTGCATTGCCGATCATGGTTTCGAGTATCGATATATCTGGCCTTTCCAATCAACACAAGAACGTGCAGTAATCTCAGACAGCTTCATCCAGATATTTTAATCAAATCCACAAATTCGTTTGAAGAACCAAATTAGCCAGAGATCAGTTATCACGATTAGAAGATCTGACATCTGTCAAATCATCCTGGATGTATTAAGCGAAGTACGGAGAACAGACCCCTAGGCTGCGTTTCTCAAAAGCATCATGAGCTAAGTTGATCTTAGGCCCTGTTTACACCTAGTATTAAAATGTGTTTTGGTCGATCTGATCACAAGTGGACGATGCTAAATACAGGTGTAAACAGGCTCTGAAACATTTTGAGCTTGTCCACTTTCGACCACTTCCAGAGGTAGTCGAAAACGCATTCAAACTGATTGCTTTCGTAGTGTAGACGCTCATGTGGATGAATGTGTTCGAACAGCCACAAAAGACCGTCTACTCTCTGCTACTGACCTAATGCGTTAACATTATGGGAAGTGAGCCAGACAGACGGGATTTAAACTTTGTCGGCTGAAGACCCAAATGTGGTTTGAAGGTGAAAAACGTACCAAACACAATGTTCTCTCACCATTCCTGATTTCTAACACACACTCACAGCGTTCGGCTGGTCTTGTGGCTATCAGAGCAGAAACAAAAGCTGATGCTCTCCATATGTTTTTCTGTCGTCTCCTTTCGTGTTCATATGTAAATTGTGTGAGCTTATTTTGTCCATTAGATCGAAAGATCAAAAAAAAAATCCACATACATTTACTCATCCATAGACCCTCCCCTCGAAGAAATCCGGCCAGAAGTGGTTGAAAGTGGACAAAAGAGACGGATTAAAACACCAGGTGTAAACGGGAATGTCTCTCCCTCGTCTACTTATGATCCGGTCGACCAAAACACATCTTAATACCAGCTGTAAACAGGGCCTTAGAGACCATTGGTGGCAATGGTTCTACGATCTACTTAAGCTTACGATGAAAGCTTCTATCAACCCAGGAAAGTTCAAGAGATCCTTTAGAGATGCATATTGTATAGTTCAGTTTGATTCTACTTCAAATCAAGTTCAAGTCAAGCTCTAAATTCAAGTTTGACGATTATTTGTAGCTGCTGTAGCAGTTTATGGTTTAAATGAAAGAGTAAAGATACATATTTTGCCATGAATAGCAAAATACAAAACTTTCAGAAAATGTTGATCATCAACCTCGGAAGGTCGAATTAAAGGGTTAGTTCACCCAAAAATGAGAATTCTGTCATTAATTATTCACCCTCATGACGTTCCAAACCCGTAAGACCTTCGTTCATCTTCAGAACACAAATGAAGATATTTTTGATGAAATCCGAGAGCTCTCAGACCCCACATAGACAGCAACACAACGACCACTTTCAAGGTCCAGAAAGGTAGTAAAGATTTTGTTAAAATAGTCCATGTGACTCCAGTGGTTCAACCTTAATTTTATGAAGCGATGAGAATACTTTTCGTGCACAAAAAACAAACAAAAAATAACGACTTTATTCAACAATTTCTTCACGTCTGTGTCAGTCTCTTACGCTATTGACGTTGTTGGGCTATTCACAAAGTACAGCGCTTCCGGGTTTTACGGCAAAATGCAGGCTCACTATTGGCTGAGCACCACATGCATGCGTTGTGGTGCTTACGTGAATCACATAGGAGAGTGTCACGGAGGAGAAGAGATTGTTGAATAAAGTCGTTATTTTTGTTTGTTTTTTGTGCACAAAAAGTATTCTCATCACTTCATAACATTAAGGTTGAACCACTGTAGTCACATGGACTATTTTAACGATGTCTTTACTGCCTTTCTGAACCTTGAAAGTGGTCGTTGTGTTGCAGTCTATGGAGGGGTCAGAGAGCTCTCGGATTTCATCAAAAATATCTTCATTTGTGTTCTGAAGATGAACGGGTCTTACGGGTTTGGAACGACATGAGGGTGAGTAATTAATGACAGAGTTTTCATTTTTGGGTGAACTGTCCCTTTAAATACTGTATTGTATGAGCCGTTTTAGTTTGCAATCCAGTTATCTAGATTTAAATACCCCAGATTTTTGTACTTTTATTATTTAATGGCAAATAACATTAAATGAACATTAAATCAGAATTAAATTATCAAAAAATAAATAAAGTTAAATAAATAACTAATTAAATAAATAAACATTTTTACATTGTTATATTAATTTGATGAACACAATTAAATTAATATCAGATAATAATAATATTAAACAGTTTTTCTAAAAAGAAAATAAAAGGAAATACTTGTCATTTTTCATGGATTAATTGGTTAATTTTATGTTCCATAATAGTATATCTAAGCTATCTAATAGTTCTCACACCGCCACCAGCAACAACTAAAAGTAAACATGAGATTTGTGCCTCTAATGTTTAAAAGAAATTGTGAAACATCAAAGTGTGCTGTGTTCATGGAAAGTGCCATCCAATGCAGCACTGATAGGCCATCGCCTTTGGGTATCTGTCTGCTGGTACAAACAGTTTTAGAAACTATTGAGAAATGGGCTTAGCACACGGCAGATTTTACATGTGTTGCCGCTGAAGATCACGTCTCAATAAGCTTTAGCAGTGAGTCACGTGTCAGTGTCTCTGTATGGTGTGTGGGTTCTGGCCGTGTCTTCAGTGCTGCGGGGCAAGTACATATTCAGCTGGATTATTCACCAGCACTTCAAACGGCGTTCCATCGCTAAGCTCCCGCTTTGTTTATTAAGCTATCTCTACACTAACAAAATGCTAATTATTTATGCTTTTTCGAAAGCAAGCATATTTTTTCTTTCTTTTTTGGGGGGGGTGGTGGTGAAGGGAGGAGGGGAGGATTACATAAATAAGCTATTTCCAAAAGGTTGACGAATTAGAATTAGTGTTTGGCAGAGCTAGTTAGGCATAGCAGCTTGCAGCATGGACAGGGCTTTGTAGGTGGCCCATCTGAAGTGATGAATTCCAAGCGAGGAGCTCTCGGATGGCATTACGGTAGAACGAGGTTTGGCCTGCAGATAGCTGACCTAGAGAGATAGAACACAGCATGGCAGGAAATATTCTATTATGCCTCTGATGCTCATGAATGCTTATCAAAAGATGTTTGTCTCAGGTCAAGAGGTGATGAGCAGTCAGAATAATTTATATCAACATAAAACATACTGAATGATTACGATATTCCCAGCTAGCAAAAAATATGTTTTAAGAACATTTTACTAACGTTCCCATTAAATTATTAAATCATTATTTCTGAATGTTCTCTGAACACCCAGCTTTTTAAATGTTTGAAAATGTTTTTTATTTGGTTATGCAAACATCAAGAGAATTCCATTTTATAATTTTGCAATCGTTATGGTAACATAACTTTTAAATGATCTCGGAACAGTAGTAACAGTTAAAAATGTTTGATGAATGTCCAACTAAAATGTTTTAGGAAAAAACGTCCCGTGAATGTATAACATATATGCATAAATATTTTTAATACTAATGTTCTGAGAACATTATTAAAGACCATAATTTAGATAAACATTCCTCAATTAAAGTTTGAGAGGAAGAACGTTTGAGAAAACCTAAACAGAAAATTAGCCAAAGTTCGAGAATGTTCCCTGTTAGCTGGGTTTATAGTATTTACCTGGTACTTCAAAGAATACCATAGTATTACCATGGTACACATTTGGTTCATTTTTATTTGTGTTACCTTTCCACAACAAAAAGGTCAGTTTAAATGTAAATTATTAACTTTTTCAATGTTTAAACTTTGTTCTTGGAAGTACTTTTCCACATTGATAACACCAATGACAAAAATGTAATAGTTTTTTAATTACTATTTTTGAAAATTCCACACTTGTTAGACCTTGTACTAAACAAAATGAGCAAATCACGTGGTTGAACCATTTCATGTTTCAAACTTTTAGGTTATAAAATAATGTCTTTATTTTTTATTTTTTTAATTGTGTGTGTGTGTCTGAAATGTCAAGTGAAATGTCTGTTACCAGATTTTGAGAATCACCCACTCACACAACAGTTAAAACATAAAAAAAAAAAAAAAAAAATCCCATGCAGGGTCAATACAGGGCCCTCATACTCTCACCTGTGTAAAAAACCTATAATGATGCCTCCTCAACACAGGTCCCGGGACATCATTCCCAGTTTGTCCCCCCGACAACAGCCTCAAATAAAAAATCCACTACAAAACAACATTATGTGTAAAAGTCTGTTGGTCTAAGCACTAAAAGGTGCATTTCGCACCCAATTCACACACACTCCAACAGTTCCAGGGGCATTGCGGGCCCCTCAGATCTTGCAAGAGCACACGCTCAGTGAAATAAATGGGACAACTTTTGACGATTGCACTAATTCTGCGAGATTCCTTTCGTGCTAGTCCTCTGTATATTCCTTTGTAGATGAAAGGCTTCCACTTTTTCTGTCAATGGCCTCGAGCGATGTGAATTAAACATTGATTTTATCGGAAGTTTATTGGCTGCGGCCGTGCGGAGCGCTGATTCACCCGTGCGCTGGAGCAGACGGAATCTGTTGGAGGAATGAGTGGAATGAGGAGAGATGAGCGGGAGCGCAGTGTACGGTATTAAAAAAAAGGGCAATTAGTAGAGGAAGAGGACAAAGTTGTAGCATTTTTCCTGTAATGTTTGTTCCTGGAGGTTCAGTCAGACTACAACAAAATAATTTCCTCTCCCGGCTTCTGACATTCCAGCAAAACCGTAGTTGTATTTTTGGTTGTGTTGGATTGAGAAATTCCTGCCTCAAAGCATTTATTAGAAAGCCAACATCCTCACGGTTTACACTCATATGTAAAGCTCAGGATGCAGAGAATAGCACAGAGAATAATCTGACCTACTTAATCACTTTGAGAAATTCTTAGACTTATTTATATGTAATATAACAATGAGAGAATAAAGTCAAGGGGATAACTGCTTTGTTGCACATTCTCTTTTGTCCTACCCCATTTTTTTCTCTTGCTCTCTACAGTTTGTTGTCTGCCCTGAGGATATGAAAGATAAAAGGGTGGAACTCTCAGGGGAATTTCACTATATATGGAAGTGCCCTCTACTTTCCCTTAATGTAACACTGTCCAATTCACATAGTCCCCATGCAGTGTACATTGCTCCCTACACACTAAGCAGGGAATATCTGTGGAAGTTCGCTTAACAAAATGTGTTCATATATATACACACCGACCAGGCATAACATAATGACCACCTTCCTAATATTGTGTTGGTCCCCCTTTTGCTGCCAAAACAGCCCTGACCCGTCGAGGCATGGACTCCACTAGACCCCTGAAGGTGTGCTGTGGTATCTGGCACCAAGATGTTAGCTGCAGATCCTTTAAGTCCTGTAAGTTGCGAGGTGGGGCCTCCATGGATCAGACTTGTTTGTTCAGCACATCCCACAGATGCTCGATTGGATTGAGATCTGGGGAATTTGGAGGCCAAGTCAACACCTCAAACTCATTGTTGTGCTCCTCAAACCATTCCTGAACCATTTTTGCTTTGTGGCAGGACGCATTATCCTGCTGAAAGAGGCCACAGCCACCAGGGAATACCGGTTCACCACTTTTGATAGATACTGACCACTGCAGAACGGGAACACCCCACAAAAGGCGGTGTGTATATATATATATATATATGTATATGTGTGTGTGTTTAGTAAAAATTATTTCTGAAGGATCATGTGACGCTGGAGTAATGATGCTGAAAATTCAGCTTTGCATCACAGACATATAGAACAATAGAAAAGTTATTTTAGTCACACTTTAGATTAGGGTCCAATTCTCACTATTAACTAACTTAACTACAGCTTTTGCCTCAATAAACTCCTAATTACTGCTTATTAATAGTTATTGTGCTAGTTGTTAAGTTTAGGTATTGGGTAGGATTAAGGGATGTAGAATATGGTCATGCAGATTAATATGTGCTTTATAAGTACTAATAAACAGCCAATATCCTATGCATGCTAAATGTTTTTATTTTTTACCATATTCCAAAATTCATCAGACAATTAAAATGTTTGGATTGACTGGTTAAAAGCTGTAAGATTAAGCTGTTTAGAGTTCTTATAAGCAACCCTATTAAAAAGTTCCTATCAGAGTTCACTCGGTTAAAACTGACTGGGAATTTAAAGCATAAATAATGAAATTGAACAGAAAAATGTATGTGACTGATCATGGAATCAGTGTTCCGGAAGATCAGGACATTTACAGGGTAGAGAAGAGACTAAGAGCTCAGGGTTCCTGCCCTTTCCATTTTTGCTTGTTTTTCACATCCCTCATTCTCTCACTCACGATCGCTTCCTTCACGTTACCCACTTATAATGTTGGTCATGTCGGCCAGCGTTTCCTTGTCCCAGAGCAGCCCCCATGAAGGACCCATCATGCACCTCTGGCCTATGAATAGTGGCAAAAACCTCATCTGGGTCAGACTCACTCTGCAGAGAGACTAAATAATTAAATCCTTATTTTCTCTTCTTTTTCCCCGTATATTCTCAATCTTTCTCTCTTGCTTCTACCAGATCAGCCCTCCCCTCATCTTGTTCTCTTTGTCAAAGGGTAATAACTAAAATGAGTCATGTAATGGAAGAAAAAAACAGAAGTGTAACGTGCCGTTCAAACAGGAAGCTAAGTTTGGAGCTGTTACATAAGCTGTCACTGCTTGGTGTAGACAAATGAGAGAGGGGAGGTAAAGAGAAAGATGGTGAGACATGAGAGGAGGACAAGGAAGAGCAAAGGAAGCCGCTGAATGATGATTAGCGCAGTGTACAAACTATCTCAAAATGCTACCAACATACTTCATACTTCAGTAGAGTGGTATGAGACATTATAAGGGAAGGAGATGAGCCACCTGTACATATATGAATGGGAGAAATGGTAATGCTCAATATGACAACTGTACATATTTGTCATGCCTTCCTATTAAAACAGCCTGGCTGAGGTGAGTAGTAACTGATTACATGTAATCTGGATTACGTAATCAGATTTCAAAAATTAAGTATTTATTAGATTATATTACGTTTTAAAATACTACAGCTACTTTTTTTACATGATTACATTTTATTCTCACAATAGCAGTAATAGCATAATTCATTGATTCTCCCTACTACTACTTTTTAATCTTTTTAATTTTCCTTTCTAAAAAAGTCTAATGCTTGTATATGTTCAGAAGCTCTTCCAGGTTTGTGGAACTGCACACACAGCCACTGGTCATGTGACTATCACTGAAAACTGAGAGCCACACAGCAATTGATCAATGGATTTACAAAAATCATTTCACTTTTAACACGTTTTCTCAACACTGCAACATTGTATATCTAATCAACTCCTGATGAACACATTAATTATGATCTGAATTATCACTCAGTTTCAGTGAGTTATTTAACCATCCATTAATGTCTTTGGAAGGCTTTTTGTACAGATTCACGTCATTTTATATTTACATGCAGGGATTCCCCAACTTTTTTGTCAGCTGAAATGTCTTTGACCTTTGACCTTACTTGAAGTACCCCCTGAGATTTTAATTTGTGAGTTGTTAGGTCAATAATAAAATTGTCAATAAAAAAAAAAAAATAATAATAATAAATAATAAAATTAAGTTCACGGTTCTCTGATGTCGGTTAATGGTCACATGACATGCAGGCAAAAAATTAAAATATTTTTTAAATCTTTTTTTAGTAGTGTTTCATTTGTATTGTTTTTATTTTAAAATTATTTATTTTAATTTAAAATTTTTATGATTTAATTACTTAATAGCTTTCCATTAAACTCACGAACCCCAGTCTGGGAAACCCTGAAGTAATGTAATATTTAACGCACTTCATGAATGGAATATATTTTTTTCTCTTTGTAGTTTTAGATCAATATGGTACAAGATTATTATACTCAAATCAATGTGATAAACAAGTTAGGTCAAAAGTAATCTAAAAGAATGTAATCTACCCAGCTCTGAATGCACATTAGCTGAACCAGCCTGAAAAATACAGTTTTATTCAACCCAGGGTATTGGGGAAAACATACCTGTGGCGCCATTTATGCTAAATGACATTACGTTGTTTCTTGTTTCGCGACACTTTCAAAATGAAATGTCCAGTGAGTGACGCTAAAAGCACTTTCAGTTTTACCCCAAACAGATAAATGTGAATGTTTTATGTTGGTTGTTGTAAGTATCAGGGCAGTTCAGAAATTAAATGTCCAGTGAGTGGCGCTAAAAGGTAAATGCTTTTACCATTTGAAAATAATGCACCCCCTACACTAAATCCTGCCCTAAATCTAACCAGTAGTGTTAACGAAAGTAAATGTGAGATGAAAAACACATTTGCTGAAGTAACCATGCCATTTTAGCTGTTTCTACACGTTTTTGAGCTCTTTTATCGTGACTCATGTTTCACTGGACTTGTACTCTGTGTGCTTGTACTCTGTTGCTCCGTGCTGAAACCCAGACAGCAACATAGTGTCCCCCAGATCCGGCCCACATCTGGTACGTGTTGAATTCACATGTACCAGATGTGGCCCGGATCTGGGCCGACACTATGTTGCTGTCTGGGAAGTGTACCAGGTGAGGTACCAAGCAAGTTTACTATGCCAATCCAATTGGAGCTGGTTATGTGATACAAATGTCAAAATGTATTAGTTTTAGTGCTGTCAAATCGATTAATCGTATCCAAAATAAAAGTTTGTTTACATAATATATGTGTGTGTACTGTGTATAATTATTATGTATATATAAATACACACTCATGCATGTATATATTTAAGAAAAAATTGTTATATTTATATATAAAATAAATTATATACATGCAAATATTTCTTAAATATTTACATGAATGAGTGTGTATTTATATATACATAATAATTATACACAGTACACACACATATATTATGTAAACAAACTTTTATTTTGGATGCGATTAATCGATCTAACAGCACTAACATGTACTATGGTAAAAATGTTTTGATGTCAGAACCACACGAAAATAAGTCTTTATTAATCAATAATCTTCACCTGTAATCATAATTTGTATGAAAAAGAATAAAAGTTATTGGTGTTTTCCTGCCTCTAGTGTTCATTTCAGTTGGAAACTGCAGTGACTTGTATACGTTTTGTAAGTTTTGCAGAAATGCAGGTAGAGGCAGGTTTTTCCTGTGTTGTTTTTTTGTGCGATTTTTGTGTTGATGTTGTTTAAATGTAATCTTGACCTGCAGTTGTGGTGATTTTGTGTGTTTTTTGGAAAATAGCTGCATGACAGCATTATCAATATTGCTGCTGAGTGAATATATTTGCATTAAAGGGACTTTGCCGTAGTTCAACTGTTTTCCAAATATGTTTCAGTGAATAGTGGTGTACTGGGAGGGTTTCTTTTTTTAAAGTAGAATATTTATTTAATTGCTGATAATTATTGTTTCATCTAGATAAATTAGAGTGCATTCTTGTTGTATTTAGTGTAAACTTACATGTTAATAAGTTAATATAAGTTTCAAGCTCTAAACCTAATTGAGATTCATTCAAAAACGGTCACGGTCAAACGGTTTTTGTACAAGGAAAATGTGGCTTTGCAATGATACATAGGCAGTTTACCCATGTTTTTAACAAAAAATTGCTTGTTTCAGTGCACCTACTTTGTTGAAGCTTGGTGTAGCTAATTTTTCAAAAGAGTAGCTTGACTGCGGTTCAACTACTACAAATGATGAGTAGCTTGTAGCTTGCTACATCTTTAAAGTAGCTTCCCCAACACTGGATGGGCGGCAGAGAGAATCCACTTTGGAAGAGCTGAGTTTGAAGGGACAAATGGAAAAAGAAGAGGGGGAGAGAGAGAGAGAGAAAGAAAGAGAAAGGGAAAGGCTTACCTTCTCACACAGGGAGGCTTTCATTAAACACAGTCATCTTTGGTAATAAGCACTTGAAGACTGATCTCTCCCATTGCTTCCCTCAGGTGCTGCATTACCATAATGGATTCTCACTGCAGAGCGGTATTAAAGCGTGGAGGCATATTCCAAACTCAACGCAAATGCAACTTGTAATGCACATTATCCCAGCTCAACACATTAGATGTCATTACTAGAGCTGGAGCAGACAGCATTTCGTCATTATCTGCTGAAGTGTTCCACGGGGAAGTGGAAAGTGAAGGAAAAGCACAAATAATTCTGGAATAGGCTGTTTTTTTCCATTCCAAGTTTGTTAATGAGTCTTTGTAAACAAGATGATTATTAATTAATGATAAAGATAAAACTATATTGCTCTCATTTACCCAACTATGTACTACAATTAGAGGATGCTCAAATTAAACAAATGAACCTATTATGTTTTTGACTAAACTCATAACAGGTGGTTAATTGCAGTATTTTACTTGGATAGCCCAATGAAAAATGAAAAGAAAAAAAGTTGAATTGACATGTCTTTGTTCTTGGTCAATGTAACTGGTGGGAAACTACAATTGCTTTGTCATATACATCAGTAAAATGGTTAGTAAAACCCAACAGAAAGTTATAACAGTCAATTATGAGGAAAATAGAAAATGATAGTTAATTTCAGTACTTTGAAATGTACAAATATATTGTGTAGCAGTCAGTTTTAAACTAAAAACGCGGTTTATGCGTTTTGTCCGCTCATTTACATGACAACGCCGTTTTGCCGGTGTCATGAGAAATCCTGTCCCCCTGTGAAATAGTGTCCGCTTAGGACCCAACGTGGTAGCTGTTTTAAATGCCTGATCAAAAGAAATCGATTCAGAATATAATACAGTAATTCATAATACATGGGTCTGGACAAGCAACTGTTTAAAAATAAACTATGAATTCATTGTCATACTAAGTACACACAAACGACATTTATTTGAAATATGTAATTGATTGCTATAATGGGAGCAATAACATGCCTAACATATTGTAAATTATTTCAATTGATAAACTAAGTAATAATACCAATACAAAATCATAACATAGTAATGTACCTATAATGTAAACAATAAAGAATAAAAAAAAAACAATAATATACAGAACAGGTGCACAAAATAAATACAACAGGATTTTTTTTTTTTAATTGTATAAACATTAAAGCGGGGCTAGGGCTTTGTAGGGTAAATGCAACCGTGGTGTATAAACTAAGCTAATCGGGTAGCTGTATGCTATGCTAGAATGTACGCTAACTAAAAAAACGTTAAGAACGAGATATGCTTGATTTCACAACTTATAGCTTTGGTTATATACTAGTATATGAAACATATGATTTGCAAGACGTTAAAGACTATTTTAACACAATTTAAACGACAAAAATCAAAACGTGATTTTGTAAGAATTGTAATCAGGCTCTGAACAGATTACCCATTAAAAGTTCTTTCAGCCAATAGAATCACTCTGGGGTCCTAATGTATTTAAATGTAGATATACCTGCTATATACTAGAACTCATTTAAGTCATGACTTTATATTCTAGGTATTAATTTCTGTATTTTTAAATGTGTAAACTGTATATTACATTGAGTAATTGGCAACATGTATTTTTTTTTAAATAAATAAATAAAAGCCTTGTTTAAAAAAAAAAGTGGCCACTGATATATGTGTACACCGATCAGGCATAACATTATGACCACTGACAGGTGAAGTGAATAACACTGATTGTTTCTTCATCACGGCACCTGTTAGTGGGTGGGATATATTAGGCAGCAAGTGAACATTTTGTCCTCAAAGTTGATGTGTTAGAAACAGGAAAATTGGGCAAGCATAAGGATTTGAGCGAGTTTGACAAGGGCCAAATTGTGATGGCTAGATGACTGGGTCAGAGCATCTCCAAAACTGCAACTCTTGTGGGGCGTTCCCGGTCTGCAGTGGTCAGTATCTATCAAAAGTGCTCCAAGGAAGGAACAGTGGTGAACTGGCGACAGGGTCATGGGCGGCCAAGGCTCATTGATGCACGTGGGGAGCGAAGGCTGGCCCGTGTGGTCCGATCAAACAGACGAGCTACTGTAGCTCAAATTGCTCAAGAAGTTAATGCTGGTTCAGATAGAAAGGTGTCAGAATACACAGTGCATCGCAGTTTGTTGCGTATGGGGCTGCATAGCTGCAGACCAGTCGGGGTGCCCATGCTGACCCCTGTCCACTGCCGAAAGCGCCAACAGTTGGCACATGAGCATCAGAACTGGACCACGGAGCAATAGAAGAAGGTGGCCTGCTCTGATGAATCACGTTTTCTTTTACATCACGTACCACCTACCTAAGCATTGTTGCAGACCATGTACACCCTTTCATGGAAACCATATTCTCTGGTGGCTGTGGCCTCTTTCAGCAGGATAATGCGCCCTGCCACAAAGCAAAAATGGTTCAGGAATGGTTTGAGGAGCACGAGTTTGAGGTGGAGATCAACGAGTTTGAGGTGTTGACTTGGCCTTTAAATTCCCCAGATCTTAATCCATGAACAAACAAGTCCGATCCATGGAGCCCCCACCTCGCAACTTACAGGACTTAAAGGATCTGCTGCTAACATCTTGGTGCCAGATACCACAGCACACCTTCAGGGGTCTAGTGGAGTCCATGCCTCAACGGGTCAGGGCTGTTTTATGAGGAAAGACAGAGCAATGCTAAATATTTAAATATTCTATGTATCAAATACTCTGGTTATGTAACTTTTTACATAAGCCATTTAAAAAAAATGTTCACATGCAAAACTTTTACTTCAAATTTAAAACCGAATTTTGGTCACAAATGTTACCAGGGACATTAAATGCATTAATTTAACATCCATCACTGATGATTTTTGACATGTGTAGAAGCTGCCACTACCACAGAGGTCTTTGGGTTGTCACAGCATGAGTGGTCATGTGCAGATGTGTGTGTATGTACATGAGTGAAAATATTAAGGTTTGCGGAGTTAATTTCCAAGCAGAGCCTTTAAATGACTCATAATGCTGATATAAGGACATTTGCTGTGCTCTTCATGAATAAGAAAAACAATAAAGTGCAGAGAAATGTTCCAGAGAAAGAAAACAGAACAAAAAAGCACAAGCTAACTATGTATGGATATGAATATTTGATCGTTTATCTAAGCATGCAAAAGAAGGCAATCTCTCTTATTTTAGCAAGGCAGACAGAGTTTCCTGAAGAGAGGAATGGATAATTCATCACATTTAAGAAAAGCAGAGAGAAGAACTAAGAGCAAAGAAGGGATATAGAAAGTCGTTTTTCAATATTAACTTGACACCGAAATTGTCATAACACTCATATAGTGACTTGATGTAAAATGTTATTACAGCCAATCTCAATTAACACAACAGACTCAGAGCATCCACCTGCCTCAATAACACACTTTCTACTGGGACTGGGACAGCACTGGGAATTATGGCTACATCGAGCGCTCCATCTTTCCTGTGACAGTTTTATGAAAGATTCATGACACCGGTAACACAGCGTTAGCTCCTCTTTCAGGCCTTTGGTCCCGAGGCTCCAGCAGTGGGAAGAGGCAGAATTTGTTCTACAACACCAGTGCAAGCAGAACTGCACCGCCGGAAAAATAACACACTGCACAATTGACTTGCCTTATATTTACAATAATGGAATTATTTCAGGGATTTTTACTTTTCGTTTTTTTATACATCTATTCAAATGCACAGTGCTCTTAAAGCTGAAATATATCATTTTTTATGTTAAAATACTTTCTCTTATCCAAGCCTAATATGTAGAGATGTTCTGGTTTGATTTCTGTAAAGTGTAAGCACTGTTACTGTGATTGCTCTGTTTGTGTGAGTTTCTCTTTGGGGGCAGGGCTATCTCTTTGTCTGACCAATGGCAGAAGGTGGGGGGCGTGTTCTGGAAACCAGTTTGAATTTTTGTTTTGCTTTTGCAATACCATTTTGAAATGACACTTCTGCACCACAAAAAAGTTTTCTTTAAAATAAAAAAAATACTTTTTGTTCAACAAGGATGCATTATATTGATCAAAAGTGACAATATACAAAAATATTAGTGCTGTCAAAATTAACGTGTTAAAAATACACCGTTTTTTCCATCATAATTTAGCTAGTTACATTATATGTTCTCGCTCTCATTCACGCAAATGCTTTAAACCATTCAAGCATGACAAGACAAAAGAGAACGCACTGTCTGTGAATGTCCTGTCTATGTGACACATACGACACACAGAAAGACTTGCACCAGTATCTCACGCACAGACTTGAGTTCTCTTTCGCTCTTGAATGAACAATAACACACAAAATTATGCCAAAATGCTAGTTGAAATAACGTTTCAAATGAAGGCAAATGAAGAAAATGAGATGCGCATCAGACCCGCGTCATGTTTGGCAGCAGCGGATCTTAAAGTGACAGCAGCCTAATAAACCAGTTACTGTGATGTCAGTCATAAGTTGTTTGCTGTCTAAGGATTAAAGCCACAATATGTCATTTTTCGCCGCTAGAGGTCGCTTATTCAAAACAAAGGCGTAGCTTCATGACGCCTTGATTTCGGAGAGCTTTTATTATGCCGCAGGCGAGCACTTCTCTTCCGCTCATGTGTATGTGGAGTAACGCAGCGCTGTTTTATCATATAAGACACATTTGAGTGTGTTAAAAGTTATGTAATAATGCTTCTCTGTGCGTTCACTCGGCGGCTACTATGAAACACTTGTTCACACTGCAGTAAGCTAGATCGATATTAGGCATGGTAAAACATGGTACTCGCGGTAAATCAAGAAAACAAGATTTAAACAATAAGATTAACTGTGTTGAGCTGTATAACAATGATTCGTTTTCTGTCGATGAATGTATCCAAACAGTTGCTCACCTGTCTAATAAAACATATTAAAGCATAATGCATTAATTGTTAAAGCATCTTTGGTGTTTCCATGGTTTCTACAAAATAAAACCGGAAATCGAGGGTAACGTGGGTATGATGTCATTGATATGCGACGGACGGACACGGTCAGTGTCCTGGTTAAAATTGCTGATTTCTTTGGATTTAAAAATTCTTGGAAACATTTGGGAAATTGTAAGTACACAAGTCAACAAAATATATAACATTATTATCGTGGTTTTTAGATATTTTAATCCAAAAATCTTACATATTGTGCCTTTAATGTATGTTTAATTTATAATGTATGCAGTTAAGACTGTAAAGTGTTTGATAACTTTATTCAATTTCTGTATATGTCTAACAGGTAGGAAGGCCACAGGTAAATATGACATTTATTATGATGGGTTTATGTGAATATTGTTTTAAGTTCAGTTAAATTAAAAGTTGTTATTTAAAGCCTAATAAATGTTGAAATTGATAGCTTTCAATTATACTGTATGTTGAACGTCTATCATTAATGTTTAAAAAACAATTAAATAAAAAAACTAAAAAATAATTTTCATTGAGACATCAGTATCAGTATTAGTATCAGTATTAGAATGTTTCTACATTCATTTGGAACTGTGAAATTATTACAATATAAAAATATTAAAAACTCCAATGTTTTTAAACGTGATTAATCGCGAATAATTACAGAAAAAATGTGTGATTTTTTTTTTTTTTTAATCGATTGACAGCACTAAAAAAATATATATATCATGGTTTCCACAGAAATATGAAGCAGCACAACTGTTGAGCACAATTCAGCATATTAGAATGATTTCTGAAGGATCATGTGACACTGAAGACTGAAAATTCAGCTTTGATCACAGGAATAAATTACATTTTAAAAGATATTCAAACAGAAAACAATTATTTTAAATAATATTTAATAATTTAATTTAATAATATTTCACAACATTAATGCTTTTACTGTATTTTTGATCAAATAAATACAGCCTTTGTGAGCATAAAAATATTTAAATAGAAACTGAAAAATATTACGGACCCTAAATGTTTTAACTGTAGTATATGCTTTTAGAATGATCAACATTTCTTTTAGGGTTTTTAAGTTTTTAATAACCTTTCATCGTTTTTGTAGCTCACTTAAATAGTGAATTATTTTTTAGGTCAAAACTGCATGTAATTATGTTGTTCTATGTTCTATTGAAGAATGTTGTTATGAAATAGTTGTATTAAATAGTTTTAGATAAGTTTTAAGTAGCATGTCATACTGCGAGACACTGTTTTCACTGTTTCCACACAAAATGTCAGTTCATTAATTAAACGGTTCAAAGCTGGAGTCAAATCTCAGACCGCAAGCCAAGCCGTCTTTATTGCTAATATTTATACTTTATGTATAAAGTATAATCTCCCCGTCCCTTAACACTCTTTTCAAATCGATTCCCATGCTCTTGATATTAAGAATTCAGTTGGAAATGACTTGGCACCTAAAGTTCACCGCAGAGAAACGTGTGGAGACAGATGACACATTGAAAAGTTTAATTCAATTCTTTTGAGACATCTTGTTGTTGTTGTCATGCAAATGTACACCATACTGCTAGTAAATAAAACGTTTGAAGAAAGATTGAAAGATTGAAGAAAAGCACAAAACAGGAGAATGTGTGTGCGTGACCATGCTGATGTCCGTAGGCAAGGCTCCAGGCAACATGCCCCGTTTGGCGTAATGCAGGAGAGCGGCGCCGAGACGCGCCCCCCTAAGACCTTCTCTCACTTTCTCAACTCTTCAAATCCCTTTCTTTGTTTTTCAATCAGTCATACCATCATCGCTGTACCTGGGAGAGGAGCCACGTTCTTACCTTTTAATGTACCTTTGTGCCTCATCTGTCAAAAAGTATCACTCTTTCCTTGAGGTTTGAGGAAAGCTGAATTGTGATTTGACAACTATTGTTATGTTTATTTGTTTACTTGTGAATGGAAGCGAGCGTTTGCATATTCGTATTTCTGTTGACTTATTTTAGTTTTTTTGTTTGTTTGTCTGTTTATTTCACTTTCTTTTTTTGGTAACCAGCCTACAAGTAATTCAGTTTTGGGTGGATCCAATGTCGAAGAACATTTGACAAGCATTATTCTGTGTGCCAAATTGCTTGCATTTAAATAATGAGCATGTGAATGCAACAAATCCCAGCCAGCAATAGCCGTCATTTCACCGTCTCGGTTAACTATAGACTCGATATAGTCCGGCTATGAGTAACCCACTTCTAGCCAAAATAACCCTGAATTTGGTCGTTCATGTCGTTTTTGCCAAAATAACTTGCGAGATATATGATATTCCATCATGTAAGCAAAGTCAACAGTGATTACAAGGTGTTTGGTTTCATTTCTTTGACATGTTCATGTTCTAGATGACTAGTCTTTTTGTGGGCTATACGTCTATTAAATTTTCACTGACAGCCCAAATGTTGCCTTGTTTTAGCCTAGATGTCAGGGCTGTGTTTGGACGGCTATTAGACGTCTTTTAAACGCAATATTGCTTGCTGGAAATCCACATTTTAAAAGGTTTTTTTTTACCAGCTCAAGTCGGCAGTATCTGAAACAAACTCTACAGTAGTACGAAATATGAATGCATTATAATCTCAGGCCTGTAACAGGAAATGTGATGGTTAATTGTATATTTCAAAAGCCTTAATTGCTTTAATTCCCTGTAATTAATCAGTAATTGCAGCAGGAGTGCTTTTCACAGCTTAGCTTGAGATGCACAGACCTTTCCAATATGGAAAAGCATGAATATAGATGAGAAGAGGCAGAGAGGCAGACCACAGGAGCTATATGACTATTCTATATTTAGGGGTTTAAAAGCTGAAACTCGCCAATATGTGGTCCTATTTATCATTTATGTATTCATTCATGATGCAAACGCATAACTTAATGCTTCAAACTGTGTTGGCCAGGCTGGGTGCCTTGCAGTTAATGTTTTGTTGAGGCTATAAATGAGCTAGACTGTATACCTCCCTAACTTTCTCCCGCTTGAGACATTCAGTGTGGGGAACACCTGGTAGGTTGGTCCCTGTCCGCCCTCCCATGTTGAAAACCCACAGCTCCTACCTACAGCCCCCTGCTGGGTTCCACGGTATAATTTGAGGTTCCATCACTGTGGCAGATGTTGAGTAATTGCTGTTCTAAAAATGGCAGTAGCGCAGCCCATCTGCCCAGAGGAGACACCTGGAGAAGCACGGCAGGCTTAGCTCCTGAGTGGGAGACTTGAGGACTTGTTGCTGCGATGAGCGCTGTGTTGCTTCCACAGATTGCCGGCTGTGCAACTGTAACGGACGTAGGACGCCCGCCTCCCACGCCGGAGACCCCTGTTCGAATCCCGCACTGAGCGGGTCGAGTAGGACCGGTTGCACAACTTCAGTTTACAAAGGCCAAAAATGTAGGCCTACTGTACATGCAGAAAACACACAAATGCAACAAGGTTCATGCATGTTGTTACGTTATGCATAAAAAAAAGAGAGGAATGCCACAATGCTCCTATGTCAGTGTAACATGCAGAGACAACTAGAAGCAAAAAATGTATAGGTTAATTCTCAAAATAAAATAAATGTAAATAAAATCATGCTGGCTGATTAAATTGAGAATCACACTCCAACATGACATAATGCAATACATAATTTCATCATGACGATATAACATTCCCATGCCCAACGCGTCTTTGTGTAACGCCAAAGGTTTCTCATTGAAAGCAATGGGGTACCCTGCGCTAAAGAGGTACCTCGTGTGTTAAAAAGTGATGCCGAAGGGTCTTGACCAAGTATGCGACGAGTTTGTGCGAGTTTGAGTTGGGAGTGTTTGTGCACCTGAGTCTGACTTCCAACTGGAGGTCCTTTCCCAATACTCATCCCGAGTCCAGTGTACTGTCCAAGAAAGGCCAATGTAATTTAAAAAAAGTTAAAACTGGTGCTTTTAAAACCTTTCTCTGTATGGCTAGTTGTGTGAGTTGGGCTGGGACTATCTGTTTTGAGGTAAATAGAGAAAAGTTGCTCCGGCTACTTTGTATGGTGTGGGAGTGGCATAGGTCATTTGGCACAAAAAAGGTTTACATGGAGCGCTCTAAATCTCCAACCTCCGGGAATCACCTGTTTTAAACAAACGCAGAACAGAGGAAAGTCTGCTGGCAAAAACAGAACGCAGACAGAGCTTGTGATAAAACCAGAATCAACATCGGCTTGGCTTTTCGGAGCCTTGTTTTAGCCTAGACGTCAGGGCTGTGTTTGGACGGCTATTAGACGTCTTTTAAACGCAAAATTGCTTGCTGGGAAATGTTGTAAAAATGATGCGGAGATGGTGTTTTTATTACTCAACAGGTGAGGAAAGTATTTTATTAAACAGATAAATTGCCTTATGTACCTCTTGAACAGAGTTCATTGTAAAGCGTTATCTATTATGAAGAGTCATTTCATTATGGTTGTGCTGCGCTGTGCTGGATTTTTTTTTCAAGAAAGTACCGTGTCTATTAATGGGTATAGCTACAGTAACAAGCTACAATAATGAGCTGCCGCATGCATGAGGTTAGTCACTTGCATAAAACACGCCTAAAACATCTCCATATGAGGGCTTTCAGCCTTTCGTCGATCTCTGCAGATGCTCTCTCGACAGATCCTCGAGCAATGCCAAGTGTGCCATTCTCAAGACCAGTTCAAACACAATAAACAAATTTTATACAGACCCAGATTATAGATCTCTGATTAACCATACGTACGTACGCGTATCTGCAACTTTATTTAGAGAAACCTTGCAGCTGAGGCTTTTCTTACTCTTTTACAGTATATGATTAAATATATTTAAGATTAAATTAAATTGTATTATTTATTAATTTATTATAATTAATATAATATAATATAATATAATTAATATACCATGGGCTGTCTGAATACTGGACTCTGATTGGCTGGAAGGTGTGCAATAAAACCTTTAATGCACAGGTAGTTCCAAGTCAGTTGAATCTCCGTTCTATATTAATGCACTGTTTTCATTGAAGCACACAGACACGTACGTCACTCGCACACATAGAGCTGAGATCGCGCTGCGCACACAGAAACATTCAGGAGGTGCACAGAAACATTCAGGAGGAGCACAGAAACATTCAGGAGGTGCACAGAAACATTCAGGAGGAGCACAGAAACATTCAGGAGGAGCACAGAAACATTCAGGAGGTGCACAGAAACATTCAGGAGGAGCACAGAAACATTCAGGAGGAGCACAGAAACATTCAGGAGGTGCACAGAAACATTCAGGAGGTGCACAGAAACATTCAGGAGGAGCACAGAAACATTCAGGAGGTGCACAGAAACATTCAGGAGGTGCACAGAAACATTCAGGAGGTGCACAGAAACATTCAGGAGGAGCACAGAAACATTCAGGAGGTGCACAGAAACATTCAGGAGGAGCACAGAAACATTCAGGAGGAGCACAGAAACATTCAGGAGGTGCACAGAAACATTCAGGAGGAGCACAGAAACATTCAGGAGGAGCACAGAAACATTCAGGAGGTGCACAGAAACATTCAGGAGGTGCACAGAAACATTCAGGAGGAGCACAGAAACATTCAGGAGGTGCACAGAAACATTCAGGAGGAGCACAGAAACATTCAGGAGGTGCACAGAAACATTCAGGAGGAGCACAGAAACATTCAGGAGGTGCACAGAAACATTCAGGAGGAGCACAGAAACATTCAGGAGGAGCACAGAAACATTCAGGAGGAGCACAGAAACATTCAGGAGGTGCACAGAAACATTCAGGAGGTGCACAGAAACATTCAGGAGGAGCACAGAAACATTCAGGAGGTGCACAGAAACATTCAGGAGGAGCACAGAAACATTCAGGAGGTGCACAGAAACATTCAGGAGGAGCACAGAAACATTCAGGAGGAGCACAGAAACATTCAGGAGGTGCACAGAAACATTCAGGAGGTGCACAGAAACATTCAGGAGGAGCACAGAAACATTCAGGAGGTGCACAGAAACGTTCAGGAGGAGCACAGAAACGTTCAGGAGGTGCACAGAAACGTTCAGGAGGTGCACAGAAACATTCAGGAGGTGCACAGAAACATTCAGGAGGAGCACAGAAACGTTCAGGAGGAGCACAGAAACATTCAGGAGGTGCACAGAAACATTCAGGAGGAGCACAGAAACATTCAGGAGGTGCACAGAAACATTCAGGAGGAGCACAGAAACATTCAGGAGGAGCACAGAAACATTCAGGAGGTGCACAGAAACATTCAGGAGGAGCACAGAAACATTCAGGAGGTGCACAGAAACATTCAGGAGGTGCACAGAAACATTCAGGAGGTGCACAGAAACATTCAGGAGGAGCACAGAAACGTTCAGGAGGTGCACAGAAACATTCAGGAGGAGCACAGAAACGTTCAGGAGGTGCACAGAAACATTCAGGAGGAGCACAGAAACATTCAGGAGGTGCACAGAAACATTCAGGAGGAGCACAGAAACTAGGTATCAATGCTGCCCTGCAACTGCGAAAATAACCGTCAGTTTTACTCTTCCGGTCAAATATTGTGCTGCAAACATCAATAACAATTTTAAGTTGGCAATGCTGGCAAATGACCATGGTATAAGTGGGATAATCCACGGCTAGCTGTGTATTAAATGATTTTAATGTACTTCACGGTGGTTCGCACTTCTTTGCCTCCTCGTCGTGCATTAAAATATTTTAATGTACAGCTAGCCGTGGATTAACCCTTAGATAATTTAATATAATATAATAAACTTTTTAACACGATTATAAGGCTGCACAGTGTAAGTGCTTTTTGCGTACATGTGGCTTCAGTTGTTTTGTTTTTTTTTTGAGTAAATTTAGAATAAATTTTAGTACTAAAATTTTTGGTGAATCATCATTTGTTCGTGAAAATGTTTGTATGCAGATTTTATGCACAAATTTGTGTGTACACATGCTTAGTGAATGAGACCCAATGTTCTTCCTCAAAATGCATGCAGTTTTGTTTTTTTAACTGCTAGAGTCAAATGTTACATAGTGTACCTTTCAGTTTTTTATGCTCACTAAGGCTGCATTTATTTGAATAAAAAATACAGTTAAAACTGTGAATGTACAATTTTAAATTGTAATAATATTTCACAATATTACTTTTTTTACTACTGCATTTTCAGTCAAATATATTCTGCCTTAGTGAGCATAAGAGACAAAAAAAACAAAAAAAAACAACAACTAATCATTCCAAACTTTTGACTGGTTCTCTAGATCTTTTCAGTATTTTCACTCATGAATGGTAATCAGATATTTTGATCTTCGAAACAAACAAAAGGTGAAAGCATGAAGGAAAAAAAAACATTGTCTTTCTTATATGATATATATGTCTAATCCATGGATTATGCAACACTTTAGTGCCTAATATGAATTCTCAGTGCAACCTACTTCCCAGGGCTTAAAATTGAGATAACGGGCATTTACATTTAGTCAGTTCCTGGCACTTATACAGGGAAATATAGGTTGATGAATGTATGTACATTGCTCAAAGGCTTATGCATGTTTCTAATATCATATAAATATTTAATTACAAGTGTAAACACACACACACACACACACACACACACACACAAACACACATATATATATCTTTTTTTTTCAACGTAAAAATCTGATTTTACACTTGTAATTGACTATTTATATGATATTAGAAACATGCATAAGCCTTTGAGCAATATACATACATTCATCAATCTATATTATGCTTGGTATGCTATACAGTATATATATACAGTGGGGAGAACAAGTATTTGATACACTGCTGATTTTGCAGGTTTGCCCACTTACAAAGCATGTAGAAGTCTGTAATTTTTATCATAGGTACACTTCAACTGTGAGTGACGGAATCTAAAACAAAAATCCAGAAAATCACATTGTATGATTTTTAAGTAATTAATTTGCATTTTATTGCATGACATAAGTATTTGATACATCAGAAAAGCAGAACTTGGTATTTGGTACAGAAACCTTTGTTTGCAATTACAGAGATCATACGTTTCCTGTAGTTCTTGACCAGGTTTGCACACACTGCAGCAGGGATTTTGGCCCACTCCTCTATACAGACCTTCTCCAGATCCTTCAGGTTTCGGGGCTGTCGCTGGGCAATACGGACTTTCAGCTCCCTCCAAAGACTTTCTATTGGGTTCAGGTCTGGAGACTGGCTAGGCCACTCCAGGACCTTCGAGATGCTTCTTACGGAGCCACTCCTTAGTTGCCCTGGCTGCATGTTTCGGGTCATTGTCATGCTGGAAGACCCAGCCACGACCCATCTTCAATGCTCTTACTGAGGGAAGGAGGTTGTTGGCCAAGGTCTCGCGATACATGGCCTCATCCATCCTCCCCTCAATACGGTGCAGTCGTCCTGTCCCCTTTGCAGAAAAGCATCCCCAAAGAATTATGTTTCCACCTCCATGCTTCACGGTTGGGATGGTGTTCTTGGGGTTGTACTCATCCTTCTTCTTCCTCCAAACACGGCGAGTGGAGTTTAGACCAAAAAGCTCTATTTTTGTCTCATCAGACCACATGACCTTCTCCCATTCCTCCTCTGGATCATCCAGATGGTCATTGGCAAACTTCAGACGGGCCTGGACATGCGCTGGCTTGAGCAGGGGGACCTTGCGTGCGCTGCTGGATTTTAATCCATGACGGCGTAGTGTTACTAATGGTTTTCTTTGAGACTGTGGTCCCAGCTCTCTTCAGGTCATTGACCAGGTCCTGCCGTGTAGTTCTGGGCTGATCCCTCACCTTCCTCATGATCATTGATGCCCCACGAGGTGAGATCTTGCATGGTGCCCCAGACCGAGGGAGACTGACCGTCATCTTGAACTTCTTCCATTTTCTAACAATTGCGCCAACAGTTGTTGCCTTCTCAACAAGCTGCTTGTCTATTGTCCTGTAGCCCATCCCAGCCTTGTGCAGGTCTACAATTTTATCCCTGATGTCCTTACACAGCTCTCTGGTCTTGGCCATTGTGGAGAGGTTGGAGTCTGTTTGATTGAGTGTGTGGACAGGTGTCTTTTATACAGGTAACGAGTTCAAACAGGTGCAGTTAATACAGGTAATGAGTGGAGAACAGGAGGGCTTCTTAAAGAAAAACTAACAGGTCTGTGAGAGCTGGAATTCTTACTGGTTGGTAGGTGATCAAATAATTATGTTATAATACTTATGCCCAGTATTGTGGGCGTACTATAGGGAGTGGCCATGCAGTTGCTCAGGTGTTGCTATGCGGTTGTTATGTTGTTCTGAGCAGTTGCTAGGATGTTTTGGGCAGTTTGTGAATTGTAAATCTGATCTTTTAGAAAATAGCACACTTTTCCTCAACGATTTGTAGTATCATTCATTTCCATAGTTTAAGACAAAGTAGTTTTAATACTTTTTGAACAAAACTCTCACCTAAACGGCAGCACAGCTCTAGCGCTCCTGCTTGTCCACGGAAGAACTGCATGTCTAAGACTTCGTGTGTGGCTATCTGTGTGTGGGCTCTAGTTTCCAGGGGGATCCCTGTCCCATTACTTTTTTTCTAACAGGAGAATCCCTCCCACATAAAACACCCCCACTCTGAGCTAATCCAGCATCTTTTCTCCGTATCTCCATGTTCATCCCTTCATCCAGTGTGCTCTCCTCTCATTAATTCCCTATTAACACCCACCCCCATCCACCCACACTCCTCTACTTCAGTACCGAGTTTCAAGAACACTCTTATTCTGCTTTGCTATGTTCAGTGATTGTGTAAGATCTGCTTCATTTTGTCGTGTATTCTACTTCACATGAAAAGACAATCTCTCCATGTCATTTTAGTGCAGCTGTCTGTAGTGCGTTTAAAACGATCCTCTTGTGTTAGGCCAACGCTGTCTCTGTCCTTTGTTTCTGGGTTTCCCGTAGCAGCAGACACCAAGCAGATTTATATCAAGCAGTCACACATGTGGAAAGCCCTTCTCAAAGGAATGATCTTCCTTTGAATGATCAAATCTGATCCGATGAATTATTAAGATTATAAAACATCCTGTAAATCTGTTGTAATGAGATCAAAAGTGAAAGCTTCTGTAATCGTGCCTTAAGAACACAAAAGCGTAATCCGCAACACATCGGGGTCATGTTTTTTGTATGCGCCGAGATGCCGTTTATCCGTGATGTATGCGCCGAGCTAGTTAAGAAGATGCGACTCGCATCCTTTGCATGTTGTTATGCATGTGTGCATTGTTTGCAAATCTGTGTTGTAATGCTCACTCACACACTAAAGAAATCTCCGGCGAATCAGTACAGGGGCACAGCATCTCCTAGACAGAGGAGAGCTTTATGGATAATTATGGATTAAGCCTATGAGCCACTTTCAATATCAAAACTTTTTTTTTCCTGCCCTGCTTAGAGAACGGCTGTCAGTAATCGAAGTCAGTCAACCAGAGAGCCATTACCAATTCACAAGGGTTGGCGTGAATCGAATTATGTTGTTGAATTGATTCCGCAATCCCTCTGAAAAGAAGCAGTTTGACAACAAAACGACAACAAGGTCGTATTTACACCTGAGATTGACATCTTTTAACATCCCGTGACTCTTTCTTGCTTTGGCTCGGTATCAGGAAACATAGGCACGGTGGCTCGGTTCAGAGTTGGTGAGATGAAGTGGGTATGAAAATCAAGCTTTGTTTTATGCCTTAGCAGCATGAAATGAGCTGCTATTTATACCGCGGCTCAATTGTGCGTTCGCGCTTGCCTGAGACAGGTTGGAAAAGGTCAGATGTGGCAATTATGCAGGTGTGGTTTGAATAGAAGTGCAGGGCTGATGATTGGGGGCTCGCGCGCTGTTGGGGAGGTTGAACGCGGAATTTGCAGGAACTGCGAGTGGATGGCGAAATGGCAAACATCTTGAGCATGATGAATGCTCATATTTTTACACTAGGAGGAGGAGATGTATAAGTGTTTTGTGATTAGGGACCGTATTGTTATGCAGAGAGCTCCGGCACAATGGTATCGATTAGTGCAGAGTAAACTGAGTTTAGAGAAACAAATCACAGTTGCAATCCTCAAACACTCCATGCACTCTCAAATTACCTTACCGGCACACACACACACACACTCACACTACAACGAGCAGGTGATAATGAGCCATGGATTCCTGTGCATGTATCCGAACACACACACACACACGTTGTCATGTTTTATGGGGACTTTCCAAAGACATAATGATTTTTATACGGCACAAACTGTATATTCTGTCCCCTTACACTAACCCTACCCATCACAGAAAACTTTCTGCATTTTTAAAAAAACATCACTTAGTATGATTTATAAGTATGTTTTCCTCATGGGGACCAAAAATGACCCCGCATGACAAGAATTTCGGCTATTGCCATCTTTGTGGGGACATTTTGTCCTCATAACGTAGGGTTTACCAGGACCACACACACACACACACACACACACACACACACACACACAAACACAGACAGACAGACAGTAAAGGATGAATTGTAACTGTTGATAGTCGTGTTTTTTGGATGTACTGTTTGCATTGTCTATTTGATCATTTAATGCTACTATTATCAACACTGAAAAAATATCCTGTTGAATTCACCCTAAAAAATACAGTGACAATGTTTCAGGTATTTAACAGGATGGCATATTGTTGCTTGTATAATGTACAACTTAATATAAGTTATATATTTATATCTTAAAATGTACTTATAACCACCATAGTATATACATGTATACAGGTGGTACAATAGAAAGCCACATGATGAATCAGAGTTCATTATAAGTGGCCTGCCCATAAAACATGGCCAATAATTTAAGTTATAAATATAATTAAGTTATTATATAATTATATATATAGACACATATATATATCAAAACACTATCAGGGTAACATGCATGACACAAAATAACTAAATGATAGAAAATAAAACAAGCACCCTAATGTGTAACTGATAACAAAAATAATGAAGACAATTATTTCTATAAAATATAATGTCATAGAGCAACTTTTGGTTTTTGTCCTTTTACTGTTTTTCACTTATATGTTAATTCATAGTTTTCAGTAAAGTTACATATAATGTGCAGTTAAACCATTTACAATTGTTCAGGAATGTTTAAGGTAGGGTAACTTACAGTAAATCAATTAACAGGTTTTTACTGTAGCAATTGTACAGCATTTTTCACAGTGAATACAAAATTTACACAATTATCTTTGTTTAATTTAGGAATTCACAATGTATATCAATATATATCAAAATGGCCAGCCACCGCCAGCATTGTTGATCATTTTCACAAAAATTTAATTGTCCCCAGAATATATCAAAAGAAAAAACAGAGCCTCTGCTTTTAAACAAAATTTTTTAACAAAAAATTATTCTAGCTTCATGCATTCTTTTTTATCAACACTTAAATATGGGTAAGTTTCATTAAAAAAAAAAGCAAACTAAAACTTCATCTGCAAGATAGATGGAGTCCATCAACACCCCACTGTCCTATACCTTGTCCTGGGCATTTCATTCAGTAACATTAGGCAGTTTTGATTTATAAGCTGTTTAATATTTGATAATCTTGTTATTTTACATGTGCATAAGCAATGCTTCTATCGCTTGTTTCTGCTTCTTTGCTTGTTTTTGGATCTGGAGATTCTGGAGATTTCAGATCATCCGTAATAGCGTATAACAACAAAAAAATGAATTACCGGAAAATTTTGTCAAAAGCAAGGACATCATTGTATCATAAATGATGGAAAATCTTGTCAATGGTGGGAAAGAGTTAAAACAGTCAATTTAAATTTTTTGTGTTTTATTTTAATTAATTTAGACAAAATAGTATGGAATTTTCTTGTCGGCCATTAAGTGAATTGTAATATAGGCTAATTCAATTCTGTTTACAGTCCTATTAGCGCAACTATTATTTGCACAGGTTTTGTGAATAAGGCGTCAACTATTCAAAGCTTAAATTACATGAAAAGAAGATGCGTTTATGCTGACAAAAATGATTTAATTCTTACACTGAAGTACTAATTCAGGGCTGTTTAGTGAGTTTGTTCTTAAGATGGCCACTGAGAGACTGCTGTCAGCCACCTCCATGTCATCTCCCACCAGTCTTATCTGCTCCACGTGACAACAAGTCCCATCCCCGACACTCCTCGAGCATCCGTACACCTCGGTCTGTCTCACTAAGCAGCGCCTGTCATCTGACCAGTGAACGAGACAGTCATTCATTGTTCACTAATTGCCGCTCCACTTCTGTAACATGTCGCATATGTGCTGTACTATATATAAACTTGCTCACAAGGGGTTCAAGGCAAAATAACTACTTTCGACAATGCTGAATGGCAGTACTGTGGCTTGTCATTCTGCTGTAATAATTCTGATTGTCGGAGTGTGGCACTGATCCACCCATTGTATAGAGGAGCCTGACACTCATAATCACATAGTCTCAGCTAGTATAAAGGCATGACAGGCCCATGATGTCATTGTTTCCAAGGCAACACTTATTGGAAGAGTCCTTAATAAGTCCTAGAAAATGTTAATTAGTCATGGTCATGAACTTGACATAAGATGTTGAAGGCTGATGACTGACTTAACATTGTTGTGAAGCACAACATCAATCCTCTTGTGTGGTAGATAATCTACATTTACTTGACGCTTTTAGCCCAAATGTGTTACTGTAGACTTATTACAAGGGCAGCCTGGGGTTAATTGTTTTGCTCGAGGCCACATTGGTGATAGATCATCATGAAAAGATTTTAACCTACAACCTGTCAGTTACCAGTCTAGATCTTTAACTAATGGGATACACCAACTCTAAATATAGGTTATTATGAACAAAATTTGGTATTTCATATGTTAGAGTTTACTTTTAACACCTGTTCAAAAGTTATTGGTAAAGGCAAAGTATTAATCTTTATATTCTGCTCTCTATATGGCTTTTGTCCCTTATGTACATTTGCAAGCTAAATATGTTTTGTTCAGTTTATCCAATCCCTGGGAATCGAACCCGTGACCTTTGCATTATCAGCATCATGTTTAAGTGTTTGAGCTACAGGAATCCTATTGCTTAATGTTGATGAGATTCAACATGAAGTTGACTTGTAAGGCCACTCAAAATATCAGAGAAGGTTTTTGAAAGCGCAACAGCATTTGCAGTTTTTCTGGAAATCAGTCTATAGCCCTATTGGGATATGGCTAGTTTCCCCAGACGACATTAGATACATTTGTGTTTCACAGACATACTTTGTGATTCGAGTCTGCCAAGTCTGTGTTTTTCACACACAACCTCTGTACAAATGCCAGAGCAGATTACCTGCTGTTTTTCGGCTAACTCAATGGTCCTTTGAGAAAAATCGAATACTGTATGTATGCGTATATCTGTGATGGCTGATATTATATTATCACAATGCTTCTCCTCATGTGTTTTTTGACTAACCCGAGCTACCGTTTGCACATTAATCTTGCTGTACCTTTCAATCTGGACTGCATCCAACAAAAAAGTAATATAATAAAATGAATTAAGGAATCACAGACACTTCGAAGACTAGCTATTTTAATATCACCATCAGGTAAGATACAGTTATGTGGGTTTATTATAAGCTGCCATTTCTATAAACTCGTATAAAGTATATTTAAATACATAGCTCAGTGATGAAACTCTTCTGAGCAGCTGACTGGTTCTCTTAAAGTACCCTATTATGCTATTTTAAAGGTTCCTAATTTTGTTTTGGAGGTCTCCAACAACAGGTTTACATGCATCAAAGGTCAAAAAACACTTTAATTTTCTCATAATATACATTGCACATCACCACAATGTTCAATGATTCTCAAACGACTCGACGGATGAATCAGTCTCTCTAAATCCCTCTCTAAGTATGCTCTGCTCTGATTGGTCAGACGGCCCAGTCTATTGTGATTGGTCTACCACTTACAGCACGTGTCGGAAACAAAACGCCTATTACCATAACTGAACCTCAGCTCCAGAGGCTTCCTAAAGCTCAGTGATTGTACACACTGAAAAGACAGTAACGATGACATCGATTTTACCATATCAATCCGAGTGCGAGTCCGATGATGAAACATTGGAAGAACTAGTTATTCAACCCGGACCCGGTCGCTGTGGTAATTTTAACCTCTGACTCTTCACATCCTCATCCTTTGGAAGTGTTTACAAAGAGAATTTGCTTTTTTGCTTTTACATTCATAAACAGCTATATTACACACTGCATAAGAGGTAATATCTGAAAAAGCATAATAGGGGCACTTTAAAGCCAGCTGCTTTGGCCAATCAATCTGTTTGTTCTATCTACGTAAACTATTTATTTTCGCTCTGAACCGGCTCAACTCAATGCATCGCGCCATGGGAATTTTCCTAGCCCTTCTCCTTCTCCTTCCCCAGCACCACCTGCCTAGATCTGCAAGGAGGTTCTCCCTACTTTCCTTGCAGCAGCTCGTATCGTATTCACGGTATGTGCATGTTTTGGCAGTAGCCTTCACTCATGCCAGCAGCAGCGGTGTAGCAGATCTAGTCCGCCAAGATAAATCCTATGTACATCCCATTCTTATCAATAAAATGCTGTTTAATTCTATTCCAAGAGTTGTCACAATAGTAATAAGGTTTTTATAATAAATTGAAATATCAAATAATACATTAAAAGACATATATGTCATACATGATGCACGCAACCACAGCACATGACCTTCTGTAACGTCCACATCTAGAAAACACACACTCCCCGTTAATCCTGTCTGAATTGGAACACAAAATCACAGACGCTTGGTGATAAGACTTTAGAAAACTAGTCACGTCCGAATAGAGCTTATGAATGACTCATTTATTGTCATCTCTGCATATTAAACTAGGATAGGAGAAGGTATTTTAACATCGTATAAATTCCACACTTCGGCTTTAAGAATCTATGAGATTGGTGGGTAATGGGTGATGACGATGGAGGTTTATGGATCTCAGGTGTTGAAGAACACTCAATGCAATTAAGAGGAAAGATATTGTGCTGCATAAACATTTTCATACCTGCATCCGGAGTCCCTGAATGAGTCACACACACAAACGCTGAGACAGAGAGAAAAGTGGATGTACATGAGGACGACTGCCAGTTGACATCACTATGAGGGATTCCTAGACTACTAAACTTGAGTTGGCCAGACAAAGACAGTGTGGAAAAGAAAGAACAGGAAAATGGACTGGGAGAGGAACATAAAGGTCAGACTGAGAGGAAAGAGGAGCATGATTTCTATGATGACTGGTCTTGACTTTTGGAGAAGGTTGAAATGATGTAGATGGAACACAGCCAAGACAAAATCACCATGACTTTCCATTGACTGTTACTCTGTCATTATTTACTCTCGTGTCGCCCCGAACCTGTATGGTCTTCTTCCTGAAACACAAAAGGAGTTATTTTTCAGAACATCCTTGCTGCTCTTTTTCATACAATGAAACTGAATGGGCACTAGTGCAAATGACATCAGGTTTGACGTCAGTTATGTTTATTTGCACACAAATAATCTGTTAGTTATTAGATTGATGGCTCAATTAGACTGAAAAACATTTGTGTAAACATAGCAATCAATCTGATTGAGCTTGATCAGATTGGAATTTCGATCAAATTGAAAGGGGCGGTGTAGACCTGAAATAATCCGGTCAAGAGGAAAAAAATAAGAATGTAAACACTTTACTCAGACCATTTTCTCTGTCGGATTAAATGCACAGTGCTGAGATGTGTATGTTTACATACAGTGCCCGGCCAAAAAAAAGGTCGCTGTTTGGATTTAAATGCTTAAGAGTCTATGATTGGATCATTATTGCAGTGATTATTATATTTCTAGCATGTTATATGTTTGGCAACAGTTCTTCTAACCCTAATTGATGGAGTGTGTAGCTTTTCATTTCTTAAACAACCATGTAGGAAGACACATCATGGCCATATTCCAGGATGACAATGTCAAGATTCATCAGACTCAGACTGGGAAAGAATGGCTGGGAAAGAATCATTTTCACACATGAATCGGCTCCTCTGAATCCAGACTTTAAATTCATTGAAAGTCTTTGGGATGTGCTGGAGGAGACTTTACAGAGTGCTGGACTCTTACATTGGCAATACAAGATCTTGACCAAAAACTGATGCACCTCTTGATGGAAATAACATCACAACATTTATTTCCAATCATTTACTCTTAAGCATTTGCTTATTTAAATTCAAACAGTGACTTTTTTTGGCCGGGCATTGTATGTTTTACATCATATGAACCTGCATGTGTTTATTTTAGTGCTGTCAAAATTAATGTGTTAACGCATGCGATTAATTTTTTCAGTTTAACGCGTTAAAAATATTTAATCCAATTAACGCATTCCGTCATAATTTGGCTAGCGTTACATTATATGATCATGCTTTTATTCATGCAAATGCTTTAAACCATTCAAGCATGACAAGACAAAAGAGAACGCACTGTCTGTGAATGTCCTGTCTATGTGACACACACGACACACAGAAAGACGCGCTCCAGAATCGAGTTCTCTTTCACGTTTGAACAAACAATAACACACAGAATTATGCCAAAATGCCCGTCTTGTCGAGTATTCTCATAAGAGCAGTCTTAAATGAGTTAAATAACGTCTTTAAATGAACTGAAGAGTGAAAGTGTGAAAATGAGATGCGCATCAGACCCGCGTCATGTTCGGCAGCGGCAGATCTTAAAGTGACAGCAGCCTAATAAACCAGTTACTGTGATGTCTGTCATTAATGTGTTAATTGTAGCTTTAATAAGGATTAATCTATATTTAATTTATTATTTATGCAGTTAAGACTGTAAAGTGTTTGATAACAATGAAATATTCAATTTCTGTATATGTCTAACGGGTAGGAAGGCCACAGGTAAATATGACATTTATTATAATGGGTTTATGTGAAGATTGTTTTTTTTAAAGCCTAATTAATGTTGCGATTTACAGTTTTAAATTATACTGTAATGTTGAATGTCTATCATTAATGTTAAAAAAAAATATCAATTTCATAGAGACATCAGTAGCAGTATCAGTGATACTGGCCTTCATTCATAAAAAGATATATAAAAATACAACAAATATTTAAAATATACTGTCTTTAAGTTGTTTCTACATTCATTTGGAGATTCATCTGAAATTATTAAAATATAAAAATATTAAAAACTTTTAAAAAAGTGATTAATTACAGAAATGCGTGATAAAATTAGTTAATTCGATTGACAGCACTAGTTTATTTACATCTCACGTCTTACAAACTGGTCAGTGAAGGACACTGAATATTTACTAAACATTAGAGATGTCCCGAGCCAATCTCAAGGATCAGGATTGGAGCTGATTAAGCATTTTTTTTTTACTTATCTGTATCAGCTAGCCTAAGCCTGATCCTTTATTTTACATCAGCTGTCATGGTATTCAACAATATTATTGATCTGCCTGCATTGACACCATTGTATGAGAACTGAACTGAGCTGGACGAAGACATCACTGTTTTCTCCAGAGCGGCTGTACAGATAAATGAACTAAATTAATAACTTTTTTACAACAGAAATGAACCATCTCTGAACTACTTAAGCTGAACAATGACAATTTTCTTCTAGATCTGCTGTACAGCCAAAATAAACTTTGTTGCATTATTTTCCTGTTATCACTGTAAAGCTGCTTTGAAACAATCTGTATGGTAAAAAGCACTGTATAAGTAAAAGTGACTTGACTTGACTTGAAGGTGTTAGTTCTTACATGTCTCATCGCAGTTGTCATTGACGTTTAACCTGATGCAACATATTAGATCCGGAATGCAAATTAGAATAGAAAGATACCAATCTTAATACCAAACAAATACCAATTTAAACGTTGGCCTCTTCCTCACACAAATCTACTTTAGATTGGAGTATTGTGCACAAGTTGTATTGCCTCTACTTTTTTGTCATTTTTGGAGCTCAACAGCCCCAGTCCCTGTTCACTTTCATTGAATGGGAAAGTGGACAGAAAAACTCTTGACTTTTGAGCTCCATAGAGGAAATCCCTGTATCCCAAACAGTAGTGCATGCCACCAAGGTCATGGGTTCAGTTCCTAGGGAATACATGAGCTGGTGTACCTCAATACAAGTTGCTTTGGATTAAAGTGGGAAAAGTTAGACTCTCAACATCAGGGCGAATAAATGATTCATTTAATCTTTGATGTTCAATTTTTATTTAATAAGACATTCCTTTAATCTGCTTTTAAACCCATTGCTTTTGAATACACTATCAAGTAGAATCATTGTAACATCCTCAAAGCTGAAAGTGCAGAATAAATAAAGACCCAAGTCTTTGTCATGACATCCAGCGGGACCAAAGTGTGATTCATAGTGGATTTACTGACCATATAAACGTTCCCAGTGAATTCTGGCCGTGCACCAGTTTCAGTGAGAGCTTGATGTTTTATTAAGAGAAGTGCTGGCTTTTATCACGCATACTGCTAATCAACAACATAAGTCCTCTCTCTGGCACATATGTCCTCTGCTCTCCCCTGTATGAAGCTGCTGAGGTAAGAAGATCGAGTTTTCCACTTAGTGGAGCACAAGGGCTCCCTCCCCTTTTCCCACAGTCATCTCAGCGGTGTGTGTGTGTGTGTGTGTGGACGTACCTCTGCGCACCTTTAAAGACACAGGAGCTAAAAGCACAATTTATAAACAGGTGTTTTATGTGTGTGAAAGCATGCAGTCAGCAGCATCAGTACACATCTATGTTAACAAGTGGTCAGCGCAAAGAAATAATAAATAAATAATAATGTTATTTCCCACCAAATTACCAAATTTGCCTGGTGGGAAGCAGCAGGGGACGGCAAGATGAAACACAAATGGGCTTCGTTATTTCAAACCGGGCCTTGATTTCACAGACTCTGGTGTTTCGTTCTTCAGTAGGCCCTTTGTGAGGATGTCATTTATTTCATACTGGGTTCGGATGGAATAGTTATACGTTTGCTAGCGGCTATACCCTATTAGCATAATTTCTCTTGAAATGGTTCTGAAATTGCAGTGGAAATGACAAGTCGTGCGCTCCTTGCTCTTGTATTCGTATTGTCGGCGATGTTGGAAAGAAAAAGAAAATATGTGTGTGTAACTAAAGGGTACTAATACAGTGAAAATGGTGATTTTGGAACTGCGTTAATGACAGTACTGCAGCGCTCTGATGCCTCGCGCACCTAATTCCTTCACAGGACGCAGCGGTTTGCTCAGCCGCTCTGCTCATTATGAAATACCTCCTGGTGCTTCAAACCAGCTTCACATACTCGCGCACACACAGTGTCACTTCTCTGATTCTCTCGGTTTAACGCAATACTCTGTTAGAACCTTACAGCGCCGCATTCTCTTTTGTCTATACGGCCTGAATCAGGTCTTTTTGACAGTGAAAAATGGAAGAGGTTTGTCTCTCATTGCCGTTGTCTAGTTAGACTAAATGCAAACTTCCTTTCTTTCTTGTCCTCGGGTTGTCTCACGCAGGAAACATGTTTTAGACCGTGTGAATCTCCTTTCTTTCCTTTGCTTTCATCAGGTAAGACGCTTCCAGCACGTCTGACGTGAAGCCCAAAGTACTTTTGAGTAACTAGAAGAGCTCACTTCCTCACTTAAGGATGTTGACAAAGAGGAATCACTTTGACAATGACGACTATTCCTAAAGCAGTGCCGCACATTCTATCGGCAATAAGTCTGGTCCACTTTCAAGTCGAGTCGAGTTTTGTTTGAATAGTGCTTGTTTTGCTAGGTTGTAGAAGATACAGCGGACTAGCATGTATTGACAAACAGTTGCATATTTATATAACAGTTCCCATGTTTACAGTTTTTTGTTCACATAGCCTTTGCCTAAAAGATCTTCTAAATGTAGTCAATATTTCATGAATTTTCATGGACATTGACATGCAGCCTGTAATCGTGTTTCCTGACATTTATATGATCCTGATTTTGACGCTGAGGAAAATCTGCCTGTGAATGCTTTATATAAATACAAGATAGGTAGGTCCAAATCCAGGTGATCACTTATATTAATGTTATATATCATATCGTCATATCGTCCAGCCCTAAAACTTGTATAGTTTTTGTCTGTGTTTATTTAAATCATACAATTAGGCAGAATATACAATGGTAAATATTTAATTGATGAGTTGTCAATACAATATATAACAATACAATTTATAGTGTATGATTTTACCCCAAAGATTTTAGCAAAGTTCCTTGATTATTACGCAGGAATGAGAGTATAGTTCCTAGCCATATCGGTCTAGAAAATCGCAACTTTTCATTTTTCGTCCGGTCTTAGTACATGATGTAACTACAGAAGAGTCGAGTTTTAAATAGGAAAAATATCGAAAGTCTTTGGTCATTTTTGAGCGAGATGCTAACGGTCTAATCAGATTCAATGATCTATGCTAAGCTATGCTAAAAGTTCTACCGCCAGATCCGGAGATCGGCTGAATGGATTCGAAAACGGTAAAACTTAACTGTTTAACTCTAGGGGAGTTGGAAAATGAGCCTATTTTCAAAAAAGTGTTCCTTTGGAGTGTTCCTTTAAGTGGAGTGTTCCTTTAAGACCGGTCTCGAGTACTACAACACTACTAAAAACAAGCTTTTGCCTCGCAAACTCTGGCAAATTCAATGATTCTTTTCTCTTCATAAACATTCATCTTAACAGCCAAGTAACACTCAACTAAACGTAACTGGCATGTGTTGTATATTAGGTGATGTTCGAGATTGAACTTAAGCTCTGTTCATTTAAAAATGTTTTGCTGATGTTCATATTAAGTATTTCAGCGTTACTGAAAGAACGTTTGTTCATAACTTTGAGAGAACCTTGCCAGAACGTTCTCTGTTAGCCTGGATTACACCAGAGCAATGTCTTCACAATGGGTACTTGAATGTAATGAGAACTGTTTAGTCTCAAGAAGTTACTATAAAAGAACAACGTTCACAAGCCTTTCATTCACAGTTACTCAGCTGTCCAATGCGACATTATACTGTACATCGCTGGCAGGTGCAGATGTGTGGAGCATTGAACATGTTCTCGCCATTTCCATTGCATTGTTCTCACATCTCTCTATATTTAGGGCAGACTGATCATTTTGGACAAGATCCCAAAATGAGTCTTTATTTATTTATTTATTTATTTATGTCTTTATTTTTTGTTCCCCCGCCCCCTGTCCTCATTATTTCTACAGACTTTGCACTATCAAAGCAGAACAAAAGAATGTATGCTTCAGTAATCACTTGTCACCCTTTCATTTCCTATCATTCAGTGTCAAGAGTGAGATTTTGAACAAATAACGAAGTTGGCTTAACCTTCAGGGACCAAGAGAAAACTTTCATGATAGATATGAGCGCAAAGACTTCTTTTCGCTTTTCATTCTTCCCAAACATTAAAGCAGACAGACATTATAATCCAATTAACCAAAAGGATGGAAAGAAAAAAGCAACATTAGATTCATTAAAGAAAAGAAAATCAACTGTAATCACTGCAGAGCTGTTCCTAACTGATGGCACGCTTGCAGTTTCACAGATCCAATACAAAACTTGCATTTGCCGTAATTAATTTGGAAGCTGTTTGATAAGTGGCATTGACAAGGAGATTACTGGTTCAAATGAGAACAATTTCTGCTCGTGTTCGTGATGCTGGCGCAAAGTTGATGAGGAGGCACTCTTACTTTCAGACACCCTTGAGAAATGAAATATTGTTTTTTAGCCAACAATAAAGATCATTAGATGAGAGGATAAAGTAATTACTGCAGTTTTAATTCTCCTTTAAATTAAACGGCATTTTCATAACACAATGCCTCAAAGGAGATATTTTTTATAGGCACCGAAGGAAAGGGAAATTAAACCATTCATAATTAGTGTTTATTTTGTATGAACAAAACTTTGCCATTTTAATTTGCTTGATATTTATTTCGCTGGCTGGAAAGAGAATCGTTTTGAAGCTTGCAATCAGCGTTGAACGTGAAAACAGGCAAGAACTGACCTTGGTACATTTGTCTTTGCAATGTGCAGAAATCTTTTATGACGGTGCGCTTACGTTAGTATCGGAGCGATTGCATCGCGCCTGTTATTGTGAAGTGTGGACCGCTCAAGGTCTGTTTAAGCTCTCTAAATCACTCTCATTCTCAGCAGCATTAGTGCCATTATTTATAATACTCTTAAACAACTTTAGGCATTGGTGCTTTTTTCCGTAGTGGCCGTAATTTGATTATTTTAATGATCTCATTCCACACTGGGGACTCTTGGCGCCCCGAGGGAAAGTCACGCTCCAACGAGTCGCTCAAATGTTTTATCAGGCCAAAGATAGTCGTGTGCTAGATGGTGATGAGTGGCTCTCTGTGGACGTTGCCTTATTGTACCCCTTCCCAAAGTGTCTTATAATAACACATTTAAGTTAATTTAATATATTGGCATGAAAACACTTTGTCATCTTGCATTACGGTGTCTTATAAGTCAAGTGCCAAAAGGATGATAACTTCTTATGTTGTATGAGTTCATATTTCTCATGATCTTAGTTTGCTTTGTAGACAAACATAAATCATGCCTCCTGTATGAGAATCTTACAAAACTAACATTTTAATTAACTTTTTTTTATTTTAGTGGGTAAAATGGAGATATTGATGGAAAATCAATCCAACATAAATTTCCAACATAACTAATCTGGATTACGTAATCAGAGTCCAAAAATGAAGTACTTGTATTCAGACTACAGTTACTTTTTTATTGATTACATGATTACATGTTATTCTCACAATTGCAGTGTTATTCATAATTCATTGATTCTCCCTACTACTACTTTGTTTAATATTTTTAATTTTCTTTTCTATAAAAGTCTAATGCTTTTATACATTCAGAAGGTTTTTGGAATTGCACAGCCACTGGTCATGTGACTATTACTGAAAACTGAGAGCCACACAGCAATTGATCAATGGATTTATAGAAATCATTTCACATTTAACAAGTGTTTTCTCAACATTGCAACATTGCATATCTAATCAGCTCCTGACAAACACATTATTTATTATTTGAATTATCATAGACTCAGTGAGTCATTTAACCATGTATTGCTGTCGGTGGAAGGCTTTTTGACCTAATATATTTACTTGAAGTACCCCTGATATTTTAAATTAATATGTTAGGTCAATAATAAAATTAATTTATTATATTATATTATATTATAAATAATAAAATTAAGTCACATGATATGCAGGTAAACACATATTTTAGTTTTTAGTTTTATTTTGATTGTTTTTATTTTAAAATTATTTTAGTCTGGGAAACCCTGACGTAATGTAATATTTAATGCACTTCATGTTGTTGATAACAAAGAATATTTTTAGTTATTATTTCAGCTAGCATTCAAGGCAATATTTCTCATTTTTATTTAGTTTAACTTGGTGTATTAAAAAACTAAAACTAAAATAAAAATGAATAAAAACGATATAAATGTATTAAAAAGAAATTAAAATAACAAAAACACAATGACATGACTAAAACTTTAATTAAATTTAAAATGAAAACAAATTCAAAATATTAATAACAACCAAAAAAATCTATCCATGATACTAAAATAATACTGATTTGAACACTGTTTAAAAGCATCCCAGGATGCACCATTTGTGTTATTTCATAGTTATAGTAAGACTTTCATTAAATAATTATTTATTAATTATTAGACAGTGTGAACATGCAGTTATAGTACTGTCTCTGTTAGTTTGATCACCTCAAATTGTAATAATGCAAATCAAATAAAAAAAAAATTTGTCCAGTTACTCTGACCTTTTATTACAGTATATTATTACATTTAAACTAAATTAGGAATGCATGAATTATGATGAGTCCAGGAGGAAATTGCTGTGTGATTGGACTGTGTTCCTCAGAGAGAGGTTAATGAGGATGTAAGCAGATGAATTTGTTCCAAACAACTAACACGTTTCACTTTTGCAAGTTGGCTCTACTTGAAAGTGGGCGATGTGTCTCCTGATTTCACCTTTCTCCTCCTCCAGTTGTTTGAAACTGAACAGACAGAAAGATGTGGTTGTCTTTGCCTTCCCACAGATGTTTGACTTCTGTTTGACCTGTGTGGTAAGAGGTTCAGAATCAAATATGACTGCTGTTTTGCTAACTTGGGCAATGAATTAGACCATATCTTTTCAACCACACAACCTTCTTCAAAACGTTCTCTCAACCTAAACTTTACGGTAACACTTTATTTTGATGGTCTCCTTTAGACATTCTGTTGACTGTAAGTAACATTGCACCTACATGTTAACCAACTCTCATTATAGTATTAGTAGAGTATTAGTAGACTACTAATCATTTCTGCTAACACTTCATTTTGATGGTCTCCCAACAGACATTCTACTGAATATGAAATAACTTTGTCCATGCATGTCAACTTATTCTGCTATCCCTAACTGATATTAAACTAAGGCCCTGTTTAAACCTGGTGCGTTTTGGTCAATATGATCATAAGTAGACGAGGGAGAGACATTCCCGTTTACACCTGGTGTTTTAATTTTGTCCACTTTCAACCACTTCTGTCCTGATTTCTTTGAGGGTAAATTTATGGATTTTTTTTAGATCCTTCGATCTAATGGATGAAATAAGCTCACGCAATTTACATATGAACACGAAACGAGACAGCAGAAAAACATATGGAGAGCATCAGCTTTTGTTTCTGCTCTGATAGCCGCGAGACCAGCCGAACGCTGTGAGTGTGTGTTAGAAATCAGGAATGGTGAGAGAACATTGTGTTTGGTACGTTTTTCATCTTTAAACCAAACTTAGGTCTTCAGGCGACAAAGTTTAAATCCCGTCAGGCTAGCCCGCTTATGAATGCATTCGACCACGAGAGTTTACACTACGAAAGCAATCCGGTTGAATGCGTTTTCGACTACCTCTGGAAGTGGTAGAAAGTGGACAAGCTCAAAATGTTTTATACCCTGTTCACACCTGTATTTAGCATTGTGATCCGATCGATCAAAACACGTTAATACCAGGTGTAAACTAAGACTCTAATGAGAGTTATGCCTATTTCAGACTACACGTCTTTAAACGTCGGCAGATCGCTGTGCTGTTCAGACTACATGATTTGCTGTCTGTAATCTGGAGTCTTGAAGTCGTGTTCGCACTACGTGACACTACGTAAATGATCCGCAATGGGGGTAACCATAGACTGTAAAAAAAAGATGGACGACGCACCTTCACTCTCTTCCATTGAAGTAAGTGAAGCCGCCAGTGGCGGTGACATCTTGGGTCTCGAGTCTGCGCAGTAGTGAGCACGAAGTGGAGCCACAATTTCAAGGTCCCGCCCACACTCCTATCTAATCAATCACACACCCCTGAACTGTTGTGAAATAAACAGTTATGGAAATGTAGAAATTAAAGTTCACGAGTTCGCACTTACAAATAAGTCAGATAGAATAAATGGTATGCGTATTTGGCGTGCTGTCCGAGGAGAGGGCTCTGAGCTCGGTATTTGGCCCAAACCCAGAGTACTCCCCCCGTAGTCCTGGCTGTGGTAGGAACTATATATATATATATATATATAGGCTTCCTCTCATGCTGATAGGATAGATGTGGTAATTGCCGATGATGAGTTGTTTTGGATAGATCATTTGAACGTGCTCCTTCCGAACTTTGTTAATAAAAAAAGCTCCAATCTCCTCCCAAAGTTCCCGAAAATGCCCGTTGGTGCCTCAGTGACTACTTCACTCAGAGAAGCTGTCAATCTCAGCTGTCAATCATAACGTCACAGCCCCGTTTTTATAGCATCAAATAACTAACTAAAACCAAACCTATTTAAAGAACGAACACTTGAACTTACATCAGCGTGATAAAAACTGCCTAAAATGACAGAAACCATCTTTGGAAAAAATGTATTTAAAGTGTAATTTGATTGTTTAGTTTGCCTATGTCCCATTAAATTACACGGAGAGGGTGGGGTTTATGAGCTATACTCAGCCACCTGGGGGCGATCGAGGCGCTTTGGCTTCACTTTTCAGGACTCGTTTGGGAGTCACACACTACACAAGCTGACAACAACTCTATCACCCAACGACTCTATCCGGTCCCCAAACCACGTTTTGTCACGAAAACACACGCAAGAAGTGGAATGCGAAACAATTTGCGAAACAGGAGTTGTTTATTTGAAAATGGACGTTGGGAAGAAATTAGCGCTGCAAGCTGTTTGCGCAATGATCTGTTCTGAAAAACCCAGAAAAGGAAAAAACTAAGATTATAGGTGAAAGAATGGATCAGCACACGCGGGCAGCAGGGATTGTCTGTGCTACAGAGAGAGTTAAAACGTTTATAATGAAAAAGTAGCTGCCTGCTCGTGTTGTGGTTTGGCAACCCATGCCTTGCTCTCTCATTGGCTGTAGCTCATCGCGACACTTGACACCACAGGATATTTATCATGCTAGATATTTGTCTGGCGTCTGGGAGGCGTTGGCGAGCCTCTTTGATGCGTCGTTGAGTAGTTCACACATAAAGATTGGTGAACGCTGATCACCCACTGATTTGCCCCGATCACACCCCGACCTGTTGGTGAGCTTGTTGACTTGCAAATCGGGCTTAAAATCCTGTAGTGTGAACTTGGCATTAGTTGACATGTGGGTGCAACGTTACTTGTAGTCAACAGAATGTCTAAAGGGGACCATCAAAATAAAGTGTAACAACTTGGTAGTTGTCATGACAATCAGCATGTGATGCATTGTTTCCTGAAATTTTAATTAATTAGAAGTGTATATTATGCTTCTGTGACCCACTAAACAAGTGTGTAAACACATTGTTTTATAGTATCTGCCGTTTCAGATGCAGCTTCTGTACCACCTTTGCAGTGTGCGGACAGCTTTAGAAAAAAAGATGTGGTTCTCAGATGCGGCTGGAACGCTAGATAATGTGTCCAAAGCAGTAGTGGGAAGCAGTTCTTCCAAACACAGCATCCAGCCCGAGGCTTTCCACACTCAAAACAGCACTAATGTTTCCTTTCATTCTCATGTCCTCCCGTAATACATTCACCCCAGTATCTCAGCTCACCTGATGACTCATTGATTTCAGAGCCATCGGGCCTTTTAAGTCATTTATGAAAACAACATCTTCTGTATTTATGGTTGCAAAGGTCTCATATACATCACTACAAAATCATCACAAAATCACTTTCAGGCTCCGTATTCCTTCTGAGATGGTGGCAACGCAGTCGATAAACAAACATTTTCCCCTCCATACCTTTACCTTCATAATCTCATCCATTTACAATGTAATTTACAGCTAAATCTAGTCGGTGAAACAGTAATTGTTTTGTATTGGATTTTAATGAGTGCGAGGTGAATCCAGACACCTCTGTGCGCTGTAACCGTCTCTTATGACAGACGACTAAAGGAGAGAGTTATCAGTGTGCATTTACATCTCACCGGCAATTCAAAGAGCACTATAAAGGGCACGAGCCGTGGCTGACGGTACCAGTGTTCATGTCACTGTGTTATTAACTAGTTATCAAAGGCTTTTGCCTCACCTTTCCCGCGGATCAATGATGGTGCAATTAAAAGGTACTTTTCAAGAAGCGATCTTAATTATAAGTGCTGCAGCTGAAGTCATAAACTCGCTCTTTGTAACTTTCCCTCCTGTTCTCCTGTCACTCCAGGGTGAGCTCTCCTCCTTAAATTATTCATGAGTAGTAGCATGTTAGGATTATACTCGTTAAAAAGTAATGAGGTACTGCGATAATAAAAGGTTGTCCTGTATTGTTTTACTAAGTGTCTCTCACCAGTGGAGGTAGTTGCTCGCCTGCGGCTCTTATGAAAGGGATTTTGACTCTTGGCAGGGAAATAAAGGAAAACCAAAAGCGCGCCATGAAAACCCGAAACGTGCATCCCAACAGATGCAGAGGCACACAGCTGTTGAAACAGAGAAGCTAAAAGCTGTCTTGACCTGTTTGCCTTTTTTCCTCATTGAACTGCGAGATGATCTGAGCGGCTTATGCAAAGTCCTGAGAAATTGATGGAAGTGCAGAACGTCTTTGCTTTTGTTATGAAGCGATTTGAGCGCCGATCATAGACACGTTGACGGTGTTTGCTACCTCTTATGTGACCTGTCTTTTAGAGATACTGTGGTGTCAACACACTTTAAAAGTAACTAAAAAATATGTTACCAATAGGAACTAATGGTGCGACATTTTTTTTTTCATTCCTTCCCAACTTTCTGTCTTAATTTTTGTTTCTATATGTTTCAAATATCACCATAAAGGTGTAACTTTACCATATATATGTTTATTTTGCTCAACTATCCACTGTCAAATATAATGAAGGCAAAAAGCCAATGAGATAAATGTAATTCCAAGACGTTCTACGATTTTATTCATTTCCATTACTGTTCTAAGCCTGAAAATCATAAGTTTGAAATTTCCAGACATAGACTGTATTGTTAGGTTTATGTTTGTATCTTCTTGTTTTCTGTGTGCCTTTGTTCCCTATGTTCCCGCTTTTCGGTTGTTATAATGGACTGTGTCCGAAATCACCAGAGGTGGAAAGAGTAATAAAATATTCTACTCAAGTAAAAGTACTATTACTTGGATTAAATTTTACATAAGTAAAAGTCAAATTATCGGTCTAAAAATCTACTCAAGTAAAAGTAAAAAGTAGTTCATTTAAAATTTACTCAAATTACTTTCAAATTCATTTCAAATTTACTAAAAATTACTGAGTTAACAGCGGGGTAGGGTATCCCTTGTAGGGTTGTAATAGAATTCGATTTTTACGATATGATAACCATCTCAGAAAACATCAGAGTTTCACAGCAGCACGGTATTAAACAATTATTTAATAAATAAACTGTATTATTAAATTATGGTTATTATTATCATCAGTTAAAATGGCCGTTAAATGAATAAAAACAGGTTTTTTTGGTTGAACAAATGCATTATTATAACATTATTATAACCATTTAAAATTTCAATAAAACATGTCTAATCAACTAAATTCAATAAATGATTATGAATTAGATTAACAACTTATTTTTATCATTAATTTATTAAAATGTTTAAGAATAACTGTGAAATTTTTCTTTTTATGATTTAATACAAATATATTATCAAAAACGGTGGTAATCAAATAAAATGTAACAAACTTTTATCCTTTTATTTTTTGGCAAAGTGCTGCAAAACAGAGATTTACTTAATTAAACCATGGATTAAAAAATATATTCTATAATATTCTATTATTATTATTATTTTGACAAGTACATTCTATTGTAGGCCTATAATAGTAATATATTTTTGTCATAATTTCTTCTAGTTAAACCAAACTTTTATTTTGACGGGTTGTAGTGAAGACCTGTTTCAGAGTGTATTTGACAATGGGTTTTATTCAAATAAAATGATGAAAATGCTCATTAGGGGTTCTCTCAGATCAGCTCACGAGCATCACGCCTACTTGAGTATGTAGTAGACGGCGCTGCTTATTCACACAGAGACAGAACAAGCAGATCATATATTTATATAGCAGTGTTTTGCACTTTAATATTCACAGACCATGTTGCGATTTGATATTGTACAGCTCTACTTTCGATTTATTCATTCATCCATCTGTTTGCGTGTTTTATGTGACATCTGCGTTATACTGTAAATTCAATTTTCATGACTGGATTCCCCCTGCATCACAGAAATCATTCGGCCTTAAGTTATAAACATACCTTTATCTGCACAGAGGGATGGTGTTCCCGAACATGCTCTATGTTTCCTCCTTTTGCAGACACATTTTTTGCAAATTGGATATCCTCCAGGACAACCACACGTTCATTTTTTTTTCTGTATCCAAAGTATTTCCATACTAGCCAGGGGTTCACGACGGTGTTTCGCTTTCAGCTGGGTCTACATCACTGACGTCTGTCTTGTCCGTCGATGCAGTCGTTTCCGGAGCGCGATTTTCCCCCTTTGTATTATTTATTTATTTTTACTCAGTAACGGATATGGTTTAAAATGTAGCGAAGTACAATACTTCAAACAAAACATACTTAAGTAAAAGTAAAATTACAGATTTTTAAAACTACTTAAAAAAGTAGAAGTACACAGAAAAACTACTCAATTACAGTAACGCGAGTAAATGTAATTCGTTACTTTCCACCTCTGGAAATCACCCCCTATACCCTTAAATTGGGCACTATTTGAGGGGACAGCCATTTGTACTGGTGTCCGAAACCGAAAAGTGGACGTTATTGAGAGCACTCATTCAATCCCACAATGCATCGCAATAACGAGTGTACAACTGATGTATGCTCAATGGCTGGAGAATACCCATAATGCACTGTGAGGGTTGTGCCGAATGAATTTCTGCGTTTCGCAAGAAGATGGATCTGAAGCTGAATCATCAATCCAATTTCCATATCGCTGGTTCAATGTGAATACAGCGTAATATCATACAGGTATATTCCTTTCGATTATTAAATTGTTTAATTAAGGTTTATACATGCTAGTTTCCATGGCAGAGTTCAAGATAAATCTTTTCATTACTACTTGAGCTGCCAGTTTGTTATGTTTTAAATGATTATTAAACAGCAAGCACAAACTATATAAAAGGGGCAGCCCTTCCAGAGCACTCAGTGTCCGAATTCACTCACCCGTTTGCATTCACTCCTTCATGTGGACTATATTAGTGGAGTAATGTAGGGAATAGTGAATGAGGGTATAGGGCAGGGTTCCTCAAATCCAGCTCTGAAGGGCCACTGTCCTGCAGAGTTTAGCTCCAACCCTGATCAAACTCACTTACCTGCAATTTTCTAGTAACTCTGAAGACCTTGACTAGCTTGTTCAGGTGTGTTTGATTAGGGTTGGAACTAAACTCTCTATGGTTGAACCGGATTTGTGGAACCCTGGTATTGGGGATGGCGCTTTCGAACACAGCTATGGTTACTCATTAGTTGATTGATTAGTCCCCACCTGTTCCTTGTTTTCCTCCTCAGTTACCCTGTGTATAGAGGGTATGCATCGCTGTCACTTTCCCGCCAGAACACGCCCCCTCAGCCGGACTGAGTGGCAAAAGAGCTGCTGCATGACTGGATTTAATAGGGGAAACGCGAGTAAAACACTCCTACTAGCCACCTTGGCGGGTTGAAATTTACATATAATATATACATTTTTGTCAGAAGTGTTCAGCCTCCCTAAATTTCTACCTAGGCCACCTAAAAAAATTCTGATTAGCTCCGTAATATGTTCACAATCGCCTGAAGTCCCCTTTAAAACTTTTAAAACAGCGGCATGCTTCGGCTCCTCCCCGTCTTTTAGTCTGCGATATTCAGCGCGTTCTTCAATCCGCAACGGCAATTCGCCGCAGTTCACGTTGTAAATAGTGCAGCGCTCTCGAGATCTACGGCATCGCTGTCACTTTCCCGCCAGAACACGCCCCCTCAGCCGGACTGAGTGGCAAAAGAGCTGCTGCATGACTGGATTTAATAGGGGAAACGCGAGTAAAACAAACGATTATCAGTTTAAACTAAAGTTTGGACTCCATATAGTGTTTACACAGTTTACTTACAGCTTACCAAAGAACCAGTGATCCATGGATATTGACATGCAGCCATTTGCATGTCATTTATATGAGCCTGATTTCGATGCCAGGGAAATATAAAGCAAATTTGCCTGTAAATACTTTATATCAATACAATCAGGGCTTGACATTAACACCCGCCAACCTGCCAAATGCGGGTGGATTTCAGCAGTGGCGTGTAACGCAGTCACTCCTACTAGCCACCTTGGCGGGTTGAAATTTACATATAATATATACATTTTTGTCAGAAGTGTTCAGCCTCCCTAAATTTCTACCTAGGCCACCTAAAAAAATTCTGATTAGCTCCGTAATATGTTCACAATCTCCTGAAGTCCTCTTTAAAACTTTTAAAACGGCGGCATGCTACGGCTCCTCCCCGTCTTTTAGTCTGCGATATTCAGCGCGTTCTTCAATCCGCAACGGCAATTCGCCGCAGTTCACGTTGTAAATAGTGCAGCGCTCTCGAGATCTACGGCAGCCGATGCTGTTCGCATGAGCACCACGACGCTTGGGCGGGATACAACGTAAAACAGCACAGGCCAGAACGAAATTGTTGAATAAAGTTGTTATTTTTGTTTGTTTTTGCGCTCAAAAAGTATTCTTGTCGCTTCATTAAATTAAGGTTAAACCACTGGCGTCACACGGACTATTTTACTACCGTTCTGGACCTTGAAAGTGTTAATTAAAATGCTGTCTATGAATTATAGAAGTGGCAAATAGATATATTCATGTGCTGTTATTCTTTTAAATAGAAAACAAAAAAGGAATGGTTTAATAAAGGGCACATTAAACATATTGCCAATCTAGGCATCTAAAGTAACAAAAAAGTTTGTCTATATTCTAAAGAAATATTAATGAATATGATCTGGTTAGTTAAAATTATTTAAAATGAAATCTTTATTCAGGGGTTGACTTAATAGTGTAGAACCTGTACTTTATATGTTCCTGCTTATTTTAGTATTCAACAATATATTAATGCTCAGTTTCACAGACAAGGCTTAAACTAGTCCCAGACTAAAATGCACGTTTGAGCTGTTTGAACTGAAAGCGACTTGCACTGACATATCTTTATATATGCCTGTGCCATTGTTTTGTCTCAAGATACACACAAGTAATGTTTTTTTTTTTTTCCTAAGGCACATTTATAAAAGTGTCCTAATTTGACCTAATTAATCCTGGCATAATCTAAACCATGTTTTTTATTTTTATCATACCTTCACTGGGGGCTGAGCCCCCCTAATATTAAAATCTTAGAAAGGCCCCTGGCGTAGATTGCCCATAATTTTACTCATTCCCTCAGATTTTGTTCTCACACTCAAAGTGCGTGCACATAAAGCCGCCTCAGTACTAACAGTATAAGTGATCCATGTGTCAGGTCTTAAAGTGACAGCAGCCTAATATATATGCTGCCAAATTATGAGATGATATTAAAAATAACTATATGGCAGTTTTTCCCCATGGTATCGGTCAAATGTGGCCAGTGAAAATGCTAAGTGGCTAGTAACTTTGAAAAACCACTAGCCACAGTGGCTGGTGAACAAAAAAGTTAATGCCGTGGCATTTAAACGATGCCCAATTGGCACTAAGGGGCCTAAAGTGTGCCAAGAAAACATCCCCCACACCATTACACCACCACCACCAGCCTGCACAGTGGTAACAAGGCATGATGGATCCATGTTCTCATTCTGTTTACGCCAAATTCTGACTCTACCATCTGAATGTCTCAACAGAAATCGAGACTCATCAGACCAGGCAACATTTTTCCAGTCTTCAACTGTCCAATTTTGGTGAGCTCGTGCAAATTGTAGCCTCTTTTTCCTATTTGTAGTGGAGATGAGTGGTACCCGGTGGGGTCTTCTGCTGTTGTAGCCCATCCGCCTCAAGGTTGTGCGTGTTGTGGCTTCACAAATGCTTTGCTGCATACCTCGGTTGTAACGAGTGGTTATTTCAGTCAAAGTTGCTCTTCTATCAGCTTGAATCAGTCGGCCCATTCTCCTCTGACCTCTAGCATCAACAAGGCATTTTCGCCCACAGGACTGCCGCATACTGGATGTTTTTCCCTTTTCACACCATTCTTTGTAAACTCTAGAAATGGTTGTGCGTGAAAATCCCAGTAACTGAGCAGATTGTGAAATACTCAGACCGGCCCGTCTGGCACCAACAACCATGCCACGCTCAAAATTGCTTAAATCACCTTTCTTTCCCATTCTGACATTCAGTTTGGAGTTCAGGAGATTGTCTTGACCAGGACCACACCCCTAAATGCATTGAAGCAACTGCCATGTGATTGGTTGATTAGATAATTGCATTAATGAGAAATTGAACAGGTGTTCCTAATAATCCTTTAGGTGAGTGTATATATCGTCATTTCGTCCAGCCATAAAACTCTTATATATTTTTTGTCAGTGCTTATTTAAAAACATCCAATATAAAATGGTAAATATTTAATTGATGAGTGTCAAAGCAATATATAACAATACAATTTATAGGGTATGATTTTACCCCAAAATTCAACATATTGACACAAAATGATAACTGCAAATCCACGTTTTGCTGCCTGGAGTCCGGTTGTTTCTGTGAATTGCAGTGATCCATTTGCTTCTATTTTCTGTAGCTTTCGTCAGTCTGTTAAAATATACCTCAGATTTCTTGTCAAATCTATTTGTAAAGTCAATCTTAAAGCTCTTTCCCGTTTTAGATGTGTTTTGTGTGTTTTTCGCGGCATTCACGCTGAAAAACAATGCTGTCGCTCAGTCTTTTTGCCACTTTTTTGTCTTTTTTGGGCGTAACCGTGGTCACTCCGGACGATGGTGACGTCACGTGCATATCCTCTATTCATAGCCCTCTGTTTGAGTTGCTCTTTGTCCGTTCTCATTAGTAATATTGTGGTTTGCTTCATGTCCTGTGTGTTTTGGTGCTGCGGCTTCTAGATCCTGCCTCAACTGGTTACTGGTAACCTGATGGGACCCATAAAAATAACTTTATCAATTAATGTATTTAACTTAATTTACAAATTACAATTTTTACTCAAATAAAACCAGATAATTTAGATGTTTAGAGATAATTTAGAGATCATTTTTAGGTCAACGTATATTAGTAAATATAGATATTATAAACATATAAACATGACATTTAAGACATTCTCGAATTCTGTTAATTTTTAAAATTAGCTTTTCACTAAATTGTTATGCTGATGATATCATTTGAAATGAATTTATGAATAACTGATTTTGTATTAAATTAGAAAGTAAGATAATTTTCACAAATGATTTTGTTTTATGGACAGTTGACTGGAAAACGGAGAGAGAGGGAGAGAAAGGAAGAATAGGTTCAGGACATAACCTAGGTCAGATTCAAGAAAGATTCCAGAAAGCCAGGTTAACTTTCCATCACATGTTGAACCCTCGGTTAATTAACCCAAACCTAGCCGCATAACACACCAGCAACAAATCAATTTACTTGTACTTTTCTTGGGGAATAGAGCTTTTAAAGTCTTTAAAGACACTTTAATATGGAGTATTCTCTATAGACGCAGAAGTAATGATGTTATTTCTAGATATCCCATCAAAATAAAAATCTTCACAAATGTGTCATTCCAATTCCTAAACATTTTCCAAATCTGCCGTGACTCATCTGTGATGCCTCTGTCTATTCTGAAAATGTGAACATTTAATTTGACTCATCGGCTGCTTTGCACATGTAAAATTGGGCAACAAGGAGATGCTTCAGTTATGATTATGAAAGCTTTGTAATAAAGTTTGTTTGATGAAACTGAATCACATCTGAGGTGCTGCAAAGTATGAATCAGTTTTCTTGTGGACACTTCATGTTTAAATGTCAGCGAGAGGCTCTGAGGCTGTTTGCGCGTAGTCGGTTTTGGCAGAACGCAGGATATTTTTAGGAGATGGAAGGTGCTCCCAGACGTCCCCCCTAACGAGTATTCAACACCTCACACACTAATTAAGTATTAATTACTCCCAGATGATACACTTAACCCCCGCTCTATTTCTGGTTCTCTGCGGATGACTAGGGAATACTGTGACGTAGGGGAATTTTCTCGTAATGCTAACCTCTTGCTGTGAAGGGATAACTATAGCAATCAAAAATAGATCGCTCCATTATCTCGCCTGATTAAATCCTGTGGCTGATTGCAAGTCTCTCCATTGTTGTGATATTATACACATTCTGGTTTATATCAATTTGATTGTATGTGGGCATGACTCGGATAATAATTTACTGATAATATTATAGCAGTAATATTACTATGATATTATTACTATCCTAATTTGAAACCATTTTGAACTGATTTCATATTCTTATTGCCACTATCCTTTTTCCTTTTATGAACCTGAAAATTACATTATAATAAATGATTTTACCAGTAGTTTGATTCTTAATGTTCACAATAAATAAATAAATAAACTAAACTAAACATCTTGCTGTCTTGTCCATAACAGCCTAAATTACAGATGACTCATTGTAATTTAGAAAACAATACAGAAGTCTCATAAAATTGACGTGGAATATAAAAAGTATGGTTTGACGCATTTCTTTCTATACATACACATACACTCACTCACTCTCTCTCTCTCTCTCTCTCTCTCTCTCTCTCTCTCTCTCTCTCTCTCTCTCTCTCTCTCTCTCTCTCTCTCTCTCTCTCACACACTCACACACACACACACACTCACACACACACACACACACACACACACACACACACACACACACGTGTCTGGTTCACTATCTTTGTGGGGACTCTCCATAGTCGTAATGGTTTTTATACTGTACAAACTGTATATTCTCTTCCCGTACACTAACCCTACCCCTAAACCTACCCATCACACACAACTTTCTGCATTTTTACATTTTCAAAAAAAAAACAAAAAAACAACCTCATTCTATATGATTTATAAGCTTGTTTCCTCATGGGGACCTTAATTTAGGTCCCAACAGTGACACGAGTCCCCATGAGTCTGTGTGCATTCAGGTTGAAGTGCCCAGCGGGATAGAAAAACATGAACACGTACGCACGCACGCGCACACACACACACACACACACACACACACACACACACACACACACACACACACACACACACACACACACACACACACACACACACACACACACACACACACACACACACACACACACACAGACAGACAGGGTGTAGGATGAGATATGCAATAAACATTAATAATACTACTTTAGGATTTAAGTATGAGCAACAATATTATTGTTGCAAAAAAAAAAAGTAAAACAACTAAATTTAAAGCCTGTGGAGCATAAATAATGACAGAAAGTCATCCTTCATGTTAGAACATCATGCGAGTCTTTCATTCTGAGTGTCTGATCAGTGCTTTAGCTGAAAATAGATTAATCAAAACCCTCTCTTAATTAAGATCTTACAAGCGATGCTAGTTCTTACTCACTGGCTCTACTGTTTCTGCTTATTCAAATTTGTAATTAAAATTATATAGTGAGGCTAATTGGCAGGGGATGAATTTATAGATAGTGTGCACATTTAAAGCGCTGATGTTCACTCTTTTGAGAGGTGTCTGTTTAGCTGCTCAGATTCTTGTAGCTCTGATGGAGGACAAGGCCACATGGAGAATAGTATTGGAATAAAGGTTTAAGTTTCATAATAAAGTTGTCAATAAAGTTGCATTCATAGTCCTGGATTCATCAAGCTTCAGGAATACTGCTTACCACTAAGAAATGAAATGGCACATTATAAAATGAATGAATATAGCAACATTATCAGTTGTGAATTGAGTCTGTTTGTGCGATGCATGGAGTTGTAGCTTATGTACAGCACTCCAAATCAGTCACTTGACAGTTTGGATGCCTTCTTGGAAAGTAGCTGCCTAAATAGTCAGTAGACCACATTCCCTGTCCACATACAAACCCATACATGCAGGCAAACACATATGGAAACGCCAACATCTATACATGCACATGCACTGCAAACTCCCATGCTTCAGACCTGTCAACAGGGAGAGTGGAAACTGTTTGACAAGGCCCAATAAAAGAAACAACAGGTTTAGTTTGAGAAAGTGCGAGAGAGAGAGGGGAAGAGAGATCCCATAGCACAGGCAGGCTGGACACACAGTAATTGCCTTTGAGTGTCAGTAATGGTGTGGATCAGGTATACTAGCTCAGACTGCAGTGCAGAGGAAATGGCTGATAGAGAGAAGAGGAAGAGAAAGACTATAAGTGTGTTCCAATTGACGAGGTCCCTACGCAGTGTTCATTGCTCCCTACCCCCTGAGCACAGGATATTTGTTGAAGTGGACTTCGCTGACAATAATCACTCATTTGGAACTCCCTACATGATAGAACATAAATATTGTAATTTACTTTACTTTCAAATTTTAAATCATATAATATACATATACAAAAAACATTATGTATCTAATTAATATAATTAAAACATGTTTATTACATAGACTACTTATATATACGTATATTTAATTGACTATTGCAGCTATTAATTGACTATTAACATATTTGAAGCTGTACTTTTCATTCAATATGAAAATAAATTTAGATTTGGTTAACTATGTGTAAATGTGTTCTTAAAGGGGTGGTTGATTATGATTTCACTTTTTAAACTTTAGCTAGTGTGTAATGTTGCTGTTTGAGCATAAACAACATCTGCAAAGTTACGACGCTCAAAGTTCAAAGCAAAGGGAGATATTTTCTTTTACAGAAATCGCTTTTTAAGGACTACAACAAATGGCTGGTAGGGACTACAACGACCTTATTCACGGGTTAGTGACATCACTAACCCCAAAATTTACATAAACCCTGCCCCCGGGAACACGCAACAAAGGCCATGTCGAGAAGAGGAAGAGTTGTTGTAGTAGAGCACATTTAGGAGTCTGCTCAAGCTGTCGCATCCGTCTTTTCACATTTATTGCAATACAGTACGTAATGCAAATACAATAGCATGTCATAAAAGCAACATGACAACATAAGTTATAACCGTAATTAAACTAAACTATACAGTGGGGAGAACAAGTATTTAATACACTGCCAATTTTGCAGGTTTGCCCACTTACAAAGCATGTAGAAGTCTGTAATTTTTATCATAGGTACATTTCAACTGTGAGAGACGGAATCTAAAACAAAAATCCAGAAAATCACATTGTATGATTTTTAAGTAATTAATTTGCATTTTATTGCATGACATAAGTATTTGATACATCAGAAAAGCAGAACTTAATATTTGGTACAGAAACCTTTGATTGCAATTACAGAGATCATACGTTTCCTGTAGTTCTTGACCATGTTTGCACACACTGCAGCAGGGATTTTGGCCCACTCCTCCATACAGACCTTCTCCAGATCCTTCAGGTTTCAGGGCTGTCGCTGGGCAATACGGACTTTCAGCTCCCTCCAAAGATTTTCTATTGGGTTCAGGTCTGGAGACTGGCTAGGCCACTCCAGGACCTTGAGATGCTTCTTACGGAGCCACTCCTTAGTTGCCCTGGCTGTGTGTTTCAGGCCGTTGTCATGCTGGAAGACCCAGCCACGACCCATCTTCAATGCTCTTACTGAGGGAAGGAGGTTGTTGGCCAAGATCTCGCGATACATGGCCCCATCCATCCTCCCCTCAATACGGTGCAGTCGTCCTGTCCCCTTTGCAGAAAAGCATCCCCAAAGAATGATGTTTCCACCTCCATGCTTCACGGTTGGGATGGTGTTCTTGGGGTTGTACTCATCCTTCTTCTTCCTCCAAACACGGCGAGTGGAGTTTAGACCAAAAAGCTCTATTTTTGTCTCATCAGACCACATGACCTTCTCCCATTCCTCCTCTGGATCATCCAGATGGTCATTGGCAAACTTCAGACGGGCCTGGACATGCGCTGGCTTGAGCAGGGGGACCTTGCGTGAGCTGCAGGATTTTAATCCATGACGACGTAGTGTGCTACTAATGGTTTTCTTTGAGACTGTGGTCCCAGCTCTCTTCAGGTCATTGACCAGGTCCTGCCGTGTAGTTCTGGGCTGATCCCTCACCTTACTCATGATCATTGATGCCCCACGAGGTGAGATCTTGCATGGTGCCCCAGACCGAGGGAGATTGACCGTCATCTTGAACTTCTTCCATTTTCTAATAATTGCGCCAACAGCTGTTGCCTTCTTACCAAGCTGCTTGCCTATTGTCCTGTGGCCCATCCCAGCCTTGTGCAGGTCTACAATTTTATCCCTGATGTCCTTACACAGCTCTCTGGTCTTGGCCATTGTGGAGAGGTTGGAGTCTGTTTGATTGAGTGTGTGGACAGGTGTCTTTTATACAGGTAACGTGTTCAAACAGGTGCAGTTAATACAGGTAATGAGTGGAGAACAGGAGGGCTTCTTAAAGAAAAACTAACAGGTCTGTGAGAGCCGGAATTCTTACTGGTTGGTAGGTGATCAAATACTTATGTCATGCAATAAAATGCAAATGAATCATTTAAAAATCATACAATGTGATTTTCTGGATTTTTGTTATAGATTCCGTCTCTCACAGTTGAAGTGTACTTATGATAAAAATTACAGACCTCTACATGCTTTGTAAGTAGGAAAACCTGCAAAATCGGCAGTGTATCAAATACTTGTTCTCCCCACTGTACCTGTTCTATCTCTATGCAGCATATATTCTCTGGCTCTTTAGGCATCTTACATCAATTCCCACATGAGCGATTATAGATTATCATGACAGAATATGCTAGTCAATGACTTGAAGATGGTTAACGCCACATCAGCTACATAAATTCATCAGCTAACCATTCAGAAACGTCCTGTTGCATTCTACATGTTGTCACTTCTTCTTGAGTCTCTCCATCATTATCCGACTCCGGTTTGAACATAAAAGGCTGAACAGTTTATGACATTTTCAGTGCGTGACTGCGTGAGGTAATCAGAGCTGCTAACATGAGCTCTTGAAGCTCCGCCCTCTTCCTGAAAGGGGGCCAGCTCATTTGCATTTAAAGGGACACACACAAAAACGGCACGTTTTTGCTCACCCTCAAAAAGTGACAATTTTAACATGCTATAAAAAATTATCTGTGGTGTATTTTGAGCTAAAACTTCACATACACTCTGGGGACATCGGAGACGTGTTTTAACCCCTTTGCAGTCAAAGATCACCGACGGCCCCAGACTGTTGTTCAACATTCACTGCTCGTTAAAACATCACACTCTTACTTGATCTGGACAAACTGAGTATCATTAGAAAGATTAAAGACTCCAGCTTCGATATTTGACCACTGTTTATGATAAAACTGGGTTGCAGTGACATTAATTTATTAATTTATGTCAGGAGTGCAAAATAATCTATCTGTAATGTAAGATATTTTTAATCCAATATCACACGCAAATGAATCTGCTGCGGTTCAGTTGTGTTCATATACATGCACTATACAGCGTTCGCTTGGGCTCTTAGTTCAAAAGTCTGCATATTTGGAGGAATATTGATTTATTATCACATGTTTGCAAAATATTTCGTCATACAGAATACAATTTCTATTCATTTACCACTGAATTATCCGATCTGAAGAGCTAAAAAAGCATTCACAGCGAGCTCTTTCTGATTTGCATCAGATATGAGTCATTGCGCACTCATTCCATCTCTGGAGCTGTCAATCATCTTACGTGAGTCGAACTCCAGCCCTTCTGCATGACGCTGTTCTGTGTACACTTCCTCGTTCTGTCTCTGTGAAGAACGAACTAAAGTAACATTATTACACATGAAATAAGAAGCTAATAAACACACGATAACTATAACTTTTGTGTGTGTTTTCATGCAATTTCGGCTATTTTTATATCAATAATGGATGTTTACATTATAAATGCTAAGCAGTTGTAGCGATTAGCTCCATATAAGATGCTAAATATATCATGTTTTAACATCATTATATGACTGAAGTCCACCTTAGATCGCGACAGGAAGCTAATACAAACACTTGATGTCTGTTTAAAGTGAGTTTTGAATGAAAGTGTAATTTTAATCTTTTAAATTGTGATATGTAGCTTGATGCTAACTGTAGCTCTAATGCACCTGTTGCGCCAGGAGCTGTACCAGTGGTTAAACTGGACTGGGGCTCTCTGGGGCTCAGCCCCGGCACATAAGCCTGCTCGTTTGAGTCCTGATGTGCCTGTTTGCAGTCAGTTGCCTACTGGAAATTATGTCACATAAAATTTGATGAAAGTGATGCTTTTGAAAACATATTTCTGACAATAAATGAAAGATTTTTGAAATGGCATGTCTATTTTGTCTCGGCGGAGCTGAGATGAGAACAATCGGAACACGGCCGTATTCTTGTTCATCTGCTTAATCTCGTTGTCAGTCGACCATGATTGCGCACCGTTCGCGCATGCGCATCTAGGTGACACGGATAAATGTACGCAGCAATATATAATGAATGTTCCTGGGAGATCCGTAGTTGCGCGGGATGTGGAAGCGTGCAAAAGTTCCAGAAATGTACAAAAAATGCCCTGGCCTTGAATGACACGGTAAGGAAAATAAGACTAAATCAAAATTAAATAACCAAGACTAGGTTGACCATGTGATTTTTCTCAGGAGATGTTTTGAGCATTTTACTTCAGACACCGGATTATCAGCAAACTGCCAAGAGAACTGCTAGCTGGCTACTCAAAATAAAGTAGCAATCTATTCAGTCAGCATATTTGTGTTTGATCTGTGTGAATTACAGAAATATAAGACTTGCTAGACCTACTTTTAGCTACCAAGTAATGTAAATTAGCATTTACACAGTAATGTAAATGCTAAATGTCCTAATACCTTTTGATACTACAACAATGCAAGGTATATGCTCTTAACCTTGCAGTTTTTCACATATCATGTAAGACTCAATTTCTCCATTTCTTTGCATAAAACTCTCCAGAAAGTGCCATTTAATGATTTATTTTTCAAAAAAAAATTCCCGGGGAGCATACCCCCGGACCCCCCTAGGGAGAGCCCCCCCACATAATAAATCCCAATTTAACTCTATCTATTTCATCTATTTTGTTACAATAATTCACATAAGGTTCCAAGAATATGCTTTTAGTTCGTTTGTTTTGTAGAAAGACAATAGATAACGTATGGATTACTGTAAAGTGCTGTTAATGGGCAAGCCATCATGCCAGAATAAAGGCTATAATGGCTGAATACAAACAAAAGAATAACGATAAAAGAATAATGAAGATTAAGTCTGAGGTGTAAAACGTTGATTGACTGATAACATTAGAGCATGAATTGAGCTGTTCTCCTCGCCAGACATCAGACATTAGACAAAAGACTGCAAATGGGCGTTTACCGGGCAATAACATATTTGATTAGCATCTTTATCAGTCTTCTGTAAAAATTCCCCTGACAAGATCTTACAATATGCTCCGTAGAATGCATAGTTTTAGAGATTCAAATCCTCAGATTTGAAATGAAGCATGACCACACTTGTGGCTTCACTTTAGTTGTGGTTATAAGTTGTTATACTACATTCACATAATATTTTTATACATTTAAAAATATATTCTTAATATTTTGTTATTTTTGTTTTTATGTTTAAGCTTATATATCTCCATATTAATAACAGTCTGAGTAATTCTGAGTCTTGAACTGTAAACTCTCAAGTGTTGGCTTTCTAGATATATGTTGGTTGTGTTTAAGATGTGAAAGTAAGCAAAAAACCTTTACATTTCATGTTTTTTTTTAACGAGTGTGCATTAATTCATATTTTAATTTTGCGTTACAAAAAAACAAAACGATTTTATTCAATTATGATCCAAATAATTTCCTTTTCCTTTTTAAAGCCTGGTTTTATTTTAATTGTGGGCCTTTTGTCATTATTTCAGTATAGCAAAGAAAGATTAATGAAATCAGAAATGATGCATGGCAAATTTGAACTCACATCATCCAGATGAGCACCACAACTCAGTGTTGGACTAACCGCTAGGCTATGAACTCTCTCAGTGAGGATCATCTTCATCATCATAATCACCACCACTGTTATCAACAACATCATTACATTGTCATCATTATGATTATCACATTATCACTGTTCATCACTGTCATCATCAGTATCATTACCACCACTATAATCACCATCATGAACATAAAAACACTGGTATCACCAGCATTATCACCAGTATCATTATCATCATCATCATCATAATATTCACTTTTATAACCATCATAATCACCACCATCATATGGAAGCTTGTTTCCGCCACAGAATAAAAAATAAAAAAGGTAATTGCGAATTTTTTATCTCACAATTCTGACTTTTTTTCTCGCAATTGCCAGTTTACAACTCGCAATTCTGACTTTTTATCTCAAAATTGCGTGATATAAAGTCGCAATTGCGAGTTATGAAGTCAGAATTGTGCGATATAAAGTCGCAATTACAATACATAAAGTCAGAAGTCGCAGAAGTTATCTTTAAAAAAAAATGATTCTGTGGCGGAAGCAAGCATCCATACCATCATGCTCACCACTATCACAAAAGCAGTGGGCTTTGACCATTATCACCATCACCAGCATCATCACTTTATATCGTCATCATAATCATCACCATCACTGTTATCCATACCATCACATCGTCATCAGCATCATCAGAGAAAGATGAACAAAATCAGAACTGCTGCTCAACCAAATTTGAACTTTTCAAATTTGAAACATCACAAATCAAGCATGTGGATTAACATCAAGGCAATTTTCCTGTAACTCTGATTTGAAAAGTGAGCTTTTCATTTCTTTTCTTCCCCACTAACACACTGAAAAACACTGAACTCTGTAGTACCGAAGAAGGCTTTCACTCACTGAAGTGTGGTGATGTTGCTTCTCTCTTTGGTTTTCTCTCTCCCTCCCTCTCCCTCTTCTCACTGCATGAGGAATGAACTCTCTCAGTGAAGAAAAGCAGCAGGTTAAGCTGGAGGCTTGCCTTGGGAAAGTGAAAGTATCCTCTCTTTGATGTGAGATTCTCATCTAGTCTATCTCTTTCTCTCTTTTTCCACTGCCTTCCCTTTTGTATATTCCCTACGTTCCATCTGTGATTTACTGTAATGTTATTCTTTGCTCACTGAGATTCCTGCTCCAAGATGATACTAGATGAAGTAGTTTTTTATTGTAACAGATTTTTTTAAATTATATATGATTCCAGTCTGGATGGATGGATAGATAGATAGATAGATAGATAGATAGATAGATAGATAGATAGATAGATAGATAGATAGATAGATAGATAGATAGATAGATAGATAGATAGATAGATAGATAGATAGATAGATAGATAGATAGATAGATGTAGCACAGATCAAGATTGGCAACTGACTATGCTTTGAGACAATACTTCTGATGCCACGAAACGGGATGATGTTATAGATGAGATGCCTAAAATTAGCTGCTGGAAGATTGGCCCTCCCTTGTTCCAGTTCTGTCTGCTGTCTGTGGCTGTCCACCACTTTCACAGACTGAAGGCAGCAAGCTGTCCCCGAAAAATAGACAGTGTGCAATGTCAGTGAGTTTTGCCTGTCTGGTTTTTCAAGGCTTCAGATGAAGGGATATGGATGGGGCTATTGAAAAGCAGCTTTAAAGTGTTTTGTGTCTGGATGAGCACTGGGTAATTATACCATCTCTGTTGTATTAAAGCCTTGTTAAAGATCTGGTGTTGTTTAATATGGACAGCTCAGTACGTGTCGTGTAGAATGTATAATACAGCATTGTAATGAATAATGTACTACAGCAGTAGCTGTAGCGACTGATGTGGTAATGTGGCTTTCAGTGGTGTGGAACCGCCTTGGGTCAGCTGTAGTAGGATAGTCGATTCATACCTTATGGCCAGTGACATCTAGGCTTTATTTGTGGATCTAAATGGATTTTTTCTCAGGTCTCCTCTTCAAAGAGCGCCAGAGCTACTTTATAGTGTGTGTAGTGGTGTAAATGAATGTGAAGACAATTCATGATAACATATCTTGGAGCTTTTTCAAAATTGAGAAGTGTTATTCTTTTCATCACTGCTGTCACCACTTCTGTTATCTTTTTCACTTCCATCACCATTACTACTGTTATCGCCATCAACACAATCATTATCTGTTCTACTGTTATCAACATCATAATCACCCCCAATGTTATCACAACATCATCACATTATCATTAATATAGAATCATCATCACCACTGCTGTTGTCACATCAGCATCAGTGTTATCACCACCACTGTTATCGTATCAATCATCACCACTGTTATCATTAACATCATCACATTATCATCATCATCACCACCACTGTTGTCAAATCATTATCAGTCATAATCAAAATTACTATAGTTATTGCATCCATAATCAGTACCACTGTAATCACAAACATCTTCACATTGTCACTGTGATCACCACTGCTGTTCATCATGTCATCGAAAGCAGTTATCACCATCGTCATCACAATTATCATACTCATTGTCATCATTATCACTTTTATTACCATCTTATACTACAAGAATGCTTGAATCTGATTACAGTTCCATATCACTTCGCCAAACTATTTCAGTTATTTCAAAGGTCCTTACAGCCTACAACAGCAAAATGCAGGATCAATGCCGTAAGTGGTGTGTTGTAGTGTTGACGCTGAAGCTGAGATCGTTACTGGAATGAAACGTGATGCCCTAGTTTATGATCGAATTGAGAAAAAAAATGCACGAGTGTGGTTTCTCCTCATTTACTTTGAATGGGTGACGTTATGCGTTGCCGAACTGAATTGTGGGTTCCGTTGCGTCGCATCACTGCTGTTGCCCGAGGCAAAAGTTGAAAAGTTTTACATTTTTTAAGCACCAACGCAGGCGTCAGCCAACCAGATCACCTATGCAAATACCCTAGCTCAGACGCTAGCCAATTGCGTTCATGCAACACCGGAAAAGTAATGTGCACCAGCTTCAGACACGCCCTCCGTCAAATGTTGACGCCAACGCCCTGTGTGAATGCAGCGTAAGCAAACTTAAGATGCTGCAGAAACATTACACGTCACATCGATGTCACGTGTCTTTACGGGATCTTTACAGGATGTGTGTAAACTCACGCACAGATTCCAGAAAATCACTGGCAGTGTGAATGGACTAAAATCAAATGATCCCGGAACACATTGTCAGTGTATTTCCCGGAATCTCTGTGTGAAAGGGGCTATACGCGGAGAAACGGGTTGTCAGCGCTGCTCTGACGATTTTATCAGTAAAATAGTTTAACAACTTAAAAGCTACATGACATTTCTCACTAGCGAGGTAATAAGGACGCTGTTTTTAGAGCAGATAAACTTACAGTTTCGCTATTAGTAGAGATGCTGCTGCCGAACACTGTTGAGAGACGCACAGACTCAGGTAATACACACTCTCTGTCTCTCTAATAACTCACTGCATTAATAACTGCATTAGTCTGCTCTCAGTGGCTCAAGCCTCCGTTACTAGCTCTAAAATTACGTTTTGGAATTATCAAAGGAGGCTTGGATTAGATGCGTAAGAAATTAGTAACCGTAACCGTAGTATAAGCGGAATAATTGACTCCGGCCCATTGAATTATTCGCGTTGTGGCCACATTACCACCTCAGGTGTGAATTATTTTTCTAATAATTAAAAGGCCCGTTGTCAATTATTCCTTACATATTCACCCCCACTGTTATCACCATCATGTTCACCACTATCATGAAAACCCCACTGCTTCGACCAGCTTCATCTTCATCATCACCAGTTATCATCACCATCACAACTGTAATCACCATCATAATCACCACGACCAATATGACCATAATCATCATCTATTTTCCCCACTGCTATCAATAGCTTCATTCTTACCATCACCAACTTCATCATGGCAGACAGTGAGAAAAGCACAATTCATGTAGAAAAAGAATTGTTCAAAAGCAGAAAGACAGAAAACATTTCGCCCAGCAGGCTAAGCCAATGCAGTGGCTGAGGAAGGCATCTTGGCCTCAGTATGAGTGCGCTGCTGCTCTCTCCACTCTCATTTGTATAAACATCTCCGCAGGGTAGAGGACAGCAGCGCCGGCGCTCATCCCCATCCCTCACGCTCCTCCTGCCGCAATCAGGTTGCATGAGTATCAAACCCCTCTCAGCTCACAGCCATGTTAATGTAATTCCTTCCACCAATCCTCTCCACGGACAGCTCTGTGTGTTTATCCGTGTGTGTTTATATGTGTGAGTGATGGGGTGAGGGCAAGACTGTGTTTGGTTTTAAGTAATGTGACTTGTGCTATCAGACCCTGCTCTCTCTCTTTCTCTCTTTCATATAATTAAATTATGAACCCTGGGGTCTCACCATCTCCCATGACTCCAGTGACTGGAGCCTATGGGACACTGGCAGGGCCATGTCGCAGAAAAGTGTATATGTGGAGCAGGGCATAAATTCTCGCTCACTTGCCGCCGTGCTGGGCTGTCACCTCAGATCACTCACTGGCGTCTCCCGTGAGTCCATGTGCAACCAGCAACCTGACAACAAGCGCAAAATGTGCAGCTCAAGAGGTAAAGCTTGCTGAAACAGAAATAAGGCTGAAGAAGATGAGGGAAATCGGGTAAAAGAGGTGAAACATGGGCTCTGGAAATTGTTCTTTCTTGACATCAGGAATTAAGGGATGGGATATGGATTAAATCATTTTTACAGCCTGATCCTGGAAAACCTACTTCTATATTACCTTGCATGGCCTAACATGAACAAACAAAAAAACTACTCAAACTTAATGCTTCCAGTTAGGACCAAAAAGCATTTTATGGCGCTAATATACAAGCTATACCAACTGTCGGTGAGAGTGAAGTAGGACGGCCTATTCCGCTATTCCGTTTGTGTTTAAGCTTGTTGTGGTGTTCAGCCGCTTTGATGGGTTTGATATTTCTTTTTTCTTAGTTGCTAATACAATGCTATATCAGATATGTACAATAACAATTGTAGACAAAAATAACATTACAATGTCTAGAAATCAATTTCAGTAGTACATTGAGTTTAATGTATCGACCTAGAGCTCATGTTTAATCTGATTTCATTCTTACATCTACTATAACAGGGGAGAGCGGGGCACAACCTAATGCAGGGTTAGTTGTAACACACATGGTTTAAAACTTTCCACACATGCCAGCATGACGAAACTTAGTGTATTTAGTAGTTTCTATATCAACACTATATAGAGAAAAAAATGCACCAAAATTAAAAAATCTTTGGAAGATATCACTGAACATTTATTTAACCATAGGAAAAGTAAATTTCTTACAGAAGTAAATTTTTCATCTGTTTTTTGTTTATTTAAAACTAGACAAATCTGATATTATTGTAATCTTATATCTGTTATTTAACAGTTGGGATAGTTCTTTAATGCTGATCTAACCAGCAGAAGACACGAGCCGGGTTTAAATCCCAGTTGTGCAGGTGGGGTGCGTTCTAACACTGCGTTACATTGTGCCCCTATTAGAAATATGCTATTATAGTCTATACTTTTATGAATTCTATTCAGAAACCATGAGAAGGTGATTAAAGACTGAGAGTCAATGTTCAGAAATTATTAATTATTATTATTTTTTGAACTATGCTGTATAGCTGTTTTGTGGTGTGTTTATTGTCAAACTCAAAAAATAGTTTATTTTTAATTATTAAAAAATACCATTATTTTATATGAAAAAGTTGATAATTGTATTTTATTGACAAAATATTTGAGTTTGTCTTGTATATTTTTGATTGTATCAGATAACATTTTAAGCTGTCATAAGGTCATGTTACAATGTACCCTACAATGTACCCTACCTTGCATGTTGTCACATTTCACTTCCATTTTTCCAGGGTATATCAAAAAAAAAGTATACACTGTATTAATGAAACAAAACCACATAATTGTGCTAGACATGTGTGAAATTAATGTGGGATCCGAATTCAGATTCAGGATTCAGGATTCCATAATGGTCTGGTGGTATAACTTTTATTATTATTTATGTCGAGGGTTCTAATCCGCTCTCATATAATTTTTTTTCTTCATTAAAATTAAATATGTTCATCAATGATTGTATATTAAGAGCAGGGACACGTTTGTGTACATTTTGTTTTGTGATTTCACCGGAAAGAACTGAGAGTCAGATTGATGCACTTGTCTGTGTGAAGCCAAAAGAGAACGTTCCGCCACTGATAACAGCAGCAACGAGCACTCAGCATGATTTCAAAAACAACACATTCCAGCGCCAGATCAACTCTTATTTAAGACAAATGAATGTCAACTGGATATGTTTCATTTGCATTAGGTATAAAATACCTCAGTCTTGCATACCCCCCTTAAAACTCTTTGTGGCGCCCCTGCCTAACAGTCTACTAATACTCTAATGAGAGTTAGCTGACATATAGTTGCAAAATTACTTATAGTTAGTAGTAGAATGTCAAAAGTGGACTGGAGTTTAGTGTAACCAGTAAGTGTGTTTGATTAGAGCTGGAGCTGTACTCTGCAGGACAGTAAACCTCAAGCTAGAGTTACTTACCCCTAAAGCAGGGCGCACACTGTACGATTTATAATAGTCCTTTACAATTGTTGCTTGTCAGACTGTACGAACATGATCCTCATGTCACACTGTGGGATCCCAGCTCTCATTAATGTCAAATTGTGGCCAAAATCGTACAGTGTGAACTAGGGATGTGACGGTAAGGAAATTTTCCCACCGGTTAATCGACGTGTGACAACACCGGTAATACCGGTATCACCAACGCGGGGCTTTTAAATCACTAATTCTTAACTGAAAGTAAAATGCGAGCGGCCGTGAATGAATGACAGTGCGGCCATGAGCATTTTACTTTCTGTTTAGAATTAGCGCCAATTCGGGGGAGGGTTGCTTGAATGGTGGGTTCATTAGCCTATTATTCTTAATGAAAAACACAACAACAAAACAGTACAATGACAAACTCACTTAAATAGGTGCTTTTACATTTTGCTTTGAAATCAAATCTTTCGCGATCATCTTGTCAGTCAGCTCCTCGCTCTTGTGATGAATGAAATCTGACTCCTGCTGCGTTTGTGCTGCAACTCTCGTTCGACTCACACTGTATTAAGCTGACACGTTCAGTTTTTATTTGTAGTGTCTGTTCTCTAACTTAACTAAAGTATTTTATTACTATAAAAAAAATCAAAATGACGGTGGGGGGTGGTGATATAAGTGATGTAACCGTTATTGCGCCTGAACACCAACTATCGGAGCAAGCTTAGTGTGAACCTGACTTAAGGCTGAAGATGGGAATTTAGGTTCCTAATTTTTTAGGACACTTTGCGACACATCAACATATGTGACCCGTACTGGCAAAATGAGTTGCAATGAGCACATTTTCAAAAATGAGTTATTTTCACATTCTCGATTAAAAAAACCTTTAAAATGATGTATTTGTTTGAATCAGACAAAACATGACTGATCTACACTTGTTCGATATAGTCAGCAAAGTAAGCTTTGAGAAAAATCGAGAGTTTTCTGAAAGTTCCAAAACAAAATCACCTAGCAACCATAGCTTAAAATCCCTGGAAATAACACTAAATTTGACACACACCAAGTCAACACCAAATATCTATAGGAAAAATATATATTCAACTTTTTTTTCCATGATACCACAATTGTTTGATTAACATTAATGAGACAGACAGTTTATATATTAAGACCTACTGTACAGCACGGATCTAAAATAATGTCACACATCAGATTTTTCCAAAGTTAACCAAACATTCACTTAAGACATAACAGATCATGTTTGTGTGAATACTCACCAAGACAGATATTTTGAAATAATGTAATTCTGTGTATGCGTATATTTTGGGATCGCGCGCTGTCTGAGAAAAACTTTGTGTGCAAGCGCCAGATCTGTCAGTCAGCGCGAGGGAGATCGTTTTCATGGACAAAGGAAAGGTACTCCTCCCAGAAAATGTACAAATAAAGATTCTTTTAGATGTTTAATTGCTGTTTGGAGCATTGGGATCACTAGACGAGAGCTTAATGAACAAATTTTTGTGAAAACCTCAAAATCGACTAAAATCGACATTTTTCACTTGTAGCTCGAAATTATCCCGTGCATATTCCAACTCCTTTTGCCAGCAAGGGTCACATATTTTAGAGAGGATAAGCAGTATGGAGGATGGATGGATAATACGAAAAGTGACATGAAATAATTTTTTGCAAATAATTTCCACCCTTGCCTATTTAAGAGTCAAACACACCTCTTTTAGCATTTGATCAACAAGAAAGATGGGGGGGGGGGAAATCCTATTACTTTTTCATGGATCAAGTTCAAAGATTGCAGACAACAAATGCAGAACAAGAGTGCGTGATGTAAGATGCCATAATTAATACACGTCAAAGATGCATGCATATTTTAAACCTTAAAGCCGTCATCAGCATAATACCCTGCATGACAAATGAGCACATGCAACATAATGAAGCAACGTTTAAGATCATAGCAGTCCATATCAGTAAGACCCAACAGCTTCTCCAGCAGGTGAAAAGAAAGTCTAATTGTGAAACCAGACATGAGCGGGAGAACAAAAGTATGGAAAAAAGTAGTGCACTCTGTAATTTCTCCTGACATTGTTCCCTCACAAACATGAATAAGGCAATTGAACTCAGGCCTCTAATCTCATACATATTGAGTAACAAGCGTTCTCCGCAGATGCATGTAATTGATGCAGCGATTACGGTAGTTCAGCTGCCCTCGCCTGCACCGCTGAAGCGGAACCGACAGTAGAGACTGGGGGAGAGAGTCAGGACGGCTCATAAACACGAGGCTTTTTGTGATGGCATGGTAGAGGACAAGTTACGATGAAACTCAAGTACATGTGTTTTTGTGTTAAATCAATAAAACATGTACGGCTTCCCCTCATGCTCTATAGAATAACCCCTGGAAAGGATGAACGTTCAGGGTTTCCATTTACTTCAGTCATGTTGAACATTGTGGTCCCAGAACCCGGAGCTTTTTACGTGAAAAATACCAGTGGGTAACTTATTTCAAGCAAAGCCGTGTGCTTTGACGAACGAAAGAATAATGGCGCCCATTGAGTTTGTGTTTGGAGGAATGTGATGTGACTGATGATAGAACATTCCGGCACCAAGTCAATATCGCGCTCCTGTTTCTGAGCCTTGGAGTAGTTACCTCTGGGTTTCCACGGCAACTAAGCGCAAAGGACAGGGAGATGAGACGGGCTTTAGTGAGTCAGTCCCTCAGGACAAAAGGTTCACACAAGAAATGTCTTCATTCCACCCTGACTGCTTTCCATTGACTCAGTCAAGGAACGGCGAGAGCAGTGAGAATGTAATTTCACCAAAAGTAGATCGCTTTCTTGATCGCCGTCTCGCAGAGGTTAAAGTTAGTACTATACACTTTGAAGTCAAATCAAGTCACTAATGATAAAAGGCTCAACGTACTTCCTCTGGCCAGAAAACACAGAGCTGTCAAAGAATAAAGGCTTGACGGCAACTTTTTAATAAACAACATAATTAATTCGTACAAAGGCACGTTTTCTGTGTTCCTAGTGATCAAGTTATGGTGTTTTTTCTAGAGAAGACACTGCCCCTGAGCTCCATGCATATTAATTGGGTTATCCTTTGGGTCAGATCAGTGCAGAGCATCATTAACGTGCCTGAGAAGAAGAGGAGCTGTGAGCTAAGATAAACATTAACCCCAGTCGCTGGCCCAGCACTAAGCGAGATACTACTCTTTACTAATTAAACCATCGCAATATATGAGGACACAGCAAGTCAATGGAGGTGGTGAGAATAAGAGGTTGGATGTCATCGACAGCTATACAGTGTCTATACTATAAATGTCACAGGGATTGTAATCAGACATACTTAATAGGGGTCTTACAAAGTCTCATCTCTCAAATTCTGTCCATTTTATCACAAAATCAAAACAATAAATGCTGTTTTGACGCTCTTTGATGTGGCGTGACAGATCACTAGCTATGTTTCCATCACCCTGTTTTTATGCGCATTTTGAAGTATCGCATCAGAAACGAGTGATGGAAATGTAAAATTAATGGAAAAAAAAAAATCCCTTAATTAGCAAAAACTGCGTTTTTACACTTGCTTGAGGTGGTTTTTGACTTGTGTGAAAAAGAGTTAATGCGAATAATGGGAGATGGAAACGCATTTGCCGAATAAATTCTGACGTATAGCGAACATTAAAACCCACGTGATTAATCGTCTGTTTCCCCTGATGGCGACATTCTAAAATGCTTAATGTAATCTTTATAGAAAGCGATATTAAGACCAAACTCAGTAAACACAACACTAATAAAGCATACTATGTGCAGAAAAGCAGATGAGCCCAGAATATGACGAAAGAACGCACATTTGTGTTCATGGTGAGAGAGCTTGTTGGAATAGTCATCCCTCTGTGTTTATGACAATCTAAGTGTGAGTACAGATTTGGCTTTTGCAAATCACTAAACCTGCCTGTGTTTTATTAATAATGTATATTTGTCTTTTTTATAGCCTAACTGTTGGTCGATTAAGCCTTATTATAAGCGTTTTCTATGGGAGGAAAACATTTAACGTGTAATTAAACGCGCTGCGTTCATATTCTGGATTCATCTGCTTTTCTGTACATATGCTTTATTAATTTGTTATTTACTGAGTTTGGTCTTTTAATACCACTTTCTTAAGCCATGTTAAGCGTTTTTCACGTTAAGGTTAAGCTGAGGGAGTTGTATTTACTGTTGGTTACTAGGTTACCAATACCACCGTCATCGCTTCCACAACTTGATGGAAACGCACGCACGCACGCGCGCGAGTGAACGCGATAATCTCTTCCTTTTTAATGCTACTTACTAAATAAACATGAATGAACATCTGAAGGTATGTTGAAAGATACAGTACAACTTACTGAAACATATCATATCTTGTGTAATCGCTCAATCAGTGTTTCAACGGCGAAAGGCGTCAATAAAACAGTTTGTAAACAAGGTGTCACGTAGCATTACGTCATTTACCTCAGGAAAGCCATTCTGTGTCAAAATTCTCTCTTTCACTAAATATATTAGCCTATATATTAACAATATTTTACTTAACCTGACTTGATTATTTAATGTATATGTTTAATGTATGTTTAAATAAATCTGTCATGGAAACAAGTTATGCTGGCCACTGTGTAGGCTAAATGAATATATTTTAACAACGAATTGGAGTAGAAACATCATTTTATAATTAGATTTAGAAAGTTGATGCAAAAACTTCCTTATGTGCAGTTTACAGGTTTGCATACAATTTTTATGTGAGTGTTTATTATCTAAAAATAAATAGTAACTGAATTCAGTTTTGGGCTCTGTTGTTAATTGTAACTTTTGATATTATAGTAATGTGTAAGTAAGGGCTCCCTACACTGAAAAAAACAATAAGTAAGATTTTTGCATGCATATTTATAGTAAATTTCACATATGGAATTAAGAAAACTCTATTTAACTAAGTTAAGTAAAATTAACAAAGAAAATAAGTAATTTTAACTTGGCCAGTAAAAGTTTGAGTAATTTCTACTTAGCTGAAGTTTCATTTGCAATACATTTTATTTTAAAAAAATATAACATTGAATTAAACCACACTTTTAAAGTCTATGCTTTACTTAAAAATATCTAAGTAAATAACACAATAGCCACGATACCATATCTACATTATAGAAATAACACGGCACCTGAACACAGAGACCTCAATACTTGGTACACAGTGACGGTAACATTTGATGGATCGTTTTTGAGTATGAATGTGTCATTTTGAGTAGGAAATTAACTCCAAATGTCACAAAATGGCAAGTTACTAAACCTAACAACAAAAGCAATGATAAAACAGTGTAAAAAGAGCTGGAAAACAGTGAAAAATCAACCGTATTAATTATTCAAACCCCAGTGCATGATGGGAACACCAGTATCAGAAAAGTTGAGTAGGTTTTACTTAATTTTATAATGCTGATATTTACGCTTTAATTTATTTTTTCTGTAGTATTTACTTCACCACAAAATCATTTTTATCAGTGTATATATAGTTTACAGCACTAGCGGAGATAGATTTTTTTTTTTATCCTTAAGAATTTTAATTATGATTTAATTAATTTAACGACAGAATCTATCTAGCAAACTCTAAAGTTTGTTTACAAACAGTATTTTTTGTAAGCTATAGCATTTGTGCATTTATACTAAATAGGCTACTGTTTTTCATGCAAATACCATAGAAACCATATAGTTACATTTTCTCAAGACTCAAGTCACTGTCAAATGTGCATTTCTAAGAGACAAAACATTATTATTATTATTATTATTATTATTATTATTATTGCAGCCTGCACTGCAAACTGTGCTGAAGATACACAAACCTGTTTCATGACTTGAAACAATATCACCCGTTAAGCACATGCAGAAACTAAGAAATTAATTTTTCTATTATGATATTTATTTTAAGGAAAAATTTATGGAAAAGTGTAAAGAATTCAAAAATTTTGAATGTTCTACCTCAGATTTGTGAAATGTTCACCTTTGGCAAGTGTTTGTCATGTCCTGACTATAAAGAGTAGTTTAAAACCACAGTTAACGGTCTGGTTTCTGCAACTTTCACTTAGGAGCTAAACTTGAAAGAAATAAAGATTTGACATTTAGCGTGATAATTATTGCTATCGACTGATATGAATTTTTATCATGATATCGCCCAGCCCTAGTTGTTATTTATCGCAGCAATTCAAAATGAAATGTCCAGTCAGTGGTGTTACCGCATAACCTTCACTAAACCCTAAATCTCACTGATAGTGTTAACAAAAGCAAACGTCAGATTAAAACACATTTGCTGAAGCAACCATGCTTCTACAAGTCTTTGAGCTCTTTTATTGTGACTCACGTGGACTCGCAAGTGCAATGCTGTACCAGGTGAGCTACTGAGCAAGTTTACTATGTCAGAAAAGCCATTCATATGGAGCTGGTTACGTGATGATACAAATGTCAAAATGTATTAGTTTACAAATCATTAACTATGGTAAAACAGTTGGTTCCACTTTATATTAGGTGTCTTTAACTACTATGTATACTTACATTTAAATGAATCATTTGATACAATGCACTTATTGTGTACGTGTTTTTACAATGTACTTATATTTTAAAAAAAATACCTCCTGCATGTAATTACAGCTGAAATTGACCTCTGTAATTACATAATTACTCTGTTAACTCCTCCCTTAACCCACCCTTAAACCTACCCATACCACCAAACCTGTCCCTAACTTTACCCGTATCCCACCTCAATAGCAGCACAAGTGTTATGCAACACAACAGGAACTACATTGTACTTATTTTTTTAATGCAAGTACATAGTAGTTGGGACACAATATAAAGTGTGACTGAACAGTTTTTTGCAAGGAACTGTGTGAAAATAAGTCTTTATCAATCGATAATCTGCCCCTGTAACCATAATTTTGTGTGAAAAGAAATAGAAGTTGTTGCTGTTTTACTGCCTCTAGTGTGTTCATTTCAGCTGGAAACTGAATTGTATGAATTGGTATGCGTGTTTTGAGTTTTGCATAAATGTAGGTAGATGCATATCTTTCCAGTGAGCCTGTGTTGTGAATTACAGATATTGTTATATTATGCACTATATAGTCACAATATAGAGACAAAAATGGCAATGCATTTTCATGGCATAAGCAACACTAGAGTCATGGGTTTGTTATATAGTGATGAACTGATAAAATGTATACCTTGTAAGTTGTGTTGGATAAAAGCATTTGCCAAATGCATAAAATACAACATAGCCTTGATTTTATAACATTAAAATAACAATAATTAAAAAATATGAATTAAAAATATTAAACGTAGTAAAGTCTAATATTTGCCTATGTAGGTGTTTTGCATCATTATTTTTGCACAACTGGACTGCTGTGTTAATCAGCATTTATAACAATGGCTATGCATTTTATAAGCCTTTTTATATGCCATTTAAATGTATTACTGAAGCTAGAAGCGTTTCCTTCCAGAGCATGCAAACGCAGCCATGTGCTCTGCTTTATTTAGCAATTACAGGTGTTATCAGTAACATCTGTGGAGGGCTGGTAACACACATGGAGACCCACGTTATTTTATATTATTAAACATGCATCTGGAGTCCATCGTGAGGTTCCCCACAATTAGCACAACCACCCAGAAACATGATCAGTTGTATCAGTGCAACACCTGCGTTATTATGATAAAAGCAGCTTATGCTTGGTTACTTTGGTCATTTAATCTTATTGATTTGCTCTGCTGATTTTCCATGGCAAAATGTATTCAGTTATGGCTTTGGAGCAACACATTTAGTAGGTATCATTACACCAGGAATAGCAATGAACAGTCTAAAATGGCAGACGAAAAACTAATACTTCAAAACGTGTCCACTTACCAATAGGGGGTGCTCTTTCTACTAACACGCAACACACACACTTTACCCTCAATGCAGGCAGCACAGGTGGTTTGACATATAATCCAATGCCTAAATCAGAAGATACTGTTCTAGAACCGTCTTATTTGCCTATAATTCAAATGATTACATAAGAAACTAGGATAATCAGTTTCGTCAGTTTAGAAGTAACAGAAAACTGTCCCCAAAACCAGAGAGTCTCAGAGAGTCTCACCCAGCATGAGACTTTGTCACTAACACCCAGCCTGCCCAAACACAATCCTCACTTCTGCTTAAACTACACAAGTCATGATTAATTTCACAGCTTGTTACCGTGCTCCTGGGGCAGAAATGACATTGTAGAAATTTTACATTGTGCTACAATTAAAGCGAAGACAGAAATAGGATGAAATGAGTAATTTAATAGATCATTGACAGCAGAAAATAAGTCATTAAAAGCATCCAATTTATATAACCTCATAAAAAAAACACTTTCTGGCTAGATGCTTTGCTTGAGAGCTACCAATCACCATCTGAGTGTTCATCATTACCACTACAAATAAATAAATAAATAAAGATAAATAAAGGGGGAAAAGAAAAAAAAATGTTTGCACAACCTTGATGCTGACAACATTAACCAAAACAATGATAGATAGATAGATAGACAGACAGACGGATGGACGGCTATGGATGGATAGATAGATAGATAGATAGATAGATAGATAGATAGATAGATAGATAGATAGATAGATAGATAGATAGATAGATAGATAGATAGATAGATAGATAGATAGATAGATAGATAGATAGATAGACGGAGATGGATGGATAGATAGATAGACAGACAGACGGACAGATAGACGGATGGACAGAGATGGATAGATAGATAGATAGATAGATAGATAGATAGATAGATAGATAGATAGATAGATAGATAGATAGATAGATAGATAGATAGATAGATAGATAGACAGACGGATGGACGGAGATGGATGGATGGATGATGGATAGATAGATAGATAGATAGATAGATAGATAGATAGATAGATAGATAGATAGATAGATAGACAGACAGACAGACAGGCGAATGGACGGAGATGGATAGACGGATAGATAGATAGACAGACAGACAGAAGGATGGACGGAGATGAATGGATAGATAGATAGACAAACAGATTGACAGACAGACAGATGGACGGGGATGGATGGATGGATAGATGGATAGATAGATAGATAGATAGATAGATAGATAGATAGATAGATAGATAGATAGATAGATAGATAGATAGATAGACAGACAGACGGATGGACGAAGATGGATGGATAGATAGACAGATGGATGATAGATCGATAGAGAGAGAGACAGACAGACAGACAGACGGATGGACGGAGATGGATAGATAGATAGACAAACAGATTGACGACAGTCAGACGGATGGACGGAGATGGATGGATAGATGGATGGATGGATGGATGGATGAAAGATAGATAGATAGATAGATAGATAGATAGATAGATAGATAGATAGATAGATAGATAGATAGATAGATAGACGGACGGACGGATGGACGGAGATGGATGGATAGACAGATGGATAGATAGATAGATAGATAGATAGATAGATAGATAGATAGATAGATAGATAGATAGATAGATAGATAGATAGATAGACAGATAGACGAATGGACGGAGATGGATGGATGGATGGATAGACGGATAGATAGATAGATAGATAGATAGACAGACAGACGGATGGACGGAGATGGATGGATAGATAGATAGATAGATGGATGATAGATCGATAGAGAGAGAGACAGACAGACAGACGGATGGACTGAGATGGATGGATAGATGGATGGATGGATGGATGAAAGATAGATAGATAGATAGATAGATAGATAGATAGATAGATAGATAGATAGATAGATAGATAGATAGATAGATAGATAGATAGATAGATAGACGGACGGACGAATGGACGGAGATGGATGGATAGACAGATGGCTAGATAGATGGATAGATGGATAGATAGATAGATAGATAGATAGATAGATAGATAGATAGATAGATAGATAGATAGATAGATAGATAGATAGATAGATAGATAGATAGATAGATAGACGGACGGACGGATGGACGGAGATGGATGGATAGACAGATGGCTAGATAGATGGATAGATAGATAGATAGATAGATAGATAGATAGATAGATAGATAGATAGATAGATAGATAGATAGATAGATAGATAGATAGATAGATAGATAGATAGATAGATAGATAGATAGATAGATAGATACAAACCCGATTCCAAAAAAGTTGGGACACTGTACAAATTGTGAATAAAAACAGAATGCAATGATGTGGAAGTTTCAAATTTCAATATTTTATTCAGAATACAACATAGATGACATATCAAATGTTTAAACTGAGAAAATGTATCATTTTAAGGGAAAAATAAGTTGATTTTAAATTTCATGGCATCAACACATCTCAAAAAAGTTGGGACAAGGCCATGTTTACCACTGTGTGGCATCCCCTCTTCTTTTTATAACAGTCTGCAAACGTCTGGGGACTGAGGAGACAAGTTGCTCAAGTTTAGGAATAGGAATGTTGTCCCATTCTTGTCTAATACAGGCTTCTAGTTGCTCAACTGTCTTAGGTCTTCTTTGTCGCATCTTCCTCTTTATGATGCGCCAAATGTTTTCTATGGGTGAAAGATCTGGACTGCAGGCTGGCCATTTCAGTACCCGGATCCTTCTTCTACGCAGCCATGATGTTGTAATTGATGCAGTATGTGGTCTGGCATTGTCATGTTGGAAAATGCAAGGTCTTCCCTGAAAGAGACGACGTCTGGATGGGAGCATATGTTGTTCTAGAACTTGGATATACCTTTCAGCATTGATGGTGCCTTTCCAGATGTGTAAGCTGCCCATGCCACACGCACTCATGCAACCCCATACCATCAGAGATGCAGGCTTCTGAACTGAGCGCTGATAACAACTTGGGTTGTCCTTGTCCTCTTTAGTCCGGATGACATGGCGTCCCAGTTTTCCAAAAAGAACTTCAAATTTTGATTCGTCTGACCACAGAACAGTTTTCCACTTTGCCACAGTCCATTTTAAATGAGCCTTGGCCCAGAGAAAACGCCTGTGCTTCTGGATCATGTTTAGATATGGCTTCTTTTTTGACCTATAGAGTTTTAGCCGGCAACGGCGAATGGCACGGTGGATTGTGTTCACCGACAATGTTTTCTGGAAGTATTCCTGAGCCCATGTTGTGATTTCCATTACAGTAGCATTCCTGTATGTGATGCAGTGCCGTCTAAGGGCCCGAAGATCACGGGCATCCAGTATGGTTTTCCGGCCTTGACCCTTACGCACAGAGATTGTTCCAGATTCTCTGAATCTTTGGATGATATTATGCACTGTAGATGATGATAACTTCAAACTCTTTGCAATTTTTCTCTGAGAAACTCCTTTCTGATATTGCTCCACTATTTTTCGCCGCAGCATTGGGGGAATTGGTGATCCTCTGCCCATCTTGACTTCTGAGAGACACTGCCACTCTGAGAGGCTCTTTTTATACCCAATCATGTTGCCAATTGACCTAATAAGTTGCAAATTGGTCCTCCAGCTGTTCCTTATATGTACATTTAACTTTTCCGGCCTCTTATTGCTACCTGTCCCAACTTTTTTGGAATGTGTAGCTCTCATGAAATCCAAAATGAGCCAATATTTGGCATGACATTTCAAAATGTCTCACTTTCAACATTTGATATGTTATCTATATTCTATTGTGAATAAAATATAAGTTTATGAGATTTGTAAATTATTGCATTCCTTTTTTATTCACAATTTGTACAGTGTCCCAACTTTTTTGGAATCGGGTTTGTAGATAGACAGACAGACGGATGGATGGATGGATGGATGGATAGATGATAGATAGATAGATAGATAGATAGACAGACAGACGAATGGACGGAGATGGATGGATGGATAGACAGATAGCTAGACAGATAGATAGATAGATAGATAGATACATAGATAGATAGATAGACGGAGATGGATGGATAGATAGATAGACAGACAGACGGACAGATAGACGGATGGACAGAGATGGATGGATGGATGGATGGATAGACAGACAGATATACAGACAGACGGATGGACGGAGATGGATGGATAGATAGATAGATAGATAGATAGATAGATAGATAGATAGATAGATAGATAGATAGACAGACGGATGGAGATGGATGGATAGATAGACAGACAGATATACAGACAGACAGACAGACGGATGGACGGAGATGGATGGATGGATAGATAGATAGACAGACAGATGGACGGAGATGGATGAATAGATAGACAGACAGATAGATAGATAGATAGACAGACAGACAGACAGACAGACAGACAGACAGATAGATAGATAGATAGATAGATAGATAGATAGATAGATAGATAGATAGATAGATAGATAGATAGATAGATAGATAGATAGATAGATAGATAGATAGATAGATAGATAGATAGATAGATAATGATGTATATTCAAGTATGTACTCAGCATTTTGAATGTACACTGTCACATTTCTCCCACACACTCTCACTCTCAGTATTGTAGGTAATCAGTGTACACACACGTACTCAAACTTTCCCCGGGTAGGTGTGTTTTGCCACTTTCCCTCCGCACTACTGGACTGACAGCTATATGCGACACAAGATTAGCTGTTCATTGTGGGCGACATGTGAATTGTTTGTATACATAAAACCAAAATACACAGCACATTGTTTTAGATGTGGGATTTCTGGTGGACAGTGACTCACGGGTTGACCTTTTCAGAGCGATGTGGGACTATGAAACTACAGTGTCGACATGGGGTAAACTCTGCGTGAACGCTAATGACAGTCTGCCGCTGATATATAAATGACTTGCGTGTTGGACGTTCCAATTATTTTTAAAAACATCTTCGTTTTGGTGTGTATCGTACACATAATGCGAGAAAGTCCACGACGTTCCTTCATACATCTGTACTTTCCTTAGTCATAGCCTATAAATCTCTCTAACAAAAAGTCCCTTTGTATCAAGCTGATGAATTATTGACAACACCACCTTTTTTACGTCTTCTTCTTCTTCAATATTTCAAATGCTATAGTCCCTTTTATTTTGCTGTTCTCAGCTCTGTGTTTTTAAATAGGAACAAAGACGTGGAGGAACTCAAGACTTGCTATTCACGTTCACAGGAAAATGATGCAAAAGAAAGACTTTTATCAGAACCTATCAATCAATAGACCGATAAAAGACAATGATCCATTTATGTGTGAGCGTGTCTTGCAGTATAAGGTGTAGTTCTTGTGAGCTTTCTGCTGATAGAGTCTCGGAGATGTGAGGAACATCAATAGTAAAGTATAAAAGATGCACCTTGACGTTTTACTTAGAGAGTTGTGTGTGTGCAGATCCAGGAGGAAAATTTTTTCAGACAGAAATAAGGCATATCGTCAACTTTCTTTGCAAAACTCATGGCTGTCACAGGTAAGTTCAAAACACACTCCCATTTTTTCCCCTTTAACTTTCAAGATCAGATCTCGTTTGGTATGTATGGCTGCGTTTTTAAACTCGGGTTTGTAACCGATGTGAAACAAGAACCCGAGGCACAAGCTGGTCTTGCTTTTAACAAGTACCTCAACCATGTCACCTATCCCCAACTCGGAAAATAATGATGACTTGCGTGTTGTGTGCAGAATGATTGCCCTTTCGTTTTTGTACTTTGCAATATGCAAATCTTCTGTTTCTGCATGACTCACTTTTGCGATTTTATTTATTTATTATTAAATATTACATTTTATGCTGATTCCTCCTCCTCATATGTTCCCTGCCCAAAGGTCAACACCTACAAAGCAACTGTGTTATAGTGTCACATATCAAAACATCTTCATCTGACATTAGAGATGCACCGATTGCAATTTTCTTGGCCGATTCCAATTTCAGATTTTTTTGTAGTGTGACCTGCCGATACCGATTTTTGCCGATTCAGATTTTCTTTCAAAGAATTATAATTGACAGCATATACAAACAAAAATCTACTTTTCTTTAATTGAATACTCGCCAAGATGGGCATTTTGACATCATTTTTTATGTTTTTGACTGTTTAAGTGCAGTAAGCCACTCATTTTGGTACTTGCGACTCACAAGCTGTTTGAGAATTTAGGGCCCTATGAAATCCATTTTATTTTTTCCAAATTTTGTTTTTTCCATTTACATTTTTCTAGATTCCACTTTAATGATTTAATCAAAACATGTCTAATTAATTGAATTAATTAAAAAAAAAAAAAAAATTTAATAAAAGAAATTTTGGCAAACAAAGTGCTGCACAACAGAGGTTTACTGTTAAAGCTGCAGTCCGTAAGTTTTGGCTCTTTGTCGCCATCTCTGTTTGAAACCTGCAACTGCAGTTATTTGTGGAATTATCATCTTTACGTGGGTTGTGCATCGGCGGCTCCTCAGCGTGGATGAATCTAATGTTTTGAGGAGTATGTGTGGCTGTCATTCATTCACCTCACCGGTGTGGATACTTTACTTCAAAATCACAGATTCAACGTCTTGGAAGTACGACCAAAATAATACGTTTCACCGGAAAATGTCATCTGAACATGTACGTAACATGTCTGCCACTTTTGTTCTGACCAACTGAGGAAAAAAAAGCATTACAATAAATCGCGCTACCAACGATGATTAAATCTAACGATCGCTTAACTCATATCACATCAAACTGTGCAATTATTATTATTGCTATACTTTGTTCTCAAACTGTTAATGTTAACAACATCAGCATTGCATGACTGCGTGTATTTAGTGTGTATTAGTGTTACCTGTAGATTTCAATTTCTGTACAGTCTAATCTTTTGCTTTTGACTACGGTGAACCTCCAGTTGTCACTGATGATTGTCGTTTGGACCTTTCTGGATTACAATCCGCCATCAAAATGATACGTTTAATTATTCCAGCTGCTGTGAGAAAAGGCTATAAATGATCCACCACCTGCAGCATCCTCACATGCGAGCCGGACTCCTTCTTTATGTATACAGACATGCTCGAATATCCCGCAGAAATCCACCACTCAAAAAACACATTATTACAAGCTTACCGTTGTGAATCGGAATAAGGTAAGGAGATAGTTTTGAACACTGGCTGGTTATATACTTGCTCAAAAATGGATTTTGGATCATTTTTAAACAAAAAGAGTTACGGACTGCAGCTTTAAAATTAAAACATGGAAGAAAAATTGTGTGATTATTCCTTTAAAAATAAAGTTCTAATAATTATTGTATTGTTGTTATTATTATAAGTAGTATTACATTAAGACATACATTATACTGCACAATAGTAATACAATAGTACATAATACTATACAATAGTAATATATTTCTGTCACAAATTAAACCGAACATTTATTTTGACGGGTTGCCGCACGTCTGTGCCATTCATTAATTCACACAGAAACACAGAACAAGTAGGATTCATATTCAAAAAGTCTTCTTGCTGTTTAATGTTCACAGACACTAGTCCATATCGCGATGTGATTAAAGTGTACTGACCTGATTGATTAATCCAAAATTTGACAGTGTGACATTCTGCATTATACAGTAAATACAGTCACTTATATAAAACAGTGGTGTGCGCGTTTTTGTCGTGAACTCGAAACCTGCGGGAATAAGTAAAATTATGCGCAATACAAGCACTATTTAACCAGAGCGAATGAGACGAGTGAGTGAGAGGACGCGGATGTGTGTGTCACTTCGCCGTTGGAGAGAAGAGAGCGAGAACGCGCAGCTGACGGTATTGCCCATGATGCTGGCAAAAAAAAAAAAAAACGGTGTTGTGCCAAATTTCGACCCCCTGCCAAATTATTACCCCCCTCGTTGAAGTCACTACCTGATTGCCTAATCCTAACCCCACCCCTAATCCCAACCACTCCCCTAATCCCATCCCCTCCCCCACAACTAATCCTAAACCTACCAATACTAGGGGGGTGATAATTTCGTGGGGGTTGGAATTCGGCACAACACCAGCTCAGAATCGGTAAAACGTGAGACTGACCGGCCGGTCACCAATCCGGGCCGATCATGCGGAAATATCGGCTGATTCGATTCCGATCCCTGGCCGGCCGATCGGTACATCTCTAGTTGCCATATTTGGTGTTTGATTCCAAGTCTGCATTAGGGTCTCTTAATATTCCTGTCTGACGTTGAGGTGTTAAAGCTTAAGAAGATAAAAAATCTCTCACCCTTTCAGTCAGCTTTCCAGACAAGTCTCTATAAAAACAAATTACAACCCACATGTTTTGTTGCGTTTATCATATTTGGTGTTATTACGCCTGGGGTCATACTACAATCTATGTCCGCTTTCTGCAAGTTTCTTTGCGTTTCATTTTAATATTACTTCTTGCAGTCTTCTCTCGCTCTTTGTTTTGTCTGAGTTTTAAAGTGAGTCAGATGATGTTTGTCTGCATTAATGTCTCACCCTTTTGTAAACATCAAAAATCCTCTTTGGAGCTTCATCTAACGTGAGTTAGCAGCAAGTAATGGCATGCATTTTAAAAAAAAAATCACAGAAGGAGATTAAATAAAAGAGGTCATTTGAAGTGTCTGCCTAACTTCAGCATGAGAAATAAGGTCTTCATTCTGCATCACTTTTGAGCTTCTTTTAAAGAACTTAAAATATTATTTATTTCTTTAAATGAGAGCAGGATAAAACTAAAAAGTAAAATAATGCATCTGAGTCAGGTTGGTCCCAAATACAGCAAGTCAAAACACCCCTAACAAGCATATTAAAAATGTAAACTTTGATGAGTAACGAATCCCACATGTTTATGCTACGGACATGAATGACACCTAGCAAGCCATTGACTCTAATAGGAGCCAAATAATTTTTTCATTATTTCAGTCATCCTGTCATGTGTTTATGTCTACCCTCATTTCACAGCATCAGCATTTTCATCCATCTTGTGGATGTCCAGGTTCACCTAAAGTGGGAACTGAACAGATTTTCCAACTTGAGAACTATATAGTCACAAAGAATTATTCTTTTCACAGAATCTGAGCCAGTGTCACAGACCATAATTATGTCAGCATCACTTGGCCATTGGGTGTAGTTTGGCCTCCTCCTCGATGTAGGGGTAGAGTGGGGTAAAACGCACCCCTTACTGTTTTTTCCCCAAATAACCACTAGATAAAGTCAAAATATGATTTTGTTGTTGCTATGGACTATGTTGACGGGAGTGATGTAGAAGTATTCACAATTGCAGTGAAGCTTACACTGGCGACAAACCTGAGAGAAAATGGATATCACGTTAAAGTGATATCATTTTTAACAGTAAGAAAAAAGTTGTTGACAGCAACATAGTGTTGGCCCAGATCTGGCCCACATCTGGTACATGTGGCCTTACTAATCTCATAGTAGCAGTTATACAGTATATGATATGACATTAGTAAGGCTTGTAGTTAGGGAGAACATGATATTTAAGGGAAATATAATTATATTTTCAGAATTACAATTTTTTTTAAAAACCTTGGGCCAGATTTACTAACAGCTTGCACCAATGCAAACCCTCTTTTGGCGTTAAAAGACTACTGTCAGGATTTACTAAAGACTAAAGTGAAAAATTAGCGCTGAAAAGGCGTGGACAGAGTTATTTTTGCAGCTGACCTTATTGCATATGCATTTGTAGGAGTTTCCCTTTCAGACGCAAAATTTATGGGAGGATTTATTTAAGTGAATCATGCAAGGTGATTTACTAAGGTTTACGCTCGTCAATTTACTGGTGTTTGCGCCATTATTCCACAAAAGAAGCATGTCTTAAACCAGATGCTAATTTGCGCTGCTCTTGGTAGATTGCGTTGGTCATTATGGAAATGATCCGGCTGTGTCTGTGTTCGTCAGTAGATCACACGCTGAACTTTCCACTCCCATCAGCGCTTTTATGGAATTGCGCTCTTACGCTAATTTGCCCTGTTTAGTAAATCTGGACCCTAGTCTGTGGTGTAAAACGCCCCCAGGGGGCATCGCTTCCCACTATCATAATACTCTAGTTATATACTGTTCTGAACATCACATCCTTTGTTTTTCCATCAAATGTAATTTAACTAGGTGGTTGAATAAAAATATTTGGACATTATATTAAAAACATTACCTCACGTTAGCACAAATACAGTATTTTTCAAATAGGTTGATTTTCAGCATGGTTCATATTTATCTACTATTGTTTTACCTTGTCTTTTTTTTATTATTTTTATTTTTTAAGCTAAAACTGCTTGTACTCTGATTTTGGTGTAAATGCATAAAGCAAATTGCTTTGTCAGAGTGGCGGCATTTTACCCCACCTGTGGTACAAATTTAATTTTTGTTAAAAATCCAATAACATAAAAAAACTGGACATTTTTCATACTTGGCTTATAATTTATGTCATTGTCACTGAAAACTAGGATAATTCTAGACACATTTAACTTTTGTTTCACAGAAAAAATGACACAGTCCTTAAGAGGGGGCGTTTTCCCCCAGTCTATCAAGATAAATGTTGTCAAATGTCTTGCACACACCCAGTCTTTTTTTTCTTCATTAGAGGTGAATTTAATGAAAGGCAGCTCTTCCCATGCAATCATATAGGCCCTGTTGAATTTTATTTTTTAGCTCTTTCCATTCTGCCTCATCAGGCAACAGGTAAAGTATAACATATAATGAATAGCCTATGTAATATAGTGCATATATTTATTTGGCAAAATGTTCCTAGTTCTTTTTTTCAAGATGACTAACGAGAATAAGGACATTGACTTTTCTGAGGAAACATTACGTGACATTGTTTACAAGCTTTTTTACTGTCTTTTTTAAAGTCTTTCTGCAGTTGAAACACTGAGCGATTTCAGGAGATGATACATCAATTTGTATTGTAGCTATTTTTCAACATGGGGGAGAGTGGGGTAAGATGAGTCATTTTTTACTTGTGTGGTCCTCAAGATAAGAGAAAATATGGCAGAAGTATCTAAAGTAATTTCAGGATGTTTTCTATCATTTTAAATGATCAGAATACATCTATGACAAAGGGTTCTAAAATAATGGCTTCTTATAAAAAAAATGTTCATGTGGCTCAATTTACCACAGGTTAGGGGTAAGTTGACACGAGTCAGTGGGTAAGTTGCACCATCTGGGTGTAAATGGACCAACTAATTGAGTCTGAATCAAACAACAAAGTTGTAACCTTCCCAAAAACAGACTAAACAGAGCATTTGTTGCGTAAAATTGAATAAAATTAAATAAAATAAAAACTGAATTATAATGAATAAATAAATGTCATTGAAACTAATAAACATTTTAGTCAAAGGGTTCTTGGCATGGTAGTTTTTCTGCAATATTGAACATGTTAGGCCATTAGGGACTGGAAAGATGTATATGATTAAGCAATTTCTGGGTCTTATCAGAGAAGGATTTGGTGTACTTGTACATTGCCCTTATCAAATAAACTCAAACAATTTTTTTAACCTAAACCAGTTGTGTAAAATATACCAGTTTATACTTCAGAGATTTAACTTAACTAGAATGCCTTATGGTGGGGGAAGTTAAAACGTTGGATCAATTTACCCCACAGCATTTGGCTCACTTTGCCCCACAGCTGCCATTTTGGACAAAACTAGCTAGCTTACCAATTCAGGCTAATATTTAGCTAAATGATTTGCATGGTTTTATACATTGCTAAGTCACCAATATGTATCATAAATATTTTAGACCTGGACAAATTTGCTTTGATCCAACAGCCATTACATCAGTTATGCTAAAATATTACTTTGACAAGCCAAAAACAGTTTTTACAGTAAATGGGTGCCTTCCACTCCTCCCATGTGCTTCTCATTTTCACAGTCTGGCAGAAATGATGGGTGGTTCCAAAATATATGATCACATGACAATAAAAGTGTACAGTTGCCAAGATAAAGGGGGTGGGTCAACTTACCCACTGGCTCATCTTACCCCACTCTCCCCTACTGTACCTTCTGATGTTCATTCATTTTTTTTTTCGTGCTGTAACTAGTAGTAAAGAGGAAAAGATCATTTTGCGTGCTGCTTGAACCACAGCGATCTGATCTGTCACGCCAAAACAACATTATTGTTTGTATTTCATGATAAAATTGACAATTTTAAAGCTGAGACTTTGTTAAAAGTTTTTGAACGGCAGGTACGCTACAAATAATGTGAAGTTCACGCATTAACAAAAAACAGACAAGATCTTGAGAATAAGAATCCATAACAAACGATGTGATTGGCTAGTCATCACAGAACACGCAGGCAAAAAAACATGCAAATTTTTAAATAACATGTATATTGTCGCCAGTGGCGATTTCAGCAAAATTTCGGCGATTTCTCGAAAAATTATTATAGCCTATTTGGACACAAATGTGACCGTTTTAGGCACACTGACTAATTTTAACTAAGGTTAAAAAATATTATTTAGATTTAGTTTTTATTTTTATTTTTTGAAAAGCCAAGCTGCATTAAAATTCTTTGAGAACAGTATTTATTTAAAATAGAATTTTACAACTTACATATATTTCTTTAAATTAGCTCATATAGCCTAATGTTAATAAACTGACCTACATAAAATACCAAAACGTGTGTAAAATCTTAAATGTACTGATAACCAACTGTATAATAGCTAAAACATGTTAGTGACAAGTGGACCATAAGTGTCCATAAATCATGGCCAACACTTCTGGGAATGTCCTTTTACTGTTTGTTGCTGGTTTGATGGTTTGTTTTACCTTAAATTATGTGGTAGCTTATATTTATACTTAATTTTGCATAATTTTAAACATAATTTACTGTAAATATGTGTGAATTTTCTTGCTGAATGTTATATAGATTTAAATGGTAAATTATATGTAATGATTTGTAAATTATATCATACATTTTTACTTCCAAAAAAACATTTTTTACAGTATTTAACAGTAACATTATCATTCAAATAATTTATAATGTTTCACCATATGGTAAAGTAACTTACAGTTAGGTTTTTACTTGGATATTCTTGCACACATTTTCGTTTTACAGTGTTATTTACATTTGTATTTTTATTTTTTTATTTTTTTATTTTTTTACTTATCAAATTGATCAGACTTACTATTTCTTCCAGTGGCAATAAAATAGCCCCCCAATTTTTTTTTTAAATTGCAGACTTGCATTGAAGGTACGTCTTGAGAATAGAGATACAGTACCATTCAAAAATATTGGGTCTGTAAGATTTATTTTATTTATTTTTTGTTGATCAATACAATACAAACAGTAATATTGTGAAATATCATTACAATTTACAGTTTTCCACAAGCAAACACTAAACAGCTTCTTCAGAAAAGTATTTTTTCAAGACTTGCGCTTGATGTCTCTTCTCTTAGTTTTCCAGGCAGCATTGAGTAGCAGTGACCTGCGCTGGCAGCCATGGTCGTGTGTGTCTGTTTACACGAGGCTGCCGCTGGAACTAGGCGGTAAACATGGCCCGGACGTCCATCCAGTTACTCTCGTTCCCCTGGGCATCACTGTCTCCTGCTTCACTATCGCTGCCGTGGTCAGGTGTCATCAGAAATACAGCAGCCATATTGAACAGCTCTTGCCAAGAGCAGCAGGAACACTTCACCTGAGCCGAGGCGACCTTACGACCTCCAGCCATACGGACGCCTGGCTGGGTCACAGCTGATGTGAGGAGGAACGACTGGTCCCTTCTAGGGTGGACAGAGTCCGCAGGGCACACGCTTAGAAGAAAAGAAGCAGATGAACACCAAAACTACAGCATCCGCAATGAAAAAGCAGGTGACCTATAATGACCCCGGAGTGAGGAAATGAATAAGAGGTTTGGGAATATTGCCAGCAACACTTTCAATGCCTCTCTTTCTTGATATAGAAGCAGCTTTGGTTTGGTCGCCATAGCAACCTTATGGATGCAGACCGTCTAAAGACATCTTGTTATCGTATGTAATGGAATGTACACGTTTTAGTGTGACTTATGTCTTTAAATAGTTTTTGTAGGCGCTGTAATGAGACAATGAGAACAGTGACCATGCTAATCAACATGCTAGTCTTCTATGAGCTTCTGTGGATGTAGAGGAGGCCTGGTTCATCACGAGGATATCCTGAAGAAAGAGGTCAGCGGTTAATGAGATGTGGAACACTTCTGATGCAGAAACACACGCTGTTGGAAAGTGTCTTTCCCTTTCCTGGGCTATGAGGATGTGCTCCACTGTTACTTCCTGATTGATTAGACCATATCCTCATAGTCTTTGGTCTATGGAAGGGACCATGGTATAGAACACACACACACACACCTTTCTTTCAGTTTCGCTCTGGCTTTTCTTTCTCTGCTTAGAGACACCAAGTCAGCTGATATGCTCCATAATATCTGAAGAGACAAAGAAAATTCATTAGTCTCAAGGGTTTTATCATGGTTTGCTGTCTCTGAGGCCCGGGGTAAACAAAGGCGCACCGGGGTAAAAGGCGCACTCTATTTTCCTTTAAACCACTAGATGGCACAAAAATTCAGCTCAGCCGTTTTCTTAAGCCAGGGACACACCAAGCCGACGGTCGGCCTTCAGGCAACGTCGGGCTGTTTTTGAGCGTCGGCCGACTTCGTTTTTTCAGTGTGTTCCGCACCGTTAGCTCTAGTCGGACGGCGTCTAGGTTTTTTTTGACCGTTGGTGAGAGAGAGAACTCTGATTGGCCGTTCAGCTAAGTGAAGCAAAAGTGATAAAAGCGAGCAAGTAAGTCAAAACTGAACAGACAGAAGGCTGTTATAATTTTACGTCATCTTACCTGAGCAGCACTGCGCGAATATTTTCATAATAACATGAGCAGAGTGGAATAAAGCACGTGATCAGCATGACTGATATTTAAAACGGTAAGCAAGCACTGCTTTGTTTATGGTTTGTATACCTGCAGTCTTAGTTTCGCTTTCCCTTTTTGAATGACAAATAGACAAATATATCTGCTTAAATAGACCGTTATCTCCCTTACAGGCAGGCGCAGAACGCGCATGCTAGTTGACGGGCGCATGTAGTCCTTTTGGTGTGTTCAGGTGCTGTTTTTTCCCCGACGCAGGCGACGCGAGGCGACAACACAGTCGGCTTTCTAGTTCTTTAGCGTCGGTTTGTGTATCCCTACCTTTAACAACCGCTTTTGATGATGCACGTGGAAATTTGGCTGATCCTTGAGACGATCGCGGACAGCAGCGCAAAGTGGATTCTGCGCTAATTTGATCTAATATTTAATGTTTTTAAAATGCTTTAGATTTGTGTAGCAAATTATAATTAATAAAATTAATTCCTATATTTTGATTAATAATTTAATAATTTTCAGTTTCAAGGTAATTAAAGCAACAGATTTTCAATAACAGAAGAATATGTAAAAATATTGTATTTGGGGTAAAAGGCACCATATTTAACGTGATAATAAACAGCCGGCTGACTTTAACATTTGTTGACATGACATGGTTAGATATAGATGGTACATATTATATGTTAAGTTATTATATGTTATGTTATATAGAGATAATCACCATATTTATAATGAAACCAACCATTTAAAAATATGATATGAATTATATCATAAAATATATTATTTGTTACTACTGTAAAACTTTATTACATTATTATGGGATCTCCTTCAATGCTTTTAGAATCTATACTTTTTTTCTGTTTTTTTTTTAAATGAACATATTTTAACGACAGTATATTTACTGAACAAAAATGAATTATTTATCCAAATTTACCAAAAATAGTACAAACTTTGCTAAAGTTATTGTTTTGAACAAGTATTAACTTGTCATTATTAATAAGTCATATTAAAAACATATTATTTTAGCTAAATTATTGGTATCAATACTGCGCGTCTTTTGCCCCATGCTGGTTTAACCCCGTGTGTGTGGGGGGGGGGGGGGGGGAGGGGAGGGGGGGGGGGGGGAGGGGAGGGGGGGGGGTAAAAGGTCCCCTTACGACCTCATACATTTATGAGATTTTTAAACAAAATAAACCACTTTTATGATTTATTTTCACACAAAATCTGTTGCTCCATCAATGTTCAATACAAACATATATTTTTTTCTGCAATCATACACTGTGGGCGTAGTGAAAAACAAATTTTTCTTAGGTTGTGCCCCGTTATACCTTATTGTTACAGAAAAAGCACATGTTATTGTATCTTACATTAGTTTTTAGTGAAATGACACATAAATGTCTAGACCCATTGTGATTTTGTTCTTCATAGTTGCACTTTGTTTACACTTGGAGTACACTTGGAGTCTGTTAATTGTCCTCTGATAGTGGCATCTGATCATTTCTTTAACTTGCTTGAATCTCTTTGATTTGTTCAGTAGAGAGGGTCAACCAACTTATTTTTTAAACTCAAATCTTGTTTCAAATAAAAGCACACAAAGTCTGACAGTGAGTATTTGACCTTGTTTGACGTTTACTCGGAGATGAAACATTTTGTGAGGACATGAAACTGCATTGCATAGATAGTGGATTTATTTATTAAGTATTTCCCAGTATTTCTTTTTAAAACACCTTGAATAAAGTGTTTTGTTTTACTCCAATAGCAAATTGTTTACTCTTTTTTTAAGCATAAATCAAAAAAAAGCAAAAAAGTTTTAGTGAAAATTTCCTTTCTGGTCAGTGGTCACACTTTATATTAAGTGTCCCGAACTACTATTATTTGTTAGGTACAATGCACTTATTATGTTGAAGTTGTATTGTAAAACACTTGTGCTGCAATTGAGGTGGAATATGAGTAAAGTTAGGCACAGATTTGATAGTATGGGTAGGTTAAAGGGTGGGTTAAGGTTTAAGGGTTAGTCAACAGTGTAATTATTGATGTAATAACAAAAATGAACTACACACATAATCATGTGCAGGTATTTTTAAATATAAGTACCATGTCAAAACATGTCTTTAAACAAAATGTGCACTGATAATTGATTGAAATGTTAGTGTATAGAAGTTAAAAACTGGTCTTGAGCTGTTTTGTATCCATTAAAACATTATCTGCCTTGTCCTGTTTGATTCTGGCTTCTCATTTTAAAAGGGAGTGTCCTTTTTAAACCGGATTAATAAAACAAGCGCTGAGTACAGTTTGTCTGTCTTTTTTTTAACTTCCTGCTATCTAGTTTTCCACGCCTCTGACTTGCCCTTTCTGTCTTCTCAGCTGCAGCGTCACTGCGCGTGTGGTTTTCCTCTCCTCGCGACACACAGGAAATGTTGCAGCAAAAACAAATTCAGTCACCTTTTCCATGCAGTTCTGAAGCCACAGCGTCTAAATATAGGGGCTTCAAAAGACTAAAATAAATAGTTCAAACAATGGTGTTTGGGTGTTTTTAACCACTGGAAGTGTAAAACATGTCTTAGATTTGTTTGTTGAGGTTGGATTTGGCATGTTAGTTAGTCTCTCGGATCGCTCTGAGAACTGCATAGGTGCACTTCAACACGAGCAGTACTTTCAACTGATGTTTTATCAATCATGTAAAATCATAGAATCACAAGAATCATGTTAAACTTGTAGCAAAGCTACATTGTATGTGTATAAGGGAAGTTGACTCAAGCAAGTCAAAAGTTCAAATACACAGATGTGTGTTTGTTTAGCAGTGTTTTTGTATGTTGATTTAAATGTAAAAAAAAAAAAATTGTAAAAAAATGTTGAGTCAAACTGTTTTGTGTTTCACTATATTTAAAGGATTTTAAACACAATTTAAACAAAGATATGCACTTTGAAAAGTATTTTATATTTAAAATAAACTGCATGCTCCGCTATTGGTCAACGTGTTAAATTAACTGTATCTTTTCTCCTGGGCGGTAACAGTGGAAATGTTCAATAGACTTTAAAGTATGTGACTATATAGAAAATGACTTTTACTGGGGTAAACAACTTGCCCCAGTCTCCTCATGCATGAAATGATCATTTTAAATGTAAGTTAGAATTGTAGGAGTTCTGCTGTGGAGTCACAAACGAAACATTAGACTATTAATTAGCTTCATTATCAAGCTTATTATAGACATCTTTAATGAGATGAGACTTTCCATACTGGACACTTGTTACAGGAGGCCACAGTTGAGCCACATTCACTATATATATATGGGTATATAATGGGTATATCTCCACATATTTCACTTTAATTGGGAAAATGGACAAGATCCTTATTTACCGTTTACTATTGCCTTCCCTTTGAACGAACACATGGATAAAGGCCACTGGGTCAGCGGAGCCTTTAAGAAAGCAGATTAGATCTCATTGTCTGTGAGTAAAGAAAGCAAAAGTCACACTATAAATAGCCAGATGTACACTCCTCTGTTTGTGTCTTCGAGCAGCAGTGAGCGGATAGCAGTAATGAATCTGACTGAGCTCGGTGACTCTGGAACCACAATGTTTGAGGCTAATATCAGAGCCTCCTGCCTTTGTTATTTTATAAAGGAATAGCTCACACAAAAAATTATAATTCAGTCATCATTTATGCACCCTCATGTAGTCCAAACCAGACTCTGTTTGCAACAAAAAGAGGAGATATTTTGTGGAGGAAATAGATGTGTAGTAAACATGGGCTGTTAAGTTTCTAAAAAGGACCAAAAAAGTAGCTTAAATGAAGTCCATACAATTCCTGCATTGCAATGCAATAAAATGGATTTGAGTGAATAAAACATAAGCTGTTATTCACTGAAAATCTTACACTCTGCCACAGCTCTCATTTGCATATATTCAAACTTGACATGCCACAGTCACTTAAAGGGGTCCTATAATGCCCCTTTTTACAAGATGTAAAATAAGTCTCTGATGTCCCCAGAGTGTGTATGTGAAGTTTTAGCTCAAAATACCCAACAGATCATTTTTTATAGCATGTTAAAATTGTCGCTTTTTGAGGGTGAGCAAAAACACCCTGTTTCTGTGTCCCTTTAAATGCAAATGAGCTGCTGCTCCCCGCCCCCTTCCCAGAAGAGGGCGGAGCTTCAAGAGCTCATGTTAGCAGCTCCTATTACCTCACGCGGACACGCACTGAACATGTCAGAAATTGTTCAGCCTTTTATGTTCAAACCGGAGTCGGATAATGATGGAGAGACTCAAGAAGTGACAACATGTAGAATGCAACAGGACGTTTCTGAATGGTTGATGAATTTATGTAGCTGATGTGGAGTTAACTATCTTCAAGTCATTGACTAGCATATTCTGTCATGATAATCTATAATCGCTCGTGTGGGAACTGATGTAAAATGCCTGAAGAGCCAGAGAATATCTTCTGCATGGAGACAGAACAGGTATAGTTTAGTTTAATTACGGTTATAACTTATGTTGTCATCTTGCTTTTATGACATGCTATTGTATTTGCGTTACGTACTGTATTGCAATAAATGTGAAAAGACGGATGCGACAGCTTGAGCAGACTCCTAAATGTGCTCTACTACAACAACTCTTCCTCTTCTCGACATGGCCTTTGTTGCGTGTTCCCGGGGGCAGGGTTTATGTAAATTTTAGGGTTAGTGATGTCACTAACCGAATAAGGTCGTTGTAGTCCCTACCAGCCGTTTGTCCTTAAAAAGTCCTTAAAAAGTGATTTCTGTAAAAGAAAATATCCCCCTTTGCTTTGAACTTTGAGCGTCGTAACTTTACAGATGTTGTTTATGCTCAGACAGCAACTTTACACACTAACTAAAGTTTAAAAGTGAAATCATAATCAACCACCCCTTTAAGCATTGACATATTCACATTTGGCAGATACTTTCATCCAAAGCAACTCCCATAGCATTCAAGATACATATTTTTCATGCCTTCAGTTCATGCTTTTCCTGGGAATCGAACCCATGATCTTGGTGTTGCTCTAATGTTTGAGCTACAGGAAGGTGAGCTACAACAAACCTGTCATTTGACGAACTTTAAATATGCAGCGTCTGGCAAGATTTCGAACGAATAATGACTACATTTCTGTGAAACTCTTTCTTTAAAGATCTTCTAAAAGTGTCTTTTTATTTTATGGCATACTATATTACTATTATAGAGACATTTGGAATAGCTCAAGCTCACTTAAAGGGATAAGGTCCCTCAAATTCAGCTTAGATTGTTTACTCTGCTATTACACTTGAGAGTCTCCTCATAAACACGTTGTGACAGTGTATCCATCATGTCAACATATTACATATCAATGAAAAATAACCTTGGTTAAAGTAGTCTCTAAACAGCCATTGCAATCTTGAGGCTATTGCCTCGCTGCTATAACACACAAATTTTATTAAACACTGTTACCAAATTCAGCCAGCAAAACGACGTACAGTGAAATTACTCCTAGAGCCATTTTAGATTTAATATGGGCTCAGATAGTTACGGTAGTTTCATATTTATAGAGGACTTTAATTTGTTATTGGTCTATGAGGCGGCTGTTTTATGCTGATGAACAGTGTACTGTATAAAATTCCCTGTGTGCTTGCTTGTCTGTAGCCCAGGCTGAGCTCTGCCATGTGGAGCTGGATTTCCCCTGGATTCACTCCAGTCCCACCCCCCACCCCCTGACTCTGACTCGCGCTCTCATTCTTTCCTGTGCATCCGATTCCTCACTATGTAAATGGCCACTTGGCCTCCCAAGTCCTCTGGCATTTCTTATTCTTTAACACACAGAGTTCGCAGCTTTGTATTCACCTCTGGCCTTTCATGAAGTGACTGGCTTTGCTTTTCAGAGACACTCAGCTACATAAGCAACTGCCTACCTACATTGTTACGGTGTACCATGATAAAAAACATCCCAGACGCTAACTGTATTGCTTACAGGCTGCTCTGCTCAGTTATGTTTCAGATCTCAGTCTCAGATGTTCCTCCTAAGAAAAATAGTGGCAACTGTTGATATACAGTAAGACTACATTAATATGTGTAGTAAATTGGCTGCTAAAGGCATAGTCAAAAATGAAAATTACCCCATGATTTACTCACCCTCAAGCCATCCTAGGTGTATATGACATTCTTCTTTCAGACGAATACAGTCGGGGTTATATTAAAAGATGTCCTGGATAATCCAAGCTTTATAATGGCAGAAAATGGCAGCCCAAAATTTGAAGCCTAAAAAAGTGCATCCATCCATTCTAAACGTACTCCACACGTCTCCGTGGGGTTAATAAAGGCCTTCTGAAGCGAAGCCATGCGTTTGTGTAAGATATCCATATTTAACGTTATAAAGTAAAATATCTAGCTTCTGCCAGACCGTCTTCCGTATTCAACTTACGCAGAAAGTGTAACGCCTCTCGCAGTTCAGAATGCTTACGCTACGTCTGACGTCATACATTGCACCAGTTTTTTTCCGCAAATTGAATATGGCGGTAGCTAGATATTTTACTTTATAACGTGTTAAATATGGATATTTTTCTTACACAAACCCACCGATTCGCCTCAGAAGGCCTTTATTAACCCACTGGAGCCGTGTGGAGTACGTTTATGATGGATGGATGTGCTTTTTTGGGCTGCCATTATAAAGCTTGGATTAGCCAGGACATTTCTTAATATAACTCTGATTGTATTCGTCTGAAAGAAGAATGTCATATACACATAGGATGAGGGTGAGTAAATCATGGGGGAATTTTCATTTTTGGGTGAACTAACCTTTTAAGCTCCAAAAATTCCTCCAAATTAAACTCCAAACTGAATGTCCATACAATTCCTGCACTATATTCCAACACTTCTGAAGCAATATGATGGATTTGAGCAAAGATCCCGCCAAAACATAAGATGTTATTCACTGAAAATCTTACGCTCTGCCACAGCTCTCATTTGCATATATTCAAACTTGACATGCCACAGTCACTTACAAGCACCAATGATGTTTTTTTTATCTAAAGCAACTTCCATATGATTCAAGCTACACATTTTTCTCATTTCATGTATTCATTTGTACTTTTACGAGAAACATCTGAATTGACATTAATGAATATTTAAATCCCTGTCTTCGGTGAGATATTGTTAAAGACCCCATGTGGTGAAAATCAAGGTTTTAATGTTGTTTATATGTCTATGTGGTGTGGTGTGGTTTAATATGCTTTAAGACAAACCATGTGCAAATTCATCAGTCAACACCATTGCTGAGTATTTTCTCCTTAAAAGTCCAGTGAACCAAAGACAGTCTCAGAAACGCGGTTTGAAATCGCTGGTGTTTCTTACGTCACAAATTACCTTGTAACCAATCACGTCACGAGGGGGGCGGGCTTTAGCATATCATTAACTATTCTCTGAAGCTGGGGAGTCTCAAGAGAAGCCAGGTTATCCTGGTATATTTTTCTGTTGATATGAAAAATCTTGTACATTTAGCAATATAGCGGGTGAATTATGTATATGATGTATATTATGATGTTATGATGAACTATATGTCTTTCTCCACTGACGTTCAAAGCGTTTCTAAGGATGCTGATTTTTAGAAGGCAGACTGAAATGGAGAACGGGAACATGGTTTGTGTAACATTAGCAACACATTATTAGCTGTTTGATAACGTAGTCAAGCAAAAGACTAATCATAATAATTACCGTTATGTGTCAGACATTGTTGAGCGCGATACATAAAACGCATTACCACTTGTAGACGAGCCTGTAGGAGTGAGTGGAGGCGGGGATAATTTGCATATTCATAGTTCCGCGTATACTAAATGAAGCAAAGGGTGTAGAGTTACATTCAAGCTATTTTAAGGCACACATACATTTTTTCGCAGGAAAAAACATTTAGATATGTAATTTTGGTGATCAAAGATGAGTTTTAAGGGATACAGTTGACTACAGGGGGACTTTAAGATCTTTTCTGACACTCTAGAGGAGACATTTAATATTACAAATCTGAGAAGGACCAAACAAAACTCTAAATCATTTTTCTTTTTTTTCTTTTTTATCTTATTCACAAGATAATAGGATAATTTAAAGTAAACACCATGGTACATGAATATGTTAATAATAGAGTTACTATGGTAGAATCATGTACATTTTTGTTGGTTCCAAATTCTAAAATGTTGTTTAATGTTTCTGACCAGAAAATTCCTCAAGCAAATGCAACAACAGAACAAATCCAAGCTTTTTTAATCAACAATAGCATGCTTTCAGGGAATACTTAAACACAGGGTTTTAGATAAAAGTTTGTAGTTTCCATCTCAACTGAGCTCCAATTCCCAGCCATCATAAATCTTCTATCTCAGATTATTGCGTAATCAGAGGGGGAAATATGATGCCAATAAAGAGCGTGAGCCGGCGGGATATTATTGGTGGGCGTTTATTCTGCAAGAATTATACAAGGATTTGCCATATAATTCAGAGGGGGCTATAGCTAGGTCTGGTGGGGACATTTATATTCACACCACAGAGATTGACTGATATTGCCCTACGCTGCGCCGTTTTATTGGCGGTTAAGAGCTTCAGGGTGCGAAACAACTTGTCAGGAGCGTGTGAGCGTATGAATCACACTCAAAAGTGTTTTTGTAAATACTTAACTTTTTACCATTCATGTCCAGCCATTGTAATGTGCTAAAACAGCATGATATACTACCGTCACCTGCTAGGTTTCAGATTAGCATTTCTCTGTAGTAATGAGCCTTTCAGACATGTGGAGAGACAGCCCTGCTGACATGTAGGACCAGAGAGCATGTAGACACTTGTCCTGCACTTCACTGCAATCCAATCACAACCAGTCAGACAACTATTACACCTCTGTCACGTCAAATTTTCCATACTCTAAAGCTATTAGTCACCTTGGCCTTTCGTCACAGAGCTAATGGTATAGCATTTGCAACATTATTTGGCCTAAAGACTTTTCATTGGTATTTTCCAACACAAGCTATATAATGTTTCAGTAAGTATTAATAGATACAAACAGAAATGTTCAGTAAACTGAGACAGAATAAACAGAGTGCTCCATTGTAACATGTCTGGTTACTTTAGATTATGAATAAAGGCATGATTTTATTGGAGGTGTAACTATTAAATATGTAAATTGAGTCAGACAAACACAGACCTATTTCTATTTCCTGGTGAAAAACATTAACCAGCGGTGACAAGAAATCAAAAGCCGTTTTCATCAGATAAGTGCCTTTATCATTTGGTTTGTCTTCTTGTAAGCAAGGTCACATGGTTGTTTTTTTAAGGATCTGACTTGTTGCGGCATTGTCTGCGAGGCAGAGCTGTTTCCGCTTTCCACGCGTCAGCATTAGACTCTCCATTTCTGGGTTTGTGATATCACGGAGCACAGGAAGTGACATCACGTCCTTGTTTGTGAGGCCTGGTAATTGTGGGCTAGACGACAAATGACAGCTGTGCTGGAAAATGGATACGAGTGCGGTTAGAGGTTAGCCTCATAACCGTGTTGCTTTATTGGCATCTTTCTGCCTTTTTCTAACAACAGGCTTAAATGTGTCCTGTTTTTCATATGGAGACAAATAGTGTCACATATTCAGTGTTTAAAGGCTTTCATTTTGATTAAATCTACAAGAGCTACATTTGGTAACATGTATTGTGGTTAATACAATATGCAACAACTCAGTTTAACATTTTAAAAGCGAAGTGTGTTCTGTAGCTAGATAATTATAGAATAGTTATTGTAATCAAGTGAACTGAATTCAGAATGTATGAGAGGTTTATGTAAAACAGGTGTGGAACAAACAGCAGTTTGTATACTGTACTTTCCACCCCACTAAGACCACAGGTGCAAACCTCATGGGAGGGTTTTGCATAGTAAAATGGCCACAGCACTGGAGAGTTAGCATTCACTGATGCAGTGTGCACAATGGAAACTGTCACCTACTAGTGACAATCATGTTTGCCACTTGACATGTTGACCATCACTGCTGGAAATATATACTGTATAGGTTATATATATAATCTAAAATAAAAGATGATAAAGTCCAAGTAAAGTAATGCAATATCATCTGATAACTGTAATCTGATCACTGTAAGAGTGTATAGCTTTAAATATGTGTATATATATATATATATATATATATATATATATATACATATTTAAAGCTATACACTTAGGGGTACACCTTTTAGGGGTTCCCATCATGGGATCATTTTATGGATTCTAGTTTTAATTGAACATAAATAGATATTTTACATGTAATCTGAGAGATTTCTTTCCCTCTATTGACAGCTATGCAACAACCACACTGACAAATATTCCATATGAATCAAGTGGTTTAGTCAAAATGTTCTAAAGAGACTTGATAGCTTTATATGATGAATACATTGAATTTAGGATTTTGTTCACCGACACATATAAACATTGATCAGCGAACATAAAAAGAAGCTCAACCGAACCTGCTTGAATGAACCTCACTGGTTCTTGCTGAAGCTCAAATGTGCTGCGTAGCACGAAAATGAACCTCATTGGTTCTTGTGGAAGCTCAAACGTGCTGCGTAACACGAGAATGAACCTCATTGGTTCTTGTGGAAGCTCAAACGTGCTGCGTAACACGAAAATGAACCTCATTGGTTCTTGTGGAAGCTCAAACATGCTGCGTAACACGAGAATGAACCTCATTGGTTCTTGTGGAAGCTCAAACGTGCTGCGTAACACGAGAATGAACCTCATTGGTTCTTACTGAAGCTCAAACTTGCTGTGTAACACGAGAATGAACCTCATTGGTTCTTACTGAAGCTCAAACGTGCTGCGTAACATGAAAATGAACCTCATTGGTTCTTGTGGAAGCTCAAACGTGCTGCGTAACACGAAAATGAACCTCATTGGTTCTTGTGGAAGCTCAAACGTGCTGCGTAACACGAGAATGAACCTCATTGGTTCTTGTGGAAGCTCAAACGTGCTGCGTAACACGAGAATGAACCTCATTGGTTCTTGTGGAAGCTCAAACGTGCTGCGTAACGCGAGAATGAACCTCATTGGTTCTTGTGGAAGCTCAAACGTGCTGCGTAACACGAGAATGAACCTCATTGGTTCTTACTGAAGCTCAAACGTGCTGTGTAACACGAGAATGAACCTCATTGGTTCTTACTGAAGCTCAAACGTGCTGCGTAACACGAAAATGAACCTCATTGGTTCTTGTGGAAGCTCAAATGTGCTGCGTAACACGAGAATGAACCTCATTGGTTCTTGTGGAAGCTCAAACGTGCTGCGTAACATGAGAATGAACCTCATTGGTTCTTACTGAAGCTCAAACGTGCTGCGTAACACGAGAATGAACCTCATTGGTTCTTGCTGAAGCTCAAACGTGCTGCGTAACATGAGAATGAACCTCATTGGTTCTTACTGAAGCTCAAACGTGCTGCGTAACATGAAAATGAACCTCAATAGTTCTTGCTGAAGCTCAAACGTGCTGCGTAACACGAGAATGAACCTCATTGGTTCTTGTGGAAGCTCAAACGTGCTGCGTAACATGAGAATGAACCTCATTGGTTCTTACTGAAGCTCAAACGTGCTGCGTAACATGAGAATGAACCTCACTGGTTCTTACTGAAGCTCAAACGTGCTGCGTAACACGAAAATGAACCTCACTAGTTCTTGCTGAAGCTCAAACGTGCTGCGTAACACGAGAATGAACCTCATTGGTTCTTGCTGAAGCTCAAACGTGCTGCGTAACATGAGAATGAACCTCATTGGTTCTTACTGAAGCTCAAACGTGCTGCGTAACATGAGAATGAACCTCATTGGTTCTTGTGGAAGCTCAAACGTGCTGCGTAACACGAGAATGAAACTCATTGGTTCTTGCTGAAGCTCAAATGTGCTGCGTAACACGAGAATGAACCTCATTGGTTCTTGCTGAAGCTCAAACGTGCTGCGTAACACGAGAATGAACCTCACTGGTTCTTGCTGAAGCTCAAACGTGCTGCGTAACACGAGAATGAACCTCACTGGTTCTTGCTGAAGCTCAAACGTGCTGCGTAACATGAGAATGAACCTCACTGGTTCTTACTGAAGCTCAAACGTGCTGCGTAACATGAGAATGAACCTCATTGGTTCTTACTGAAGCTCAAACGTGCTGCGTAACACGAGAATGAAACTCATTGGTTCTTGCTGAAGCTCAAACGTGCTGCGTAACATGAGAATGAACCTCATTGGTTCTTACTGAAGCTCAAATGTGCTGCGTAACACGAGAATCAAACTCATTGGTTCTTGCTGAAGCTTAAACGTGCTGCGTAACACGAGAATGAACCTCATTGGTTCTTGTGGAAGCTTAAACGTGCTGCGTAACACGAGAATGAACCTCATTGGTTCTTGTGGAAGCTCAAACGTGCTGCGTAACGCGAGAATGAACCTCATTGGATCTTGTGGAAGCTCAAACGTGCTGCGTAACACGAGAATGAACCTCATTGGTTCTTACTGAAGCTCAAACGTGCTGTGTAACACGAGAATGAACCTCATTGGTTCTTACTGAAGCTCAAACGTGCTGCGTAACACGAAAATGAACCTCATTGGTTCTTGTGGAAGCTCAAACGTGCTGCGTAACACGAGAATGAACCTCATTGGTTCTTGTGGAAGCTCAAACTTGCTGTGTAACACGAGAATGAACCTCATTGGTTCTTACTGAAGCTCAAACGTGCTGCGTAACACGAAAATGAACCTCATTGGTTCTTGTGGAAGCTCAAACGTGCTGCGTAACACGAAAATTAACCTCATTGGTTCTTGTGGAAGCTCAAACGTGCTGCGTAACACGAGAATTAACCTCATTGGTTCTTGTGGAAGCTCAAACGTGCTGCGTAACACGAGAATGAACCTCATTGGTTCTTGTGGAAGCTCAAACGTGCTGCGTAACGCGAGAATGAACCTCATTGGTTCTTGTGGAAGCTCAAACGTGCTGCGTAACGCGAGAATGAACCTCATTGGTTCTTGTGGAAGCTCAAACGTGCTGCGTAACACGAGAATGAACCTCATTGGTTCTTACTGAAGCTCAAACGTGCTGTGTAACACGAGAATGAACCTCATTGGTTCTTACTGAAGCTCAAACGTGCTGCGTAACACGAAAATGAACCTCATTGGTTCTTGTGGAAGCTCAAACGTGCTGCGTAACACGAGAATGAACCTCATTGGTTCTTGTGGAAGCTCAAACGTGCTGCGTAACACGAGAATGAACCTCATTGGTTCTTGTGGAAGCTCAAATGTGCTGCGTAACACGAGAATGAACCTCATTGGTTCTTGTGGAAGCTCAAACGTGCTGCGTAACATGAGAATGAACCTCATTGGTTCTTACTGAAGCTCAAACGTGCTGCGTAACACGAGAATGAACCTCATTGGTTCTTGCTGAAGCTCAAACGTGCTGCGTAACATGAGAATGAACCTCATTGGTTCTTACTGAAGCTCAAACGTGCTGCGTAACATGAGAATGAACCTCATTGGTTCTTACTGAAGCTCAAACGTGCTGCGTAACATGAGAATGAACCTCAATAGTTCTTGCTGAAGCTCAAACGTGCTGCGTAACACGAGAATGAACCTCATTGGTTCTTGTGGAAGCTCAAACGTGCTGCGTAACATGAGAATGAACCTCATTGGTTCTTACTGAAGCTCAAACGTGCTGCGTAACATGAGAATGAACCTCATTGGTTCTTGTGGAAGCTCAAATGTTCTGCGTAACACGAGAATGAACCTCATTGGTTCTTGTGGAAGCTCAAACGTGCTGCGTAACATGAGAATGAACCTCATTGGTTCTTACTGAAGCTCAAACGTGCTGCGTAACACAAGAATGAACCTCATTGGTTCTTACTGAAGCTTAAACGTGCTGCGTAACATGAGAATGAACCTCATTGGTTCTTACTGAAGCTCAAACGTGCTGCGTAACACGAGAATGAACCTCATTGGTTCTTACTGAAGCTCAGACGTGCTGCGTAACATGAGAATGAACCTCATTGGTTCTTACTGAAGCTCAAACGTGCTGCGTAACACGAAAATGAACCTCACTAGTTCTTGCTGAAGCTCAAACGTGCTGCGTAACACGAGAATGAACCTCATTGGTTCTTGTGGAAGCTCAAATGTGCTGCGTAACACGAGAATGAATCTCATTGGTTCTTGTGGAAGCTCAAACGTGCTGCGTAACATGAGAATGAACCTCATTGGTTCTTACTGAAGCTCAAACGTGCTGCGTAACACGAGAATGAACCTCATTGGTTCTTACTGAAGCTCAAACGTGCTGTGTAACACGAGAATGAACCTCATTGGTTCTTGCTGAAGCTCAAACGTGGTGTGTAACATGAGAATGAACCTCATTGGTTCTTGCTGAAGCTTAAACGTGGTGCGTAACACGAGAATGAACCTCATTGGTTCTTGCTGAAGCTCAAACGTGCTGCGTAACATGAGAATGAACCTCATTGGTTCTTGCTGAAGCTCAAACGTGCTGCGTAACATGAGAATGAACCTCATTGGTTCTTACTGAAGCTCAAACGTGCTGTGTAACACGAGAATGAACCTCATTGGTTCTTGCTGAAGCTCAAACGTGCTGCGTAACATGAGAATGAACCTCATTGGTTCTTACTGAAGCTCAAACGTGCTGTGTAACACGAGAATGAACCTCATTGGTTCTTACTGAAGCTCAAACGTGCTGTGTAACACGAGAATGAACCTCATTGGTTCTTGCTGAAGCTCAAACGTGGTGTGTAACATGAGAATGAACCTCATTGGTTCTTACTGAAGCTCAAACGTGCTGCGTAACACGAGAATGAACCTCATTGGTTCTTGCTGAAGCTCAAACGTGCTGCGTAACACGAGAATGAACCTCATTGGTTCTTGCTGAAGCTCAAACGTGCTGCGTAACATGAGAATGAACCTCATTGGTTCTTACTGAAGCTCAAACGTGCTGCGTAACACGAGAATGAACCTCATTGGTTCTTGCTGAAGCTCAAACGTGCTGCGTAACACGAGAATGAACCTCATTGGTTCTTACTGAAGCTCAAACGTGCTGTGTAACATGAGAATGAACCCCCGTTTGAACTTCCGTTTACCAAAACGTATGTGTGCGTCGATGAATGTTTATATGTGAATAAAAGCCTAAATTCAATCTGTTCATCATATAAAGTGATCGTGTCTCTTCACAAATTGTGTACTAAACCGCTCAGTTCATATGGATTAGTTTTACGATTCCTTTATCAGGGGTGTCAAACTCAGTTCTTGGAGGGCCACAGCCCTGCAGAGTTTAGCTTCAACCCTAATCAAACACACCTGATCCAGCTGATCAGGTCCTTCAGGCTTATTTGAAAACTACAGGTATGTGTGTCGGAGAAGGGTTGGAACTAAATTCTGTAGGACTACTGAGTTTGAAAACACCTGCCTTAAATGCTTGTCAGTACAATCTCAGTAATTATGAAATTACGTGTAAAGATGCAGATGTTGAAAAAGCACTCTAAAGTAAAATAATGTTTGTGCAATTTAGTACATATAACACACAACTGTATTAGCCTATTTTCATAACAAAGTAGACCAGTATCCTCTACAATAAATCATGTTTTCATCTAAATAAAGAAAGCAAAGACAATAGGCTTGGGTACCTTGGAGACCAGTAGGACTTCTTTGCCATGGCAACTGTGTGCTGAGATACCGTGCAGTGATGTGGCTTCACCGACACATTCTGTGAAAGAATGCAGAAAGTGTGTTTGCTTCTGTTTCAACCTTCTTCGCATCACAGCATTATATTTGAAAACCTACCTATGAAATAATAATAAGAAAAGAAACATGCTTCATCGAGCAAATGTCCAGTAGTACACCCAATTAAAGTTGTGTTAACATAGTTTGGCACTGTACAGTGTTCAGCAAAAGCCGGTTTTTCCATTTCAGTATATTTCTAAACACAGTATGTGTATTATTATAAAATATTATTGTGTGCACTGTCAGGTTTCATCAGTAAACAATGGGCTTGTCAAAAGCTTTATCAAGTCCTTTAAATCTCAAGGTCTTGATATCATCAAACGGAATAAGACAGAGCTTCAGGTTTTTTTTCAATAGACGACAATTCTATTGCTTTTCTACAAGTTCAGGTAGCCTATATGTGTAAATGCACATATGTGGGTGTGTGTTTGTCTACCCTGCGTCTCTCCCTCACTCATATTCTTCAAACGATGGAGTGCAAAGCAAACACACACAGCAGCAGACATGGGGTGAAGAGTGTGAGGTACTGTGTGTGGAGAAAGCTTGTGTTAATTTCCTGTGGCAACAGAAAGAAGCTTCTGTATGCACTGCGTTTAACAATAAGTTAAAGGGTAACTCGGGTCATGTGACTCAGATGAAGGAAGAAATGCCCTCAGTTGTTTTCTTCCTTCACTGTATTTGTGCTATTCATTCGGCATCGCTGACATATTTTGCTTGAGGAAATCGTTGATTGATTTGTTTGAGGCTTAACAAAGTATGACTGATTTGATGGTGTGCTAGACGTGATACAAGCTACTGGTAAATCTGAGATGAAACGGGGAGCTTTTACTTCAGTCAGGCATAGGCATCATGTCCCCGTCGCTATTTGCCCCAACTTTGCTTTTGTTTATTAAAATATAGTTTTGCTTTAAAAAATCTGTCCTTGCAGATCATATAATATTAATTAAAAGACTACTTAAGTGAGTGAGTACAGTTTTATCTTAACACACTTGAGGGTTACACTTTATATTAAGGTGCCCTTGTTACAGTGTAATTACACAAATAAGTACTATTCATTGTATAAATAAATAATTTTATTTATATAAGTGTCACAGCGGAATCAGGCAAGAAGGTGAGGTAAGGTTAGACGAATCTAATTGCAGCTTTAAAGGGATAGTTCACCCAAAAAAGAAAATTCTGTCATCATTTACTCACCCTCAAGTTGTTCCACAGATCTCGTCCCCCATTGACTACCATAGTAGGAAAAAAATACTATGGTAGTCAATGGGGGGGGGGCGAGATCTGCTTGGTTACAAACATTCTTCCAAATATCTTCCTTTGTGTACAGCAGAACAAAGAAATATACACAGGTTTGGAACAACTTGAGGGTTAATAAATAATGACAGAATTTTCATTTTTGAGTGAACTATCCCTTTAAAGGTGCAGTGTGTAGTATTTATGAGGATCTATTGACAGAAATGCAATATAATATACATAATTATTTTTTCAGTGGTGTATAAAGACCTTACATAACATGTTACATGTTTTTATTACCTTAGAATGAGTCATTTCTATCTACATACACTGCGGGTCCCCTTACAGTGAAGTCACCATTTTGCGGCGCCATGTTTCTACAGTAGCCCTAAACGGACAAACTGCTCTACAGAGCGCTAGTCACTCTCTGCTGTCTCAGACGACATCTTTGTCCTGTGTCGGCCACCGTAGCTTCTCTACGTGCTTCGAAAGGGAGGGGTGAGCGGTGGGCGGTTGCAATTCACAACCTCACCACTAGATGCCGCTAAAATTTACACAATGCACCTTTAATATACAAAAAACAAGAGGATAATCCAACAACAAGATAATCCACAAAAGCAACAGCAGTGTGCAAACAACACGAACAACACCAGGCAATGAACTGAAAAAACTTATTCAGCAATACATACACAAGGTAATGAACTAAAAGGAAACAGGTGTGAGTAACTAATCAAAAACCAAGGTAACCAGTGATGAGCGGGAAAAGGGAACAAAGGAAACAGGAAAAAGAAGTGCTTTAAAGAAGTACACTTATTTCACTGTGATGGCTAACATATTAATCCACAAGTACTTGATTTTAATTTTAACTAGCGTTTGGCATTACATTTAAAGCTAATATATTTTAAATGTACTAAATTACAACTTCATCATTATAAATGTGCAATTACAAATATATTTAAATATATGACATTAAAGTTTCAATAGAAATGACATTAAGGTATATTTTAGTTTAATGTAAATGCTTGTCAGTACATTCAGCAGTCTTAAAAATAAGATAATAAATAAGATTTTTTTTTAAGGTTTTTTATTAAACAATTAGTCATGTACAAACAACATGGCAATATCAGTACATATTTGCATTAGAATATACAGAACAGGTGCATGAAAGAAATACAAATACAACATGAAAAATCATAATAATAATAGTAAAAAAATAAATACATATAAAGATGCACTAAATTCCTACTTAAGTGGGTAAAAAAAAAGCACTTTAAGCATTTAATATAAATTAAAACGGTCCCACTTTATATTAAGTGGCTTTAACTACTATGTACTTACGTCATGAAATAAGTACATTGTACTTATTGTGTTCATACTGTATTGCAAAACACTTGTTTGAGCTATTGAGGTGGGATACGGGTAAAGTTAGGGACAGGTTTGGTGGTATGGGTTGGTTTAAGGGTGGGTTAAGGGGTAAAGGAAGGTTCAACATTGTAATTATTGATGTAATTACAGAAATTAATTACAGATTTAATTACAAACCCGATTCCAAAAAAGTTGGGACACTGTACAAATTGTGAATAAAAACAGAATGCAATGATCTGGAAGTTTAAAATTTCAATATTTTATTCAGAATACAACATAGATGACATATCAAATGTTTAAACTGAGAAAATGTATCATTTTAAGGGAAAAATAAGTTGATTTTAAATTTCATGGCATCAACACATCTCAAAAAAGTTGGGACAAGGCCATGTTTACCACTGTGTGGCATCCCCTCTTCTTTTTATAACAGTCTGCAAACGTCTGGGGACTGAGGAGACAAGTTGCTCAAGTTTAGGAATAGGAATGTTGTCCCATTCTTGTCTAATACAGGCTTCTAGTTGCTCAACTGTCTTAGGTCTTCTTTGTCGCATCTTCCTCTTTATGATGCGCCAAATGTTTTCTATGGGTGAAAGATCTGGACTGCAGGCTGGCCATTTCAGTACCCGGATCCTTCTTCTACGCAGCCATGATGTTGTAATTGATGCAGTATGTGGTCTGGCATTGTCATGTTGGAAAATGCAAGGTCTTCCCTGAAAGAGACGACGTCTGGATGGGAGCATATGTTGTTCTAGAACTTGGATATACCTTTCAGCATTGATGGTGCCTTTCCAGATGTGTAAGCTGCCCATGCCACACGCACTCATGCAACCCCATACCATCAGAGATGCAGGCTTCTGAACTGAGCGCTGATAACAACTTGGGTTGTTCTTGTCCTCTTTAGTCCGGATGACATGGCGTCCCAGTTTTCCAAAAAGAACTTCAAATTTTGATTCGTCTGACCACAGAACAGTTTTCCACTTTGCCACAGTCCATTTTAAATGAGCCTTGGCCCAGAGAAAACGCCTGCGCTTCTGGATCATGTTTAGATATGGCTTCTTTTTTGACCTATAGAGTTTTAGCCGGCAACGGCGAATGGCACGGTGGATTGTGTTCACCGACAATGTTTTCTGGAAGTATTCCTGAGCCCATGTTGTGATTTCCATTACAGTAGCATTCCTGCATGTGATGCAGTGCCGTCTAAGGGCCTGAAGATCACGTGCATTCAGTATGGTTTTCCGGCCTTGACCCTTACGCACAGAGATTGTTCCAGATTCTCTGAATCTTTGGATGATATTATGCACTGTAGATGATGATAACTTCAAACTCTTTGCAATTTTTCTCTGAGAAACTCCTTTCTGATATTGCTCCACTATTTTTCGCCGCAGCATTGGGGGAATTGGTGATCCTCTGCCCATCTTGACTTCTGAGAGACACTGCCACTCTGAGAGGCTCTTTTTATACCCAATCATGTTGCCAATTGACCTAATAAGTTGCAAAATGGTCCTCCAGCTGTTCCTTATATGTACATTTAACTTTTCCGGCCTCTTATTGCTACCTGTCCCAACTTTTTTGGAATGTGTAGCTCTCATGAAATCCAAAATGAGCCAATATTTGGCATGACATTTCAAAATGTCTCACTTTCAACATTTGATATGTTATCTATATTCTATTGTGAATAAAATATAAGTTTATGAGATTTGTAAATGATTGCATTCCTTTTTTATTCACAATTTGTACAGTGTCCCAACTTTTTTGGAATCGGGTTTGTACATGCAATGTAAATGTACAATGTAAATACTGTATATGTATGTACTCAATAAGTGCATTGTATCAAATGATTCATTTAAATGTTAGTACACAGTAGTAGCCACTTAATATAAAGTGGGACCATTTAAACTACAATACATTTTAATTTGATGGCAAATAACATGCAATTACAAGTTTTAAGTCTTCAGTTCAAGTATATTCTTTTTTCCAAGTATTTTATTCCTGCAATAAGAACTCTTTTTAAAGTATTCTAAAGTGTACTTCTTTTCCACAAGGGTAATCCAGTGACCCACACAGTCTCGAGATCAATAGTGGAAGATGAACGAAGGAATGAAGTTATCAAACGAAATAAGTCATGTAAAGTTCATTTAACCCCGCCGGCTGCTCCCACCGCTTTTAAAAACACAATGTCGCCCATGTATAGGTCACTGAAGAGGTGCGCCATAAGAGATGCAATGTGTACATTCTCATCTTTCATCAACAGATTTATTTGAAGGAGCTGTTGAGTCTGTGCCCTAACAAATCCGGGGTAGCTGCTTTTCAGTGTGCAATCAAAACACAAGTCACGTTCTTCCCATTAACTGAGAACCTAGTTTTATGAGTTGAAAACAAGAGTATATCCTAGTATAGCTGTTTATGTCTCTCTAGCCTTCACCTATAGGCTTTGTGTACATAGAAATTGTCTGAGGGTGGGGTTGGATGGCTGGATGGAAAATTTCATATGGCAAATAGCGTTTGTTAATGCAAAAATATGAACGTACAGTTTAATATCAAAACCAGAGTGTGTCTCAGCTGTGAAATAGACCTTGATCAGTTTTTGGAGCGGTGGTTGGTATATGTGCTGGCAGAGGAGAGATATTAGTGACATACCCCAAACAGCTGTCTCAAATCTACATTATGATATATGCCTGCTAGCATCCCATAAAAACAATACCATCTGCACAGAGGATGAATTTCTGAACATCACACTCAAGGCAAAGGCCTCCAATTCACCATTCGATCAATACTAACTGTATTTGTCAATTAGCGCTCTGCTCCAACACCTAGAGCTGCCATCCCAGACGGTATTTTAAGGCGTCATAGACTCCTGCTCCTGAAGCGAAGGCTGTTCCAAACAGTAGGTAGTATATAATTATGCTGTCTTCGGATATCGCTCAGCACTGTACAAGTCCTTCACGCATTAGGCAATCCCACGATACATTGAAAAAAAATCCACAATTCATCAATTTTAAATATAGTCACAGTGAATAATGTGAAGGGCAATCCCACAATGCACTGTGAAAAAAAATCTAATGTAACCCGAGTCAAATCTTTCATGCACTTTGTGTGCGAAAGGATATTCATCGGGAGTCTCGTCCATAAAAAGATTAGGGTTGTGTTAGATAAATCATGACTTGGGATGTAACCTATATCTAATGAACCGGATGACCTACAAAGCTTTTCTGCGTACCATTAGAGACTGTGGACCTTTGCCTCAACATTATCTTGCTGAACTATAGTGCACCACTTCACTAACCACCACTGAGATCCAGACTGGAGCTGTTCTGACAGGGCCTTCTGATTTATTCACTCTTTTGCCCAGGATCACCACTGCTGTTGTGCTGTTTGTTGGAATGATTTCGGGTTCACGTCTACCTCTTGCCTGTCATCGTTCATGACATGCTGTGTTCCAATGGTTATGATTATTGTTTGATTCTGGAACGCCGCCCATTTCTGGCTGCAGATGCCGCTGAGTTTACCTGCAGGCAATCCTGAACCGAAAAGATCTTGTGGTCCAGCGTTCCAGCCTAACCTCATCTGACACCGTGTCCACTGGGTAGACAGTAACACGTTGATACACACGATGTATCTTGAGGAAAAGTAAACTTCTAAAGGACTTCTAAAAAACTCTTTATTGGTTCAAATGTATTCTCATTATTTGGATTTAAATAATGAGTAAGGGAAGCATCACCACAGTATTATTATTGCCACACTTAGTGAAAATTTATTTTAAAAGAAAATATTTTGATTACATAATGATACATGATGGAAAATTATATTAAATCGGACAAGAAAAATCATGATTTTCAGCTATATAAACACTTTTTACAGAAAATATTAGATTGCTATGGCCTGTAACATCTTGTGATCCATGACAATGAGTAACAAATTATTAAAATAATTAAAAATATAACCATTTGAAAAAAGTAGAAAAAAATAATGACTTTGAAACCTATTTTAAAGTTTGCGTTCTCAAGCCACCAAAGCGCTGCTGTCGTGTAAATTAATGGCAAAAATGCATTTAAAGTTTAGTTGAAAACGGTGTCGTGTAAACGGCCAATAAATTAATTAACCTAACTAATGATTTTTACAACGGAAATGAATCGACGTTAAACTGGACAATTACTTTTTTTCTAGATCTGCTGTACAGCCGAAACAATCTTTGTTGCATTGATTTCCTGTTATCACTGTAAAGCTGCTTTGAAACAATACGCATTGTAGAAAAGTGCTATATAAATAAAGGTGACTTGACTTGACTTGACTGGTGTTTTAACAACCCAAGCTTATTGGAAATACGTGACTCTGGAAAACTGGAAAAAACATACATGCTATACATACATTTTACTGCAGTTTCCATCTGAACACTAGTGGCAGTAAAAAGTTAACAACTTTTGCTCCTTTTCACACAAATTATGATTACGGGGGCAGATTATCATTTAAAAAAAGACTTGTTCTCTCATACAGTTCCTTGCACAATACTATGTAATGACCTCAGAACACTTTTACCATAGTGCATGATTTGTAAACTAATACATTTTGATGCTTGTGTCACATAACCATCTCCATATGAAGGGCTTTTCTGACGTAGTAAACTTGCTCAGTAGCTCACCTGCTACACCACTGTGTCCCATGAAACACAAATCACAATAAAGACTTTTATAGAAGCATCTAAAATAGGTTGCGCATTCCCTGAGAATCAAATCCTTGGGGTTGCTAGTGAATTGCTCTACTGTTGAGCTACAGGTAAGAGGTGACAAAACACCACAGGGTGCTTTTAACTTGAAGAAACTACTAATCAATGCCCTATAGCAACAAAGTGGAACACGTAAACCTTATAGCAATGTGCTAACAACCACTCAGAACTCCCCATCTACCACCCACAGCACACTGACTAGCATCAGCTGTGAGTTTTGCATGGGAAAGCACCTCGCATTTTCTTCAGAAAATAGATTTGTATTATTAGAGAACAACATTCATCTCTAAATAGACTATAAAACGGAAAGGTGGTAGCACATGTTGAACTGAGAACATTGAAATATGAACCTAGTAGAAATCTGGAAGTGTCTGTCTTCAAATGAATGTGGAATCACACCCAGTTAAACCTCTCAAACAAAATCCAGCCGGCCCGTTTTACCACTGCGCTCCCAGTTTAGACTCTGTATTACCCAAACACAGATGGAAAGAATATTGCATAAGAAACAAAAAGGCAATGATCCATTAAAACTGTACCAAGCATGCAAGTCATTCGGTTTCACTTCTCTGTTGTTTCACACCAGTTGAAAACTATTTATTCCACTGTAAATGGTTACTCATACATGTGGCCTAATGGTGAAAAATTGCTCAAAAGTGACTCAAATCCATCTTATTATAGACTTATTATAACCTTTTAGGTGGTTCTAGTCCTTTCAAACATCTTTTCTAGATTAGCAAACTAAATGTGCCGCAGTTCCTTTCAGGAAGTCCCCTTAAATGTAACAGATAGGCCTCAGGTACTGGTCTTCTGACACATAACTGAACCTCCTTTTGTTGTACATATCAAACAGAGCACAAAAGCAGGCAATGACTCAGTTGGGGGCAGGTCTCAGAGGCTGGCTTTCTGTCGCTGCCTCGTGGGCTCTGGTAATTGTTTTCCTGTCGCCTGTAACCTTCAGCTGGCTAAAAATCCCAAGAGGGCAGTGGCTTCATGGCATTTGTCATATTAATGACACAAATGTGTGCATCAGATGTCAGGACATACTGTAAGTCGCGCTTTAGGGCCTACTTCACAGTCATGACAAACATGCAGTGGTTAGTGGCTGATGTAGATTAGTATATAACAATTATCCTCAGGTTAGATGGGGCAGAATAATTTAACGGAACATATTTAGAACACATACAAATGTACATGTCTCATAATATAGCATGTGTCTTTTTAGTTTTCATAAACACGCTATATAGACTTACCTTACCGTTTTTAATGTTTTTGAAAGAAGCCTCCATGCTCACCAAGGCTGCATTTATTTGATCGAAAAATACTGTAAAAACAGTAATATTGTGAAATATTATTACATTTTAAAATATCTGTTTTCTATTTGAATATATTCTAAAATGTAATTTATTCCTGTGATCAAAGCTGAATTTTCAGCATCATTACTCCAGTCTTCAGTGTCACATGATCCTTCAGAAATCATTCTGATATGATGCTCAAAAAACATTTCTTATTATTATCAATGTTGGAAACAGTGATTTTTTTTTTCAGGATTCTTTGATGAATATAATGTTCAAAAGAACAGCATGTATTTAGGAATCTTTTGCAACATTATAAATGTCTTTCCTGTCACTTTTGATCAATTTAATGCATCATTGCTAAATAAAAAATAAGTCAGTAGTCAAAAAAAAATATTACTAACACCCATCTTTTGAACACTAGTGTACACCAAATACTTTTTTATTTATATTTATTTTTTATATACTTTTATACTTATTTTTTTTTAAGTTAATATGAAATGACATCCACATTATAATTGCATGATGTGACGTAATTCCAAATTAAACGATATTCATTGAGAAGAAAATGTAGATTTGATTTTCTCCATTGAGAATTGATGGGTTAAAAGGTTAGTTCACCCAAAAATGAAAATTAGCCCATGATTTACTCACCCTCAAGCCATCCTAGGTGTATATGATGTTCTTCTTTCAGCCAAACACAATCGGAGTTATATAAAAAAATATCATTGCTCTTCCCAGTTTTGTAATGGCATTGATTAGTGGCCCTTTGAAGGTCCAAAAAGCGCATCCATCCATCATAAAAGTAATCCAAACTCCAGTGGTTTAATAAACTCCTTCTGAAGTGAAGTGATGGTTTTTGTAAGAAAAATATCCATATTTAAAACTTTATAAATTATAATCACTGGCTTCACGCGTGTTCACAAGAGAGTCGAGTTCTGGCGGGGGGATGACCTCTGACCCGACGTATGATGTAGGCCATAGCTCCTCTTCTCTTATATCAAAACCCTCTGACATTTTTTTTTTTAAACTTTTTAAAACTTTTAAAACTCTCATTTTAGACTTCTAATTCGTGGTCGCCATTTTGTTTTGCTCTATCCTCTGAGCTTCCACATTCGTCAGTATTCATTTTTGTGTGAACTATTAATTTAAGTATCATTGGTCACCTTGACAAAAGATTACAGACAAACTTCTTTTTTTTCCCCTTTTCTTTTGTAAGGGGGATAATAAAGAATCATGCACCATAAGACCAAAAACATATATTTAGAAAGTAGAAGTATATGTAGTGCAGGATCAATCTTGATTTCACGTTGGCCTTCTACACTTTTTAGATTAATTCATAAAAGTTTATAAATAATAAATTCTTATCAGTATGCTTTGCTAACTACTCTTTGACTAAAGCCTTTAGTGAGTCACAGCAATAAAGATTTACTCTGCTGTATTGAAAGGGCTAACCAGGCAAATCCCAGATTGAGTAAACCCTGTAAAAGGTTATTGAGCCAGACATATCAATACCCTATCTCCTTCTTGCAAACGCATTTATTGCAAATGCTTTTAACTATATATAGCAAGACACTACATTAATGGAAGGTAAAAACGTACGATTTACAGTATGATTTAGAGTAACAGAGATAAATTTGCTACTAAATTCTCTTTATGTCTCATAATGCCAGTCACCTTGATCAATATCCAGTTATTGCTTGCTTAATTTAGAGAGACCATTACTTAATATCTGAAGTCTTCTCCTTACCACCATCATCATCATCATCATCATCATCATCATCTTGAGCTGTACCACCATAACATCCATGATCTCCACTCACTTTTCTCCTGAAGCTAGAATTACACATGCTGCTCTTTTGCTCCACCCTCCCTAAATCATGTAATAAGACTGTCAAATGCATATATATCAACCAGTCATCCTGTTTGCTCCTCAGCCACCTTTATGCTGATGATGAAGATGGCACAGGTTTTGGGGGGGGGAGGGTGGCAGAGGTGGGCGAAGGAGAGAAAGAAAGAGAGAGAGATAGAGCATCTCCATCAGGCTGCCAACCAGAGCCAGTGATTAATTCCAGCAGATGCCTGGTATTTGCCTCTGAACGTGGGGGTGTGAAGCTCTCTCTCTCGCTCTCTCTCTCTCTCTCTCGCTCTCTCTCTCTCTCTCTCTCTCTCTCTCTCTGTACCAAGTCTGGCTGGCAGATCTTAATGAAATATTAACCAGCAGGAGATAGACCGAGCGAGCGAGGACAGACACAGGCGTGGGCTTCGGCGTAGGTGCGAGGAGAGCCGGCCTTTCATAACAAGGAAAAGGAGAAACCCCCTCCACATGAGCACATATACACACACAAGGCAGTAACACATCAGGTTATACAAGCTACCCAGGCTGTCCTGGATGTCCCACGTCTTCCACCCCCATTCCCTGGTAAGGGATCACCCTCCCACTACTCTTGTTAAACTTATAAGTGAGTCACCAACTGCCACCCCCGTTTCCTTATCTGAGGTTCTAGTTATATAAAGATGTTGATCATTAGAAGGATGACATTCGCCTGCAATGCATCAAAATCTACATCTTTTTTTTCTTTGTTTTTTGTTTGTTTGCTTTTTTAGAAGATGCAGTGCTTTCCTAATTTGTACTGAGGTCAAAATGAAAACTGAATGTAGGTTTTAGGAGGTTCCTACACATTTTAGCAGCAAAAACAAAGAAAAGAAACGTCGTAAGAAAAAAGAAATCTTTCGTCGTAATTTTATAACCTGCTTCACCTGTGAAACAACTTTTCTTTTTGGCTGACGTCACAAAACTTAGTAAACTGCTTTTGTATGTTAACAGCTCGTATATAAATAGTATACACTGACTGCCTGTTCACCAATCTTATGTATCTTATATTTAGCCTCCTTAAAAAAAGCTGTTATTTGCGAAGTCACAAACAATTTTGTGACAGGTAACAGTCGGATTCATTGCCATTATATAAAAGTAGCCTATTTAAAGGGATAGTTCACCCAAACATGAACATGAACAAACATTTTGCCATTATTTACTCACCCTAAAACCTGTACGAGTTTCTTTCTTCTGTTGAACACACAAGAAGATATTTTGAAGAATTTTGGTTGACGGCACCCATTGACTTCCATAGTATTTTTTTTTCCTACTAGGGAAGTCAATGGGTGCCGTCAATTGTTTGGTTTTTAAATATTTTCTTTTGTGTTCAACAGAAAAAAGAAACTCATACATGTTTGGAACAACATGAGGGCGAGTAAATGATGACAACCCAGCAAGCAACAGCCGTCATTTCATGGTTAGCTATATACCCGATATAGTCCGTCTATGAGTAACCCACTTCTAGCCAAAGTAACCTTGAATTTGGTTACATGTTTTTGCCAAAATAACGTGCAAGATGCAAGCTATTCCATCATGTAAGCAAAGTCAACAGTGATTACAAGGTGTTTGGTTTCATTTATTTGACATGTCCTATGCGTAGCCTGTGCGTAGCCATGATTGATGACTAGTCTATTCTTGGGATATGGTTAGACGTCTATTAAAATTTCACTGACAGCCCAAATTTTGCCTGGTTTCAGCCTAGACGTCAGGCCTGTGTTTGGACGGCTATTAGACTCTTTTAAATGCAAAATTGCTTGCTGGGAAAGTTTTAATTTTTGGGTGAACTATCCCTTTAATAGGCCTATGCATACTGTCATATGTTTTTTTGTGTAATTTGTGTAATTTTAGACAACTGTACAACACACCCCGTTAACTGTTCTTCCGTCCCTCACAGCCTCGTTTTCGTTCGCGTTAAATTGAAATGGCGTCTGCTCTCACTAAGTCTATTGAGTCAGCAAAGTTACATCGATCTCCCTGCCAAAGCCACGGCGCACTCCCTGCTCTCCTCCTCAATTTACAGAGCATCGGGACACCACCGGCGTCCGGAGAGCGTGCTGCAGCGCTTATTTGCATGGGTGTCGGGAGTTGAGTGACAGAGAGGATCCCTGTGTATCGAGTCCGGGACATCCCCCAATTAAACAGATCTCCTCTCTCCTCTGTCAGCACCCGCCATCCATCAGTGCCAACGCGCTGGCCGTGCACTGAATAGCCAAGTGTCATTTCCTCATCAAAACAAGCAATCGGGTTTAATCATAATCCTAAATACAAAACTAGAGATTTTTAAAGAATATATAGGGATATGTACTTAATCGAGTATCACCATAATATATATTAGATGTTTAATATGCTCAAAAAAAAGGTTTGGATAGATAGATAGATAGATAGATAGATAGATAGATAGATAGATAGATAGATGTTTATTGAAACATTATATTAATCATATTACAACGACTTATAATAATAGTTGTGCAACAGTAACGAGTTGCACAAAACAAAACAGAAAGCAAAGCTGCTCGTTTTTGCGTTTGTAAAAACTGCGTTGTATTGCACGAATGGGCTATATTCAGTTCGTAATGAGATCAGTTCGTCGGGATAAATAAGCCTTTCTTGCATGCGTATTTGTTTTTTAGTGATTAGAACTAGAAAAGGCGAGCTTTATAACGAGCTAAAGTGCCTGTGCTAATGTTGAGTATCGTAATATTTCTGTGCATTTGTGCACTGAAAGCGCGCCGTTGTTTAAGTATTGAGGAAAAAGTTCTCTCTCATAAATCTTGGAACGGGCGAGGCAAGCATAGTGCTGACATTAGTTATTGTGCGGAGCGCTGGACTTCAATTGCACCCAAACCTCCCTTTCACTGCCAAGCGCCGATCAGCGCTACATCAGGAAGCTCCAAATAAGGGCATGGAAGTGGAAACCCACCGGAATCATGCCTTATGTAGTCACGACCTTATATGGCATGGCGGAGCAGAATCTTCCGGCCAGGGCTCTGCTACAGCGCAGACGGGAAACCCAAAGATTTAGCGAGACTTTTGAGGAGAAAATGTAGACATGCGCTTCTCTTTCTCTCAGAGAGACACTGCTTACCACATTGATTTGCTGTGGAGGAGGAACGGGCATCTCCCCTCCATTTAATGCACAGACTTTATGTTTAAGCTCCCCAATCTGCTTTTCTCCTCTAGGCAAACGTCATGTGTCCTCCACTGCAGTGCCTAAATATGGGCTTCCTCCAGTCCAAATATGGACATCTACGTCACGGCAAGAGGATATATAAAGGAGTGGGGATTCTCTGAGCTGAGAAAGAGCCTAGAGAGCCCAAGCGATTCAGCACTAGTGCAGACAGCTGATAGGCAACACGTTGCGATATTTATATAACCAAATACATTTTGACACATTAAATAAATGTGACAAGTCAACTCAAAACAACAACAGAAACAAAACAGCGACCTAATTTGCTGCAAAAGTGCAAATTTGAAGTAGGGAATGATCAGAAGGGACATTCTGAATCTCAGCTATTTTATCTGAGACGTAGTGGATTTGTTCTGCCTCTTTGGACAAACAAAAAGGAGAAAAGGGAAGACAAACAGGACTGTGAGAGTGAGGAGATCAACCAGCAAGAAGGAGATTCAGACATCGCAGCATCTTCACGTTTGTCGTCCCAGAGGGGTTAGCTGCTGATCTCTCCAGCACACTTCTCTCATCTCCGAGCACACTCCAGAGAGATGGCTGCAGCCAAGACAGAGATGCTCCTGCCTGCTCTGCAGATCTCCGACCCCCTGAGCTTCCCTCACTCCCCCATGGATAACTACCCCAAGCTGGAGGAGATGATCATGCTGAACTCTGCAGGGACCCCCTTCCTCAATGCCACAGCACCTGAAGGCACAGGATTTGGCTCTGGGGAGCCCGGGGAGCAGTTTGATCACCTTGCTGGAGGTAAGCACTAAATCCCTCTTGATTAAATTGCATGCTTGTTTCATACAGAAAATTGTTTGCTTGTGCAAAAATGCACTTGTTTGAAAAGTAAATAAATGTGTCTTCATGTTTTATCTGTTTAAATGGAAAGTTATTGTAATAACATAATATGAAAGGTTGAATTATATTGCACTGATGTAAAGTATAAATTTACATTTTTAACAAAAGCTGGCAGAAATGACAGAGTAGTCACAGTAAAATCAGCTGAATGAATGAGGCATTTACAATTTGCAGAACAGCTTAATTTTAAACCCAGTTTTTGAATCATTTAAAGTGCAGATTGAATAAATATAAGCTGTGTGTGAGGGGAAGAGAGATCAGGATGACAGTAATGAGAAAGAGAGCACACTTGCAGATGGTTTAGCTTGCGCTGGCTCTTGTCTCCGAGAGAGAACGGCAAATGTGTGTGTGTGTGTGTTTGGGGGTGGGGGGGGTGGGGTGGTGGGGGGGTTGGTGTTGTCCTGCACTCCATCAGCACCTGCTGATCTGTCTGAGATTGTGGGAAAACACAGTTTCAATAGCCAGCAGGACCCCCCCCCCCCCCCCATAAACCTCTGGGATCATTTATGTGCACTCAAATGAGCTCAAGACAATTTAGAGTTAACTAGCAGTGCTGTGGTTTTTAATCTGCTCTCTCTCTGTTTTGTGGTTGCTTTTGCAGACACGCTTTCAGAAATTGCCATCGAGAAATCTATGGCAGATCAGACATACTCCACCCAGCGGCTGCCCCCCATCTCTTACACGGGCCGTTTCACCCTCGAACCCGCCACCAACTGCAGCAACAGTCTGTGGGCTGAGCCACTGTTCAGTCTGGTCAGTGGGCTGGTGGGCATCAACCCGCCCACCACCTCCATTCCGTCCTCGACCTCTCAGGCAACTCTCCCATCTTCCTCTTCTTCGTCTTCCATCCCCTCTTCCTCTTCGTCATCCATATCCAGTGCCAGCCTGAGCTGCTCCGTCCACCAGAGCGAGCCCAACCCCATCTACTCAGCGGCTCCCACCTACACTAACTCCAGCCCAGACATCTTCCCTGAGCCTGCCACAAACTTCTCCACCACAGTGGGCACCTCACTGCAGTACCCCTCATCGACATACCCCAACAGCAAGGCCTGTAGCACCAGCTTCCCTGTGCCAATGATCCCAGACTACCTATTTCCCCAACAGCAGAGCGAGATCAGTTTGGTGGCCCAAGACCAGAAGCCTTTCCAGACACAAGCTGGACAACAGCCCTCCCTGACGCCGCTGTCCACCATCAAAGCCTTTGCGACCCAAACCGGCTCTCAGGACCTGAAAAGCGTCTACCAGTCTCAGCTCATCAAGCCTAGTCGCATGCGCAAGTACCCTAACCGGCCAAGCAAGACACCTCCACACGAGCGCCCCTACGCATGCCCCGTCGAGACCTGTGACCGGCGCTTCTCGCGCTCGGACGAGCTGACACGCCACATCCGCATCCACACCGGCCAGAAGCCCTTCCAGTGCCGGATCTGCATGCGCAACTTCAGCCGCAGCGACCACCTGACGACCCACATCCGCACACACACTGGCGAGAAGCCCTTCGCCTGCGAGATCTGCGGCCGCAAGTTCGCCCGCAGCGACGAGCGCAAGCGCCACACCAAGATCCACCTGCGGCAGAAGGACAAGAAGGCGGAGAAAGGCGGCGCTGCAGTGCAGAGCTCAATTTCCAGCATATCCATCTCAGCTTCCTCGCCAGTGTCCAGCTACCCCTCTCCCATCACTTCGTACCCCTCTCCGGTCTCCTCCTTCCCATCCCCAGTGAACTCCTGCTACTCCTCACCGGTCCACACCTCCTACCCCTCCCCCTCCATCGCAACCACTTACCCCTCGGCAACCAGCACCTTCCAGACGCAGGTGGCCACCACCTTCCCTACCTCAGTGGCCAACATCTACAGTTCTCCTGTCACCACCCCACTGCCCGACATGCAGGCCACGCTTTCCCCTCGGACAGCCGACATCTGCTGAGACTTTTGTCCCCCACCCCTCCAGGCTCTCCCTTGACTCAAAACAACAGAAAGCATCAGTGACTTCTAAGTCCCCTCTGCAAAAAGCACTTTTCTGCCCATGCTCCCAACATGGCTCAGTTACAAAACAGTCAAGGACTTTTGAAAAGAAAAGGGATTTTTGTGTCGTTCTCTCCCTTCGAATCCTATCCTTTCAAACAAGGCATCTGAGACTTTCAAATGACAAACAAAAGCAACAGGCTTCGGCAAGTTTTCCCTCAGACTGTGCGTGCACAGACGTACTTGGCTAAAGGACGTTAATGGTGTAATCGAAGCCTGTGGGCTTCAGGCTCAGAAGCTTGACTCGACAGGTGTACAGTTACAAAAGACATTTGAATAATATACATAAGCTACAGTATATTGTACATGTGCCATGTTTCCTTTTTGTTTTTACTTTTTAGTACCATTGTTGTGACAATTGATTTGAATATTTGCATTGTATTATTCTTGAGCAGGGCCATATTTTATAAGAAACATTCTGTATTAAGTAGTAAAAATGCTGTGATAAGTTCTTGACTTTGTTTGACTAGAAGCACTTAAGTATTCTGACGCATGTGGAAGAGTGATGTTAGTTTCTCTTATTTTGTAAATATCATCCACTGGTACTATATTTCTCTTTCTCAAATGTGACAACAAAAACCTGGTAAATGGAGGGGGAAACATCAGAAAAGAATCAACCACAAATCTTCAATTTTTTTGGTGCCTTTTGTGGAGCCTTGCAGATGTTTTGACAGATATCAGCGTGTGGATGCGTTGCATCTAGCCTTAAGGTGTAAGGGATTTAGTTTTCTCCTTTCTTTTTTTTATATTCAGAAAGTCATTTCAAGGAAAGAAGGGAAAGGATACGAGGGCACTGCATTTCTTTGGGATGTAAGCAAAAAAGAAAACTATAAACTATATTTTTGTAACGGAAATGTACATATCTACATCTTAAGGAGTTGGAATGCTGTAGTTACCTACTGAGTAGGCATGGGATTTTTTGTATGTTATTTACATGCGGTCCATTATTTTGTTGTTATTTTTATTTTGTATTTGTGTTTGTTCGAAAAAGTGACTGTTTATGGCTTCTAAACACATTGAATGCGCTTAACTGCCAATGGGATATTTGGTGTACAAGATATCCTTCAAGAACAGAACTATAAATAAAACATAAATATATAAATATGTACGTTGAATCTCTGTCGTGCTTTTCATCGCTTAGCAACAGGTCTCCGTGAATTTTGCTTTAGAGAGTGAACACACACGCACACACACACACCATTGCATATTAAAAAACAATTTAGTGTAACAGTAAGCCATTAGTTCATGGTCTCAAGTTACAAAATGAAAATTATTAACAAATTTTTTCATACACTGACAGCATACATATATAATAAAATGCTATGTGATATAGCACATAATGAAAAAATATATAAATATATCTATATATCTATATATATATAGGCCTATATATGTGTGTGTATGCTTTCAAATCTAAGCATTTGTAAAACTTTACTATATATATTACATTTGAAGCTTTCATTTGAACTTTCATTTGAAGTCACGTCTTTCATAACAAAAAATATCAAAACTGCAATATAACCTAGAGCAAAAAAAAAAAAAAAAGAGAACAAAATTAATAAATAATAACTTGACATCAAAAATATATGTACTGATGCGTTCTTTTGTTCAGAAGTTCGGCAAACTGAGAAGCCAATCATGGAGTTGATACGGCAGATCAGATTGTCTCTCTTTATTACTTATCAAAAGAGCTCCTGGGCGTCATGAGAATATGTTATCAAAAGATAGCATGTACGAATGTGACTGGATGCGCTTGGGGCTTAATTATACATAGATAGCAATCTTGTAAAATCATTCGACACTAATAAGACGCCCTTGTAATGGGCTTCCGTGCCTATTGAGTTTGTCAGGGGGGAAAAAAGTCTCAGTATCGAAGTCGCTTTTAAGAGTAAGGCAGCTTTTGCTCGATTGTATGTTTTACCTTCCTACATCAGTGCCTTTGTAAAAGAAAAATAATAATCTGCTCATACTAATTTCTCTGCCACCAAAAAGATCAAATGAAAAAACTCTCTTTCTTTCCATCCTGGCATCCGAACACACTTAGTTTGCTCGTTACAGCTCGGTTAAACTGTCTTCTCAAGCAAGATACAAGTTGAACAGATTTAATGTGACAGAAGTTGTGGGTGTGTAGCATGTCTATACATTTCCTTGTTTATCATAGTAAAAAGCCAAAGACCATAAAGGCTGATTATCTTACTATGGATAAACTTAACATATGTGTGAACAAATAAGAAAGAAATTAGATGTTTTCTTTTTTCATCAGATGCTACAAGGCCACATTGATAGTTGGGCCAATTGAAGCTCAATATGTTAAAATCTCAGACTTTTAGGGTGTGTCTGCAGCTCTGGGATGGAAAAATTGGCTTGTGTTTGTGTAGGGGGACTTTCCCAAACTATGAGGCAATATCAGCCCAAAAGATGAAGCCACAGAACAGCACCAGATTCGAACGCATCTAAAAGAGGGATAACAACCGTGAGACAGAGCGAGTCGAAGGGAAAGAACAACACAAAGGAAAGTAATTAGGGTAATTGGTCTCATAATCCCAAACTGACTCTCTACAAATGTCTTCAGTGAGACAGACGTTGCCTGAATCAGATATCAATGAACCACAATGAAGGAAACGCTGTTCATTTGTTCATACACACCTATTATTTTACAGGGTCACTTTAATGGACATTCATAATCTCCTGGGGGTCTCAAGCCAAAGAAAAAAAAGACCAGCATAAATTTCCATACTGGTTCACTGTGTGTTTCCCGAAAGCATCGTTAGGCAACTATGGCCGCAACATAGCCAACATAGTTCAACGATTTGGTGTTTCCCGAAATCATAGTTCTAATGAACATTCAAAAAACAGCATCGCAAAGTTGTTTGATCAGAGCTCTCCACTTGTAGTTAAAAGCATTGTTACTTGTTAGCATGACATATGGACTTAACCCTCTGGTGGTCTTCGGTGGCCTTAAAACATTTGCTTGTCCAGAAAAAAATAGGATTTTTTTTGTGTTGTAAATATAATTTATTCTGAAGCAATATTCTCACCAGTGTTCAATCAACTTTGACGTATTTATGATATTTTAATCTTTATAAAGGGCATTTCCCCCCTAATCGTTTTTAATATATTGGTAAAATTTTAGAATTTAAAATGAAAGATGAAGCATATATTAAATTAGAATAAGACACTATAGGGCTGTTACCAATAAAATTAAATAATTTACACTGAAAAATTACAACTGCATTAAATAATGTTATGAGATTGTTTTACATATTTTTGAATATACAAATAAGAAATGTTGGAGAGAATGTTTAAACATGAAACTAAACCGCCAATAGGTGGCGGCAGGTGACTGTCTTAATGAGTGAGTCATTGAGTCATTGATTCAAACGATTCGTTCAAACGGCTGATTCGTTCAGGAATAAGGCAGTTGTTTGTGAGTGGGTCATTGAATCGTTGACTCAACCGATTCGCTGAAACGCTGAATCATTCAGTAACACACTGTTGCGCTGTGGTTCTGCTGTGATCTTTGTTTGGAACTATTTTCGCTGCTGAAAGAGTCAATATTGTGTCTAAAATGTAAGTGCCTTAATATTAATTACTTGTTTATTGAGCTGTCATATGAAATCAGTGTCACATTTTCAATCGTGATGGTATTCAGCACTCTTGGTCGTGTGATGTTGCTTAACTGTATGGTATGTTATAAATATAAAAACTCCACATTTTGAATTTTTGCGCAGTAGATTACTGAGTTTCTTTGAGCTCATTTGTTTCCATTTCTCCTCGAGAGGCTGCGTGAGCCTCAACAGCACAACCTTGTTACCGTCAGTCATGGGTGTCGGAAGCAAAAAAAATGTGGGTGGGTCCTCCCTCAAAATTTTGCAAGGTATGGCACGTCCGCAAAACTGATACAGTAGACATGACGAAAAAAGAAGCAAGCACGTTTTGGACAAATTTTGCTTTTAATGTGATCCAAACCTTAAAAGTGCATTAAAATAGAAACGATACCTTTGTATCGTTTCTATTTTAATGCACTTTTAAGGTTTGGATCACATTAAAAGCAAAATTTGTTCTTAAACATGGAAAGCAGTAAGAATTTAGTAAATTCAGTCAGTCAGTTTAATACAATTATTTCACCACATCGGGCTCTGCGCTTTGAGAGGGCTTTGAGACAAGGAGGACATAGCCCATGTTGTATCATATTCTTGTTTTTTCCTAATATTCCAAAGCTATTGTAACCATTTGAAAATTGTCAGGAAGCTATGAAGGAAGCTATAAAAAACTACATAAAAAAATTTAGTTCCTGCAACTTATTGTTTCCTTGTCCCTCGTTAAATAAAAAAAAATTACGTTTATTTTCACTAAAATGAGGGAATGAATAAATTGTGAGAACGAATTATTAATTCGGGCCAATGATCTATCTTACCCTGCGAAAATATAGGGAAAAAGAATCAAGAGATTGCATATCCAGTAGAATACCTCACGAAATAATGGTAGGCTATCTGTGACCATTAAAAGTAATAAAGTTTGTTTTCCAGGGGTTTAGTTTTGAGCAAAGCAGCAACTGAACATGCAGCCTACATCGAAACGCGCTGCGCAGAATAAAATCATATTGCCTTTGTAAAAAGAATAAATAGGCTAAATGTTTAACTCAAATAATTAACATATTAACAAATAAAAACTACGACAAGTAATAGTCTGTATACTGATTTTATTCATTTTTGTGACGCTTCTCCAACACAAACAAGTTCGTGGAAAGGAAATTGAGAGGGCGAAAAGCACTATACTATCCTGTCTGTTTTCTTTATTTTACAAAAACACAATATTTTGTTTTTATTCTGAGTGTATATAAATAAAAGTAGACTCTTTACATTTTAAAACGATGCCTTGCTCTCATTTTTATGGCCATTAATAATGGAGTTTTTTAAGTATAGCCTAGTTTTCCGCTGTAATAAGTGACTGACTGGTTTTAGTGATCGCGCCGGTGCCTCCTGCGCGCACACACACACACACTTTGCTAACTCCTGTTCGTTATCCAAAAACATAAAAATAAAGTCAACCAAACATATAAAAAGTTACACTTCTCAATTTATTTATATATTTTATTTACATGTTTGTAGACTATAAGGGCATTCCTCAAGTGGAATGGATTTGAATGACGCGCTCTGAAAAGAGAACAGACATGCACTGAGAGACGGTAACAGTGAGTGGGTCCATTATCATTCGTCTTAAAAAATGGGTGGGTCTTGTCCCACTTACGATGGTTCCGACGCCCATGCCGTCAGTACATTATATATTATATTATTATTAACTATCAATCACCACTTACACTAAATGAATGCAGAATCATTCTCGCGTTTTGGTGATTCCCTAGTTTTTTTTTTTTATCAGGCTACTTGTCCGGTCGGGCAAGTAAAATTCTCTTTCACTTGCCCCTTCAAAAAATCCACTTGTCCCGGACAAGCAGACAAGCATTAATGTCGAGCCCTGTACTATATTTTAGTTCGATAATGTTTTTTATTTAATATTTTGTATTTTTGGGGGGATTTTATGGTAATAAATTATATTTATGCTGTAGTTATAATCCATTTATTTACTTTTTGAGCATAGACCTGAAAATGAAATTTCCAACTTAAACTGTCGTAAATCTTGAATGATTTAGAGCACAGACTTAAGTGTGATCTCTTTTCAAAGATGCAACTTGGCAAATTATTGCTGAAGTGAAAAAAGTTTTAAAAAAGTGAACTTAAAAAGTTACAGAATTTTACATTTATTGTTATAAAAAATGTACAAAAATACTATTTTCAAAAACACGTTTTACTCTAAAACTGCAAGAAAATCAAAGCCATAAATCTAAACAAGTTGTGTACCAAATTTGAGCTTGACATCTCAAAAAATGTGCTTTCAGTAAGATTTTATTTGCGCGCAGTACCAAACGTTTCCACTAGATGAAATTTGATTCTCATTCATTTCCAATGCGGTAATTTTTGACCACGAGGAACACAAGTGTGACTATTTTTTTCAGGACCATTTAACCTTTTCGAATCATGTCCATTAATTATTTTTGTGTTCACAAAGCAAATGCCAAAACCTTTACCAAGTTTTGTACCATTCCGATGAAGTAAAAAAAAAAATGACAGAATACCGCCAGAGGGTTATATATATCATGCTCTTGAGCAAAATTCGCAAGCTAACATGCAGTAAAATCTATACTTTTCAGTTTACGTCTTTTAGTTTGTCAAGAGAATGAAAGTGCCATTTTTGAAGAGTGCACATGTGCAAATGTGCTTTAGTAAACCGGATTATGGCGTAGAGGGAAGCCACAACTAAATAAAGCACCTGAAAATAAAGCAAAACAACAGAGAACAAAATAGCGAAGATTTCCTCCAATGCCATGTTCGTTATTTACAGAATTTTATTCTGACATTCCTGAATCGATTCATTTGCAGAATTTACTATTCCATTAACAACAGTCCTACATTGTTGAATCAGCAGGGTTGAACAACGGATGTACGGTTTCAAGAAACAGTCATGACTAACTAGTTAATTTTTCCAACAATGAATCACGTTATGGTAGTTAGCTGCAAGTTACGTCACTGTACAGGAAACACACCCCGGTGTTAACGCTGGTTTGGTGCTGGTCTAGCTAGAGTGGGCTAAAAAATGCTGTCTTTCCAGTTGAAAAAAGAAGTCTTGCAGGTTAAAGGATCAGTTCACACTAAAAGGCAAACATGATGAGTACATTTTCAAAAAAATGAAAGCCAATGGTTCCAAATGGTTCTCATGTGTTTAAAGGGTTAGTTCACCCAAAAATGAAAATTCTGTCATTAATTATTCACCCTCATGTCGTTCCAACACCATAAGACCTTCGATCATCTTTGGAACACAAATTAAGATATTTTTGAGGAAATCCAAGAGGTTTCTGACCCCTCCATAGACTGCAACATAATTGCAACTTTCAAGGCCCGGAAAGGTAAAGACATCATTCAAATAGTCCATGTGACTCCAGTGGTTCAACCTTAAAGGTGCAGTATGTAAGAATGACAGCTAGTGGTTGAAATGGGTACTGCAGTCCAAATTCAAAATATTGTTTGCCCCGCCCCCTCCTCCTCAGACTCCAGCTCACACGGGTTGCCAGTTTCAGGACACACAATAGGAATGAGCGCAATTGACAATGGAAGGTGAGGGGACTTACACACTGTAAGTTGATGAGTTGATTTATCCGCGTTTAATGTGCTTCCGTTCATAGAGATTTTTAGATGGATGCCGAGGCTTTTAAGGTCAGGTAGAATCTGCGATCTCTGACCCAGTTTGTTCGCTGGCTTCCATGGCTGCAGTAGGCTGTGTTTTCCGCCAACTGGCAACCTACTATTGGGTACATTGGCAACGTGCGTTATCGCACAGACCAAAACAAAAACAGACATTCCGACACGGATCGCACTTTTCAAAGTAGAATAACTGACTGTAGCATTGTTTTTCAGAGAAACGAGTATCTGAAATATTTCCTAAATATCTGCAAACATTTGATGGTGTTTTTATGCTTTAGTACAGTCTAAAATTACATACAGCGCCTTCAGTGTTATGAAGCGACGAGAATACTTTTTGTGCGCAAAAAAAAATAGACTTTATTCAACTATTTCTTCTCTTCCATGTGAGTCTGACAAAAAAGTAGTTTTTTTTGCACACAACAAGTATTCTCGTCACTTCATAACATAATGGGTCAGATTTACTAAACAGGACAAATTAGCGTGAGAGCACAATTCCATAAAAGCGCCGATGGGAGTGGACAGTTCTGCACGCGATCTACTGCAGACGTGCAAATTAATGAACACAGACGCAGCCGGATCATTTCCATAATGACCAGCGCAATCTACCCGTTAGCGTCTGGTTGAAGACATGCTTTTTTAGGCGGTAAATGGCGCAAAACACCAGTAAATTGCCGAGCGCAAACCTTTGTAAATCACCTCGCATGATTCATTTAAATACTCTCCTCCCATAAATTTTGCGCCTGAAAGGGAAACTCCTGCAAATGCATATGCAATAAGGTCAGCCGCAAAAATAACTCTGTCCACGCCTTTTCAGCACTATCCTGACAGTAGTTTTTTAATGCCAAAAGAGGGTTTGCGCTGCCACAAGCTGTTAGTAAATCTGGCCCTAAGGTTGAACCACTGTAGTCACATGGACTATTTTAACAAAATCTTTACTACCTTTCTGGACCTTGAAAGTGGTCGTTGTGTTGCTGTCTATGGAGGGGTCTGAGAGCTCTCAGATTTCATCAAAAATATCTTCATTTGTGTTCTGAAGATGAACGAAGGTCTTACGGGTTTGGGACGACATGAGGGTGAGTAATTAATGACAGAGTTTTCATTTTTGGGTGAACTATCCCTTTAATAACTGAACTTGAAAGTTTTCTTGCAGGTTTGGAATGACATGAATACATAATTATGTTTTTGCATATGCTTCCAAGCTAGCAAGCTAGCTGTTTCATTCTAATATTATTTTGCTTTAGGCTTACCTCTCTTCATTTCTTCACTACAGATAAAGGGGCTGTTTACACGACACCGTTTTCAACAAAAAACGTAAAATAGTTTTATACATTTTGGCCGTTCATTTACACGACAATGGCGTTTTGGCGGCCTGAAAACGCAAACTTTTGAAAACGTTTTTGTGCACGTTTTTGAAAACGATACAGTTATCGTCCTCATGTAAAAAACAAAAATGCAAATTCGTGTCGTCATGCACGTGCGTATTACATGTTCATTCACGAGTTCACACTTACATATAATTAAATAGAGTAAAGGTTATGCGTATTTGGCATGCTATCCAAGGGCAGGGCTCCGAGCTCTGAATTTGGCCCGAACCCAGAGTGCTTCCCCCATCCCAGGCTGGGATAGTGAGGAGATGGGTTGGAGGAGGGATGCTGGAAAACCTATCAACGAACAGAGGTAAGTCTGCTGTATATAAACCTCCTGATGCTAATTGAGTTGATTAACTGATTGAGCTCCTCCCGTGTTAATTAGGTTAATTATCTGAATATGCTCCTTCCGAACTTTGTTACTAAAACATCATGTCTGTAGGTGCGTAGTGTTTTTTTACCTGCAGTGAATAATACAGCGCTTTTAGTCGTTTTCACCGATCATTTGGACAATGTTGTCGTCTGTACGCGAAAAATGTAAAGGAAAAACTTTTCTGTTTTTAGTCAATGTTTTCGTGTAAACGTACCCTAACTCAAAGCCAGAGCACTCACACGTCACTCTGCTCTAAAGCATCTGTGAGAACAAACCACTATCCCCACATCCGTGGTCATTTCAGAACGGTGTGAGTTTCATATTCAACAGGCATCACACAGGGCTGCGCTAGTCGAGCGCTAGCAGCATATGAAGTCTCCGTAGGGGAGCGGAAATTCAAAGCATTGTCCCACAACAAGTTTAAAGCCGGCTTTGTGACAATGTACCCCTCACACCCAACTTTAGAGCAGAAACGAGCTCTTTCAAGAGCGCTGGATGTGTTGATAATGTTTTCCCTTTGCTGGCTTTCGTAGCGACTTAGTTGCTTTTGCTTATATCAAAGTCGACCGGCTGACATGGAGGCCTCGCTCAGTTTTGGAGAAAGCGAGAATGACAGCCATGGAGACAGAGGAAGCAAGATGATGCATCGCTCTTTTCCCAACTCGTAGACTCACAATAAAGCCACCTCACCAATTCTCCCATGAGCCTCCACTTCAAGGCCTCTGCCTGTTAAAATAACTGTTTGTTCTCTTATTCTTTTTGGACCTGTTTTGGGGGGTGTGGAGAGGGGGGAAAATGAAAAAAATAGTAAAAGAAATAAAAGGATCTAGTGCTCATTCCCATTGTCTATCCCTCTATCCTTGTACCCAGTTAAATGGCATATGCTAATAAGCTCCATCCATTTCTGATGCAAGGTCCGTATGCAACTCTTTCCCGCTCTCGTTCTTTTTCTCTCTGTCGTTTTCTCCCTTTCATCCAACTACAAATGCTTTCTTATTGCATCTTTGCCCTCAGGCCTTTTAAGATCCCTTTTTGAAATATGCCGTTTGATAAGCACATCATTGGCAAAGTCCCCACAGTGATTAGGGCTTGACTTTAATGTGCTGGCGACAGAGAGAGAAAGAGAGAATTGAGAGAACTGATGATGTTGAGGCACGGGGCTTGGCACTTCAACTCTCAAATCTGCTCACCTCTTCACAGATGAAATGCAAGATACGCTTTCTTTCATCCCTTAGATCGTCTCTCACGCCTCTGTGTAACAGCAGTGTTATTAAAATGATTAGGTTTTCTGATTATTTTAGGTATTTTATGGAAATTATTTCCAGGGTGTACAGCGTTTAAGAACTGGTGATTAAACTAAATTTTTACATTGTCTGAAGTGGCGCTTGGCAATGGCAGTGCCATGATGTTATGTGCTGCTATGGTGTTCTGGGTGGATTTCAGGGCATTGCTAGTTGGTTGCTATAGGAGTTGTTGGCAAGTGGTTATCATAGGCGGAGCGTGTGTAAGGCCATGGATTTGAGACCAGCGTGGCATTTTCTCACTCAAACCACTGCCTGCTGCTGCTTCTGATTGCTTTTAGAGTGAAAAGAAAACTGATAAGCAGTTACGGGCAGATTTTCTCCGTAATAATAGCATATTTGCGAAACATATTTGGCAAATGATCCAGTGCGTATCTGCGTTTGTGCTCTGGAGAACATCAAAGGTTTCTATTTACAACATGTTTTTGCAGTGTTGAGCAGTGTTGAGCAGTGTAGCCAATCACAAACATATCTGTTGATTTCTTGAACACAATGGCCAATCAGAGGTGTTTAAGTTAGCACTGAACAAAAACTCTGCACGCTCGCAAATATCCTCTCATAATGAACAATTATGTAAATAAGAGATTCATTGTGCAGTCAGCTTCATTGATTATAACATAACTTTGTGAGATCGCAATGAACTAAGATA